>CM028131.1:1560000000-1560597500 GCA_016271365.2 Neoceratodus forsteri
CTGCCAGAAGAGGTAATCTCATTGAAGACAGTGGGCAGCTTTAAGAGAGAGGCAGGGACAGGTGTAGGGGGAGGGTACGGGTCATGGGTAGGGAGGATGGGAGGAATGGGGAGAGAGGGCAGGGACAGTAGCTCAAGCTATGAACCCTGCAACATGAGCAGACTTGATAGACCAAATGGCCTTCTTCTGCTGGCTTCTTCATATGTTCTTATGTTCATATGTAACTGTTATAGACCCTGGTCCTCCTGTGCTTCCAGTCCTCTGAAAGCAGTTCTCCTGCACTGCTTCTGACCCTTGAGGAACACCATGCCAGATCCTCCTGTACCTCTAATGCTCTCACAGCTGGGCTCTAGCACTACTACTGTCCCCTGAGGAACACCAGACCTGACCATTCAGTATATGTGTGGTCAGGGAATAGGCGTGCCAGGTCAGATACAATAGTTACAACAATTTGCGACCCATAGATCACAGGGGACCGGCACCACACAGAAGGCCCACGCTACCATATGCTCATGACTGTGTTCTTCTTGCTGCGGAACGCAGTTCAAAATATAGGATCTGTAGAAAGCACTCACCACTCCTAGATAAAGTGCAAATACATATTTAATTTCCGTGTCCATATATATCCAGTTTAAAACAGGATTCCAGCAAATGAACAGCAAAAAATCCAAAATCCACAGTGATCCACAGTAGCAAAGACCCACTCCTCCCACACAGTGTAAACCAGGTCATTTCACGTAAGCACGTCAGTCAATGCATCAGTCACCTGATATGTTTCACTCTTGTGAGCTTTCTCAAAGGTGAATGACTGTAGTAAAGCAGTACCTTAAGTATAGGAACCATTTAAAGTGACAGTGCTAGTTAAACTCCATTTACAAGGAACCCATCACATACAAAATATAAAAATCCATGAAATAGATCAGACATATTAAAAAAACGCTGTTGCATAAATCTCCCAGTATTATTCTGTTTTAAGCTGGATTTATATGGACACACGAATTAAACATTTCTTTGCACTTTATCTAGGACTGGTGAGTGCTTTCTACAGATCCTACATTTTGAACTGTGTTCAGTAGCAAGAAGTATACAGTCACAAGCATATGCTAGCATGGGCCTTCTGTGTGGTGCCTGTCCCCTGTGATCTATGAGTTGCAAATTGTAATCATTCTGTATATGACCAGACCTGTAACATTAGGGCTCACTGCTACTAACTCCTGGGGAACACAAGACCTGATCCTCCTGTATCACCAGGACTCTCACAGCTGGGCTCTAGCACTGCTTCTGACCCCTGAAGAACACAAGGCCTGATCATTCTGTATACCACCAGATCTGTAATATTAGGGGTCACTGCTTCTGACTCCTGATGAACACAAGGCCTGATCCTCCTGTACCTCCAGTGCTCTCACAGCAGGGCTCTAGCACTGCTACTAAGTTCTGAGGGTAGGGTTGCCACCTTGGGTCTGAAAAAAAAAAAATGCCCCCCCCACTATGCTACCGCCACCGGTACCACGCTGACAAGTGACAAGTAGTTAGTAGGCAGCTCGCTTCAACTTGGATTAAGTAACTATAACCTCACCTTGTGTACTGCTTAAGAAGAAGAAATCACTCACTTCTGGAGTTGGACTGGTCTTGCAGGCTGCACGGACTGCACATGCCACTTGAACACACTGCCGCAGTGAGTCTCTTACAGCAGACTATCTCCTGCAACACCGGCCAAGTCCTAGTCCCACCAGTGTTCACCCGCCCTGCTCACTATGCTCTTGTCTCCTCGCAATTGGACTGTCACACTAGTGGGCTGGGGCTTCACAGTTGTCAAGTTGTCAGCAAAAACTAAAAAGCAATGCACCGCTTTTATTTCATGCTGAGCTCTTGACTCTTCCATGGTGGCCCTGCTGAGTGACAGCGCTTGAATGAGGACAATAAGAAGACCATACCTGATGCCTCATCGCTCATCTCTCCCATTCACGGCTGCTCTTGCTTGCTCTCCCGCTTTGTGTCACCATGACAACACCACAGTGCGTTTGTGTGTGGTCACTGTGGTGGCGCGCACAGGCACAGACAGCGTCAATGAAAAAAAAACAACTGGTAGCTTGCAGTGTTCCACCAGCAACCGGCATGGCAGTGGAAGAAACGACCATGAAAATGAACCAGGCCTGATCCTTCTGTACCTCCAATGCTCTCACAGTAAGGCTTTATCACTGCTTCTGACCCCTGAGGAACTCAAGGCCTGATCCTTCTATGTCTTCAGTTCTCTCATAGCAGCACTCTAGCACTGCTACTGACTCCTGTGGAACACAAGTCCTGATCCTTCTGTATCTGTAGTGCTCTCACAGCAGGGCTCTGGCACCACTTCTAACTCCTGAGGAACACCAGGCCTGATCCTTCTGTACTCTAGTGCTTTCATGGTAGGGCACGCCACCTAGCATTGCTGCCGACTCCTGAGAAACACCAAGCATGATACTCTAGTATTTCCAGTGCTCCCACAGCAGGGCCTAGCACTGTCATAGACCCCTGAGGAACATCAGGCCTGAATCTCCTGTACTTCCAGTGCTCTAATGGTATGGTTCTTTTGATTCCGATTGCAGTTCCTGGCTTTGCTAGGGAATGGTGATAGTTATCAGAGGCCATGACTAGGGTCACCAGGGACAGTCATGCACCATGGTGGATGCTGGGGCAAGCATCTGCTGTCATTTTCTTGGTGGGGTAGAGATTTTTGCAGAATTTTTAGACCTTTCCCTCACCTCTTGATTTACAGACCCCAGTGATTTCGCTTCCAGGGGCCTTATTGGGGCAGTCAACACTGGGTTGCCCCAGCGTCATGTACATAGTATCAAGTCCCACCATAGGATATTTTTTTTTATTTATTTTTTGTTGACCGGGTAAGTGCACTAGACAAATCCTGCCTATTTTCAGGCACGACCCAGTGGAGGGGGATACAGATGAATGCCAACTGACCTTGAACCAGATTAAGCTGTTGGTGGTATTTTTAGTGAATGAGGGAAATTTGGCCAGGACACCGGAGAAATTCCCCTGCTCTTTTCGATAAGTGCCATCGGATCTTTAACATCCACCTGAACTACCACCAATCCAGGCAGATGGGATCTCAGTTTAACATCTCATCTGAAAGATGGCACCTCAGAACTGTAGCACCCCTCTCATGCTGCACTACAGTGTCAGTACTGGGATATTAACCCAAGTGCCAGATGTGGGAACTGAACCCACAGCCCTCTGATCTCCCGGCCTCAGAGGCGAGTGTGCTACCTACTGAGCCACTGACACTGTTGTTGGATATGCAACAGGAGTGGGCAGGTGTGTTTCCTCCCTGTTAGCAAAGCGTGATACTGCCTTATCACGTCTCAGACACAAGTGGTTAAAAGCAGGGGAGTCATGGCTCAAAGCAGGGGAGTCATGTCAAGTATTCCAAAGAAAAAAGTTCAAAAACATTTCAGATTGTTCTTCCGCATTTAATAAACACAAACTTGTACAACAACCCTCTAGATGTCGACAGAAATGTTACCATATATAGGAATGATCTCGAAATGAGAATTTGAAGAGGTTGTTTTAGTGATATAATTGTAGCAGCAGGCAGATATCACAGATCTTAGTGGGTGAGTCGTTGAAAGTGCTCTATCTGTTCCTCATGCTCCCTTTGAAATTTTACACTTTGAACCGGCTTGCAAAGTTTAAGCTGCTGTGTCTGAAAGTGCGTTCTATAGTAAATAAACTTCTGTTTCAATGCTACCAGCATAGCCTCCAGAGTATTGCTGACTTAACGATAGAGCCCTACAGCTGGTGGATGTTGTGGCTCGTAAACAAAATCAATTTGGGCAGCTGTATTCATGTAGAAAATGAGAGGAATGGAAAGTGTGCTCACTGGGGACCTGTAGGTGTCACTATGCTTTTCCTCTGTCGAAGTTCAAATAAGACGTGTGGGAACGAGGGGCACTATGTGAAGGCTACACAAGCCTTCAAGAAAAGCCTGGACACATTTCTGCTTACTAAGGGAATCACAGCAGGGATGCTGTGCAGGTAGGTGGGTGAGGAATCATCATAAATAAGTACATGGTTGCATAGCAAACTTACTGGTCCTGCTTATGAGGCTGGGGGAAGGGGCTGATGGGCCTAGAATCCCTTCTGACCTTAAAGTACTATGTTGCTATGTTACAATGTCCAGTTCTATACTATAGGGAAATGCAGACATCCATACTCCAATACAGATTTAACAGTCACTGTTCATTTAACTGGTATTTAGTAAATAAAAATGAGACATTACACATATATTTACATATCTCTCATGCATGCATAATGTGCGCTTGCCAACACAAAATAATGCAGATTTGGTTTTGAGTGACTGTTCAGCTTTTTTGCAAAATGAAGTCTGGCAGTTTATTGGTGTGGTTATGTAAAAAGTGCTTTACGGAGGAAGGCCCATTATGCTAAGGAGGCTGTCCATTTCTGAGGTTATTCCTGACACTGATGCATAAGAAATCTCATTTCAATCGACTTCTTTAATGGAACGTGATAGATCAGATAAGGTTTGACAGTTATGACTGCTCAGAAATGCAAACCAGGCTGACTTAAGAACAGTAAAGGCCATTATGCTGGCTATTAGACGCGTCCGAAATACTGACGCAGACAGCATTAAAGCGGAATTTGTTCTGGGTAGCTTGCTTCTTCCCTGAATCATTTGCAAAAAGAAGATAAGCTTCAACTGTGCAGAAACATAAATCAGACTTGCATGGAGTCTGCAGTTGTCACAAAATACATTATCGAGTTCATCTGTGGCTCTGACATTTAAATCATCATATCTAAATTTGACTTCAGTATCTTGATTTGTAGCAGTAATTTGATACAATTATTTCTTCTGTCTGCCTCTTTCTTCCTGCTGGATTTTCATACCACTTAGAGGCATAGAATCTGTATAACTCTCTACAAATGTTACATTTGGACCTGTCTACAGTACATGTGTGAAGTTTTGGTCAAAGGCATTTTTGCCTCCCTGTTTTTACTGTAAACTCATCCATTTGCAATTATAACTGGAAGGCATTGTCCAATGTTTGCAATCTTTTTGACAGCTGATGAATTAACAGCAAAACAAAAACAAGCATTTGTCAATGCCGAATGTTTGCTTGCTGGTATTGGCATTGGTAGTGCAGGAGTTAGAGAGATGCATAATAGGAATGTCAGTGAAGTATTGAAGTAATGCCAACCCTCACTCCCACCCTGCTGAGACTGACAGGTGCTGGGGGTGTGCCTTTGGGTCGTCCACCATAACACTCACACCATTCCACCTCACCCCCACCCTGCAGACACCAACAGGTGTCGCAGTGTACCTTGAGGTCTTCAGCTCTTATACTGACCCCATTCCATAAGGAAATATGCTGAGATGGGTGCAGTATAAGAGAATGGGGTGAACGTTAGGGCCGAAGACCCCAAGGCACACCTCGATGCCTTGCAGTGGCTACAGGGTAGGGGTGATGGTGAGGGTGGGATAGCGTGAGCATTACAGTCGACGACCCCAAGTCACACGCCAGACGTCTGTCAGTCTGTACAGGGTGAGAGTTACAGTTGGAAACCCTAACACCCCAGGTGTTTGTTGGTATTTTTACTCCAAATTTTCAACATGGGCTTTTTGAGACCCCACCTCATGAATAGTGGCAGTATCATTTCATTGCTCAATCCCAAAAGGTGATTTCGCACAGCAAGTGTGCCACAGGTGCGAAAACACATTTTGGGCAGGATGTGAAAAATGACAGCTGTACTGTTCATTAGGAGATGTAAAGAAATGGCAATGTTGAAAATCTGGAGTTAAAATATGAAAAAGTGGCAAAGTTACGAGTGTGCGTAGAAACTGTGCAATGCACGCTCGTAATGCAGTCTTTTGTTGGAATGTTTTTACCAGATTTTTAACAAGGCCTTTTTGGGACCTCCCCTCATGAACAGTGGGACTGTGATTTTGTTAATCTGTCCCAAAAGTTGTTTTCACACAGCAGCCGTACCATTCTGCGCCACAGGTGCAAAAACACATTTTATGAAGGATGTGAAAAATGACAGCTGTACTCTTCATAAGGGGATGTGAAAAAATGGCAATGTTGGAAATTTGGAGTGAAAATATTAAAAACTAATGAGGTTAACAGCATGCATAGAAACTGCACAATGGACACTCATAAAAGTCATTTTTTTTTATTTTTTTCACCAAATTTGCAACAAGGGCTTTTTGGGACCCCATCTCATGAACAGTGAAACTGTTGTTTCATTAATTGGTCTCAAAAGATGATTCTGTACAGTGACCACAAAATCACCTTTCGGGACCGAGAAATGAAATGACAGTGTAGTGTTCATAAGGTGGGGTCCCAAGAATCCCATGTTGAAAATTTGGGACCAAAACTCCAAAAATTGGCTGAGATATCAGCTTAAGTTGAACCCCCCCACTGACTGCCATTATAGGGCTTACCGTCATTTCTTCGGTTCCCGGTTGATCTTTCAAGAGTGCAGACGTGTTCCCAGTCCACAGAAGATCGCTGCTCCCAACCTCCAGAGGGGGGTGCAGGGAGGTAGGATGCACAGAGGAAGGGTGCGGGTTGGGGGAAGTGGGCTGGCAGGAACAATGAGGGATTGTCTTCTTTTCTTTTTCAGGTTTAAAAAAAAGACGTCATGGGATTATTGTCTTTTTTACAGGTGAAATATTTACAAAATGGATTTCGGCACACTGGGGTGGGCTCCTAGTGTGCTAGAGTACTGGAGGGGTTGGGGGATTAATGCTGTCCTGGGGATTGGGCACCCGAGTTTGGCTGAGAACATAGAGGTGTGGGGAAGGGTGCATCCGACACTAGGAGTGGGCATCCCGGTGTTGGAAACATCAACGAAGTATTTTTTGGCACACTGGGGTGGGCTCCAAGTGTGCCACATTAATGGGGGAAAAACCAGATATAAAAATCTATTAAAGTTACATGAAATGCGTGAATGTCAAAATGGGGATAGGGAAGATTTACTTCATATATTGTGGCAATGCCCCTGGTATAACAGTATAGGCAGTACTGGTTAAGGCCATTTTTGTCTTGGGCAGCCATATCCAGGAGTGAAACATGACTATTCTTATGAATACTAATGATGAAGACGCTATTAAAAGATTAGCAAACTATTTTTTGAATATTGTCAAAATCTGAAAGACATATATGTTAACTTAAAATTTCCTGCATAGATTTGCATGGATCATTGCCTGATTGTCGACTGATGCTGCTTTACTCGAGAGGAATTGGATGAATTTTATATATATGGCACATTCTTCTAAAATGTTTTTATCTCTGTCTCCTGGGATGTGGTACTGTTAATGAGTTTATTTTCTTGAATAACTCTATTTTTGTATGTACTGTCTCTGTTTGCATTTATGGTTTTTTAATTATATTTTGTAAAGGCCCTTTTTATGGTTAAACAACTAACATATTTACTACTACCGCTATTACAACATTAATGGGGAGAGGGGGGATACATGCTGACACAGGGATTAAGCACCCCGATGTCAGCAGAGGACGGAGAACAGAGGGTGCGGGATGGGCAGCAGCAGTGGGAGGGAGCTAATTTATTGTCCTGCTGTGTGCCTGGTTGGGGGGGGGGGGCGACTGCCACTGCCATGACAGAATTGTCCCTGATTGCAGCAGCAGATTTCTTTCAAGCACGGCGCTCACTCTGAAACTGCCTTCATCGGCAGCTTCAGCATTAATTGGTGGCCAAGGGAGGCGCCCATTAAAGCATCCGCTGCACTGGCCACAACACTGCCACACCTCTGCAGTTCTCTGCTATCTCAATATGTTTCTTGTGTGATGCGCGCGCAGGCAAACATAAAAACACACCTACAGGTAACACAGAGAAGTATCTCATGCATATTTTGGAGGGTGGGGTTAAAGCTTTTATTGGTTAAATTATAAAACACAGCACCCAGCCTAGAAACTGCAGTCAAGACAACAACTTATTAAAAATGGACAAATGCAGAGTCTGTCCCTAAACAACACCTGTTGCTGAAACAAGAACAGAAATCTGTATACAGGGAAACAGAAAATAATCATACTTTTGCCAGACATGGCAACAGCTTTGTATGTGTTTTAGAAAGGGGGCAGCTAATCATATCTGGTCAAGTGCACCCCATAACATCTTCATTCCCTATGCTGCTTCTGACCTTATAGGTGTCAGTTTCTGCCCTCTCTTCTTGTACTTACCTGTCCAATGCAACTTCTAATGCACTTGCTCTGTGTCTGTCCTGACAAGGCCCCTCGGCTGCCTCACCCTGACCCTCTACACCTATGCCTTCCCCTACCCTCAGCCATCTCCCCTTCTTGCCCTCTTCCTCCTATTGTTTCTTGAGTTACTCATCGCTCAGTCTGATTCTGTCAAGCAAAGTTACTGTCTAAAACCATGTACCTGTAACTGTTTTATGTTTTAGTGTCTGTTACCCTGTAACCAGCATGACGTAGATCCTTTGTAAAAGAACCTTGGCTCAAAGGTACTTCATAATCCTAGACACAAATAAATAAAATAAATAAAGTTGCTGAATACATTTGGCCACCATAATTACGGTGCTGCAACAAGTGCAACAGTGAAAGGAGCGATCTTGATTTTAGATTGCTGCTTACTCATGTCACCCTTTGCACCCAGATAATTTCTGCCCCCTCCAGGGCAGGACCACCCCAGAGGAGGTTATATTTAGGTGTGGGTGGTGCAGGGGGCAAAACCTGACTGTTTCCCGGGAGAGCGCTTTGGCACTGTAACTCTTGGGAGGACATAATGCCTGGCATTGTAATGCCAGTAGGCATGTTGCCTGCGCTGTAATCAGTGTTGGCAACATGTTTCTCGCTGAAGCATCAGTGAACCAATGCTAATCCACTCAAAAATATGCTGACCTTCTGGGCAAAAGTATGTGATCCTTTCCAATCTAAAGATAGTATCATGTTTTCCCGGTCACTCCTGGCAAGTCAGTATCTCAGCAGCTTTCCAGTTCTTAAAGCACCAGTATTTGTTAGTCGTCAAAAAATATCATGATATAATTTTGTTTTTGCACAAAAGTATTTTTGACATCCTCAGATTCATCATGTGGGTATTCCTAACAGCACAGATATATTCTGAAACAGGTTTTATTTCTAGTTTAGTAAGGAATAACTCTAGCTGACACATATGGCCGCTACTGGCAGTTTTAAGTATCTCTTCCCCTGAGGTAACTTTTCGACCGCTCATACTGGATTCATACTGTGAATGTATTAGCATGGTGCTAGAACATGTTTCTGATGGTAAATAGCACAGCACCACACTGCATTACATCACACCACATGCACTGCACCACAACACCACACCACACATGTACCACACCACATCACACCTCATGGAACCACACTGCACCACACCACACTGCACCACACCCCACTACACTACACCTCACTGCACTACACCATACACCACACAACATCACATGCACTGCACCACACCACACCACACCACACTGCACGCACTTCACCACACCACACCACATGGAACCACACTGCACCACACCACACAACACCGCACTACACCACACCACACCACACTACACCAGACACCACATCACATGCAATGCACTGCACTACACAACGCTACAGTGCACTGCACTTCACCACACCACACCACATGGAACCACACTGCACCACACCACACTACACCACATTGCACCACATCTAATTGCACACCACACCAAACTGCACTACACCACTCCACAAACCTCATCACATGCACTGAACCATACCACACTATACCACATTGCACCACATCACACTGAACTACACCACACCACACTGCAACACACTATACCACAAACCTCATCACATGCACTGAACCATACCACACCACACCACACCGCATCACACTATATCACACCAAACTGCGCTACACCATACCACACCACATGCACCGCACCATACTGCACAGCACCACACCACACCACTATACCACACTACACTGCACCACACCACACTACACCACAGTCACTGTACTACAACACTGCACTACACCACATACCAAACGACACACCATACCACACAACACAGCACTGTACTACACACCACACCACATTGCACTATACCACACACCACACTGCACCACACCGCACTGCACTGCACCACACCACACCACACTACTGCACAACACTGCATCAAACCACACCACACCACACCACACTGCACCAGAGCACACCACACTGCACCGCACCACACACCACACCACACCAAGATACTATGCTTTGCATTTGGTGTTGCAAAACAATATGAACTATTAAAAACTTAAAAACCAGATATCTCAGTTCAGAAATGACATAAAGTGATGGAAACAATGAGTGTACTGATGCTTTTGCTTGTGCTGACTGCTGAATAAATTATCTAAACAATATTTGCTGCAGCACTGGTACTTTAAATATAATTGTCTTAGTAGCCAAACTAGAGGATCCCCTCAGTTTTGGTGTTTAGTCCCATATTTCTGGCCTAAACCATCCCCCCAAATACCCAAGGCTTGCTGTATACTCCACTGAATCCCCAGTACCAGAATATGCACACCTGCTAAGGAAGCATCACCTTGAACAAGTCATCTCCTCCCCTACCAAATACAACCCCCGCTCCTCCAACCACTCCACCCTCAACTGGATTGCCACAAACTGTGTGAATCTAGTCCTCCAAGCAGGCAACATGGCTGACTCTATCAGTGACCACACCCCTAAGTATATTGCTCTAACCACCAAATCAATACGTCCTCCCCACAAATTGTTATCTTTTAGGAAATTCAAATCCCAGGATTTGGACTTAGTGCTAAGAGATGCCTGGGCCATAAACTGGTCCTCACTCTACCAAATCAAAGATGTCTCTATGGCGATGATGCTTTTGACAGAAGCTCTTCACAACCTTCAGGACAAATACTTCCCTATCACCACCATACTGTGAATGTAATAGGACAGTGCTAGAACATGTTTCTGATGGTAAACAGCAAAGCACCACACTGCACCACATCACACCACATGCACTGCACCACAACACCACACCACACTGCACCGCCCTTCACCACACCACATTGCACCAACTACACCACACCGCACTACACCACACCACACGGAACTACACTGCACCACACTACACCACACCACACTGCACCACACCCTACTGGACTATACCACAACACACCAGACCACACCACACACCACATCACATGCACTGCACCGTACCACACCACACCGCACTGCACCACACTTCACCACACCACGCCACACTGCACCGCAGAGCACCACACTACACCACATGGAACCGCACTGCACCACACCACATCACATGCACTGCACCGGACTTCACTTCACCACACCATACCATACTGCACCGCACTGCACCACACCGCACCACACCACATGGAATCACACTGCACTGCACCACACCACATTGTGCCACAACCCACTGCATTACACCACACCAAACTACACCACAAACCTCATCACATGCACTGAACCATACCACACCACACCATACCTCACTACATCACACCACAACACACTCCACTGCACCACAGACAATGCACTGCTCAGCACCACACTACACTCCACACTACACCACACTGCACTACACTGCACCACACCACATCATATGCATTGCACATGCCACACTACACCACACACACACTGCACTGCACCACACCAAAACTACACCGCACATCAAACACACCATACCACATAACACATTACTATAACACACACCACACCACATTGCACTGCACCACACCACACTACACTGCACTGCACCACACTTCACCACACCACATTACATCACACCACACTCCACTGCACTACACCACAACACACCAGACCACACCACACACCACATCACATGTACTGCCCTGCACCACACCACACCACACTGCACCACACCACACCACATTACACCACACTGCACTGCACCACACAGCACTACACTACACCACATGGAACTGCACTGCACCACACCACATCACACTGCACCACATCACATGCACTGCACTCCATGACACTACACTGCACTGCACTTCACTTCACCATACCATACCGCACCGCACTGCACCACACCACATGGAATCACACTACACTGCAACACACCACACCAAACCACACTGCACCACAACCCACTGCATTACACCACACCACACCACACTACACCACAAACCTCATCACATGCACTGAACCATACCACACCACACCATACCTCACTACATCTCACCACACCGCACTACACTGCACCACACACACTGCAAGGCACAGCACCACACCACACTTCACCACACCACACCACACTGCACTACACTGCACCACACCACATCACACGCATTGCATGTACCACACTACACCACACACACACACACTGCACCACACCACACTACACCACAGATCAAACAACACACCATACCACACAACACAGCACTATACCACACACCACACCACATTGCACTTCTCTGCACCACACCACACTACACTGCACTGCACCACAACACACCAGACCACACCACACCACACCACATCACATGTGCTGCACCACACTTCACCACACCACACCATACGCACCGCACAGCACCACACTGCACCACATGGAACTGCACTGCACCACACCACATGACACTGCACCACATCACATGCACTGCACCACATGACACTACACTGCACTGCACTTCACTTCACCACACCATACCATACCGCACCACACTGCACTGCACCACACAGCATCACACCACACCACATCGAATCACACTGCACTGCACCACACCACACCACACCACATTGCACCACAACCCACTGCATTACACCAAGCCACACTACACCACAAACCTCATCACATGCACTGAACCATACCACACCACACTATACCTCACTACATATCACCACACCGCACTACACTGCACCACACACACTGCACCGCACAGCAGCACACCACACCACACTGCACCACACCACATCACACGTATTGCACGTACCACACTACACCACACACACTGCACCACACCACACCGCACCACACATCACCAAGCACACCACACCACACCACAGTGCACCGCACACTGAACCACACCACACTGCACCACACCACACCACACCACATCACATTGCACTACACCACACCACATTACACCACACCACACCACACTACACAACACCACACTGCACCGCACCACACAGCACCACACTGCATTGAACCACACCACACCACACAGCACAACACTGCACCAGAGCACACCACACAACACCAAGATTTTGTGTTTTCTGTTTGGTGTTGCAAAACAGTAGGAACTATTAAAAACTTAAAAAACAGATATCTCAGATCAGAAATGAAATACAGTGATGGAAACAATGAGTGTACTGATGCCTTTGCTTGTGCTGACTGCTGAATAAATTATCTAAACAATATTTGCTGCAGCACTGGTACTTTAAATATAATTGTCTTAGTAGCCAAACCAGAGGATCCCCTCACTTTTGGTGTTTAGTCCCTTATTTCTGGCCGAAAGCATCCCCCCCAAATACCCAAGGCTTGCTGTATACTCCACTGAATCCCCAGTACCAGAATATGCACTCCTGCTAAGGATGCATCACCTTGAACAAGTCTTCTCCTCCCCTACCAAATACAACCCCCACTCCTCCAACCACTCCACCCACAACTGGATTGCCAAAAACTGTGTTAATCTAGTCCTCCAAGCAGGCAACATGGCTGACTCTATCAGTGACCACACCTCTAAGTATATTGCTCTAACCACCAAATCAATACGTCCTCCCCACAAATTGTTATCTTTTAGGAAATTCAAATCCCAGGATTTGGACTTAGTGCTAAGAGATGCCTGGGCCATAAACTGGTCCTCACTCTACCAAATCAAAAATGTCTCCATGGCAGTGATGCTTTTTACAGAAGCCCTTCACAACCTTCAGGACAAATACTTCTCTATCACCACCATACTGTGACTGTATTAGGACAGTGCTAGAACATGTTTCTGATGGTAAACAGCAAAGCACCACACTGTACCACATCACACCACATGCACTGCACCACAACACACTGCACCGCCCTTCACCACACCACATTGCACCAACTACACCACACCGCACTACACTACATCACACCACATGCACCACACCACACCACATGGAACTACACTGCACCACACTACACCACTCCACACTGCACCACACCACACCCCACTGCACTACACCACAACACACCACACCACACCACACACCACATCACATGCACTACACTGCACCACACTTCACCACATTACACCACACCACACTCCACTGCACTACACCACAACACACTAGACCACACCACACTGCACCACACACCACATCACATGCACTGCACCACACCACACAGCACTGCACCACACTTCACCACACCACACTACACCACACCACAATGCACCGCACAGCACCACACTACACCACATGGAACCACACTGCACCACACCACATCACACTGCACCACATCACATGCATTTCACTGCATGACACTACACTGCACTGCACTTCACCACACCATACCATACCACACCGCACCGCACCACACCACATGGAACCACACTGCACTGCACCACACCACACCACATCACATTGCACCACAACCCACTGCATTACACCACACCACACTATACCACAAACCTCATCACATGCACTGAACCATATCACACCACACCATACCTCACTACATCTCACCACACTGCACTACACTGCACCACACAGCACCACACCACACCACACTCCACCACACCACACTGCACTGCACTACACTGCACCACACCACATCACATGCATTGCACGAACCACACTACACCACACACACACTGCACTGCACCACACCACACTGCACCACACATCAAACACACCATACTACACAACACAACACTATACCACACACCACACCACATTGCACTACATCACACAACACCACACTGCACCACACCACACCGCATCACACATCACCACAGCACACCACAGTGCACCACACACTGAACCACACCACACTGCACCACACCACATCACACTGCACTACACCACACCACATTACACTGCATCACACCACACTACACAACACTGCACAACAGCACACTGCACCGCAACACACAGCACCACACCACACCACACTGCATTGAACCACACCACACTGCACCAGAGCACACCACACCACACTCCACACCACACCAAGATGTTGTGTTTTCTGTTTGGTGTTGCAAAACAATATGAACTATTAAAAACTTAAAAACCAGATATCTCAGTTCAGAAATGAAATACAGTGATGGAAACAATGAGTGTACTGATGCTTTTGCTTGTGCTGACTGCTGAATAAATTATCTAAACAATATTTGCTACAACACTGGTACTTTAAATATAATTGTCTTAGTAGCCAAACTAGAGGATCCCCTCAGTTTTGGTATTTAGTCCCATATTTCTGGCCCAAAGCATCCCCCCAAATACCCCAAATACCCAGGGCCTGCAGTATATATCCCACTGAATTTCCAGTACCAGAATATGCACACCTGCTAAGGATGCATCACCTTGAACAAGTCATCTCCTCCCCTACCAAATACAACCCCCACTCCTCCAACCACTCCACCCTCAACTGGATTGCCACAAACTGTGTGAATCTAGTCCTCCAAGCAGGCAACATGGCTGACTCTATCAGTTACCACACTCCTATGTATATTGCTCTAACCACCAAATCAATACGTCCTCCCCACAAATTGTTATCTTTTAGGAAATTCAAATCCCAGGATTTGGACTTAGTGCTAAGAGATGCCTGGGCCATAAACTGGTCCTCACTCTACCAAATCAAAGATGTCTCTATGGCGGTGATGTTTTTTACAGAAGCTCTTCACAACCTTCAGGACAAATACTTCCTTATCACCACCATACTGTGAATGTATTAGGACAGTGCTAGAACATGTTTCTGATGGTAAACAGCAAAGCACCACACTGCAGCACATCACACCACATGCACTGCTCCACAACACCACACCACACTGCACCACCCTTCACCACACCACATTGCACCAACTACACCACACCGCACTACACTACACCACACCACACGCACCACACCACACCACATAGAACTACACTGCAGCACACTACACCACACTGCACTGCACCACACCCCACTGCATTACACCACAACACACCAGACCACACCACACTGCACCACACACCACATCACATGCACTGCACCGCACCACACCGCACCACACCACACTACACTGCACTGCACCACTTCACCACACCACATTACACCACACCACACTCCACTGCACTACACCACAACACACCAGACCACACTACACCGCACCACACACCACATCACATGCGCTGCACCACACTTCACCACACCACACCACATTACACCACACCACACTGCACCACACAGCACCACACTGCACCACATGGAACTGCAATGCACCACACCACATCACACTGCACCACATCACATGCACTGCACCACATGACACTACACTGCACTGCACTTCACCACACCATACCATACTGCACCACACTGCACTGCACCACACAGCACCGCAACACACCACACCACACTGAATCATGCTGCACTGCACCACACCACACCACATTGCACCACAACCCACTGCATTACACCAAACCACGCTACACCACAAACTTCATCACATGCACTGAACCATACCACACCACACCATACCTCACTACATCTCACCACACCGCACTACACTGCACCACACACACTGCACCGCACAGCACCACACCACACTGAACTACACTGCACCACACCACATCACACGCATTGCACGCACCACACCACATGCACTGCACCGCACCACACCACACCGCACCACACATCACCACAGCACACCACACCACACCACAGTGCACCGCACACTGAACCACACCACACCACACCACATCACATTGCACTACACCACACCACATTACACTACACCACACTACACAACACCACACTGCACCACACTGCACCACACCACACAGCACCACACTGCATTGAACTATACCACACCACACCACACCACACAGCACCACACTGCACCAGAGCACACCACACCAAGATTTTGTGTTTTGTGTTTGGTGTTGCAAAACAGTAGGAACTATTAAAAACTTAAAAACCAGATATCTCAGTTCAGAAATGAAATACAGTGATGGAAACAATGAGTGTACTGATGCTTTTGCTTGTGCTGACTGCTGAATAAATTATCTAAACAATATTTGCTACAGCACTGGTACTTTAAATATAATTGTCTTAGTAGCCAAACCAGAGGATTCCCTCACTTTTGGTGTTTAGTCCCTTATTTCTGGCCTAAACCATCCCCCTCCCAAATACCCAAGGCTTGCTGTATACTCCACTGAATCCCCAGTACCAGAATATGCACTCCTGCTAAGAATGCATCACCTTGAACAAGTCATCTCCTCCCCTACCAAATACAACCCCAGCTCCTCCAACCACTCCACCCTCAACTGGATTGCCACAAACTGTGTGAATCTAGTCCTCCAAGCAGGCAACATGGCTGGCTCTATCAGTGACCACATCCCTATGTATATTGCTCTAACCACCAAATCAATACGTCCTCCCCACAAATTGTTATCTTTTAGGAAATTCAAATCCCAGGATTTGGACTTAATGCTAAGAGATGCCTGGGCCATAAACTGGTCCTCACTCTACCAAATCAAAATGTTCCATGATGTGATGCTTTTACAGAAGCTCTTCACAACCTTCAGGACAAATACTTCCCTATCACCACCATACTGTGAATGTATTAGGACAGTGCTAGAACATGTTTCTGATGGTAAACAGCAAAGCACCACACTGCACCACATCACACCACATGCACTGCACCACAACACCACACCACACTGCACCGCCCTTCACCACACCACATTGCACCAACTACACCACACCACACTGCACTACATCACACCACATGCACCACACCACATCACACTACACCACACCCCACTGCACTACACCACAACACACCACATCACATGCACTGCACTGCACCACACCACACTGCACAGCACCACACTTAGCCACACCACACCACACTACACCACACCACACTCCACTGCACTACACCACAACACACCAGACCACACCACACTGCACCATACACCACATCACATGCACTGCACCACACCACACCACACTGCAATGCACCATGCTTCACCACACCACATTACATCACACCACACCACACTGCACCGCACAGCACCACACTACACCACATGGAACCACACTGCACCACACCACATCACACTGCACCACATCACATGCACTGCACTGCATGACACTACACTGCACTGCACTTCACCACACCATACCATATCATACCGCACTGCACCACAGCACACCATACCACACCACACGGAATCACACTGCACTGCACCACACCACACCACATCACATTGCACCACAACCCTCTGCATTACACCACACCACACTATACCACAAACCTCATCACATGCACTGAACCATATCACACCACACCATACCTCACTACATCTCACCACTCTGCACTTCACTGCACCACACAGCACCACACCACACTCCACCACACCACACCACATCACATGTGTTGCACATACCACACTACACCACACACACACACTGCACTGCACCACACCACACTGCACCACACAGCAAACAACACACCATACCACACAACACTATACCACACATCACACCACATTGCACTACATCACACAACACCACACTGCACCACACCACACTGCATCACACATCACCACACACTGAACCACACCACACTGCACCACACCACACCACATTGCACTACACCACACCACATTACACTGCATCACACCACACTACACAACACCACACTGCACCGCACCACACCACACCACACTGCATTGAACCACACCACACCACACACCACACCACACCACACACCACACCACACCAAGATGTTGTGTTTTGTGTTTGGTGTTGCAAAACAGTAGGATCTATTAAAAACTTAAAAAACAGAAATCTCAGTTCAGAAATGAAATACAGTGATGGAAACAATGAGTGTACTGATGCTTTTGCTTGTGCTGACTGCTGAATAAATTATCTAAACAATATTTGCTACAGCACTGGTACTTTAAATATAATTGTCTTAGTAGCCAAACTAGAGGATCCCCTCACTTTTGATGTTTAGTCCCATATTTCTGGCCCAAAGCATCCCCCCAAATACCCCAAATACCCATGGCCTGCTGTATATCCCACTGAATTCCCAGTACCAGAATATGCACACCTGCTAAGGATCCATCACCTTGAACAAGTCATCTCTTCCCCTACCAGATATAACCCCCACTCCTTCAACCACTCCACCCTCAACTGGATTGCCACAAACTGTGTGAATCTGGTCCTCCAAGCAGGCACTATGGATGACTCTATCAGTGACTACACCCGTATGTATATCGCTCTAACCACCAAATCAATACGTCCTCCCCATAAATTGCTATCTTTTAGGAAATTCAAATCCCAGGATTTGGACTTAGTGCTAAGAGATGCCTGGGCCATAAACTGGTCCTCACTCTACCAAATCAAAGATGTCTCTATGGCGATGATGCTTTTGACAGAAGCTCTTCACAACCTTCAGGACAAATACTTCCCTATCACCACCAGGAGGGTTAAAAGTGGTAAGGCCCATTGGCTATCAAATGAACTTCTGGCCCAAATGAAAGTAAGGGACAAAACATGGCAAGCCTTCAAATCATCCCCCTCCCCCAATTATGGAATGCATATGGGTGACTTCATAACTCCTGCAAGCAGGCTGTGAAGTCAATCAAGCGTAAATACTACACCAACCTACAAAATGTGTCTCTTGGCAACTCCCACAGTTTCTGGGCCTCAATTAACACCCTTCTCAACCCAAAATCAAGTAAACAAATAATGGAACTTACCTCCCCCTCCGGTCCCATTACTGACCAGGTAAGATCGCTGATGCCTTCAATAGAATGTTCACCGACCTTACCGCCTACACTAGCAAACTCCCTCCACAGCCTCCCTCTACCCAGAAAAACTAGCCATGCTGCCCACAGACATCAAGCCCTGTCTTTTATTTCAGAGCCATCGATCATAGTGTCACTGGAAAACTCCTAAAGATGCTACCACCAGGGGCAGCCCAGGTAGCGATGATCTGTATCCCATCTTTCTGAAATTCCTCTCCTCTGCCCTTGTAGAGCCACTGACCCACATATTTAACCTTGCTTTCTCATCATCTACTCTTTCTGACTCATGGAAGCATGCGCACGTGGTGCCTCTTTTCAAATCAAGTGATCCCACTGCCCCAGAAAACTACCGTCCCATCTCCCTCCTCCCACATCTAAGCAAACTATTAGAAAAAATCATTCACCACTAGCAATCTGAGCATCTAGATAAGAACAACCTCCTGATCCCACTCCAACATGGCTTCCGCAAACACCACAGCACCTCTTCAGCCTTGGCCCTTTTCTCCAACCATGTCCTTAGAAATGTGAACATGGGTATGGCCACAGGTGCAGTGTTTGTGGACTGATCAAAGGCCTTTAACTTTGTTGACCACCACCTTCTTCAATCCACCCTGCTAAACCTAGGCTGCTCCCTGGATGCCACTGTGTGGTTTAGCAGCTACCTCGTTAACAGATCCCAGTCTGTTCTGATAGGCAAACATACCTCTGCTGCCTTAACCATCCATACTGGTGTCCCCCAGGGCTTCATACCGGGGCCTCTGTTATTCTCACTGTTCATAAATGATCTTCCCACAGAAAGCATAAACTGTAATGCACTCCTCTATGCTGATGACCTCGTCATCTACCATAGCACCAAGTCTCTGGAATCTATATCTTCTACACTCACTACAAACTATGGATCAGCTCAACATTGGTTCCTCTCAAAAAAACTTCTTGTAAATGAGAAAAAAATGAAGGCCATGCTCTTTGGCTCAGTCATACCTTGCAAAGGCCACCAAATCAAAAACCTCACTACACATAGTTACCCCTGCAAGCCCTCCTCTTGACACTGTATCCTCCTTCAAATACCTAGGAATGACTCTTGATCTCTCCCTTATCTACAATGACCACATTTCTAACACTATGAAGAGAGTTCACCAGAAGCGGGGGCAGCCTACTGTGTTAACCACCTCCTGACCCCTGAAGCTTGTCTTGCAATTGCCCAGGGGAAGTCTACTTCCCCTACTTGACTGTTGCTCCCCAGTGTTCTCCTTCATGTCCTCCTCACTTCTTTCTCATCTAAATATCACGTACAACTTTATCTGTCACTTTGCCCTTCAGGTCCTTTCCTCCACTCATCACTGCTCTCTATATCAGTCCTTAGGCTGGCTCTCTCTGCAGGGCCATTTTGAATATGCAATGGGCTGTCTAGTCAACACCTCTCTCAGGAACTCACATAAGTCCCCGTACTCCTCGCTTCTCACTGACAAGGTGGTAACTCAGTGTCTCAGGGTCTCTTCCATTCCCCCCGGTAGTCCCCCGTATATCTACTGTCATGGGGAACAAGGCTTTCTCTGTCTCTGCCCCCTACCTCTGGAACAGAATACCACCAGCTATCCATATGTTACCCTCTCATCAGTCCTTCAAATCGAAGCTAAGAGATTGGCTCATGTCTCAGGCCACCTGTGCCTCCTCCCTTAAAAACACCCTCACCAGAAATCCACCTTAGGGGCCCAGTGTGCCATTTGCCTTACTTTCCAAGTACTGGCTACTACAGCAACAACTGACATGTTTTTGATTCATTATGAAAATGTTGATTGCTATAGTGTAATCCCTTATGCACTGTATTGTAAACCTTGGACTGGCTGAATAATGTCTTGATTTGCTGTAAGTGTATGTCCTAGTTCTCTGCAAGCAGAGAAGCATCACTTTATTTGTCATGAACTTGTTTTTTATGTACTTAACACCTATTTTAAGATATGATGTTTATGTATCACTGTTTCTGATACCACTATACTCACTGTATTATGTGTACCTACTGTATTACAATTGGTACCTATTGTCTGTGCCACTGTACGGCCAGGGTTGCAACTGAAAATGGTCCTTTGGATCAATTTGCTCACCCAATTACCAAAAACATAAATTAAATAAAATTAAAAAAACAAGCATTTGTCAATGCCGAATGTTTGCTTGCTGGCATTAGCAGTGGAAGTGCAGGAGTTAGACAGATGTAATATAGGACTGGCACTGAAGTATTGAGGTGATGCCAACTCCACTCTCACTCTGCAGAGATGGACAGGCATTGGGGTGTGCCTTTGGGTCATCACCCATGACGGTCATGACATTTCACCTCACCCTACCCTTCAGACACTGACAAGTGTCGAGGTGTGCCTTGGAGTGTTCTGCCTTTACGTTCACCTCATTCTATAAAGAAATACACTAAAATGGGCACAGTATAGGAGAATGGGGTGAACTCTGGGGGCAAAGGGTCCAAGGTGCACCTCGATGCCTGTCACTGGCTGCAGGGTGGGGGTGGGGGTGAAATGGCATGAGCATTACTGTCGACAATCCCAAGTCACACCACTGGCACCTGTCAGTCCCTACAAGGTAGGGTGTTATGGTCAAAAACCCTAATGCCCTGGGAGTTTCTTGGTATTTTTACTCCAAGTTTTCCACATGGGTTTTTTGTGATCCCACCGCATGAACATTGACACTATCAGTTTGATACGTGAAAGGTGATTTTGCAGAGCGACTGCGCCATTTGGTGCCACAGGTGCATAAACACATTTTGAACAGGATGTGAAAAGTGACAGGTGTACTGTTCATGAAGAGGTGTAAAAAATGGCATTGTTGAAAATCTGGAGTGAAAATATGCAAAAACTGGTGAAGTCACGAGCGTGCGTAGGAGCTGTGCAACGACAATCTGTGAATGTAAGTAGTTTGGGGATTTTTTACAGCAGATTTTCAACACAGGCATTTTTGCACCTCCGCTCATGAACAGTGTCACTGTGATTTTTGTAATCTATCCCGAACACTAAAGTCCCACAGTGACCATGCTGTTCTGCGCCGGAAGTGTGAAAACACATTTCAGCCATGGTGTGAAAAATGACAGCTGTACTTTTCATAAGAAGGTGTGGAAAAATGTCAATGTTGAAAATCTGGACTAAAAATATTACAAATTCATGAACTTATGAGATTGCGTGGAAATTGCGCAATGCACACTGCTGACAGAGTCATTTTATGGACTTTTGTCACCAAATTTTCAACATAGCCATTTTACCACCTCTGCTCATGACCAGTGTCACTGTGATTTTCTTAATGTGTTCCGAACATTGATTTTGCACACCGACCGTGCTAATGTGTGTTACATGTGCGAAAACACATTTTGGGCATGATATGAAAAGTGACAGCTATACTGTTCATAAGGAGGTGTGGTTAAATGGCAATGTTGAAAATCTGGAGTGAAAATATTAAAAATTCTCAAAGTTACGAGTGTGCATAGGAACTGTGCAATGCACCCTCATAAAATAGTCATTTTTGGGAATTTTTTCACTGACTTTTCAACAAAGGGTTTTGGGGGGCATACCTCATGAACTGTGACACTGTCATTTCATTACTCTGACCCGAAAGGTGGTTCCATGCAGTGACTGCGAAATCACCTTTTGGGACCAAATAACAAAATGACAGTGACTGAATTCATAAGGTGGGTCCCCAAGAACCCCATGTTGAAAATATTTGCACCAAAGTTGAAAACACCCCATTTATTGCATTATACAGCTTACCGGCATTTCTTCAGTTTGTAGTCGGCTCTGAAGAGTTCAGACGTATTCCCTGTCCACCGAAGATCATCGCGCCAGCTTCCGGAGGTAAATATGGGGTGTGGGGGTGTGGGAGGTTGGTGTGCTGAGGGTGGGTGCGGGTTGGGGAGGGGCTAGACAGTCAACAAGGACCTTTTTTTTTCAGGTTTCATGTTTCTTTAGACTACGTGGGGCTGTTTGCCATGCTGGGGTGGGCTCCCAGCGTGGTAGCTGGAAGTTTTTTTTGGTGGGGAGCCAGTGGAGCTGACAGGGGATTGGACACCCACTGCCGGCCATATGGACTTCTGCCTCGTTGGGGTGGGCTCCCAGCGTGGCACGTGGAGCTCTGTTTTTTTGGGGGGGTTCAAACCATACAGTGGAGCCGATGGGGGATTAGGCACCCCCAGTCAGCCATACATACTTTTGCCACACTGGGGAAGGCTTCCAGTGTGATACTGGAAGTCTGTTGGGGGGCAGTGAAGCCGACGGGGGACTGGGCACCCCCATCGGCCATACGGTGTGCGGGGGCAGTGCATGAGCATGCTGGGGTGGGCTCCCAGTGTGCTACTTGGGGGGGGAGAATTAGACAAAAATGGAGCTGTCTATGACAGCTACAGATACAGTGCAGAGTGTAGGCACTTTGCTTACTGCTGACAGCAGCATGTAAATTACCTGCTGATGGCAGTATGCAAATTGCCTACATGTTACCACCGCTGATTGCAGCGGTTTTTGCTTTCAACTGTACGCCACTGCATCTGAAGGGCTGTCATAGACAGCTCCGACATTCAATGGCGTGGTGCAGCTGCACCTGCAAAAGGGAGCAGGGCATTGGAAGTGGGGGAGGCACACCTACAAAAACTCGTATGGTGGCACTATGTTTCTTGCACATGCGTGCAAGCAAACATAAAAATGGTGGCCTCGTATCTGTGATACTTGGTACTCTACACACTCCACTCCCACAGAGGTTTTGTAATTGAAGAGCAGTACTGCAACACATGCTTAGGAGTCCCAGTGTACGATTCAGATAGGAGTCCCAGTGTAGGAGTCATGTAGGAGTCCCAGTGTAGGATTCAGATAGGAGTCCCACTGTAGGAATCATGTAGGAGTTCCAGTGTAAGACTCACATAGGAATCCCAGTGTAGGAGTCATGTAGGAGTCCCAGTGTAAGACTCACATAGGAGTCCCAGTGTAGGAATCACATAGGAGTCCCAGTGTAGGAGTCCTAGTGTAGGAGTCACATAGGAGTTCCAGTGTAGGAGTCACATAGGAGTCCCAGTGTAGGAGTCATATAGGAGCCCCAGTGTAGGATTCAGATAGAAGTCCCAGTGTAGGAGTCACGTAGAAGTCCCAGCGTAAGACTCATGCAGGAGTCCCAGTGTAGGAGTCAGATAGGAGTCCCAGTGTAAGACTCACATAGGAGTTCCAGTGTAGGAGTCGGAGTCCAGTGTAGGAGTCACATAGGAGTCTCACTGTAATGCTCACATAGGAGTCCCAGTGTGGGAGTCATGTAGGAGTCCCAGTGTAGGAGTCACATAGAAGTCCCAGTGTAGGAGTCATGTATGAGTCCCAGTGTACAAGTCGTATAAGAGTTCCAGTGCAGGAGTCACATAGGAGCTCCAGTGTAGGATTCAGATAGGAGTCCCAGTGTAGGAGTCACATAGGAGTCCCAGTGTATGATCCCATAGGAGTCCCAGTGTAGGAGTCATGAAATAGTCCCAGTGTAAGACTCACATAGGAGTCCTAGTGTAGGAGTCACATAGGAGTCCCAGTATAGGAGCCACTTAGGAGTTCCAGTGTAAGACTCACATAGGAGTCCCAGTGTAAGAATCACACAAGAGTCTGAGTGTAGGAGTCACATAGGAGTCCCAGTGTAGGAGTCCCAGTCCCAGTGAATTAGTCACGTAGGAGTCCCAGTGTAGGACTCGCATATCCATGTGAGTCTCATATGCATCGAAAGTACATTTCACTAGTTGTCCAATAAAACTTGTTTAGTGTTTTAATTTAAATGCGTCTTAGCCTGTGCTATACAGTGGATTTGGACACATTGCTTGCCCTCAGAGTCCAAGGGTCTATATTCAACTGTGTGTCCTCCTGTGTTCCAAAGTGGATTTGAACACATTGCTTGCTCTAAGGGTCCACCTGTCAGCATCCAGCTTTGTGGGCAATCCCTGGACCACTTATTTCACTGAAATTGCACCTTACCTGTGTTGGGCTGCCTCTGAGATGTAGTATCTCATTTTCATGGGGGGGTCCCATAGTACAAGTAGTGCACAAAGTGCCTAACTGAATCATGCAACTGTCCAAGGCTGTGTGTGAGTGTTGATTTGTGAATTATTGCCACTATGCATTCACAGTCACTTCACTACCAGCCTCTCATTGCTTGTAAAGTGCTTTGGGAAACAATGTATATGAAAAGCACTATATAAATGCAGATTCTTCATCTTCATCTTCTTCTTCTTCTTCTTTGTAGCACAATACAATGAGCTACATGAGTACAGTTGGTCACAGTGGTGAACACTTGTGCATATCAAGGTGACAGAGACAGAAATGATAAAGCCATGATTATCTTGATTGCAAGTCTAGGCATTCTGTTGTCCACGGTTACATTGGAGAGGGAAAGCAGCCAGTGGTGAACATTTTGTGCGAGTACTCTGGGACGCAGTGTGCCTGGAGTATGAGATGAGCAAGTATGGTAGTCTCCCTGAAGGGGGAGGGAGAAGTTGGGTTAAGTCAGTGAGAAGTGCTATCTAGACAGCTGCAGGGGGTCCTTGAGCTGCCCCAGAAAGAGCATTCCAAAAGCAGGATGTTTAGGGGGTAATTGAAGAAAGGTTATCTATCTGCTACAGTTGTTTATGCAGTAAACTGAGGCTGTACCCAACTAGACGCTACAGCACTTTATACAGTAAACTGAGGCTGTACCCAACTAGATGCTACAGCACTTTATACAGTAAACTGAGGCTGTACCCAGCTAGATGCTACAGCCCTTCATGCAGTAAACTGAGGCTGTACCCAGATAGGTGCTACAGCCCTTTATACAGAAAACTGAGACTGTACCCAGCTAGGTGCAACAGCCCTTCATACAGTAAACTGAGGCTGTACCCAGCTACATGCTACTGCCCTTTATACAGTAAACTGAGGCTGTACCCAAATAGGTGCTATAGCCCTTCATACAGTAAACGTAGGGTGTGCCCAGCTAGATGCTTCAGCCCTTCATACAGTGAATTGAGTCTGTACCAGCTAAGTTCTACAGCCCTTTATATGGTAAACTGAGGCTGTACCCAGCTATGTGCAACAGCCCTTTATACAGTAAACTGAGGCTGTACCTAGCTACATGATACAACCCTTTATACAGTGAACTGAGGCTGTACCCATATAGATGCAATGGCCCTTTGTACAGAGAACTGGGGCTGTATTCAGCTAGGTGCTACAGCCCTTCATACAGTAAACTGAGGCTGTACTCAGATAGATGCAACAGCCCTTCATGCTATGAACTGAGGCTGTACCCAGCTAGGTGCTGCAGCCCTTTATACAGTGAACTGAGGCTGTACCCAAATAGATGCAACAGCCCTTTACACAGTGAACTGAGGCTATACCCAGCTAGATGCAAAAGTCCTTTGTACATTAAACTGAGGCTATACCCAGCTACTGTAGGTGCTACAACCCTTCATGCATTAATCTGAGGCTGTAACCATTAAGGTGCTACAACACTTCATACAGTAAATTGAGGCTGTATACAGCTACAGTATGTGTTTCCATGGATCATAGATAGTAATGAGCTGGGAAAAGGCAATCCAAGTTGAGTTTCTTTATTGGGTCCCTATCTCAGAGGCTCAAGGCACCTGCACGACATAGTAGGACATTCAATAACAGAATTAATAAATAAAACTGGGATACTAATATCACTATGATCGTTATAAAAAAACTAAATAGGCCGATTTCAATAAATGAGACTTCAGACAAAAAGAGGGATTTGCTGTGTTGCTCTATAAACTCTACTTTCATTTTACTGCTTTCCACTCATTTTGCATATTTAACCCCTCCCCTTTGGTCCCACCTAGAAATGAGCCTTGGCTCATTATGCCTTTTCTGGTTACCAATGTATATGCAAACAAACAAACACACAAACATACAAACATGCTAACATACAAACACATAACTAAATAAAAACATACATAACAGACTGTGGTGTTTTTGGGGTGGACGCAGTTATGGATAATTATAAAAAGGGTCTCAGAAATGCTGCAATCTGATTGGCTGTTAGTATTCCAACAGCCTTACATTAATCCATGTTATACTACCATGTACAGCCTGATCACCATGGCACATGGATTCTTCTTGTCAGCATTCTGTCCTCTAGCACTGCTGAATGACTGGAATGTTGCATTCTGATTTTGAACCAGCATTATTTAACTGTTGATGGAAGAACTATTTTATTAGAAATCTCCCTCTAAATAAGGAAAACATTCAAAAAGTATACTTTTAACACTTCTTTTGGAATAACTTTTTTATAAGAGCAACAAGTCACTCCCAGGAGTTATATTAACAGTCAGTTAATCATCCCTTAGGGGTGTAATGTGGCACAAGGTGCAGCCGAGTGCCATATTGCCCGTAGGGGGTGATTAACAGACTGTTAATCTAACCCCTGGTCATGCCTTATTGATTAAACATATACCAGAAGAATTATCTGTGGGTAGTGGAGCTTGATGTGGATGTAGTTATGGATAAGTGTATATCAGTAGAAATTTCTGTGAATGGTGAAGCTGTGGTGTAGATGCAATTATGGGTAAGTGTATACCAGTGGAAGTTGCTGCAGGTGGCGGTGCTCTGGTGTTGATGCAGTTATGGATAAGCATATACCAATAGAAGTCACTGTGGGTGGTGAGGCTCAGGGGTAGACGCAGGGATGGCTAAGTGTATGCCACTAGAATTGTCTGCATGTGGCGGGGTTCAGGCCATCATGTTGGCTTAGTAGGCAGCAGTGGGTTCTTGAGTAGCACTGAAGGGTGAATCTGCAGAGCCTTTTACATTGAACTGGACCTCCAACTTGTGCTGCTGCATTTTTAAGGGCTGTGTGATACTCAGTATCTTCATAATCAAGAAGGGATTGACCCTGGATCCTGCTTTCTCATGTAAGAATTAAAGCTGTTCTTCAAGGGCTACTAACCTGGAGCCCACTGTGACAATAATTTTTATTTATTTATTTATTTGTAGATTGGTGACCAGGAAAAGCACACTGAGCAGAGCAGTCATGACCTGGGGAGGGACTTACAGTGGAAATGGGACTAAATATAAAACAATGCAGGCAAAATGATAAAAATTGGTAACTGTTAATAAGATTCTACTAAATTGTAAAAAGCTGAGAGGAGCAGACAAATGAAACTAACTAGCCAGATATATTAAGCAAAATGAAACCAAGAAAATATAGAATGTGTCTATGTAGTACACAATAAGCTTATGTAGAATAACCGTATCAGTAAATCAAAGTGCAAAATGCAGCATACATAGTGTGTAGTATCATTGCATGAAAGTTGACTGATGGTATTGTTATAAGGCTGGAATGGACCAATATATTCAAACCTTGGGAGCAGGGAGGCAGGAGGTGGGCAACAGAAAGAGAAGAGAGGCGTCCAGAAAGGAGTTAGGATGTTTATGGTGGAGTGAAGGGAGTAGGAAGTTCAAAAGAGGTTGTGGGGTCAAGTGATGGAAAGGAAATGAGATGGGGACACCAGAGTGGGGGATAGCAGACACAGGAAAAGCAAGGACAGAAGAAGTGCTTTCAAAGAAAGATAGGAAAAGGAAAGCTGAATAGAGAGAGGAGAGACTGGTCCAGAGCAAGGGGTAGGTTGTTCCAGAGATGATGGTTGATTCAGAGGTTGGGAGGCTGTTTCAGGGCTTGGGAGACTGTCTCAGATGGAAGATGAGGCTGTTTCAGAGGTTATGGAGGCTGTTCCAGAGGTGTGGGGGCTGTTCTAGAGGTTGAAGGGGTGCTCCAAAGGTTGGAGAAACTGTTCCAGAGGGAGTGTGAGGCTATCAGTAGTTGGGGAGGCTGTTCCAGAAGCTGGAAGGCTGTTCCAGAGGTTGAAAGGCTGTTACAGAGGATAGGTAGCTGTTCTTGAGGTTGGGGGCTTTACCAAATGTTGGGGAGTCTGTTCCTGAAGTTGGAGAGACAGTACCAGAGATTGAGAGGCTATTACAGAGGCTAGCGAGGCTGTAACAGAGGTTGAGGTGGCTATTCCGGTGGTTGAGAAGCTGCTGCAGAGGCTGTTCTTGAGGCTGGGGAGGCCATTCCAAATTTGGGAACCTGTACCACAGATAGGGGAGACTGTTCCAGAGGTTGGAAGACTGTTTCAGAGGTAGGGGAGGCTGTACCAGACATAAGAGAGCTTGTTCCAGAGATTGTGAGGCTGCACTTGAGATTGCGGAGGCTGTTCCAGAAGTTGGGGAAGCTGTTCTAGAGGGTGGGGATGCTGTGCTAGATGTTGAGAGGCTGTTCCAGAGGTTGAGGAGGTTGTGCAAGATGTTAAGACTATATCAGAGGAGCCAGTTTCAGAGTTTGTGAGGCTGTAGAAAGCAAAAAAAAAAAAAAATACCCTTGCACCCACTTCCATACACAATCCAGCACATCGAGTGAAGAGCTTAGATCAATTTATTACACATAGTACTTAATCGTAAAAGTAAAACTGGTAATACAAAAATACGATTGGGCCACTTAGAGTGGCACAGTCCATATTTTTTATATTGACATTTTTACTTGTGCGATTGTGTAATATATCTAATAAATTTATCAGAGCATTTATCTTAATGTGCTCTGTGGCCAGAACTTGAAACAAAATCAGGTTGCAAAGTTACAAAAATAGTTTACCATTGTAAACCCCACAGAAAGCTTGACCTCGCAGATAAGTCAAGCCCCCCATTCTTGCGGGCCTATACTTAGCATCAAAAACTAGACTTATACATGAGTACATAAATATTTTAATTCCTAAAAAATAATAAACAGTATTAAACAGTAACTCTTACAGGGCCCCCACACTGCCTGATGTTTCATGCCACACTGGCGCTTGGGGAAAATCTAAAAGAGCATGGGACCCACGAGGGAACTCTGGGGGACTCCTCCTAATGGAAAGGGGGTACAATAAGGCATCGCCAACCTACATAGACTGGTACCAGTTGGCAAGTTAGGAGTGGAACCATCCAGCTTCAAGTTTGACAGACCTGACCCCCAAGATTACCCAGTAGTATGGAGTTGGCCAGAGTATTGAAGGCCTTGTCAAGGTCAATAAAAATGGGAGTGGTGACCTGATCCTAGTTCATCCCTGTAAGAATGGCAGCAGTGACTCAAAGGAGGGAAGAGATGGTAGAATATTAGAAAAGTGGAGAGCTGATAAAGAATCAGTTTCCCCTGCACTTTGTCTAGGGCAGGAAGAAGTGAGGTGGAGAGGTTGTTCCTGGGGAATACTAGTGACACCCTTTGTGATGGGGAACTTTAGCCAGCTTCCTGACCAGTGGTCAACCCCGGGTTAAAAGAAATAGTTGAGCAGGGAACTGGCAAAGCAGCAATAGCTGGGGCAGAGAGAGTGATGCAGGACTCTGGGGATCAACCAGTCAGGGCGAAGACCTTTGAAAGAATAACGGGGAAGCAGAGGGGAGAGGACAGCAATAGGAGAGATTTCTGAGAATACAAAATGAAGTGTGGGTCACTATTTGTTTCTTCACTCTATTGCTGATGGAAAATAAGTATTTGTGCAGTCAGTATTTTTCATGTCCTAGTAACATATGTATAAGTCATAATTGTTTAATATTGGTTAATAATTCATGTAGTTCAGGTATATTAAGAATGAGCTTGAGCCGTGCAAGGTTACAGTATTTCATTGTGCTCTGCATTGTGTGTAAAAATTGTGCATGAACTGGATCCTAGCAAGAAACGCTTTTCTATTGGTCCGATATGCATAGTGTACTCCTTAATGCAAGCAATAGTACTACTGATGGTGAGCTACAGTATCTAGAGTTTAGTGTGTCCTCAACCGAGCCTGCCATTTTGCCCTTGGCTTAAAATGTAACACGTACACATGTGTACTATACAGTAGTCTAAACTGGCTTAATCTTGAATCCTGGCTGTGCCTCAATACCCTAGTCACTAGACAAAAAGCACTTTATGGCTCTCTGTCCCCAGGCCTTCAAGCCATGTTCGACTTTGTGGCCCAAACATACACCACCAGGGGAGTGGTACAACATACCTTACTCCTCCCTAAGTAGGAAAAACCTCACTAACCCAAGCCAGCTTTTCTTACAGATTTGCCAAACTCTGGAACAAGCTGCCTCCCTCCTTAAAAGCTGACTGCACCCTTTCCCAATCTAAATCCACTTTCTTCTCCCTCTCCTTATCTGGTTCTGCTGAAGCTGTATGAGCTACTGTGAACTGTTATTATTAAGTGTGAACTGTTAATATCGATTGTATTTAACGACATCCACAGCTTGAGTGTGGCAGCACCTAAATGTTGAAGGCAATAAGATTGTGAATCATAGTGTATAGAATGTCTTTATCCAAAGTGCTGTAAGTATTGAATTGTACTGTATTCTTCTGTTTTTTTCCTGTTGATGCTGACTCTAAACCCTTTGAAAATAGGCCCTGCCTAAAGGTGTTTATGTGGAATAAATAAATAAATTGATCAATCAACAAATAAATACATTTACTAAGTAATGTACTTGACTTTGATTCCAGTGTTATCAGCATCATATACTGTACATTGAAGTGGATACAGTGCATTTTAAGCTATACCATGTATTAAGTAGCTATTTTGAAATATGGTAACATCAAAGCTTGTGCTCCGCCAACTGTATAATATAGTGCACCTGTTAGGATATTGTGTCTATCATGTTCCAAGTTTATCATTAACTGCATTTAATTATGGGCAAATCGATGCGACTAGCAGGACCAGGATTTATCGTATTGCTCTTACCATCCATGCACTTTGTGATTTTCTCTGGCATTTATACTGCCAGACTGGTGATGCTTGTAATTTATGTTTGTTCATGAATGTTTGCACAATGCTCTTTGCAGTTTTTTTATTGCACGTCATCAGGCTTAATAATTGCACTTTGTATGTTTAAGAGAGATATATATTAAATGGTGTCTGTTTTTGTCTGCCACACTCCCTGAGGATGCACAGCAGTGCACAACTGGTCAGAGGACCTTAAGCTTCAGCATGACATCTCCAGGATCTAATTCTCCCAAGGGTTGCAGACTGTGAGTCTACACTATGTTTAGTGAATGTACCTATACAAACAAATATATGTTGATACAGAGGGCTGTGGTAGAGTGCCGTTTTTACTGCTTGTTGTTAGGGAGCTGAACAGCCTGGCCCAGATGAACATGAAGTAAGGGGGCTCAAGCAGCAGCTCTCACAAATCCAGTAGACCACCCAGTGGTAACTGAGAGTCCAAGAGGGTGCCAGAACCAACAAGCATTTGTCAATGCCGAATGTTCGCTAGCAGGTATGTTCATTGGTGTTTGGCATTTATGCAGCCCCCCCCCCAGTTGTATCCATGTCCCTTCAGCATCCATATCCTAACAGAGTACCTCTCTACAACTCCTCTTGCATCTGATTAACATTTCACCATCATACTTCTTAAGTGTCTGTCTTAGGAATCCTAACGCCCTGATTGTGCTCAAGGGTATGAGCCTGTGTGGAATCTGCGCAACCTGCGCTTGTAACACAGTCATTCAGTAGAATTATTTCACCAAAGTTTCAACATAGGCATTTTGTCACCTCTGGTCATGAACAGTGTCACTATGATTTTCTTACTGTGTCCCGAACACTGATTTACTACAGCGACTGCGCTATTCTGCTCCGGAAGCGCGAAAACACATTTCGGCCAGGATGTGAAAAATGACAGCTGTACTGTTCATAAGGAAGTGTGGACAAATGCAAATGTTGAAAATCTGGAGTGAAGATACTACAAACTCACACATTTATGAGTGTGCGTTGAAACTGAGCTTGTTAAACAGTCATTTTTTGGAATTTTTGCACTGAATTTTCAACATAGGCAGTTTAGGATGTCTCCTCATTAACAGTGTCACTGTAATTTTCTTACTCTGTACCAAACATGATTTCCCACAACGACTGTGCTATTCTGCGCCAGAAGTGTGAAAACACATTTTGGCCAGGATGTGATAAATGACAGCAGTACTGCTCATAAGGAGATGTGGGGAAAATGCCAGTGCGTAAAATCTGGAGTGAAAATATTACAAATTCATGGACTTACGAGTGTACATTGAAACTGAGCAACGCACACTCGTAACACAGCCACTGTATGGACTTTTGTCACCAAATTTTCAACACAGGCATGTTAGGACCGCTGCTCATGAACAGTGTCACTGCGATTGTCTTACTCTGTAGCGAACAGTGATTTCCAAGAGTGATCGCGCTATTTTGTGCTGGAAGCGCGAAAACACATTTTGACCAGGATGTGAAACATGACAGTTGCACTGTTCATAAGGAGGTGCAGAAATTTGCCTATGTTGAAAATCTGGAGTGAAAATACTACAAATTCGCAAACAAACGAGTGTGCAAGGAAACTGCGCAATGCATACTCGTAACACAGTCATTTTTTGGACTTTTTTCACCAAATTTGCAACATAGGGTTTTAGAGAGGCCACCTCATGAACACTGGCCCTCTTGTTTCGTTAATCTGTCCCGAAAGGTGATTCTGCGCAGTAACTGCAAAATCACCTTTCGGGACCGAATAACACCATGACAGTGACTGAATTCATGATAAGGGGTGTCAAGAACCCCATGTTGAAAATTTGGTGCCATAAGTCGAAAAAATGGGTGAGATATCCACCTAAGTAGGGAAAACCCTATTTATGCCATTATACAGCTTACTGGCATTTTCTCAGTTCGCGGTCAACTTTGAAGAGTGCAGACGTGTTCCTGATCCACCGAAGATCATCGCGCTGGGCTCTGGAGGTAAGTATGGGGTGGAGGTGGGGTGGATGTGGGTGCGCAGAGGGTGGGCGCGGGTTGGCGGGGAAGGGGCAGGAACTCACCGAGGGACTGTTTTCTTCTTTCACAGGGAATTAAAAAAAAAAAGAAAAGGATACTTTTGGCGTGCTGGGGTGGGCTCCTAGCATGCCACCTACATGTTTGTTGGGGTGGGGGGGCTGGAGCCGGTGGGGATTGGGCGCCCCCACCAGCCATACAGTGTGCATGTGGGGGGGAGGTATTAATACGCTTGGGTGGGCTCCCAGCGTGCCAACTGGTTGTTTGTTGGGGGGTGCTGCAGCTGATGGTCGATTGGGCAAACTCTTTGGCCACACAGTGTGCTGGGGGGTGCATGAGCCGAGGAGCATTGGGCACCCCCTCGGCACTCAGGATGGGGGCTGGGGAGATCAGTGATGAGGAAGGGGGAGGACATTAGCAGAGGGAGGAAGCGAGCGGGATTTCATGCCGAGCTGTGAGGACAGCAGTTCAGCTGAGGTAAGTATGCTAATTGCATACACACTACCATCGCTGATTGCAGCAGACCTTTTGTTAGAAGTGAAGACCAACACAGCCGAACTGCTGTTATATGTAGCTCACCATGTATTGGTCCTCTAAGTTCGCGCCTGCTACGCTGAGCACTACATTGGTGAGGAAGGTCACACACTTCCAAAAGTAGTACTGTTGCAAGACGTTCCTTGCGCATGCGAGCAAGCGAACGTAAAAATGCTGTGGGGGTAAGAGAAGGGGACCATGCCAAAGTGGTTGTCATGCTGGAGGTAGGTAAGCACTGGGCCCAACCACGACCTCTGGTACTCAAAGGACTTTCAATGCACGGTTATCCTGGTTGTGGGATGTGATGAGGTGAAGCCAGATTTTGGATTTGTGGGTGTCAAAAACCGCAGTGTGTGTCCTTTTGGAACCGAGAATGGAACTGCTCTCAATTTGCCTGGCTGCTGTGTCTGTAGAGTCAGACTTAGAAGAGTTTCCATGCAGGCAAAGTGGGAGCATTGCAACTGAGGTCAGGAAAAGCATTAGTCAGCAGGGTACATTGCAATATGGCAGAGAGAAATTAGAAATAATATCAGCCAGGCAAAGCAAAGCTGAACAGCAAAAAAGTGTAGGCAGCTCAAAACACTCATGCCAGGAGCCAAGGCAAAGAAAGAAACTGCCAAAGAGATGAGAATCACCTTAGCTGAGAGACGAGCCAACATCCAAAATGTTAGGGACCATTGAAAAAGTTTAATTAACAATAAAAAATGGACTACATATGAGTAGTGCCCCCCCCCCCAGTGGGCATGGTCGACATTTTGCATTGCTCTGACGCTTTTTCAAAGCAGCTGCTGTAACAGCATACAACACAAGTGACAGAGCTTAATAAAGAAATATTACTGTTAGTATGAGGAACCCCAAAGGACAGTAAGTAAAAGTTCAGGAAAAATAGATGTAACTTGCATAAAAATTACACGGTTATATAACAACAAGGAAAAGGTAAGCCTCCTAATTTGACATTAGAATAGTATATATAGTAGAACAGAGTAGAATTAGGATTTATAGAGCAACTTTCATACAGGAGGTATCTCAAAGCAAATCTTAGGTAGCTTTTTCCTCACTGAATGCTTGTTCCTGACGGGCCATTATTTTAGTACATAAATTTCACAGCCAGCTGATTTCTGCTCAGTGGATTCATTCTCCCTCATTCAGCTTGTTTCCATAAGGAATTGTCGTAAGCATTATTAAAATTCTCACGTGACCAAAAGCAGTTCAACCTAATCAAGTTGCCTCCCCACCTGAACCCACAGCATGATGTGACCAGTCCCACCCTCATGAATTTTTCATTGCAAAGGTCAAGTGAGCCTCAAAGTCTCTTCAAAGAGATATATTTTCTTATCAGAGGATCCCAGAGGGCTGTTCAAAGCAGGACAGTGTTAACATTCTGAGAGCTGGGATATTTTTTTTACCACTAGTCAATGGCAGGCACTTTGAAATCTCTTTCTGTCACAGGTTTTGCAATAATCTTATTAAGGGACTCTTGTATTGATCACGTTGCCATTCCTTTACTTTGCTTGATGGAATATTAGTTGCTTTGTGAATGATAGTCAGACTGTGAGATTAGAAGGTTATAATAATGTAACAAACTATGAAGGTGAACAAGCAGATCCACTGAACCTTGGGTTTGCATTGCTTTCACTATATTTAACAGTGTTGTTTTTTTCCCTCTGTGTCTGGACCATTAAGAAAATAAAACATTATTGAAAAACAGTATTAAAGATGGAAGTGACTTAGGGTCCATTATTCCACTCCCCCTGCAACACAGTAGTGACTAAACCCAATTTGGGTATGGACACACATCCAAGCTTGATAGCAGGAATGTTTGCATTATTCATGCTGTATAACTCTTAGGCCTGATCCACTACAGGACCATGGATACATGTACACCATGTGTATCTGAGGTGAGTTTTCCTGCTCTGTCAGTGGTCGGTATGTTGGCCTGCATTCACGGCCACTGGCCCCAGAGAAATTCATATATAGTGCCATTTGGAGGGTCAGGGATGGATCCATGGAATGCTGTACTGGACCGTAGGCATTCAATCAGATGCCTGGGCTGGCCCTCTAGTGTATTTCTGTCTCTGCACAGTGCAGTGGATGGTGGGGTATGACAGTCCTCCAAGGGCAGCTGTATCTCCAGCATAAAGAATAAACTTTACATCTGTTGCCAGCCAGTATGGCCTCTGCCCCACATTGGAAGCTTCAAAGGCTGCGGGCTGGTGGTGGGGAAGAGGCTGTTGGGCACTGACATACAACCGGTGGCTGTAGGAAGGGGGCCATATACCTGCTACTGTAACCCTTAGGGTTGCACAGCCTTTGATCCCTTCACCAGCCATCCACTATGCAGAGTTCCTTTCAAGGATGCAGTGCATACACGCCCTCTGCCTCCTTGCCTGTCCTGTCCAACCGCATAGCCACAGGGTGGCTTGGAATCTGGTATTGAGGGGGCCAGCATCCAGGGTTGTAAATGGGAAGAGGTGTCCACATGTGCAGAGTGGGACATTTGTGCTCTACTAGTCTGTACAAGCATGCCTCCACAGATATAGTTCATCTGTATATTGAGGCCTTAGTGCCATTCACTCCTAGGTGTCTCTCTAGTCTACAAAAGCATGTCTCTGGAGGTGAGGATCATCTTTTGATCAAGACTCTAATGCCATTCTCTCTCAGGTATCTCTCTAGTCCACACAAGCACACCTCTGGAGGTGTGGATCGCCTGTGAATTGGGGCCTTAAGGCCATTTTCTCTCAGTGATCTCTCTAGTCAGCACAAGCAACCCTACACAAATGTGGATCACCTGAGAAATGAGGCCTTAGTGCCAGTCTGTCTCAAGTATCTCTCTAGTCCAGCTTTGAAAGCCTGAACAGTGTCAGCTTCCATAACCTTATCAGGAAGGCTATTCTACATGTTAACTACCAACTGTGTAAAGTTATACATTCCAATGTTTTCCATTATCCGTCCACTGCCTTCAGTTTCAGTGAAGGCCCTCTAGTTTTGCTTGTATTCACCAATTCAAACATTGATGTATACTCCATCCTGTCTTTTTCCTTTACTACTAACACTGTGATCATGTCCCGTCTCAGCCTTCTGTATGTGTGTATACTCCACCCTGTCTATCCCTTTAGTATTCAGAACACTGTGATCATGTCCCCTCTCAGCTTTTTGTATCTGTGTGTTCACCACCTGATCTATTCCAAAGGGACTGGAAGAAAAGGTATGCCTGTTTGTGGATGATACAAAAATCTGCAACAGAGTGGATACGCCCGGTGGGGTGGAAAGTATAAAAGAAGACCTAAAGAAGTCGGAGGACTGGTCACGAATCTGGCAACTGAGTTTCAATGCAATAAAGTGCAAAATCATGCACTTTGGTCACAGGAACCCGATGGTGACTTACCAACTGGGTGGGGAAGAGCTCACAGTAACAAGACATGAAATGAACCTGGGGGTGATCATATCTGATGACCTGAAGGAAGCTAGGTGGGTGTTGGGTAAAGTGAACAGGATGCTATGATGCACAGGCAGGGGTATCACCAGCATGAAGAGGGAGGTTATTATACCACTGTATAAATCATTGATGAGATCTCACCTGGAGTACTGCATCCAGTTCTGGAGGCCCCACCTTAGAAAGGACTTAGACAGGGTGGAGGTCGTTCAAAGAACAGCAACCAAAATGGTGCAGGGCCTGCATCAGAGACCCTACGAGGAAAGGCTCAGGGAATTAAACATGAACTCACTGGAGGAGAGGGGGAGAGGGTTGACACGATGGAGACTTTCAGATATCTCACAGGTACAAACAAAGTGCAGGACGGGAGCATCTTCCATCGTAAAAGATTCTCAGTGGCAAGGGGGCATTCTATGAAGCTGTATAAGGTTGGCTTAGGGGAAATATGAGGAAGTTCTTCTTCTCTGAGATGGTGGTAGATATTTGGAATGGCCTCCTTGAGGAGGTGGTGGGGATAAAGACAGTTGAGGGGTTTAAGAATGCATGTGATAGGCATAAGGGAATTTAAAAGAAAAGGCAAGAGAGGGGCTAATCACAGGATGAGTGGGGATAGTAAGGGCAATTTAGGCAGGGAAATAGGCAGACTGGGTGGGCCATGTGGTCCTTTTCTGCTATCAACTTCTATGTTTCTATGTAGTATTCAGAACACTGTGATCATGACCCCTTTCAGCCGAATGTATCTGTGAATACTCCACCCTGTCTATCCCCTTTAGTATTTAGAACACCCTTACGAAAATATCCTCGGAAAACCATAGCATTACCATTTGTCCACCATTTCCATACCATTGTAAATTCCACTTCAGTACCACTGCATCCCCTTGACTGGTAACACATTGGATTTGTTTCAATTCCATTGTGGAACCATTGTTGCCATTGTGGTACCACACGGACAGTGGTATTGCAAAGAGAATGTGTGCATGGATGGTACTACAGTGGCTCAAACACACACCACTGTATTCCCACTGCTGTTTTGGTAACACAATGGATTTGTTTCAGTTCCAGAGTATTACCACTGCTGCCACTGTGGTACTGTGTACCATGGTGGCAACACTGGGGTGATTTACATGTAGAATGGTAACACAATGAGCTGCCATTGCAAAACCATTGAAACTGGTCTTACAATGGATTTGTTTCAATTCCATTGCCATACCATTGGTGACACTGTGGTATCATCTGTGTGCAATGGTAGTGCCGTGGTTCTCTAAGAGGGGATGCTGGTAGCTCAATGATGACATTGCACTACCACTGCTATTGGTAATTGGGGGGTAGCACATGTTAGTACAGTGGTTCTCATGTGGTGTGACATCGACCACTCCAGGTCCTCCTGCTAGTCCTCCCCCCCATCAGACTTGACATCAGATCCTCCCCCCAGTGCCCCCCCCTCCTCGCATGCCTCTCACACCCTCCACTTTGGCTGCCCGTGCCTGTCTCCCCCCTCACCAGTTCGCACCGAACTTAGATCTGCAGCTGCACAATAAGGACCACACACGCAACAGTTTTGCTTGGTCATAATCATTTTTAATCAATACTTTTGGTGGTGCTAAATCATTATCTATCATTATCGATCAATACCCAAAGCCGCCATAAACTATAAGTTTTCTTTCACTGCTGATGGTGCTTTCTCTTTTATCATCATAGTTAATCAATACCTGATGCAGGTTATTGGCAGCTAATCATCATCTGCTTCACTGATCATGCTTGGTCATAGGCATTCACTAAAACAAATACCACCAACGCGTAATCTGGTTCAGTTTAAGTTGGTTACCATTTGTATCCCCCCCTCCTCCTGGTCACCCGTGAAAAAGGGACATCTAGTCTTGATGGGCCTACGGGGTCAACAAAATGTAATAAAATAAAATAAATAATAAATAAATAGGCTTGTAATATTTGGCCATGATTAAAGAGCAGCTCTTAACTAGCCCTCCACTGACACGTACATGGCAACTCACCTTGCCGGGAGTCTTTTCCACAAATGATTCCTTTGTGGGCTATCACTATAAAATATTAATCCACTCGTAAATGTATTCCCTGACCCGATCAGTCATTGTCTTTTAAAATAAAGGTGTGACATTCTGTATTGGGCTTCATTAAGCCCATCCTGCAGTGATGATGGTCTGTCCTTGCATACATTATAAAATTTACTGCAGTCCTGTAAGGGAGGGAAGGGACAGTAACTTGAACTGTTGTCCAGCTGACCCCTTTCCACTTCCTGGTCTGCCTGCTCTGCCCCCACATTCTGACATTACATGTCTCCAGAGAGGGCACGGGGAACGCCCCATACAAGTCTATGGGACTCATTTCCGGAATGGTTTTATAGACATTTAAGCAATCTTTAAAAGAAAATAAAAGCCGCTGCTCAACTAATAGGTAGGGACCCTCCTAAATGCTGATGTTTTTGCTTTAACCTTCCCCAACACCTCCTCTGAAAACCATAGTGGTCTTTTTTTTCCTCTTGCATCTGTTTACATGTCTAACACCTTTCACTATAATTCTTTTTAATTTCACCCACTGTTCCTGTATTTCTCCCTAGTCTTCCTCCCTTCCAGGGCATTCCTGAGGTAATCCCCCATCTTTGGAAGTCTTTAACTGCATTTCCTGGTAAAAGGGAAAGTTAACTTACTTGTTCTTGGGTATACAGTGTGTAAGTGGGCGGGGGCAGGGATTCAAACCTGTGTCTCCGTCCATGTTTGCCGCTCAGTGCCCTGCCTTCAAGCATACAGTGCCCAAGTGCCTCAAAAACAGCACATAATGTCCCCACCACATATACATACAGTATATACAGTACTTGTTGCAAAGCAAAAAACACTATATTATGCAAAGTACACAAAACAAGAAAATGAAAAACTGGGTTTGAGCCTCACGAGCCTTGGCAAACTGGTTATGTGGTTTTCCTTGGAGTTGCCAACCTTAATGCCCATCCCCCACCCCATCCCATAGTCTCCTTTCTAAAGCACAAGGTACAGCTCCAACCCAGTGCCTCATATAGCAGCCATTCGTACCTGTAAAACAAGAACAGCAACGGGCTCACAAAGGATCTGCATCTCTTTATGAACTATGACAAACAGTGTAGGGTAAACACAAAACTAATACTTGCTGATACATACAGTCACTGTCCTCCTATACCTGGTCAATGCCATGTTAGATCTGTAGATATAAAAGGGAAAATGGGTCAGTATGAAAAAAAAAAAAAAAAGTAGGTTGTGTTTGGGGATGCCAGACCTACACCACACCATCAACCTTGCTATTAGAATGGACTTGGTCACTCAGGAGATGTCATGGTTGGGGGAGGGAGGGAGGAAGATTCATTGCCCCTGTGCCCCTAGAGCTGATAATTTTTTGGGGGTAGGAGGCCATGTTGCTCCACACATCAACCAACACAGGGCAGGATAAAGACACCAAGGGACAAATATTCAAAAACTTTGCTCAGGCAAAATATATCCTTCTCTGGTGGTGTAGTGGATCCCCCTCCCTTTTCCTAACCTGCCTGTAGAATACATGGAAACACATGTATGTGACAGCAGAAAAGGCCGCAGGCCCATCTAGTCTGCCCAGTTTGCCTATATCCACTAGGCCTTTTCTGTAGTATCCCCCCCATGACAACTGCCCTTTGTGCTTATCCTATGCCCTCTTGAACCCTCCAACCATCCTCTCCCCCACCACTTCCCTCAGCAGCCCATTCCAGTTGTCCACCACTATCTCGGTAAAGAAGTACTTCTTAATGTTTCCTCTAAATTTCCCCCTTGATTTGGAATTTCCAACCACCATCCATTGCAGTATAGCAGATCACAGCAGGCCAAATGTGACTATCTCTAGGCCAACATCCCCAGCCACAACCAGTCCCATAACCCCTGCAGCTCACACCAGAGCAACAGGCAGCAACTGAAGCTCCAAAAGCTCGCAGTGCACATTCGAGCTTCCACAACCTCTGATCAGATGTTTTCCACTTCTGCTTTTCTCCAGGGGCTAAGTTCAGTCCTCAGTGACAGAACTTAGCCCAGGGAGTACAGTGGGGCCAGTAAACAAAAGATGAGAACTTACATAAACTCTTAACATGCACTGTAGGACACTATCTTCCCACCGCTGCCCACAACACCCAAAGCCAGCCGCAGAGGACTCCAGGATCTGCTGCAAATGAAGCTGTCAGTGCAGCATCAAGCAAAACCAGTTCACCATAATCCACTACACTACAGCACACAGCAGGGAAGCCAAAATGGCTCCACATGCAAAGTGCACATTGGGACCAGACCCACACTTGTGTGGGATCCCTGGCACAAGCCAGCCAGTTGGTGCAGTGGTAAGGTGGGACAAAACCTTTTACATGCAGGTACATCAGTGAGGAAAGGAAGGCAAGGGGAGGGATTGTGAGTCTGAAAGGAGACTGAGGGTAAACGATGATGACCACCAAAAAGCAGAAATACTGAACAAATACTTCTGTTCAGCTTTTACAAAGGAGTGGGCAGGAAATGGGACAGTAATAAGGATAGGGAGATCACAGAAATGGACACAGGTCCCTTTGCAAAATGAAGGATCCTCACGGAACTGGCAGCATTAAGGCTATGGGGCCAGACAGGGTACACCCCAGGATAGTGAGGGAGCTAAGGGAGGTGTTAGCAGGGCCTCCGACTACACTGTTCAACCTGTCATTGTAAACAGGTGATGTGCCCAGGGATTGGAAGAGGGCTGATGTGGTCCTTCTCTATATAAAAGTGTTAACAGGGAAGATGCAGGGAACTACATACTGGTCAGTCTGACCTCAACAGTGGGACAAATCATGGAAATACTACTGGAGGAAAGAATTGTAGAACACCTGATTGTCAATGGTCTACAGGGGAAGGGGGGTAGGGAACACTGTTTAACCAGCAGTAGCATACAAAGCTGAAGCTTGTTTCCAGATGCAACCTAGGAGCACAAGGAAGTTAAGTGACTTGCTCAGGATCACGCAGTATGCACCTAGGCAGCTGTGGGATTCAAACCCAAGTCTCCAGATCTGCAGCTCAGACCCTTAACCCACTGCACTATACTGCCTCCAGGACCCAAGGCAGCTTGGTTTTATGGGAGGAAGGTTGTGCTAGATGAACCTAATTGAATTTTTCGACTGGGTAACCAGGGAGGTGGATTTGGGGAAGGGGTGTATGTGGCCTACCTGGATTTCAGCAAGGCCTTTGGAACCTTGCTTCACAGAAGGCAGGGAAATGTGCTGGAAGGCTTAGGGGTGGGACAAAAAATAACGAAGTGGGTGGAGAACTGGTTGAAGGACAGAGGCCAGAGGGTGGTGGTAAATGGGGTGCATTCCAGGGTGGAAGCGGTGACAAGTGGTGTGCCTCAGAGATCGGTGCTGGGACCCATCCTTTTTTAATATGTATAGCAATGATATAGTGGAGAGACTGCAGGGGAAGGTGTGCCTATTTGTAGGTGGTACAAAGATCTGTAATAGGGTGGACACCCGGGGGAGGGAGGCAATGAGGAAGGACCTAAAGATTCTGAAGGGGTGGTTGGAAACTTGGCAGCTGAAATTCAATGCCAAAAAGTGTACAGTAATGCACATGGGTAGCAATCCTGTCATTTACATTACATGGGAGGTTTAGCAAAACTGAGCAGGAGAGAGATCAGTAATTATATTCAAATAACTTTAGGGGCACCAATGCAGCATGGTGGTAAGCTGATAGAACTGAAATGTAATGCATAGGGAGGTATAAAACAGAAAGAGGGAGGTGTTGATGTTCCTTTATAACTCCATGGTGGGTGTCACCTGAGCATGGGGTTTAGTTCTGAGGCCTCCATCTACACAAGGACAGACAAGATTGAAAGGGTTCAAAGTAGGGCAACCAAGATGGTGCATACTATGCATAGGAAGCCCCATGAGGAGAGTGTGGGGGAATTGGATCTATGCCCACTGGAGACTAGTAAGTAGGAGAGTGTTAAGCTTATTTACAAGGAATGGAAGTGCTAGAACTAGGATCATAATCTAAGATTAGAAGAAGGATGGTTTAGGGCAATATGAGGGGCATTACTTCACTGAGAGGTGGTGGGAGTCCTGGAACAGACTACTGGAAGAGGTGGTGGGGCAAAATGGTGAAAGAATTTAAGAGGGCATGGGAAAGACACTAAGAGTTGACCAGTCGTAGGAGTGGGGTGTCTCTTGACAAAGGAGATGAGTTGGGGGGTTAAGGAGCAGACTCGATTGGCCAAAATGGTCCTTTTCTGTCACCAGATTTCTAGGATTCTAAGGCAGTTAAGTAATTACGACTTACTTGCTCTATCAGAGTTGGAGTGTCCTTGGTTCGGGGTATTCTGGTAGGACCTAAAAGGGAAGAACAGAGAAGGTTAAGGGGACATAAAGGGTCGGAGGTGCTAGAAGAGAGGTTAGGGTGTTAGAATTAAACAAAGATACTTATCTGATTGGTATACAGTTTGGCCAGACCTGTAGAAATAAAGGGAAACATAGAGTATAGAACTTATTGAGATGAGAATAGAGAGATACAAAAAGGGTACAATACAGCATGGGTGTAAAGGGAGGGGAGTTTTAGAGGAAAAGATAAACTAAGTCAAAGTAAGGAAACGAGATAGAAAAAAAATGCAGACAACTAAGAACAAAGAATAAAGTGATATCTGGGGCTCAGCATAACCCCCCTTAGCGCCCCTAGGTGAGCTGCAGGTAGCCAGTAAATTTACTAGTAGTCCAGATGGGCAGATGGGGATACTTTTGGACTAGTGGCCCCTATATTATTTAAGAAAGGGGACACTGGTGGTAAATCGTGATTTTTAATTATATTTAACATTTCCCTGGCATCTAACTGGGGGAGAGGTCTGTGGGCTCTGACTGTATGAATCAGGCAGGTAGGTTGGTCAGAAAACCGCCAATCAGAAATGATGTGGCTATGCAGCTGTCAGTTTTGTGCTGCTTCACTACAGTGACAGTGCCAGCAGGTGTTTTCAAGTCTCAGCCCATGCAGAGTTCAGACTGTGGCCTGCAACATGTAGGTGGGGGGAAAAAAAGATGGGAACTTTTGGGAGGTGGAGGGGCCAGGGCAACTATGCCTCACTCTACCAATCAGCCACACGGTGCCTTTGTGAAGACCACCAAGGGGCTTGCTATGAGGGTCTGGAGGGAAGCCAGCAGGAAGTGGCAAAAAGCACTAGCTAAGCTGCATGGCAGCTGAGTGTAAGTGTCCTGAGGGGCTTGGTAGGAAGGAACTGGAAGGCAAACAGCACAAGATGGGGGCCACAAGGCTGGCCCAGTGGCACTAACGGGTTACGAACATACGAAACTGCCTGCAGAAAAAGATCATTCGGTCTATCTAGTCGGCTCGAGTGTGTAGCACTTCAGTCCATTAGACTGCAGCTGCTGCCACCTCCCTCATATGTCCTTCCCCATCTCCCACCCCCTCCAGATTTGTACCTTCCCCTCGAATCTGTCCCAACCCCTCTTGAAGCCCCCAACACTCTGCAGTGATACAACTTCTTCTGGTAGAGCGTTCCACCCTGCCAACACCCTTTCTGTGAAACAGTGCCTCCGCAGTTCCCTCTTGAACCTGCCCCTTTCCAGCTTCATAGAGTGTCTCCTGGTTTCCCTTCTGCCTTTCAGATTGAACATACACCTGGTGTCTACTTTGTTCAAACCTTTCAGGTACTTGAAGGTCTCAATCATATCCCCTCTCTCCCGTCTTTCCTCCAGGGTATACATATTGAGCTCTCTCAGTCTCTCCTCATATGGTCTGTCCCCAGCCCCAGGATCATTTTTGTTGCCCTGTGCTGTACCCCCTCCAGTAGTTTGATGTCCCTTTTCAAGTAGGGGTGCCAGAACTGTACACAGTACTCTAGGTGCGGTCTCACGAGGGACCTGTACAGGGGCAAGATGACCTCCCCACTCCTAGTAGTAATCCCCCTTGCTATACAACCTAGCATCCTGTTTGCCTTGGCTGCTGCCTTCCTGCACTGAGCAGAGTAGTTCATCTCCCCAGTTACCAGCACTCCCAGAGCCTTCTCCTTGGATTTTGTTAATGGGACACCCTCCAGGCAGTAATTGTGTCCTGGGTTCTTGCCTCCTAAATGCATCATTTTGCACTTCTTGGCATTGAAACCAAGCTGCTAAATGTGAGACCATTCCTCCAGTTTCATCAAATCTTCCTGCAGTACTTTTGCTCCCTCCTCCCCATTTACTTAAACACAAATCTTTGTGTCATCTGCAAAAAGACTGATGTTACTCATAATCACCACTGCAATGCCAGCTATGAAAATGTTAAACAGAACCGGTCCCAGCACTGAGCCCTGTGGTGCACCACTTGGCACTGCCCTGGGTTCAGAAGCCTCCCCTTCCACTACTACCTTCTGCTGTCTACCCTGCAGCCAGTTCTCAACTCATCTTACCATTTTCCTCCCTGCTCCCAGACTCCACAACTTGCAGGTCAGCCTATGGTGTGGCACTGAGCCAAAAGCCTTTCTGAAATCCAGGAAGAGGACATTCACCACATGTCCCCTGTCTAGTGCCCTCATAATCAAGTTGTAAAAATCAACCAAGTTCATCTGGCAGGATCTGCCTGGGACAAACCAGTGCTGTCTGCTGTCCTGGAGATTGTTATCCTCAAGAAATTGAACCAGTCTTTCCTTAAGGATTGTCTCCATCAGTTTTCCCACAATTGCAGTACGGCTTTCCGGTCTGTAATTCCCTGTTTCGTCCTTGGGCCAACTCTTATGGAGAGGTACCACATGTGCTTTCCCTGGGCACATGCCCCCAGTTAAGAGAGGCATTGAATAGGTTCGCCAATGGCCTTGCCAGGACCTCTGCCAACTCTCTCAGCATCCTGGGGTGGATTCCGTCTGGGCCAGGTGCCTTGTCCACCTTCAGGGACTTTAGGCCCTCCCTCACCCTTTCTACCGTGATTTCCCCATCTGTGTTTGCTTCTTCTCCACCCTCTCTCACCTCGCCCTTCTTCTCAGGTATGGGCCCATCCCTTTCCTTGGTGAAGACTGAACAGAAGTATTCATTAAGTACTTCTGCCTGCTCAACCCCTGTTCTACCCATCCACTTCCCCTCCTGATCTTAAAAATTTGATCCTTGCTCTTCCTCTTCTGTCTGATATATCTGAAGAAATCCTTTTCTCCTTCTTTGATCCCCTGTGCTAACCTCTGCTCCCTAGCCACCTTTGCCGTCCTTACCACTCTGCTCACTTCTCCGGATTTCTTCACATACTCTTCTCTGTCTTCTGCCCTGTTGAATCTCTTGTAGATCCAAAATGCATTTCTCTTCTCCTCACCTTCTCCACTACCTCTCTACTCATCTAACTTGGTTTCTTGGTCCTGGCTTTCTTACTTTGGCTCTTGACACAAGTTTTAGTAGCTTCAGCCAGTCCTACTTTGATGACTGCCCATTTTTATTCCGTGTCCATTTCTGGGTGGATGCTTGCCATATGACTTTCCAATATTTGTCCCATCCTGCCAAAGTCCGCCCTTTTGAAGTCCAGGACCCTAGTTTTTGTAGTGGTTACTTCCCTACGCAGATTGATTCAGAACCACACTGTGCGGTGGTCACTGCTTGCTAGTGGTTCCTCCACCCATACATCCCCAACCTGTTCACCATCCTCCAGTACCAGGTCTAGTATATTTCTCTCTCTCATTGGCTCCATTTTCCTCTGGGTAAGGAAGCCATACTGGAACTCTTCCAGGATGATCTGCTCCCTGGTGCAAGTGGCTGCTGGAATGCTCCAATCCACCCCTGGTAGATTAAAATCTCCCACCATCACTGTGCTCCCTTTGCCAGTATGCCTGCTTATCTGCTCACCCAGTTCCCTGTCAATGTCCTCCTCCTGGGCCGGAGGTCTATAAATGGCTCCCAAACAAATCTTGGTCCCTTTCTGGCTGTGTAACTGCTGCCAGATTACTTCTAACCTGCCCTACTCCCCTTCCTCCCAATTACATCTGATCCCTTCCCTAACATAAATGGCAACCCCCCCAGCCTTCCCTTTATCTCTATCCCTCCAGAATAGTTTGTACCCTGGGATAGCTAGGTCCCAGTCATGGTGCCTGGTTGCCCATGTCTCAGTAATGGCAGCTATGTCCACCTCCTCCTCTGCCATCAATGCCTGCAACTCTGCTACCTTATTCCCCAGGCTCCTAGCATTTAGTGAAACCATTCTCCACACTGCTTCTAGCCTTCTGGCTTCTTTACCCTTTACTTCAACCCCTATTTCACCTAAGCTTGTATCTATCCCAGTGGTGGGGGGAGGTCCGTTGAACCCCCTCTCCTGGTGATTCCTAGCTTCAATACCTCCCCCTTACCTAGTTTAAATGATACACATTGATGAAATCCCCCAGCTTCTGCTTCAACACCTGTGACTCTGCTCTGCAGAGGTATAACCTATCCCCTGCATAAAGATCTGTGTTATCCCATGTGCTACCCCAATCCCCCACCAGTCCATACCCCTTGGACACACACCAGTCCCTAAGCCACTTGTTGAAGTCACTGATTCTTCTCTTCCTGTCTGTACTAGCCCTTGGCACTGGCAGAACTCTGAGAAGGCTACCGTTGTTCCCTCTTTGCTGCATAGTTTCACCTCTTCTCTGAAGCTGTCATATACCTTCTCTATCCTTCTCTCTTCCAGATCATTTATTCCCAGGTACACCACAATGTGCGACTTCCCCTCCACCTTCTCCACATTTCTGACCATATTCTGCCCCACTCTACTTGCAGTCATGCCTGGCATGCATTCTACCCAGATGTTACTTTTTGTGGCACCCTTCCCCCCCATTTTATACCCTTAAGTATAGAATCCCCCAAAATTAGGACTCGCTGGTGCTTATCCTGCTCTCTTGTTGACCTTCACTCCCCTGCCCCCCAACTTGTGAGGCTATCTCATCCCCCCGTCCAGCCTCCATTTTGCCTCCTCTAACCTTTGCCCTGTCCTCTTCCTCCCTCGCAAATATGACCGAGGTACTGACTTCCACTTCTGAACTATTTTCTGCCTGTGGAACCTCCCCTTTGCACTCATTTGTTGCTCCATCCACCATGCTACCACCTCCTCTGCTATTACTTCCCCATGTCTTCCCTGAAATGTGGCCCTCTCCCACTCTGACTCCCCTCCTGTCCCTATCCTTAGGCTTCCCCAAGCTGCCTACTTCTTCCCTTGTCCTCCTGTCTCCTTGCTCCTAACTTCTCTCCAGAGAGACTGCATCTCCTTGCTGAGCCCCCCCTCCACTGTGTCTTCTTGGTGTACTGCCTCCCTGCTATGTAATGTTTCTCCTGTAGCGACCTCTCCCTGCTCCTTCACTGTAACATCCCTCCTCTCTGCTTCCTGGTCTTCTGGACTTGCCAACCCTGAGAATCTGTTTGCAGTGCTCATCTCCTTTCCATTAATAAGTCCAGTTCCCCTTCCCCCAGGCCGATATCTTTGCTCTGACCAAGTTTTAGTCATGCCCCTGTGCTGGACCCACCTCCAATTATCACTTTCTTCCCTAGACTGCAGCCACTTGTGTGGCCCTTCTGTTGTCTCACCTAGCTCCCCCTTATCTGTGCCTGTTATGAGCTCTTTTGAATGCCTCATTAGTTTTCCCCCTGGTTGTGTTCCCCCCATCCTGTCTCCTCCATGCCTCCAGTTCCCTTATCAACCACCCTATTTCCTGCCTGAGCTGGCCCATCTGCCAACACACTCTGCAGCCTCCTACCCGCCAAGCCACTCCCAGGAATATGGCTACTCCACATCCTTGGCAACATACAACCCTTCCCATCTCCTGCCCTAATTGACTGCCACTGCGCATCCTCTCCTCCCTTAACCTGGTCCTGCCCCTCTCTATGGACCCCTTCCCCCACCTTGAACTCCCCACATCTGTAATGGATATATGTGGCCCTCCCAGTAAGGCTCTTACTGTCTACCAGCATGTTCTGCTGTCTGCTCTCCTCCCTGCAGACGCTACTCAAGATGCAACACTACTGCTGTGGCACTCAGGCTTCAGGATCACTTAATCCACTTGAATTATAAGTGGATCCCAGCTCCATTATTGGCTGGTTTGAGTCACGTGACCACCTCTCTCCCTCCTGTGTATTTCCAACCTCTCTCCCTCAGTTAACTGCCCCCCCTCCTCCCAGCCAAGACACAATCATTTGTTTGGAATTTGTACTGTTGAAATCACACAGCACACATTGCCATCTCATGAAATGCTAGCTCAATCCTAAAGGAAAACAAACAGTACAGAGAAAGTACTTATCTTCTATCTCCAACTGTCTGTTTCCTTCTGCTGGGTTTCACTCCAGCTGGGTTGAGGCACTGGATGCCACAATGACGACCCAGGTTCAGGAGCAAGCTCAGGAACTTGGCAGTTGGCAGGGGAGGGAAGGGATTGAGCATCCAGAGGACTGATCTCCCTTCCCAGGGAAGGATCCAGGGAACTCGCTGCTCTTGGGCAGCACCTGGCAGTGGTCAGGGGCGGTGTAAGGAACAAGCAGCATTGCAGCTGCAAGAAGCAGAGTTCCAGTGTACGTCGGCATGTAGTGCCATTGGACACAATTGCATGTTTGTGACTCTGAGGGGCAACCATGTAGGAAAAACCCTCTGGTGACCAGCGGAAATTATGGTGACCCTGAAGACCTGCCAGCATCCTGCCGTCAGACCCACTCGCATCATGATCTCCCATGGGAAACCTGATCTCACATCAAGACCAGGCCACCAAGGGTGGGCAGGCTCTCCCAAGGGGGTGAACTTTGGGTCTGGACTTGCCATAGATCAGAAGGGAAGGGAGATCAATGTGTGTGTGGGGGGGGGGGCAGGCTGGGAGTAGAAGGCAGAGTTGAGTGGGTATTCTGGAAAGATGCCCTGGCCATCCAGAATGCAAAAATAGAGTCTACAAAAAAAAAAAAAAAAAAAGATGGGGACTACAATGGAAAATCCACACTGCAGCTAAAGGCCAGTGCCCAAAATGGGCTTAAATGTAGCTGTGGGAAGTAGGCAGGGGGAAATTAGTGGACTCCCTGAGAGGAGCATGAAAACAGCAAGCACCACATACAGTAGACTTGTGCAGTGGCCGATTAGTTAGCCCCTGGTGCTCTAAAGGATTGGCTGCAGGAAAAAAGCATAACAGCCAGGAGTGCCCATAATAAAGAACTCATAGCAACAAATAGAAGGAACCCTTAAGTTTTGTAGGATAATTGGAGTTGTTTTGCTGAAGGAAATAGTTAAGAGCTCTTTGGTTTTAGATGCACGGTGGCGTATTTTGGAGCTTAATATAACCATATAACACACGCCTGTTAAAGTAAAGGTGTCAGATTTTTGGGCTTAGTAGCCCATTGCTCTGCTGCAGTGATAGTCCCTTCTGGTCAAAACTATAAATTTTAATGCTGTCCTGTAAAAGATGGAAGGGATTGTAACCCTGGCTGAACTACTGGCCAGCTGATCCCTTCCACTTCCCAGGCTGCTGACTACACCCCTACGCTTGGACATTTTGTGACATCTGTCTACAGCACTCTTCACCAGCCCACCTCCATCAACATAACCTTATGTCAGGACACCTCTGTCCAAAGCACCCTACACCAGACCACCTCCATCCTAAGCACCCACCAGCCACCTCCCCCAATGGCCCCCACCATACTAGCTTTTTCCCCACCACAACCCCAATTCAAATGCCCCTCACTCCACAGCTTTGGACAATAGTCTCCCTACCACCATGCTCCAGTACTAGCCCCCTTCCTCCACAACATAAGACAGTTGCCCAGACACTAGGCCCCACCCTCCAAAGTACCCTAAACTAGCCTCCTTCCTCCACTGCCACAGTCAACACCCTCCCTGATGACCACCAATATCCTGACCTCCACTGTCCCACAAAATGACCCTGTTTCCTCCACAGCCACAGTACTAACCCTCTCCCGCCAAGGTCCCTGCCATTCTAATTCTCTCTTACTCTCTCACTGTCTCTCACCTCCCTCTGACAAACACTGTAATGGGCACGGCCACAGCATTACAGCCAACCCACATATAGGTAGAATCTGAGTCTCTTACCTGAGGAATAGCAAGCTAGAGGCAGGTCTTTAAGATATGATGTCCATGGGACCCTGTAAAATACAACACAAAAAAGGGTCACAAAGGATCTGCAGTTCTTAAAGAGTAAATAGGGTGGAAAGAACAAGTTAAAGTTAGATGATACTTATCTGATGAGGAAGAACAATTTGTGTCCTGTCACACCTATAAAATAAAATCAGGTTAATATGGAGAAAATACTGTAGCAAGAGCAGAAACAAAGCACTGAGAAATGTAACAGGTATAGAACAGCACAGAAGTAAGGAAAAGGGTGAATTTAGAATTAAAGGTACAGTTGGGTCAAAGTAGGAAAAAAAAGACACAAAGAAAGGAAATCAAATAATACAGGAAATAAAAGAGAATGCATTTGGGAAGGAGCTCAGCTAAATCCTCTTAGTGCACTGGATGGCCAGGTGGCCAGAATTTCAGAACTGTAGCCCAGGTGGGTTAGTGGCACTTCTGGTGCGCTAATGGCTCAGCTTTAATCAAATAGGGAAAGGGATGGGGAAACTGATTAATCAGGAAAAGCACACTAAGCCAAAGTTTGTTTTCAGGTGTGAGCTAAGAGCACAGGGAAATTAAGTGACTTACACAAGGTTACACAGTATGTAAAAAAGGGCTGTGGGATTCAAACCCTGGTCTCCAGGTTTGCTGCTCAGTTCAAAAGGTGCAGTGTGGTGCATACTTCCAAGGTTCTACGCAGCACAGAGTGCTGAGCACGTTCATAGTGGCTGTAAGTTTTTCAAGCTAAAAATCGCCGTTTTCACTGTGAGCACACAGCGAAAAATTCTTTTTCACAGAAGCAAGTCTGCATTTGATTTTGTGCACAGCTGGCAGCCAATCGGTGCATGGAGCAAATTAGCCCTTTCCCATCTAGGACAGATGTAACACAGCAAATATTTGGACTGCATTCCTATTTTAGCACAGTCGGCAGCCGAACAGGACTTGGAGCAACAGTCCCTACCCCTTATAGCAACCTGATGCCTGTGCTCCCATTCATCCAGCAAGTGGAGGCCAAGCGGTTCCACAATGCAAGACTGCATTCCTTTTTTAGCACAGCTAGCAGCTGAATGGGACTTGGAGCAACATCCCACACCCTTCCAGCAATCTGAGGTTCAGCGGCTCCACGATGCAAGGCTGCATTCCTTTTTGAGTACAGTCGGCAGCAGAACGGGACGTGGATCAACACCACCCACCCTTCCAGCAACAGGAGGTTCAGTGGCTCCACGAAGCAAGGCTGCAGGACAGAGAAATAACCTTGTTTTTTTAGCTGCAACAAGCATATTAGTTAACAAACATGATGAGTTAGGTCTTATGTAATATGTTACGGAGACACCTGGTTTTCACAGTAATCGTGAAATCCATGCACTGCGTGAAAAACTTACAGCCTTGTCCATAGTGTAACTATGTCCTGCAGACTGTGACGCAATCATTTGCCCAGATGCATGGGTCAAGAGCACCCCCCCCCCCAACTACTGGCTCTCTCAGCCTTCCTCCCCACTGGCTCCTACAGGCTCCTCCTCTTTCCTCTTCAGCAACTATTATTTGCAACCCCCCCTGCCAAGCACCATTTGAACCCCCTGTCTCCTTCCAACCTCCCAACCCCCAAGCTCTGTAGTGAACTCCTGTAGCCCACATATCACTGCTATTAAATGGGAAGATAGAGCTACAGATTGTAGCTCAACGTTTAATTCCAATACTGCATTAATTAACTCCGACTCCCTATAAGTTTGAATTTTAATAGAACAGCTGCTCCCTCAAATATCTAAGTATTTTCTTCTTCCTTACTTAATTTCAGGTTTGAATTCACAGGCTACAGTACAGACCCCTCAATCCTCCATAGCTCAAAGTTTAATTTACTGCACTAACCAACTCCCTTCCCCCTCACTCAGATTTGAATTTGCAGAGATACAGCAGCTTCTTGCTAATGGCTGGGATTGTGGAGCAAGACCCCTTGACTTTTACTTGTGTATTATGTTCAAACTTTTTGTGACCCCTCCTTCTGATCTTGCTCTGTAAGTTTGGCCTAGATGTTTTTCATCAAATTACTGTTTAAAAGATAAACAAAAAAATTCTACCATTTCCTCAGTCTGCTCCAAGTTTTCCTTCTGTTTGCAGACCATTTCTTGTTGCTTGGTGTAAGAATGCTTTGAAGTCTGTCTGTAGTAGCTGTTTTTTCATGCAGTATTCACTGATGCATGCCTTTTCTAACTCAGAATTGTGCAACCACATTCCTTCCCTTCTGGTGTAGTGCCACAATGAAAAGGGTCCCCAGGTGCACAGTGTGCCTGTGGAATAGTCCTACTGGACCTTACGATTTGTGCTGCGGTTTCTAAGCTGGCATATTTTCAATGCCGTACACCTTCCAGATAGATGGACCCATTCATTCTGTTTTTTGTTTTTTTACTCATAGTTTTTTTGCTGCTTTATATTTTTCTACATTTTGCTGTGTTTGTTAGAAGAAACCTAAATAAGCCCCAAACAGAAAAAAAGTAGGAACAACTAAAAAGTAGGAAAGCGATGTGCATGACAAAACAACATTGTTGAAATGAATTGTTCTAGGCTACTGAAAATCTTGTCAGGCAGACAGACTTTTAGCCCTGCCTGCTAGTGGCTGTACATGTTATTTTCAGCTGGAAATCACAAAGGGGATGATGGTAAAAGGAGGTGCAGCACAAAAAAAAAAAGAACAAAACATGAATGTGGCTAAAAGGGGGACTTGAGAGAGCTGCAACAGTGAAAGGGAGAATATTAATTGGAGGCTACAGTAATGAACAAGAAGTGAGGACTTCTTGTAATGGAGAAGGGAGTCAAAGAAATTAAGCTGGGACTACAAAAGAAAATGGGAATAGGGAGCATGAGATCCAAGAAGGCAACCGCAGTATTCCTCCTGAAGGAGGACTGAGTGCCATCCAGCTGAGGAATTTTCTCCAGCTTTTGCACCCTCTCAGCTTCTCTCAATGGCCACCTACAGTTTAGGTAGCTGTGTAAAGACACATGATGTATGGTTACCCACAATGTCACGGCCATCACCAATCTGCCACAGATGATGCTCAAGCTGTGGGAGAATTTACTGGGCACAGTAGTTGCTAATGGGGACTACTGAGGCTACTGGCAACTTGTTTGGGCAGAATATGCCTAAAGTAAACATGTTTTTCTCTCCTGCAGGCAAACTAAATTGTTCCAAAGGGGATCACAAGTACACTATCATGCCCTGCCTGAGATGCCTGGTGAGAGCACTAGGGCTCCTGGACACTGCTACTTGGAGGCACTACTGCATTCTGCCCCATCCAACAGCAGAAACCCCTTTCCCACAGACAAGCTACCCCCTGCAGCTGCCACTCCCTCTCTGGGGAGTGGAAGATCCACAGCAGAGAAGTGCTGCTCAGCTTTGTGTGCTGGGAGGAGGTGCTGCTTTGGTGGAGGGGAAGAGGCTGTTTGGGGGGGGTCCAGACCCACAGACTGTGCTTTTACTGAGGGATGCTATGTGTCTAGCAATTGTGCAAAGTAGCTCATGGGAACAGATGCAGGCAGCTTAAGGGAGTAGAAGCCATCCTTGAGTGACACACGTACCTCAGGCTTATATCACCTGCAACCATTCCTCCCAGCATATGGAATGGTCACTCACCTTCTGATTCCATTCAGCACAGATGGCAGGCTCCTGAGACAACCCACCCTGGTGGCAGGCACTACACATGGCATTTTGCTGTGGTTGTACCGCATGTACTCCCAACCAGTGTCACAGCATTGTCCCTGCACATGCTCTGCCGGTACCATGCTGTGCCATGTGCAGTACTGTTACTTTACTATGCAACACGTGTTACTGATACTTTGCTGTGCCATGAGAACTGCTGTCACTTCCCTGTGCCACATGCACTGAAAAAAGATGGGCTCTACAATATGAAGTGCAGACACTGCTGGGCCACGTGCAGTGGCAGCCCCATATTAGGACACGTGCAGTGCAGACACCACAGTGTGTCACAAACAGCGCTGACACAGCAATGTGTCAGTTGCAGGGCTAACATTCTGCAGTTCAATATGCACTGCTAACACCGCACAGTGCCATGTGCACTGCTGTCAGTCTCAGTGCCACATTCTATGCAGACATCGCGTTTTGCTAGATGACATGCAGATACTGTGCGGTGCTACTTACACTGCCATCACCACACTGTGCATTGTCATCAGTAAGCTGTGCCACTTGCACTGCTTGCACATCACTGTGCCACAGGCAAATGCTGACACAACACTGCCATGTGGCATACTACTGTTTAGCACTATGTTGTGCCATGGTGATGCTGACACAGCACTTTGCCTCATGCAGTGCAGACACTGTACTGTGTCACATGTGATACCAACATTGTGCTGTGCCATGTAGGGCTCCTGATAAGATATTTTCAGAGTGGGTACTGCTCACTTTTGAACACACACTGGTGAGTAAAACCAAATATTCATGCATATGGGTGGCAACATATGGTGTGTGAGGAGCACACATTAAAATGCTACAAAAATCACTTGTGTTATTTGCCTTATTTTATTATTATTATTTTTTTTAGTATTGCTAGGTGAAATTAATGAAGAGCACAGCTGAGCACTTTACAGTTTAACTTTGCCAGCCTGCCAATGCAGTGGTATAGCTTTCACTTGTGACCGACATTCTGGGTTTGGAAGTGAACCCAGAATGTCAGAGGGCCAGCTGGGGAGAGGAGGATTGAATGACTCATAGACTGCTGTCCTCAACAGGGGTGAGGGATGCATCCGGCTTTTGACCAACCACTGGTGAAGACTGGGGGTCTGACAGCCGGTGCTTGAGATCTTTGGGAGGTCTGTCAGACATCCAACGCTCTTTGCACCACTATGTCATTGCATGCCATGCCTCCCTGGGGATCGGCATATTCAGAAAAGACAACATCGGCCACGCAGGAGGACGTCCACCCTCAACTAGACCCATGCAACCAACTTAGGCACTCCCCCCTTACCCAGGATCATGAATCAGCATCCATTTGGGGAGAGAGTAGGGTCTGCTGTAGCACAGTAGGAAGGCATTTTAGGCCACGCTAGGTGGGCCAAGAGGTCCTTTTCTGCTGACAACTTCTATATTTCTATGAGAAGTCCCTCACCAACAGCCCCACCATGGGGGTAAGTCAAGATGCATTCCAGTGGGGTGGGTAAATCCCTGGAGATGGGGGCTAGGTGGTGGGGTTGAACAGATGGTGACCATACAATGGCAAAAAAAGCACTTTGCAGCCCATTATATTTTGCACATTTTGTTTTTTTTTCTACTGAGCGGGATGATTTGGGGGGCTTCTCAGCACTGTTCCTCTCCCTACAGATCAGTGCTTGTGTGCCCTGGGGTCACCTCATGGAGGGATGCCACCACAGATTCCTCGATGGCAGGTCCAAGGGAGGGAGGAAGGGCCATACTCCCATCCCCCACCTGAGACAGTCCAGTTCAGACCACGGTTAGGGTGGCAGTATGGATCCACAGACAAACATGCAGGGCTTCATTGAAATGCCAGCTTCCATTTTCCAGTTTTCTCCCATCCCTTCTTCAGCCAGTGTTTTCCTGCACCCTGTTCCTCCCTGTAAGATACTTGTATGTCTCTATCATATCCCCTCTCTCCCTCCTCTCCTCCAGGGAGTACATGTTCAGTTCCTTCAACCTGTCTTCATAGGACTTGTGATGCAATCCATGCACCATCTTTGTTGCCCTCCTCTGAACCTTCTCTACCCTGTCTATGTCCTTACATAGGTATGGTCTCCAGAACTGTACACTGTACTCCAGGTGGGGCCTCACTAGTGTCTTGTATAGTGGAATCATGACCTCCTTTCCTGCTGGTGATGCCCCTGCCTATACATCCCAGCATCCTATTTGCTTTACCTGCTGCCTTGTCACACTGTTTCCTTACCTTGAGGTCATCAGAGATGACAACCCCAAGATCCCTTTCCTGCTTGGTACATGCTATATCCTCACCCCCCAACTGATATATTGTGCCAGGGTTTTTGTGCCCCATATGCATTATCTTGCACTTCTTTGAATTGAATTTCAACTGCCAAACCCCTGACCATTCTTCAAGTTGGGAAGTACTGGCTCAGCTTCCTCCCCTCTTACCTCACCTCCCTCCTCTCCACCTTCTCCCTCCTACCTCCTTTCTCTATAACTCTGGCTACCAGACCCTTGCTTTCCACGTCAGATCATCCACTGCAGGCCGGTCTGCCTTCTCCTACCATTTCCCTAAACTCTGGAACTCCATTCCCTTAGCTTTCTGTTCTGCCTTATCTCTTCTATCATTATTCTCTCTTCTTCAAAATTTCATTTCCCCATCCTGCAACTGCGCCTGACCTACTTCCCACCTAGCCCCTCTCCACCCCATTCTCTCTCCAAACTGTGTCTTGCTACTCCTTGCCCAGTTCCACTCCTAACTTTCTCCAGGCAGGTTTGTAACCAGGACAATGACTGGGTGTGCACCCAGCAGTGTCTGGCCCTTGTGAGGTTTGCACCCCAGAGGGACAAAGGTTATCCTCTCCCTTATCCTATCCACTACTCTATCTCTCTCCTTGCAGGCTGGGTAATCAGTACTCAGGCTGGGTTTGTGCCCTGCTGAGTCTGGCCCTTGTAGGGTTTGCATTTCACAGGGATGAAGGCTTGCCTCTCCTTTCTCCTCTCCTCTTTCCCCTTTCTTTTCCTTGTACCCCTCCTCCATGTCCTCTTCCCATCATTCTAGTACTATACTCTCTTTTCCCTGTCCTCTCCCCTGTCACTGTAGTCCTATACTCTCTTTTCCTTCACCTTTCTGTCTCTGCTTAAGGGTATTTTTTCCCATCTCAAGTTTTTGACTGATCAATATTTATTTCATAATGTGTTGGTCTTCACCACAAATTACAGCTGTATATATTTTTAATTGTTTATTGTAAATCACTGTATGATGTTTTATTTTATTGTGTCTTTGTTAGGTATACATCAATTGTACTTACCCATTTCAATCTTCCCCTCAGGACGCATCTGGAAAGGAGCTTGTTTAGCTCAGTATGCTTTTCCTGTGAAACTTTTCAAAATAAATAAACAAATAAATAAAAAGACTGCTATTTTGGAGGCCCTAGATGCAGTACAAGGTTTAAGAAAATTGAAAGTGTATGGTATGAAGTATGGCTGTGCAAACCAGAGCACCACAGCTTTGCTGGAAAGTGAGTTGGAGATAGATGCAGGCACATTACCTGCCATTGTCAAGCCAGAAGGTCTGAGGGTGTATACAGTGGAACCTGTTTGGCAAGGGGAACAGTATGCAGTCTGACCCCCCTGCCTCTCCAGCACCAGAACCAGACTAGGTGAAGAAAGTTAACTTGTTATTGGCAGCTGAAAGAAAGACTGTTAAAGATGCACAGGCCCTATTTAAAGAGCAAGAGCCCACTCAGACAGTGCTGCCTAGTGGACAGATCCCTTATTTGATTGCATCTTATGAGTGGTACAAGAGATTATGCACCTTCTCAGGAGCCATTCCTATTCTTGCTGGAGAAGATAACTGAGAGTTGGATGAGCAAAGCTACACAGATGTTGCGAGTGTGGAAGTGCTTGAATGATGATAAATGTAAAAGAATTGTGGAAAGCTTGATGGGCATGGCCCTGGATGTCATTTGTTCTTTGTGTGCCAGTCAGCATAACTGTACTGCAAGTGATCACCTGGCTATGCCAAAAAGTACATTTGGAGCTGTGTAGAGGAAAGAGGACCTCATCTTTTAATTGAGGGTCACTACGTAAAAAAAAGGGAGAAAAGTTCTCCCACTACATCACTTGAGTGGAGACGATGATACGGAATATTTCTGAGGCGGGAGAAGTTACCCCTGCTCAGACTGCACAAATGAGACTTGACCAGATTTTAAGTGGTGCAGTGTTTTCCTGTTGGACTCTGATGCTCCTTAGGCTGAGAGATAGCAGAGTAGACCCCCCAACATTTTGTCTGTTACTGGATGAGGTGAGGGAGGAAGAAGCACAATAAGACATTGCTGACTGTCTCTGGGCACCCGCTGTAACAGCTGCACCCCTGCAACCCCATGTAGAGGGCTGCAAAAAGCCTAGCACCATTTCTGATCTGGGTGCAGAACTTAAGGAAATCAAAGAGTGTATGAAAGCACAACAGATGGCACAAGATTCTTGACCACCATCCAGCTCTGTGAAGCCTGAACAGGGATACCTGATGAACCCCGTGTCTGCCCCAATGGTCAGGCCTCGACCCTCCACATTGTCTAGAGAAGAACTCTTTTGTTATCCCTGTGGTGAAGAGGGGCATCTCACCCAGGGGTGTGCCTACCTGGAGAATCCACAACTGGTGGATGAGAAAATGAGAAAATGCCAAAATCCTCAGGGAAATGACAGTGGAGTCCAGTGAGGGAGTGACCTGGGTCTCCTAACATGCAATGCTCTGTGAAATTTACTGAACATAAGATTCCCCAGAGAGGAACTTGCCATTAGGGTTATTGAGCCCTATAGCAGATGTTCAGATTTTGGTTGAAGGAATCCTATGTAATGCACTGCTTGACAGTGGGTCACAAGTTATCATTATCCACCTTACTTTCTACCATCGTTACTTGGGACACCTACCCCTGCATCCATTGATGGGACTCTCTCTCTCTCTCTGTGGGGTCTGAGTGACACCAGATATCCATATGATGGGTGCTGTGTTGTGCAGTTTGAGTTCCCCAGAAGGCACGGGGTCACAATGTTGCATGACACAATGCTACAGCAATATACCACACTGGCTATACAGTGAGATATATTGCTAGTGACATTTCTCTATGTTTTGTGGGGGACTCTGCCCCCTGCACCCCCTCAATTAAAATAATCAACTCGGGGGGGGGGGTTGTACACTTAAATTGCACAAAGTGTGAAATAAAGAAAAATTGCATGCGTCTGAGACCGGGATTCGATACCTGGTCCACAGATGCACCGCCTCCATTGCTGCCTGTGGCTCATCCTATTGAGCCATGGCAGCTGCTCAGTGCACCCTCCTCCCAGCAGAGGTCATCTTCTGCAAGGGGAACAGAGACAGGGTGCACAACAACTTATAGACTATTTAGCGGTTTTGCAACTTGTCACTATTCCCACCCATGCTGTCTCTGTTGCGTGGTTTTGACATGTACCATTCTACATACAGTGAACTGACCCAGTAGGCCCTAAAATGGGCAGGGAAGGGCCACACAAATTGACGGTGGTGCTGATCTGTCCAGAGTCCAAAGCAATGAATGGTACTCCTGTGCTAACTGACACCAATGCTGACATGTTTGGCAGACTGGCCAAAATGTACCAGGAGCAAGGAGGAGCTGAAAGCCAACAAAATCTACTCTTGTGAACACTAGTGAAGTGGGTGACTTTGAAACTCGATGTCCCAGCAGCTGTGCTGAAAAGTGAATACATTGGAGTGATTTGCAGCATTGATGGAAAACAAATGGTCCTGTCTCCCAAGTCACTGTGCCGAGTAGTTGGTGTTGCAGCATTTAGACATTAGCCAGCTGGACCGGCATTTATCATTGATGTTACCCCAAAACATAGTTTGCCTGAGGGACTGGTGGTCCAGAGAGAAGTGATGTCACCCCGTGAGACTCCCTGGGCCAGGTGAGTAACTGCAAGGGTGAAGAATGAAATGGAGAAACCCATCATCATAGGGAAAGGCTGAGTGCTGGTGCACATCTTCCAGGCTGACAGTGTAGCAGGCATGGACCCTACTTTGGCCACAGATACAGAGATAGATACTGGATTATTTAACTTTGGAGACTCACCCATATCAGACCAGTACCAATGGGGAATGAGTAACAAGTTGGCTAAACGCTGAAAGGTATTCTCATTGCATGAGTTGGACATGGGATGAGTCCATGGAGAAGACCATCATATTCAATTGAAAGACAACCACCCTTTCTGGGAAAGGTCCTGAAAACTGGCCCCTGGGCACACTGAAGATGTCCAGTGCCATCTCCAGGAACTATTGGCAGTGGAGATCATAAAGGAGTTGAGGATTCCTTACAAATCACCTCTAGTGGTGGCCCAAAAGATGAATGGTGTCATACAGATGTGCATTGACTACTGTACTTTGAACAAGAAGACAATGCCTGATCAGTATACTGTAGCTAGAGTAGAACATGCTCTGGCTAGCTTGTCAGGGAGGCAAATGGTTCTCAGTACTGGATCTGCACAATGACTATTATCAGATCCCTATGGCAGAGGAAGTTAAAGAAAAGACAGCCTTCATATGCTCTCTAGGGTTTTACCAGTTTGAGAGAATGTCCCAGGGAATATCTGGTGCCACAGCTACTTTTCAGGGACTGATGGAGAAAGCAGTGGGTGATTCAAACCTACTGGAAATAATTGCGTATCTGGATGACTTGATTGTGTTCAGAAGGACTTTGGAAGAACACAAAGCCTGACTCATGAAAGTGCTGGACCTGCTGGAGTTCAGCTTGAAAGTGTCCATTGAGAAGTGACAGTTTTACCAGCACTTGGTGAAGTATGTCATCCACATTGTCTCAGCCAATGGTATATGAACAGACCCAGCTAAGGGGGGAAGCCCATACTACCTAGCCCAGGCCACACTATCTTAAAGCTCTGCAATCATTCCTTGGATTTTGTGGGTACTACAGATGCTTTGTAAAAGATTACTCAATGATTTTCCATCCCTTGAATGAGCTCACCCAGCGGTACCCACATGCCAGCAAGAAGAAAGCCCATTCCGGGGACAGCAGTCCTGAAAAGGAGTACCTGAAAGTAAATGAGTCATTTGGTGACAGATGGACAGAGCAATGTGAGACAGCTTTCAGAAATATTATCAAATGCCTAAGTGAAGCACCAGTGTTGGCCTTTTCAGAGCCTGCCAAGCCATTTATATTGCATACAGATGCCAGTTTAAACTGGTTTGGAGTGGTCTTGTACCAAGAGCACCCCAAAGGACTTTGCCCTGTAGTGTTTGCCAGCAGCAGTCTGTCCCCTTCTGAAAAACAATATCCTGTGCACAAGTTCAAGCTCTTAGCCCTTAAGTGGGCAGTAACTGAAAAATTTCACGACTACCTATATGGCATCCACTTCACTGTCCACACAGACAACCTCTCTCACATACATGAATACCACTGCTAAGTTAGATGCAGATGAACATTGGTGGTTGTCTGCTCTGTCAACATACAACTACAGCTTGGAGTACTGCAGTGGCAAGAGTAATATTGATGCTGCTGCCTTGTCAAGGTGCCCTCACCCTGAGCAGACAGAGTCAAATGTGCAACTTTCAAGTACTGTGGTGAAGGCCATGTGCACCAAGTTTGATATCCCTGATAGTGCCACCCTGGCAAACCCAGACAGTGCCATTGACATGTTGGGAGCCTCTCCAGATGCCATTCCTGCTGTCTATCTAAATATCACTGGGTTGGATCTGTCATCTTTGTCCCAGCAGAGCAAGCCAGAACTGCAAAGTGTGCAAAGCAAAGACTGTGTTGAGAGGAGTAATCAGGGCATTAGAGAAAGGACTTGACACAGATCAAGTACATATAACTCATCCTGATGTACAGTTGTTACCTAGGGAATGGAGCAAGTTGTCATTGAAGGATGGACTCTTGATATGCACCAGCCATGACAGTACCAATTCTGAGTTCCTTAGAAGACAATTGGTATTGCCCTGTACCATAAAGCCATCATTACCTCACTGCATGATGAAATGGGACATCTGGGGTTTGAACACATCTTGGACTTGCAAGAGCCCAATTCTATTGGCTGCAAATAATGAACAACATTGAAAAGCATTTTAAGACCTGTATCAGATGCATAAAAAGAAAGACTCTGCCTAAGAGAGCTGCACCCCTTGTGAACATAAAAATGAGTGGATCATTAGAATTAGCATGCATGGACTTTCTTTCTTTAGAGCCAGACAGAAAAAACATGCTGAATATACTGGTGCTAACTGACCATACCCCACTAAGGACCAGAAAGCCAGTACAGTGGTGAATGTGTTACAGCAAATTGTCAATTACTGTTGAATCCCCCAAAGGATCTATTCTGACCAAGGGAGAGACTTTGAAAGCAGATTGGACAAAGATGTTCTTGCTGCCTCGGATATTAAAAAGTCACGCACCACACGGTACCACCCACAAGGGGAGCCTCAACGTGAACATTTTAACAGAACTTTGTTAGACATGTTAGGTACGTTCGGCCGTGCTGACAAGTTGAATTGGAGCCAGAAAGTGAGTTGATTGATGCATGTGTATAACTGTACAAAGAAGGATGCCACTCAGAAGTCACCTTTTTGTTTAATGTTTGGACGAGAAGCATGATTATCTGTCGACTTATGCTTTGGAATCTCAGCTGACGGAGCCTCTGAGGAAATCTACAGTACCTATAGTACACCAGGAGATTATGGGAACAGTTCTAAATAGTCTGTAAGCTTGCCTCTGAAACTGCAGCCAAAACCAGCCAAGCGAACAACACCCAACATGATAAAAAAGTTTGTCACTAGATACTACAGGTGGGAGATTGTGTCCTTCTGAAGAACTCGGGTCTGCAAGGCAAGCACAAGATACAGCACCATTAGGCATCGGAAGAATATATAGTGGTGGAGCAAATGCTAGACCTCCCTGTCTACAAGATTCACCCAGAACATGGTAGTAACAGCCTAGAAAAGACTGTACACAGAAACCATTTGCAACCTATTGGAGAAATTGTGCCCGACCCTGCACCAGAAAATGAATGCTCAGTGGCAAAGAGAACAAAGACCAGTAGTCAGACTGCCCAGCAGCAAAATGAAATGGCACACATAGAGTCTAGTCCCTTGACTGCCTTGCCTGCTGCAAAACTTTTGCCTGATCAGTCAGATGACAGTGATGATGGTCTATTATAGCCAACGACTGTTCAGATGAAAATTGGTATTACATCCAAAGCCAGAGACAAATAAAAAAGGAAGAAAGGCTGAAAAATTCATATTACCACTCTATAATAGTTTTGACCCATTAATACAATTCTCAGAGGACCCTCATGCGGCTTCCTTAGATGCAAATACTATTACACCCCCTAAAATACCATTGAATAGCACCACTGAAAAAATCTCTGAAACACCATTACCACCACAAAACAGTGCCACTATAAATGATTGTCCAAACACTGCAAATGAATTACTGTCTGAACAAATATTCATACTAGGGGAGTCTATGACCAGATTTACAGATAGGTACTCAACAAGGGAGCAACAAGGAGAATACAGCAAGCTGTAGTTACAGCAAGACAAAAATTAGTGACATAAGCACCATGCTGCCTGGAATTTTTCAAGCAATAACAAATCCAAAAATAGCAATTTTTCATGTGGGAACAAATGACATTGGGAGGCACGATGTTGATAGTATTATTAAAGACACTAAACTAGATAGTAGGACTCTCCAGGACTTGAATATAAAACCGATCATTTCTGAAATATTACCAGTACCTAGGGCAAGTTACAGAAAACAAAAAAATATATAAAATTATATAATTGGTTGTGAAGATGGTGCTTGGAAAATAACATTGCTTGCATTAAGACCTGGGAATTATTTGACAACAGACCTAACTTATATGGGTATGATGGTCTGCTTCTAAGCAAACAGGGCTCTAGACTCTTAGGATGTATTTTTCATAAAACATTACAAAAATATATAACAGCAAAAAACTAGATTCTAGGGGGCAAGGGGAAAAGATCAAATTATAGTATGAACATATCCCAAACAAAAGTCAGAACAAAAATTAAAAAAAAATTATTACATTTAAGAAAACAAAACACTGGTCTTACTTTTTTGCTCACAAATGCACGGAGTTAACATCACATAAAAATGGATGAGCTTGAATTAACCTTAATTAGAGACAACATCGACATAGCAGCAGTAATGGAAACATGGTGGGGGGATACCTCTAGCTGGAATACTAAAATAAAAGGCTACAACACTTATTATAAAAACAGAATATCAAAAAAGGGCGGGGGAATAGCATTATTTATAAAAAAGTATATAACATACAAACCCATTAATGACCCGACTGACAACACTTCTGAAACTATATGGGTTGAAATTTTAAATAATACACAAAGAAAATTAATTGTTGGTGTATGTTATAGACCACCCGATACAGATATCACTACCCATCAGACTACATTAAAAGATATTTCTGACAAATTTAATAAAGACATCATCTTATTGGGGGACTTTAACCTTACTGAGATAAACTGGACTACTGGTGTGACAAAAACCCACCAGGAAAGTACATTTCTTGAAATGTGTGAGTATAATAGTTTAAATCAGTTAGTCTCTGAACCAACCAGAAATTCAAATATTTTGGACTTGCTACGAACTAATATCTCTGACAAAATTTACAATATTCATATAACCAACCCTTAACAAATTCTGATCATAACATAATAACTTTTGGAGCCAATTTCACAGTCCATAAAATAGTTGGAAAGACAATATTTAAGAATTATAATACTGAACAAATTATGGAGGTGCTACATAACTGGGATTGGGACAAGGCCCACACCAACCCTGAAATACTATGGACAATTATCAAAAACAAAATTCGTGAAATAGAAGCAAATTTCGTCCTCGACAAAATCATATATAACAAAAAGGGCAAGGTACCCATTTGGTTAACACCAACCATTTTCAAATTAATTAAAAACAAAAGAAGGGCATTTAGAGCCTTATCAAGAAACAATAATATTTACAACCAAAACAAATACAAAGTAATTCTTAGGCAGTGTAAAAACAAAATAAGAACTGAAAAGAAAAAATTGAATTCAAATTACCCTACATAAAAGATGGGGGAAAGAGTTTCTACTCTTATGTTAATAATAAAAAATCTACTCAAAATTGGTCTTATGGAAATTACTACCCCCTCAGAAATGGCAGAGGAATTAAACACATATTTCTGTTCAGTGTACAATAGACCTAGCCCACCAAATACAAATCCTACAGCGAAACCAACACCACTAGATGATAATATGATAGAAATAACTAAATCCAAAATCAAAATACAGTTAGACAAGTTAAACACAAATAAATCACCTGAAGCAGACAGATTGCACCCTAAATTAATTAAGATGATTTCTAATTGGCTAATCGACCCATTACATAAGATATTCACTATGTCCTTATCCACTGGAATCATCCCAAGCAACTGGAAGTCAGCAACAGTCACCCCTATATTTAAGAAGGGTTCCCCTAGTGACATGGCAAATTACAGACCCATTAGCCTAACCAGAATTCTGAGGAAACTATTCTTAAAAAAAAGTTAGATGAGGACATGGCAAAAAAAGTGATATCTGATTCATCATAACATGGTTTCAAAACTCAAGGTCATGTCTTACGAGTAACTTAATTTTTTATGAAAACATAAGTAAACACATTAACAATAACATACCAGTGGATTTAATCTACTTAGACCTCTCAAAAGCATTTGATAAAGTGCCTCACCAAAATCTAATTAATAAAATGTACAAACTCGAGATAAACGGTATACTGGTGAACTGGGTTAATGAATGGTTGAACAAATGTACACAAACCATCTGTATTAGGGGATACCAATCATCCTTGGGACATGTGACCAGTGGTGTGCCACAGGGTTCAGTCTTGGGGCCAGTGTTGTTTAATATTTTCATTTCAGATATGTCTTCAAATTTACATAATTTGCCATAAGGTTTGCCGACGGCACTAAAATACTATCCAAAGTTAAAACTAAAAATGATATAGAACATATAAAACAGGACCTAAACACACTGGAAGTCTGGGCACAAAATAATGGCATGTCATTTAATATTGAAAAATGTGTAGTCATGCATCTCGGTGCAAATAAAATCAATCACATTATACACTAAATGGCATAACATTAAGTACAGTCACTGAAGAAAAAGATCTAGGGATAATTATATCTTCCAATTTAAATTTTGGGAAACGTGGTTATTTGGCAAACAAAACAAACAGAACAATAGGTTGCATTAGAAAATCTTTTGTATCCAGAAACAGGGACTGTGTACTGCCCCTATATAGAGCCTATATACGACTCCCCTCGACTACTGTTCCCATCTATGGAGTCCACATCTAAGGAGTGACGTATCAAGGCTTGAGGGGGTTCAGAGATGGACTACCACCATGGTGGACAATATGCAAAATAAATCCTATGACCAACGGTTGAGGGATTTGAATATGTACACCTTGGAACAGCGTAGAACGGGGGACTTATTGTTAATGTACAAAATTTCAAGAGACCCAGAACTAATGCTTGATTTGGGCATGACATTCAATCTCAGACTATGTAATCTCAGAAGCCACAATTACCAACTACCTTTAACCTATCCCAAAAATAATAATAGAAGATTCTTCTGCACACAAAGAAGTATTCCACTATGGAATTCATTGCCAAGTCACATAGTTAACTCAAACAATATTGAGACCTTCAAAACAAAATTGGATATCCATTTATTGAAACCATAGTAATTTATTCCAGCATGCTGGAAGATGTACTTATATGGGTAACCCACCTTCTGTACATCTAATACATCCTAGTATGACTCCTAGTATAACTATTCAACCTAAGCCAGTGAGCTCCTGGCCTGCAAATGGTCTGGAGAAACTCAAGATCATCTACTGGTACTGCTCCTGTGGGAGACTTTGTATCTGTTTAACTCCCATTCCAATTGAACTGTGAAGCTGTACCTTTTGTACCTGAGGAGAGGCCTATTGAGCCAATTGCAGAGCCATTAATGGACAATGAAATGGACTTAGATTGTGAAGGGCACATCCTAGAGACTGATGCAATTGCTGTTCCTCCTGACACTGCCCCTGTGGTGGACACAGAGCTGGAACAGGATATAGTGCTACCTGTTCCTAGGGACAAAGTAGCTTTGCCTACAAGGTCTAGATGAGAACCCAAGCCCATCATTAAGCGCACCTATGACACCCTCAGTGCCTCTTCAGATACCCCCTTCATGTGGTTCACAAGCACATTGTCCCTGTGAATACCCCCAAATGTGTTGCAAAATGGATGGCGGGGGAGTGTATGTGTATGCCAATAACTACTGTCACTAGATAGGTACCTATTGTCTAGACAGCCAATGCTTGTTGTGAATGTTTGTGTAATAATCTGTGTAGTTAGACATCAGGTGTTAGATAGAAATGTGTATAGTGTCTTGTTGAATTTATTGCCTGTGGTCAATAGATGAAATGGGTAATAGCTTGTCGAGGGCACCAAGCATTTGGTAAGGGAAGTGTGTAACCCCCCAATCTGTGGCTTACCTTAGTAGGTTATGGTCCCAATGTGCCCCACTGAGATCCCGTTTCTGCCTCTGGTTCCCTGGACTGTATTGCAGTACAGGAGGGCTTCGGTAGTCCTCATGGCTGAGGTCACAAAAATGTTCTGCTCCTTGGCCCCATTGGGAGAGGGGGCCAAGGTCCATAGGCAGTGTTGTACTTCTGGGTGCTTGGGAGAGCTTTGGACAGTCAAGGGAGTCACTGTGAAGTGGACTGGAGGAACGTAAACAAATATGGCCACCATGCACTACCTGTGCATGCACGGCCGAAAATGTTAAAGTTGCTGTGGCTCCAGAGTACAAGTTTGGAGCATACGGCCACAGTTTAAAGAAATTCCCAGCTCCAGGGCAGGCAGTGGAGCTGGGGATCAAGTGGGAAATACCTGTGTATTCAATATGTGTGGGCCTAGCCCACAAAAGGAAGCTTAAATAAATAAATAAGGCTGCACAGTTACTGCAACAGAATGTAAACAATAATGGCAGCCCTCATGAGTTTTGTCTGAAGCCAGGCCACTGGGAAGGGATCAGAGAACACTCAGCAGAGCCTTGGAAAGCACTAGCCAATAAGAAGTGGAGCTCAGGGCTGCTATAAAAGAAAGTGCACAGCCCACGAAAGGAAAGATCCCTGGACAGATCCAAGAGGGAGAGACAGCAGGAGGGCTGCATCAAGCCCAAATGTGAATCTGGGTGCTTTCAGGGCCCTCTGAGCCACAAAAGACAAATATAGGGAGATCGCCTACCTGATTCACATAGCTGGGGATAAATGAACTGCTGTTTTATTCCCTGTGTGAGAATCAAACCTGTATTGTGCTTTGTAGTGTGCTGCCTGAAATGTATAGACACTGTTTTAACTGTTTGGACTCTGGAAGAAAAGTTATTTTTGCTGGGGCTTGGAACTGTCTAGGAGCCCAGCTGTGCTTCAGTGCCAAAGAAAGAGGTAAGTCCATCTGAACATCCAGGGTGATTTTAGCCTGCCAAGACACCCTGGACCAACAAAAAGCCAGAGGGGCAAAGACAATGAGAGGCCTGTCAGGTGAAGATTACAAGGGCCCCAGGGGTGAAGCTGATGAAAGGTCTGAGAGGTAAAAGTCCGGCTTGCTGCATAGCCATATCCCAGTGGATGTGGTGCACCACCAGACTGTTTGCTGGGACCAGAACAGTACTGTTTATCTGTGTTTCCCAATACTCCCCTGAAGCCTTCAGACTGAAAGTACCTCTGGGCTGCGGCTCTGAAGAGTCTTCCTCACTTTAGTTAGATAGTTCGGGGGGGGGATGCAGTCTTGGCAGGACTTGGTAGTCTACAGGATAAAACAGGCAGAAGAGCGGAAAAGATATTGTTGTGTTTATGTGAATTATTATTGGGGCCAATTACAAAGTTCGATAAATTATTTTCAAAACTGTTTTCACTGTATCCCCAAGTTCTCAGTGCACCAATCCTGCATCCACTGGTTGGCCACCAGAAACTCGGTGAGGTACTCACTGCAACAGACTGCTAACAGTGGTATGGCTGTTTTAGGGAAAGCCGGGTGCACATGCGGTACAGTACTGGGACTGTGTGGGATACAATAGTTGCACAAAACATCTGGTTTACAATGCACTGTTTATTCCATTATACATGTCTCATATAATAAATCTGAGGTTAGTTTACTTCATAATACTGTTTCACTGGCTATTGCTTGGGGTGTATGATTACTGTGTGGGAAAAGTCACTGTGTGTCGGAGGAAATTAATATTTTTCCTGTGGGGTGATAACCTTCTGTTTTATCCACCTGGTACCCCATACCACTGCACCATGTGAAGACACCACAACATTCCAATCCAGTGTAGCATATCCATTAGTGAACCGAGGCCGGCCCTCTCAGAAGGTGAGTGCAATGTGGACCGTGAGGGACCTGGAACAGCCAGGAAGTAAGTGACATGTGAATACTCCATCCTGACTATCCCCTCATATTTAGAACACTGATCATGTCACTTCTGAGCCTTCTTTATCTCTGAAGACACCTCCCAGTCTGCCCCTTCAGTGTTCAGAACACAGTGATCATGTCCCCTCTCTTAGCCTTCTGTATCTGTATACTCTATCCTGTCTATCCCCATTAGTATTCAGAACACTGTGATCATACCCCTTTCAAGTCTTCTGTATCTGTGCATACTCCATCCTTTCTATCCCTTTTAGTATTCAGAATGCTGTGATCATGTTCCCTCTCAGTCTTCTGTATCTTTTTATTGCTGACCCGGTCTATCCCTTTTCATATTCAGAACAGGGTGATCATGTTCCCTGTAAGCCTTCTGTATCAGTGTATTCTCCACACTGTCTATCCCCTTTAATATGCAGAGCAGTGCGATCATGTCATTTCTCAGCCTTCTATGTCTGTGCATACTCCACCCTCTCTATTCCCTTTAGTATTCAGAACAATGTGATCCTGTCCCTTGTCAGCATTCTGTATTTTTAAATACACCACCCTTTCTATCCCTTTAGTATTCAGAACACCATTATCATGTCCCCTCTTAGCTTTCTGTATCTGTGTATACCCTATCCTATCTGTTCTCTTTAGTATTCAGTACACCGTGATCATGCCCCTCTAACCAATTTGTATCTGTGTATACCCCACCATGTCTATCCCTTAACTATTCATAACACATGTGATCATGTCCACTGTCAGCCTTCTGTATCTGTGTATACTCCACCCTGTCTGTCCCCTTTAGTTTTCAGAACACTGAGCTCCTGCCCTTCTCACACATCTGTATATGTTTATACCCAACTATGTCTATCCCTTTAGTATTCATAACACATGTGATCATGTCCACTCTCAGCCTTCTGTGTCTGTATATGCCCCACCCTGTCAACCCCTTTATTATTTAGAACACCATGATCATTTCCCCTCTCAGCCTTCTGTATCTGTGTATATTCTGCCGTGTTGTATCCCTTTTAGTATTTAGAACATCATGATTATGTCCCCTCTCAACCATATGTGTCTGTGTACACACACCCTGTTTATTCCCTTTAGTATTCTGAACAGCACAATTCATGATCCCTCCCAACTTTGTGTCTATGCATACTCTACCCTGTCAATCCCCTTTAGTTATCATAACATTATGATTCAGTCCCCTTTCAGCCATCTGTATCTGTGTATACCCCACCCTGTCTATCCCCTTCAGTATTCAGAACACTGTGCTCATGTCCCTCTCAGACTTCTGTATCTGTGTAGTCTACCCTGTCTATCCATTTTACTATTCAGACCACCATTATCATATCCTCTGTCAGCTTTCTGTATCTGTGTATTCTCCACTGTATCCCCTTTAGTATTCAGAACACTGTGAACATGTCCCCTCAGCCTTCTGTATCTATGTATACTCCACCATATCTATTTATTTATTTAAATTTAGAAATTATAGCCCTTTGAGTTGGAGACTCTTCTGCAAAGACTCTGCATCCAAAAATAAACAAGAAAAAAAAAAACAGTTACAGACAGTGGGCAGTAAATTAACAAGCAAGAGATACAAGACTTAGGGTACTGTTAGGAGGTCTAAACCTCACTTTCAGGTTCTTGGCAATATTGGGAATGCAAGTAATCACAGACACATTGCATAAGAGTAATAAACTTGTTTATTACTACCAAAAAGGATAAAATCACAGTTGCCCTAAGCAGTTCTTACCAATACAAACCGGGAGCCTGTGCTAAGCGTTCCCTATACCTTGAGGTTTCTTTGTGTCTCTTGAAATCTCCGAGGTATAAGACTTAGTGTATCACATTATATACCTATGATAATTACTATGGTTACTGTAAGATAGAAACATTTCTAGTTACAGAGATGAGCCCTATTGGCTAAATTAGAGGAGGCTCCATGGTCCAAGATAACATTATACAATTTCGTAGTAGCCATCAGTTTGTGAAACAAAAGAGTTCTTATACAGAGTCTTACATAACTCAGTGTAGTAGTACAAATCACCAAAAGGTGGCAATGCTGACTTATACAGTATATCATAATTATTTCAAGGACACAGGTGTCCTAACATCTTATAAGTAAGAAATACATAGAAAATACATAGAAGAATATATATGTACTAGCAAGCAAAGTGTATTACAAGAATATGCATGCATGTCCTGACATCTACTCTTATACAGTAGATGTCCTTAGCCCTATATGTTATTATAACATATGCCTAAGCACTAGCTGTCTACGATGTACCTCTGAGAGTACCAATAAGGGTGCAGGGACCTCGTGTAACACTCCCCCCCTTGTTGCCTTCAAGGGCAACATAGGCAAATCTAGGGAAAGGTCAGGGAGCAGTGGTCGTTTGCAAACCCGATGCACAAGCTTTGTAAAGGAACTCGAGCTGCTCACGGTGTTGGCGTAGTGTGCGTCGTAGGCAGCGTAGCATGATGACCAAGAAAAATATCAAAAATGCTTGTATAATCACAAAACCTTTAAAAGTAATTTCTAACCAGGTGTTAGTCAAGGCATTATTCATATCACCATCATTAATCAATGAAAGGATAGCTTCATTTGCCTTGGTTATATTATTGCTGATGTGGTTGAGGTGTGTGTCTTTCCTGTCTAAAAGTGATTTTAATGTAAGTGTGAGTGGGTCTATGTGTACATTAAAATATGGTAAATATTCAGAAAGTGTGAGCAGATAATCGGGGTTACCATCAATGATGTCTGCATCCATAAGGGGGATGGGGGTTATAACAGTATGTCCAATAACAGTCTTCTGGTGTGGGACAAAACAGAAATTGGGGGCTTCATCTCCACTTTTGCAACTGTACTGGGCAGGTGTAGATCATCTTCAAAATCCATGTTGACAGGTAATGAACCTCCTCACAATATGATGGATAGAGTTTATCTGGAGCTAAAGTAGAATCAAAGAAATCCATGCCATTAGTGGTGATGTCATCATCCATGGTAAAAGTCCAATCAGTGCTATCTGGAGAATAACCACAGACAGGTTGAATAACATCAAATACATCACATTGACACAAGTAAATGTACTGCTTCTTCGCACAGCAGTCCATGTGCGGAGCCACCCAAGCATCCAGGAAAGGGTGGAAAACCAGTAGAGGTGGTAGATCCAGGTGTTCTCTGTAGATGTTGTCATCCAGGTGCCCAATGGAATGTACCAGTGCAAGCTTGTTGAACAAGGCTGTAGTGGGATCAAAGCATGGTAAAGAGACAGTAAAAGAAACAAACATCGTATCTCTTATGGAACATTTCTTAGCAATGAAACAAGGACCAGTGTCAGGGTGTCTGGTCACAAACCCCGGTTTCTAGCTGTAGAAAGAGGAATGGTTAGAGAGTTTGCATACACATAGCAATACAGCTAGGGGTTTTACATCATGGACAATACCATTTGGAAATGCATCTGTCATGTATGATATCAGGGATTCTTCCAGATTCTAGATCATGGAAGAGATTGTTGATGGTAATGATAATGTATGAGCATAGGCAGAGCAGAGGATTTCTCTAGCAATGTATTGTTTATCTGCTTCTTTGTTGTTCTGTGCAATGAGTGCATTAATCTTGTCTTTAGAGTCTGTAAATGCCTTAGCAATGTCGTGCATGTTGTATACAGTGTATCTTTCTTCCTGTCTAAGGCCATCCACACCATGCAATAATGGGGGTAGTATATTATTAACCAAACCAGTCAAAAATTTAGCAGTATGAGATTTGATAGCAGCAATGTCTGCTTTATTCCATATAGACATAGCTGCGCCAAAAAGGCATGTGACAGTTCCTGTTGTACCTGTGACATCAGAACTGTCAACTTCACGTGTATTACGTTTATGACTTTGATCATCAGGGTTGGGTTTTCTCCTGAAGTTGCCTCAATGTTCAGTAGTATGGACCCCGGCAATAGGGTTTTGAGTACAAATCTGAAATGCAGCTAAACTATCAAGCAATAACGTACTATAAAATGCTGACGTATTAGTGTTGTGACACATACCAAATTCTTTCATATTCCAGTAAGTAAGATTAAACAAAACAGGTATATGCATAAATTGTAGATTATTAATCAATGAATCAGGGAGGGCAGTGGCTGTTAGACCACTGCGGGGACCAAGGGTGTGCTTTGGACATTCCAAAAGCTGTTTATCAGTGGGTGGTAACACAGAGAGATACATGGCTGCAGAAGCCATGTGGTGTACAGCACAAAATTTTCTAGCAGAATCCTTAGACAAAGAATTACAGTATTAAGGATCAATTAAGGCAGTAATATTGTACAAACTGGAATGCCTGGGAGCAGTTTGTAGCAAGGATGGAGAACCATTTGGGGATAATTTAGCATTGGGCCAACCCTAGAAAGTTCCTTTGGAGAGTTTGGCCACAGGGAGAATTTGTCCTTGTGATGTGGTTTGCCACTCAATTTGCAGGGTAGATTTATCAGGAGCAACAACCAAGGCAGTGAAGTAAGCATCGGAACCTTCCTGGACAGTAATCAGACTATCGGGTATATTGATGGATACTCCTTCTGAAGGAGATGCTGGATGATCAAGGTGTGGTAGGAGGTCCGGTACCATGCCTTGGATGCAAGGGATAACTCCTGAGATGAGGAGATAATGGAACAAGATAGCCATCTTGTCAGTGTATCTGAAAAGCAAAATCAAACATTAGTAAGTCAGCACTATTCCACCCAATGGGGTGAGATAAAGTAATTAAGCTCCTTTATACAGTTTCAGTTGGTTTGCATGTAACCATTTGTCAGTCAGTTTATTGTTGTGTAGGAGTCTAACGTGATAGACTACTGGACTGAGCTTGTTGACAATGGGGTATGGGCCTTCTCATTTATTGGAGAAGGAATGGGTGGGATGTACAAATCGGAGTACCATTACCTGATCTCCAACCTGCCAATCCACTTCTTGTGCGAGCTTGTCAAACTGTATTTTGGATTGTTGCTGGGCCTTGCCCATGCAATTAGCAGCATACAAGTGTGTGTTTATGAGGACTTTTCTGAGTTTTTCCACATATTGATCTACAGACACACGGTCTGCAGTGGGAGTGTGCAGGTTGAACAACAGGTGTTCAGGTAATCTCATCTGTCTTCCAGTCATCACCTCAAAGGGTGTGAGCTGGGTGGTGGCTGAGGGTGTGCCCCTAATTGCCATAAGGAGTAACGGCAGTAGGGAATCCTAGGTTTTGGGATTGTCCTCAATGAATTTGGAAAGCATTTGCTTAATCCATCTGTTGGCTCTCTCTACTTGACCTGAAGATTGGGGTAGTAGGGTATGTGGAACTTTTGTTGAACTCCAAGGAGTTCAAGAGATTCTTTCATTAACTCACCTGTAAAACTGATTCTTTTGTCAGAGTCTACCTTAAGAGGTAGGCTTCACCTGGAGAAAATCTGTTTCACCAGGATTTTGGCAGTAGTCTTAGCAGTGCATGTTTTAGTGGGGAAGGCTTATACCCACTTAGAGAAGAGGTCAGTTACCACAAGAGTGTACTTGTTATTTCTGCTGGTATTGGTCAGAGGACTGATAAAATCAATCTGTATGGCATGCCAAGGGCCAGAGTGATGTTGTGGTAAAAGTTTGGCATTTTGCTTGGTAGGGATGGGGTTGTTTTGTGCACAAACAAGGCAGTTGTCTATGTACTGTTTAACATCTTTGGTGACACCAGGCCACCAGGTGGTGGTCTTAAGCCTCTGGAGGGTGTTTTCCACTCCCTGGTGCCCACCAGTGGGTGCATCATGCACTTGGTGCAAAAATTCAGACTTGAGGTGTCTGGGGACCACCCACAACTTAGTAGTGGAATCATCTGGCTGATGCCAGATGAGCTTGTCACCTGGTGACAAGTGCAACTTACCTTCATGCCTCTGGTAGGGGTTGTGTGTTAGAAGTTTCTCTTCAGCACACTTGTCAAGGAATATGAACACTTCTTTGAGTTCAGTATCAACATGTTGGGCTGCTGAGAGGTCCAAGGGGGAAAAGGGTTCAGTTTTTTTTCCTGAGTGCTGCAATATGTATGGCCGCATTGGCCTCTGGATGGTCCATCATCCAGGTGTCCCCCTCCTTGGGCCCCTTCCTTGGCAAGGGTGTCTGCTGTATCATTGAAGGCATGATAGGGATCATGAAGACAGTGAGCTTTAACTTTGTGTACATAGAGCGTGTGTACAAATTTTTGTGCCAGTGAATGTATGTATATTACCCATTCCTTGTACTTCACTGGGCTGCCTTCAGAACAAAGGAAGGAGTTCTTCTGCCAAAAGGGAAGGAATTATGTAAGAGAACAACAAACCCAATTAGAGTCCATAAAAATGATGGTATCCTTGGTCCCATGCCAGATGAACTCGAGGGCACAGGCTACCACTGCCATCTCTGCATACTGTGATGATGCTACACTGCAATGCTTAGATATCTTAACAGTGTTCCCATAAGGGTAAATTTCTAGAATATCCATTCCTGAAATTTGTTCTCCCTGATAGTAAGATGCTGAACCATCAGTAAAGATACAACACAAAGAGGTGTTGTCAAGTACTTGTGGTGTAGCAGGGTGGAAAGGACCTGGATCTGGAAGATCAGGTGACTGCAGTGTACAGTCATGGGGCTCTCCTTGGAAAAGGAGTCCATGAGCCAGCATAGATGGAATTTTTGTTGGATGTACCTGTATGTCTCTATCCTGGAGAAGAAGTGACCAGTGTGTCAGCCTGGTATTGGAGACTGACCCATCCTTCACTCTATCTGAAAGCAGAAAGGTAGTTGGTGTGTGGTTGGTGTTGATAATCAACGGAGAGTACCCAGTGATATACAGAAAGTGCTTGACAGCCCAGTAGGTGGCCAGAAGGTTCCTTTCACAAAGGCTGTACTTCTGTTCCACTGAGGTCAAGAGCTGTGATGCATATGCAATAGGTCTTAGGGTGCCGTGAACCTTCTGAACCAGCATTGCTGACATGGTAATGTCAGAGGTGGCACATTCCAGATGGAATGGTAGTGCTGGATTGGGGTTGACCAGAGCTGGGGCGGAGGCCAAGGCCTGCTCCGGTGATGTCACAGCCTGGGTATGTATAGGGCCCCAAGTCCATGGGATGTCCTTTTTCAGTAGCTCATACAGAGGAGCAGCTTTCTGAGCAAAATCACAGATAAAATCTCTAAAATAATTTACCATACCTAGAAACCTTTTGAGAGTTGCCTAGCTGGTAGGCAATGGCAAGTCTTGCAATCCTTGTATCTTCTTCCAGGTAGGGCTTCGACCTTGGTCAGTTATTTTTGGACTCAGAAAGAGGACTTCTTTCTGACATAGCTGTGCTTTTGCTAGATTGCATTTCAGGCCTGCTCTCTGAATGAGAGTCAGTAGTTTGTCCAAGAGATCCAGATGTTGTTCCTGTGTGGCAGTTGCCAGCAACAGGTCATTCACATACTGTAAGAGACATTGGGGAGTAGAGAAACCCTTAAGGGTGTCCATCATAAGCAGATGGAACAGGGACAGGCTGTTATGGAATCTCTGTAGTAAGCAAGTCCACGTATACTGTTTTCCTTCAAAGGTGAAGACAAACTTCTATTGACTTTTGGAGGCCAATGGTAATGACCAAAAACCATTGGAGATATCCAGAGCACTGAACCATTTCAGGTCAGGGGTCAAAAGTCGTAGCACATCAGGTGCTGATGCCACAGTTGGGGAACAACTGGGGGTGACCTGATTCAGTTTTCTGTAGTCAATAGTAAGTCTACAGGTACCTCTGGATTTTTTCATGGGCCACACTGCAGAGTTAGCAGTAGAAATGCATGTTCTGATTACTCCTTGCTTGAGAAGTGACTTGATTGTTTCTCTGAGAGAAGGCAAGGCCTCAGTTGGAAAAGGATATTGCCTTTGCCTCTCATGTGCTGGGCCTGGCACTTCAACAACAGTGTTCATTCTGCCACAGTCATGTTTGTTGATTTCAAACACTTTTAAATGCTGCTGCAAAATGGGGAGAAGCTTCAGAAAAAGCTTGTAGTCTTTGAACAAATCTATGACATTATACTCTTTGTTGTTAGCAGAAACTGTCACCTCAACGTGTGAATCAGGGATCAAAATGGTGTAGTATTGACCCTGAATCTGTATCAGTAGCATGTTAGCTAGATCTACCACACAGCCGTGTGATGCAAGGAAATCAATTCCTATGATACTAGGATGATCATGCATTACCATCAGTTGGGAGGTGTGTGAAGCCTTTAAATGGCCTATCTCTACCGGCAGGGGTGAGACCAGTATGCAGGTAGCCAAGTACCATCTACTCCTGACATATTGGTCCTCCATCTGGTGGACCAAGGAGATGTGTCTGGGTGTTCATCATGTAATACAGACACAGTCGCACCTATATCTAGCAAGACTACAAGTAGGCGGCCCCCGACCTCAGCCTCGGTGCAGGGTCTTCCATTTGTATGCAAGACCAGCTTGTTTACAATCCAGACAGGGGCTTGTAATTGTCAATCTGTACTGCTGGGAGCATGAAGAGGTTGGGCTTGGCTTCTTTGAATCACTTCACCATGCTGCACCAATGCTATATAGGGAGGAGCTTCTGGGTTCGGGCTTGTATGGGCCTGAAGGCCTGTACTTCTGGTGTCACCATGGCCCGTTAAGGTCTGGATCGCTGGTTGTACAGCAGCAAGGGCTTGAGCGGGAACAGCGTTTGCCACAGAGTGCACTTGCCCCAGAAGCTCTCAGAATTTCTGATTTTCCTCGGCTATCTCCCTATATGAAGGGCCCGTTCTTTGTTGTTGTTCTTTGCCCTTATTCTTGTGCTTCTTATTCTTATGCCAGTTCTGGTTCCCACCCCATTGCTGCTGTTGCTGTTGTGGTTGTTGTTGTTGTTGGTGTTGGGCCTGTTGGGGGTGTTGGTTATCAGCTGGGAGGGCCTGTTGGTGTTGGGTCTGTTGGTGTTGGGCCTGCTCTTCCACAGTGTAGTGCATCGTGGCCTCTGAAATAGGCTCCACGGCGGCTACTTTCTTGAAACCGGAGCTCAGATCATGGATGTAGAGTTGGTAAACTCTTTCGATTGTCCGAAGAATGTCAGCAAACCTGTCCGTGTTGGGGTAGGTGGTTGACTCTACCTTTTCTCGTACTGCAGGAATCATGTTCCTAAGGAACAGGATCTTAATTGTGCCAGGTGCTTTCCTGCTTGGTAGGCCATCCAAAGTCTCTGGTGGTATGTTTCTGGACTTTCCTTTGCATTCTGTTCTACAGGGTGTGCAAGCATCACTCCTACTACACCTGGACTGTGAGCAGAAATAAGCTTAGCTGCAACCTCATCAAAGGTGGTGTTCCTATCCTGGTGGATGGCATCGAGGCGTTTGGCCCACAAACTAGGATTGATGGTTTGGCGTAGTATCTGGACCTGATATTTTGTAGTGAGGCTGAGCATCTCGCATTTAGAATGCACCTTTTCTAAGTGACAGCTGAGATTGTTGGATGAGTTCTTCCGACCGATACTGTCAGCTATTTGCTGAACAGAGTAGGCCATTTGTAGGGGCTTATTGGGTCAATCAGGCAGAGGTAGATAGTCTGGGGCACTGTCTAGGGTGGCCCAAACTGCAGCCTTGGTGGCAGTACGAATAATACCATCCTGAGTGCCAGCCTCTTGTTGGAGCTGCCTAATTTGGGTTTTAATGGCCCGTTTACTCCTCTCAGGAAGAGGTACATTACCTATTGCAGTTTCAGTCATTGTTTCTATCTCTTGCCTGTCTTCCACATTAATAATGGCTATCGGTGGTGCTGTCGGTACCGGGCCTGGGGGGCCTGCTCCTCCCCCATCAATGGGCTGCCATGTTGGTGTCTTCCATGATGGGCATCATGACGTCGACGACATATGACAAGGTGTGGGTGGAGTGGGGACCCACTATGTTGTGGATGGCTGGGTGGGGTTTCTGGGCCATAGTCGGGGTGTGACTGGGCATTGTAGTGAGAGATGTCATCATCTGATACCTCCCCTTCAGATGACATGTGTAAGGCAGGGGCTATGCCTCCCATTGCCTTAACATGTCCAGCCAGACCCTCCCGCTGATGGCTCAGTTTTGCCATCTTACTTTGACATTCAGCATGACTCACAGTTGCAACATCTATATCAACCTCATCCAGCATTTGCTTCTACAACACTCTATACGTGGCGCTCAATTCACGATTGTCCCTAGTAGCCACTTCTAAGTCATTATGTACCTGATTTATCTCATCCTGTAGCTCTCCCATCTCCTCACTCAACTGAGCATTCACAGTACTTAACAAGTCATTCATATGCAATGTCTGTCCCTTATCCTGTCTCAAACTTTCACACTCCTGTTTCAACATACAAAGTTCCTGTTCTCCAGCTTGAGCTGAATAATGCAAAAGTGAATCCTTTTCATTCCGCAGAGTTTGAAGTTCAGACTCCAAATTCTGCTGCAGTCTAACACATTCCATTTCCTGCAAACCCATCTGTTGCTTAAGAGATGAGATTTGCAAATCAAGGGTTCAAAACCTCACTTCAGAGGCTTCCAGAGCAGTGTAGAGGGTCACGACCATCAGCCCCTTAGCTTGATGCTTATTGGTTGATTGTCTCATCTCTGTGTACTGGGTTGAAATCCCCAGTATAGAGTTGTTGGATTGACTTGCGTCCTGCGTGAAGTCAGCCCATCCTCCATGGGAGGCAAGGAAGTTTGAGACACCGAGTCTCAGTTCTGAGGAGGAATTTGATACGATGGCCATTGTGTGGGAGGGAACGAAAAATCAAACTGAAAAAAAGGCGCCGTGCTATGTATCGATCCACAGCAGGAGCACTTTATGCACAGTCAGGCTACTGTAAGATTTGTAGGCTTACAATTCAAAGCTGGTATGGAGTGAGTCAAGTCGGCATCGACCACACCCAAAAAGAAAATAGTCAGACTTTGCAAGTGACTACAAACTGGTTTTAAAATGGGAGAGGTGATATGGGAATGTACGCCTACTGTCCCCATGGGAAAGGGAAAAGTTATAGTAACTAGTGAAAACTTACAAACACCAAATATCATCTGCATGCAGTTGCCAGTTGTTAGGAGGTCTAAACCTCACTTTCAGGATCTTGGCAATATTGGGAATGCAAGTAATCACAGACACATTGCATAAGAGCAATAAACTTGTTTATTACTACCAAAAAGGATAAAATCACAGTTGCCCTAAGCAGTCCTTACCAATACGAACCGGTAGCCTGTGCTAAGCATTCCCTATACCTCAGGTTTCTTTGTGTCTCTTGGGATCTCCAAGGTACAAGACTTAGTGTATCACATTATATACCTATGATAATTACTATGGTTACTGTAAGATAGAAACATTTCTAGCTACAGAGATGAGCACTACTGGCTAAATTAGAAGAGGCTGCATGGTCCAAGATAATGTTATACAATTTTGTAGTAGTCATCAGTTTGTGAAACAAAAGAGTTCTTATACAGAGTCTTACATAACTCAGTGTAGTAGTAGTACAACTCACCAAAAGGTGCCAATGCCATCTTATATATCATAATTATTTCAAGGACACAAGTGTCCTAACATCTTATAAGTAAGAAATACACATAAAATACATAGAAGAATACATACTGTATGTATTAGCAAGCAAAGTGTATTACAACAATATGCGCACATATCCTGACACCTACTCTTATACAGTAGATGTCCTTAGCTCTATATGTTAGTATAACATATGCCTAAGCACTAGCTGTCTATGGTGTACCTCAGAGGGTATCAATAAGGGTGCAAGGACCTCATCTAACATTTCCCCCCTTGTTGCCTTCAAGGGCAACACAGACAAATCTAGGGAAAGGTCAGGGAGCAGTGGTCGTTTACAAACCCGACGCGTGAGCTACGAGCTCTGTAAAGGAACTCGAGCTGCTCACGGTGTTGGTGCAGTGTGCGTCATAGGCAGCATAGCATGATAACCAAGAAAAATATCAAAAATGCTTGTATAATCACAAAACCTTTAAAAGTAATTTCTAGCCATCATTATTCATATCACCATCATTAATCAACGAAAGGATAGCTTCATTGACCTTGGTTATATTATTGCTGATGTGGATGAGGTGTGTGTCTTTCTTGTCTAAAAGTGATTTTAATGTAAGTGTGAGTGGGCCTATGTGTACATTAAAATATGGTAAATATTCAGAAAGTGTGAGCAGATAATCGGGGTTACCATCAATGATGTTTGCATCCATAAGGGGGACGGGGGTTTTAACGGTATGTCCAATAACAGTCTTCTGGTGTGGGACAAAACAGAAATTGGGGGCTTCAATAACACATGTCACAGATGCATAAGTATAGGTTTTAAAGTTTGTTACCACATAGTACTCCCCATCAGAATTGTACTGAGAGCGAACAGTAGGGAGTCTCCACTTTTGCAACTGTACTGGGCAGGTGTAGGTCGTCTTCAAAATCCGTGTTGACAGGCAATGAACCTCCTCACGATATGATTGATAGAGTTTATCCAGAGCCAAAGTAGAATCAGAGAAATCCGTGTCATTAGTGGTGATGTCATCATCCATGGTAAAAGTCCAATCAATGCTATCTGGAGAATAACCACAGACAGGTTGAATAACATCAAATACATCACATTGACACAAGTAAATGTATTGCTTCTTCACACAGCAGTCCATGTGCGGAGCATCCCAAGCATCCAGGAAAGGGTGGAAAACCAGTAGAGGTGGTAGATCCAGGTGTTCTCTGTAGATGTCTTCATCCAGGTTCCCAATGGAATGTACCAGTGCAAGCTTGTCGAACAAGGCTGTAGTGGGATCAAAGCATGGTAAAGAGACAGTAAAAGAAACAAACATCGTATCTCTTATGGAACATTTCTTAGCAGTGAAACAAGGACCCATGTCAGGGTGTCTGGTCACAAACCCCGGTTTCTAGCTGTAGAAAGAGGAATGGTTAGGGAATGTTGCATACACATAGCAATACAGCTAGGGGTTTTACATCATGGACAAAACCATTTGGAAATGCATCTATCATGTATGATATCAGGGATTCTTTCATATTCTAGATCATGGAAGAGATTGTTGATGGTAGTGATAATGTATGAGCCATAGGCAGAGCAGAGGATTTCTTTAGCAATGTATTGTTTATCTGCTTCTTTGTTGTTCTGTGCAATGAGTGTATTAATCTTGTCTTTAGAGTCTGTAAATGCCTTTTAGCAATGTCATGCATGTTGTATACAGTGTATCTTTCTTCCTGTCTAAGGCCATCCACACCATGCAATAATGGGGGTAGTATATTATTAACCAAACCAGTTGAAAATTTAGCAGTATAAGATTTGATAGCAGCAATGTCTGCTTTATTCCAAATAGACATAGCTGTACCAAAAAGGCCTGTGACAGTTCCTGTTGCACCTGTGACATCAGAACTGTCAACTTCATGTGTATTACGTTTATGACTTTGATCATCAGGATTGGGTTTTCTCCTGAAGTTGCCTCTATGTTCAGTAGTATGGACACCGGCAATAGGGTCTTGAGACACATGTTGTGCATGATGGCTGATTATTTAGTATATCCATTAAAAATTTTGTTTGAAAAGTGTATTTATACCCCCCAGGCTGGAAACTTGCTTATGTTGTCCCTTTTCATAATGAACTCTAGCAAGAACCAATATGGCTGCAAAATAATGGTATCATGGACAATGAGAAATGTGTAAACAAGCAATTTTTGCACTAACCACTTAATCACCAAACTGCACTTTCTAATTGTTATAACACATACACACACACACACACACACACACACACTCACTCACTGACTAATACATATACAGATACATAATGAAGCCCACTAGGATGAAGCCAAACTCTGCAGAGTTCTGCAGTAGAGTTACTGCAGCAAATAAAGCATTGTCAATGGGAGTTAATCCCTTTTGTCATGCAGGGAACCTGTGACACTGTGCTTCATCCTGGTCGGCTTCACTGTATGCATGTATACTCCAGTATAAAACAGCAGTGCACTGTCTACATACATTTTTATAGATTAAAAGAAAGACACTGAGGGATCATTTTCTTCTTTTCAGGCTCTGAGGGACATCAGAGGGTGGGTAGGTGGGTTCCACTAGACACCACATTTAAATCAGAAATGACATGCACAAGGCTGAAACTGATCTAGATAGTGGGGGAATGTAGACTAGCAATGTTTGCACTAACCACTGAGACACCTAACTGCACTTTCTAATTGTTGTGATACACACACTGCCTAATACATATACACATGTATGCATGCATATTGCAATATAACATAGCAGTGCACTGTCTACACACATATAACATTGCTACACACACTAACACACATACTGTACACTGCTTTATATGGCATTTATTTACTTATACATCTAACCCTAACTTTTACTGTATTTAGGATAAGCACTGTGTTTTGCATTAACTCATTGTACCAATCTATGGCATGACTGGGTAACTAAGGTAGAGGACCATGGAGGTGCGGTGCATTTGGCCTATTTGAACTTTAGAAAGGCCGCCAGCACCATCCCCCATAGAATGCTGATTAACAAACTGCATAGCCTAGGGGTGGATCCTAAAATAGTTCTGTGGGTGGAGAACTGGCTGAATGGCAGGAGTCAGAAGATCGTGGTAAACAAGGAGTATTGTGGAGAGGGAGAGAGGTGATGAGCACAGTGCAGCAGAGGTTGGTGTTGGGGCTGGTCCTCATCAATGTCTTTATTGGGGACATTGCAGAGGGACTGGAAGGGAAGATATGCCTCTTTGAAAATGATACAAAGGTATGCAATAGGGTGGTCATGCCAGGGTGTGTTGAAAGAATGAAGAAAGACCTCAAAAAAATGGGAGAATGGTCTGAAGAATGGCAGCTGAAATTCAAGGCAAAGAAGTGCAGGATCATGCACATAGGGCACAAGAACCCAGGGGCAAAGTATGAACTAGGTGGGGATGTACTGACAGTCAGAGGACAGGAAAGGGACCTGGGAGTTATCATCTCGGGGGACCTAAGAGAAACTAGGCAGTGTGATAAGGTGGCTGGAAAGGCTAGCTGGATGCTTGGATGCATAGGGAGGGGTATCAGGAGTATAAAGAGTGAGGTCATCTTGCCCCTATATAAGACACTCATGAGAGACCGCACCTAGAATACTGTGTCCAGTTCTGGAGGCCCCATCTGAGAAAGAACATATGGTGAAGGCGGTGCAGTGGAAGGCATATGAAGTGGTGCAGGGTCTGCAGGATAAGACCTATGAGGAAAGACTAAAGGATTAAATATGTATTCCCTGGAGGACTGATTGAGATCTACAAATACATCACCAGTATAAACAGAGTACAGGAAGGAAGCAGCTTTCAAAGTAAGAGATGCTCCAAGTCAAGGCGGCACAAAATGAAGTTGGGGGGAGGCTCAGGGGAAATGAGAAAACATTTTTTTCATGGAGAGGGTGGCAGAGATCTGGAATAGCCTACCAGAAGGTGTGGTATGGCCTGGGCTAAAATTGTCACAAAATTTAAGAAGGAGTGAAGTGAATTAGGTTAACTGACTGTATGGAAAATGTTTTTTTTTTCATGTTTAAAGAGTGGTATGGTGAACTACATGTTTTTCTTTTTGTGATAGCATATAGCATAGTAGCATAGTGACTTCCTAGCAAACTTGGGTCAGGTAATTATTTGTATTTGTGTCTGGTGATGGTTTTGCTATAGCATTTACCTCTCTACCTCATCAGATTAGAGACTGCCTGTCCACTGAGAAAATTTAAATCCCCTTGAAAACTTATTTATTTGATCCAGCATTTGGGGAGGATATTTAGCCTTATGTATGCTGTCTTTTAATTCCATGTGTTTTAACAGTTTGTTGATTATTTTAAATTGTAAACATGCTTTGATTTAAGAAAAGCGCATTAGAAATAAAGCATGATTTGATTTGATTTAAAAATGAATTCATTTTATAGACAATTGTGTGGCCATTAACAAGTTTTAATAACACGTTTTAGTGATTTTGCAGTGTCCATATTAATATTTAGGAACATTATTTAATATACGTATGTCTATGCACACAGTTTGTTGAAAAAATGTTTCATTAAAGCAGATAAGAAAGTTCATACATTGTAGAACTATTAAGGTAATCTGGAGACTATTCCACTGCATATTATAATTGAGGCTGGCAGTGTAGCTTTGAGGTTAATGAGCTATAAATGAGCTTGGTACATTCAGCGGATCTGGGTTTAATTCTCACAACCTCCACTTGCATACTGTGTGACTATGAGCAAGTCACTTAACCACCCAGTGCTTCCAGGTTGCCCTTGAAAACAGGTACTTGTGCCTCGTGGGCCTTGCCAGTTACCAAAAAATTATTATATCAATTATTTTGTGAGGTATGTTAGCAGTGAAACATTGCTTACTGATTTTATGATTATTATGTGAATTTCTGCCAATTCTCTGATGAAGGAAGTATTTATGATCTCGAAATGTCACATGATTTGGAATAAAAAATATTGACTGATGAAAAATAAAACTATGCACTTCATGTGAAAGTAGGTCTCTGGTCTGAGTTCTCATTTATGCTTGTTTTTTGCCTGGCCTGTTTGAGGCCTTTCAACATAGCATCTGAAATATGAAACCTCCTTCCTCAATCTCAATTACCCTTTAAACCTAGATCCAGAAACAAATGGTTTGATACCTTTTATTGGACCAACATAGATGCAGCAAAAAAAAAAACCTGTGCTTAAGCTTTTGGACCAACCAAGTCCTTCTTTTATACCTAGGAAAACCAGAGTGACTTGACATATTTATGAGCCATGAAACTTTCTTCAAAGATAATTCTACCTAAATTGAAGCTTAGCGCAAAAAATAGTGCTTTGAAACTCTCCTCAGCAGGCTGCTACAATTATTAGCATACTGATAGCACAACACCTCCAATATTATCCAATACGTTAGGAAACTGGAGGGCTCCATTTTTCTACTGAAATAGCAAAATGTCTGCAGGGTTCTGCCCACTGCAGCCATAAAAATAGATCACAACATGACTGGGGTAATTATTAGCCTATCAGCCTCATATCTACTGTGTATAAGATATTAGAAAGCTTATTGAAGGATCTAATATCACCAATAATTGAAGCAAGGGATGTTGAACAAGGTGGATTTAAAAAAGCACATGGTACTATGACTAACCTGTTGTACTTTTATGAGAACATCAGTAGCTTATTGAATAAAAACATTCCTTGTGATGTCATATTCCTTGATTTTAGCAAGGCTTTTGACCTTATACCTCATTGGGCATGAATGGAAAACATCAAGAGCTATAATATAAATAGCACTATTGCAAAATGGATAGGAGTATGGCTAACACACAGATCCCTGTGTTGTTGTTAATGGCAATAAGTCAGACTTGGGAAGGGATACCAGTGGCATTCCACAGGGATCCATCTTGGGCCCCTCTCTGTTTCAGATATTTATATGGTATAGCAAATTATATTCATGTTCTGAATATTTTTGCTCTCTTAGCGCTCTGAGTTTTATAGCGAAAATATTCTGAAAACTATTATAATCTGCTATCAAGTGGTGTCCATGTCACCAAATGTTTTTGCCATAAATACTCTGTTAAAACCTCTTTGCCTTGAACATGAAGAGCTTTAATTAATTCATTTAAACAAACAAACAAACAAACATTAAAAAAACAAAGAATAAAGTAAAGAAAGTCTGTGTCTTCTTCAGTTCTTCATTCAGTGCTTCGTTCATTAGTACTTCATTCATTATCAACTGCCTTTAAGGAAAGGGAATTTGTTTACAGTGCACCGATTGGTACTTTTTATCAGCACTGTATTACTGAAGTGAAAGCTTACCTTCAGAAGGCAGTTTGTGTGTGCTACCAGAATCTTGAACTGCTGAAATCCATGAATGATGTCCTCTTGTCTGACAGACAGTTGATCGAAGCCGTTCTGTAGCCAACGAGCATGGTGCTCCTTCAATTTTGGAGCTGGAGGTCTGCTACCATAACATCACTGCTTCCAGCTACCAGATGCTCCAAAACTGTCCCTGCATACCAGGTGGTAAATTACTTTTTTAGGTAGTCCTTCAGGATCTTGTTTACGGAAACTTCTAATGGCTGGAGTGCATCGGTGCAGGATGCTGGAACATAAACCAGTATTATGTCATTTTCCTCCAATAACTTTAAAACTGCATCTGTGGTATTGGCTCTGTATAAGTCTAGGACCAGTAGAGCCTTTTGTTCTTTGGGCAAGGACAGCTTGTTTTTCAATGCGTTTACATGGGGCACCAGTATCTAATCAATAAACTGCAATGTTGTTTCAGCATTTGCCCAGTGGTTGTCACTATGGGTAACTTGCCACTCACTGAGGAATGGGTGTCGAGGGTGACATCCTGTGCTGTGGCCTTTGTAAATTAGCTGGGATGGCAGCATTTCACCAGCTAGGGTGCAAGCAAGTACAAGTGTGATCTGCCTCTTGTCCCCAAGCTCAGTGACTGGGACTTGCTTCGCACCAGAAACCTCCATGGTCCACTCTGTGACAGGCATCATACTGACCCCAGTCTCATCCATGTTCATAACAAGCTGGGGATGGATCAGCTGCTGTGCACAGGTAGTCAATATCCTGTTCAAAAATGCAGCCTTCAAATTTGTAAAGTCAGTTGGCATTTTCCTCCCTGCCTTAGTCCCTTTGTGCTTGGTAAAGCCAATCCAGTGCAGATACCACCAGGCCCACTTGCTGGAGAGATCAAGGTGCCCCCCATTCTCAGACAACAACTGTGGTGAGTTATCCTTTACTATGCCAACTGCAATTGGTTGCATGATGCCCGTATTTACTATGGCTCCCTCAGTATGGAGGGATTTAATGATTTTTTTGAGCTGCTCCTCCAGATGCTCCTCCAGGTGGGTGGGCCATCCCTGTGGTTTACGAGGGAGGAGAGGATACATAGCTGTGGGGTCTGGGGTCTTCTTGAGCTCTGCCATGTAATGACATTTAAAACTGCGGACAGTACTCTCGTTAATCTTGTTCCCGGCTGTATGCATGTAGTGGCAAACAGCCGCCATCACCCCCTTCTCTGCTGCATACTTTCCAATAAGAAAGTAAGTGTCTGGGGTGTAATTGACATAGGAAGAGGGTCTGCTCCACCTTGCTGATGGCAGGAAAGTGGCTGCGAGCTCCTTGGCAACAGATGTGGCAATGCCGAGTTCAACCCCAGAGCTCTCAGCAAGATCAGCACCAGACACGGTGCTTGAATCAATAGGATACTTGCACTTTGCAGTCTGCGAGGAGTTGATCCATTTATGGAGCAACATGCTGAACAAAGAGAACAAGTAAGTTAGATGTGACTCGTGTGGAGAGCTGTGAGATGTGAAAGGTTTCTAAGTTTTTTTTTAAGTCGGCTGTAAGGACTGTTAGCAATTAGCAATTAAGGATAACCGGAGCTTGATCACCTGCTTGATTACCTGCTCTATAGAGGAACTTGCTACCACAGCATTTTTTTACTGTATTTGCCAATAACCACAGCACGTATACTACTGAGTGTAAATAAGTGCTGTACCAGAGTGCCCGCTAAATATATCGGGCGCAAAATCTATCTGCTATATAGTATCTGATGTATCGATAGAGCTCTTAAATCACTCAGTTAAATATGCTAATGATGTTAAAATAAGTGGCCCATGTAGTACATCACAACAAATTGAAGCTCTTCAGAGGGATTTACTGAAAGTCTCTGTATGGGTAAACAAATGGGGCACGTGGCTGAACGATAAAAAAAATGTAAGGTAATGCACTTAGGGAAAAACAATCCAAATATGCCTTATGCTTTGAATGAAAAAACGTTACTTAAAACCAATAGTGAAAAAGATCTAGGAGTACAAATCTCAGATAATTTGAACAGTAGACAGCAAGTAAATGCAGTAATTTGTAAAAGTAACCACATGATCTGGTTGATTAAGTGCAATATTACCTAAAAAATTCTGCATTGCTACTGCCTCTGTATAGAGCCTGAGTCAGGCCCCATCCTGAATATGCATCTCAAGCATGGTGCCCTTATTAGATATCTGATTGTATGTTAATTGAAAAAGTACAAAGGAAATACACAAAAAACATCACTGGACTAAAAATAAGCCCCATGATGAGAGACTGGAGTCCCTGAAACTTACGCCTGTGGAGACCAGAAGGTTAAGGGAAGACCTCCTTCTTATGTTCTATGTAGTCAATGTTCCACACCTTATGTGTGAACTGGGTATTGAATTTAAAGACTACACACAAAACATAAAAGGTCGTCCATTACAAAGTGCCAATAGGTCATTTAATATGATGAAGAAAAAGTATTTCTTCTCACCTAGAGTGGGTGGCCCTTGGAATACACTGCCAATTGATGTGGTTGTTAGTAAAAACAAAGCAGAATTCCAGAGAAGACTTGAGATATACTGTATATTCTCTCTGGTGCACATCTGAGTTACTATCAGTATTAATTATAGGAGCAGTCATGGGCAATCTTGCCTCCTTGTTCCTCATACTGACCTTAGTATGAACCTTAGCATCATGCCCCCTTCCGAGCCTTCTGCATCTGTGAATATTCCATCCTGTCTATCCGCTTTGGTATTCAGAACACTATGATCATGTCCCCTTTCAGCCTTCTGTATCTGTGTATACTCCGCCCTGTCTATCCCCTTTAGTATTCAGAACACTGTGATCATGTCCCCTCTCAGCCTTCTGTATCTGTGTATATTCCACCCTGTCTATCCCCTTTAGTATTCAGAACACTGTGATCATGTCCTTCCCAGCATCCTGTATCTGTGTACACCCCACCCTGTCTCTCTCCTTTAGTATTCAGAACCACAGGATCATGTCCCCTCTCAGCCTTCTGTATCTGTGTATATTCCACCCTGTCTATCCCCTTTAGTATTCAGAACATCGTGATCATGTCCCTTCTCAGCCTTCTGTATCTGTGTATACTCCACCCTGTGTATCCCCTTTAGTATTCAGAATATTGTGAGCATGTCCCCTTTCAGCCTCCTGTATCTGTGTATACTCCAAATTGGCTATCCCTTTTACTATGCAGAACACAGTGATCATGCCTTTCTCAGCCTTCTGCGTCTGTATATACTCCATCCTGTCTATCCCCTTTAGTATTCAGAACACAGTAATCATCAGCATTCGTTATCTGTGCATACACCACTCTTTCTACCTTCTTTTTTTTTGGCAAATTATTTTATTTTATTAATTAAATGCAAAAAAAAAACATCGAATACATTTAAATATGTAACCATAACAGAACACCAAACCAAAAAAGAATAACCAAATGTAGAACAACAGTAACCCATCCAACACCCCCCTCCCCTAAAGATGAGGCAGCTTTCTTGATTCTGAGAAGAACAAAAAAAAAAGAAAAGGGAAGAAAGAAGATTCCCCGACATAAAACTTAGAACACGACTCAGTATGAGCCTTTATGATACTGGGGCCTAAAAAACCTACAATTTAAATGACCCCAAAGGTTATACCATGAACTGATTCCATAAGGAGGGGAAGACAACAGGAAGAAAGATTAAAAAAAAAAAAAAAAACACTAATTACTGAGGTAGCCCCAGTCTAAAAGGAGAGCATTGTTGGTCCGCCTGCTTTGCCACTCAGAAGGTCTAATTTAGAGCTGACCAGACTTCTCCCAGCAACTATAAAATTTATCTAAAGAACCAAAAAAAAAACGCTACTGCTTTTTCAGCAGAAAGTGCCAACAAAAATTCATCCCACCATTCTCTGGGGGAAGGTTCCCAGGACCCTTGCCAATGTCTGAGAATGAGAAGCTTAGCAGCCAAAGAGACCAGAGCACTTTGCCACTTCAGAGACTTAGTGGGAATTCCATCATATCTACCCAACAGACACACGTCTCTGCTAAAAAAAGCTGAGATCTTGCAATATGGAGAAATCCAATGTTTAACCGAGGCCCAAAATCTGGCAACCTTCGGACACGTCCAAAGTTTGTGGTAGGTCTAAGCTAGAGGGGACCCACAATCAGGACAGGCCGGCAAATAAGCTCGGTGGATCCGAGAAAGCTTGGCTGGGGAAAAGTAAATATCATGGAGAATATTAAATTGAAGATTCCTCAATCTGTCCTGCTTACTGTAAATATAAATATCCTCCCAGACTTTACCCCAAACTTCTGACGATCATCCTTTTACGACATTAGCCTCCCAATAGTGAGCCGAGGGGGATACGTTCCGTACTTTAATAGTAAAAGTCTATATAATTTAGAAATTGGCTTGCGAACCGTATTTGGTCACCAAGCTTCTTCAAGTAAGTCCCAATTGAGTCAGGCCAAGGTCCCTTACCCAGAAATGTAGTAATACTTCTATGGACCTGATATAAGTGGAGCAGGTCATTCAGGTCCACACCCATCTTTTTCTGCCATGACACTGGGAGAACACAATGCATACTTGATATAAAATCCCTTAGGTTTGAATTAAGACCCATATTACCTACAGGGCGCACAATAGGTTCTGCACCTACTGTTATGTTAGGATTCCTTAACACGGGTTGTGATAGATCTTTTCTAAAAGAAATATTCAATAAAGAGTAAATTTGATGGAGGGCCCTAATATCCCATCCCAGTGGAGTGTTTCTGAGTTTATAGGGACACTTAGACCAGGATATATATGGGAGAGCTTGCAAGTCTATTTTAAATTCCTTTATTATTTGTCAGTCTAGTTGGAGCCCTGAGGAGGGATCCAGAACAGAATCTGCACCCTTGATCCACTGTAGGGATCTTAGCCTGTATAGCTAAGTAATACAAGTAAAATCTGGGAGCTGCAATCCGCCTCAGATTTCAACCTAGTTAATTTAGTGTAGGCTCGGAGGTGGTTTATTATGCCACAAAAGTCAGAGCAGGCAGAGAAAATAAGGGCCTAAAGAAGGATTTGGGGAGGTAAATATTTAGATTAAGCAGAGGATAAAACAACCTTGGCAAAACCATCATTTTTATTACATTGGATCTGCCCCAGAATGACAACGGGAGTTTAGTCCATCTATCCAAATCTTTCTTAACCTGTTTTATTAACGGCTTGAAGTTGAGGCTAGCGAGGGAGGCCAGGTCCTTCCGAGATATGAATACCTAGGTATAGCAGCGAGGACTTCTGCCATTGGAGGCCCAAAGAGGTGCACCAATCTTTTTGAAGGATAGGGGACAGTGAATAAAGTTTAGTTTTATTCATGTTAAGTTTGTATCCCGAGACGAGACTGAAGTTGGAAATGACTTGCAATGACTGTGGGAGAGATTTTTTAGAATTCCTAATATGTAGGAGCAGATCATCAGCAAACGCAGATAATTTATAATCCAGACCACCCAAACCAATACCCTGCACATGTTTATCCAACTTCAGGGCCCTAATCAGAGGTTCTAAATAGAGGTTGAATAAGAACGGGGAGAGTGGGCATCCTTGCCTGGTACCCCAAAGAAGGGGGAAAACATTTGATATAAGGTTATTGCATTGAACTCTGGCTGAGGGACAAGTATATAACACTCGGATATACTCTATAAATTTCTTGGGGATAGTAAATTTTTCTAGGACTTTAAACATAAATCCCCAATCCACCCGATCGAAGGCTTTTTCCGCGTCTAAGGAAACGAAAGCAGCCTCAAAGTTCGGATCCTCAGACGCGGAGATTAAGTAAAAAAGTTTTCTAAAATGGTCGGCCGAAGAACGACCTTCAACAAAACCGACTTGTTCTGGACTTAGGAGCGGAACCCAGATCTGTTTTAATCTGTTGGCCACAAATTTTGCATAAATTTTCATATCTATATTTAACAAAGAAATAGGCCTATAGTTGCCCACTTCTTCGGGGGTTTATCTGGTTTGGGTAGGAAAATAATCCTAGCTTCAAAGAGTGAACATTCTTGAATACCCTGATCCTGCCAAAAGTTGTAGAGTTGCTGAAGTAAAGGAACTAATTGCTGTTTAAAGGTTTTATAGAACAAAGCCGTGAACCAGTCAGGCCCAGGCGCCTTGTCTAACTTCAGCAGATCAATAGTTGCTGCAATCTCTTCAGCTGAGATTGGAGCCTCTAGATTTGGAAATACGCTGGCTGGGAGTTTTGGAAAGGGAATCTTCTCAAGAAAGCCATTCATAAGGGCTTCTTGGTTGGTATATGAAAGAGTGGAGGTATATAACTCTTTATAGTAATCATAAAATAGACTTAAAATACCCTCAGGGTCGGCAATCAAGGCATTCATTTTGGGATGTCTGAGAATAGTAACCCACTTGGCTGCAGCGCGCTATTTCAATTGCCATGCCAATAGTTTACCAGCTTTACTGCCCTGACCAATATAAGTTGCTTTAAGTCTTGCCGCCGCTCTGACCACTGACTCTCTGAGGGTATTTGCATATGCAGCTCTAAGTATAGCTAGTTCTTTTTCTTGTGAGGGAGACAAAGAAGTAGATGCTCTGCTCTCCAGGTCCCTAATTTTTTGAAGGCAGTCTGACAAAAGACTGTCCTTTTTTTTCAGGACTCGAGGCAACACGGATGAGTCCCTCCATGTTGCCTTAAGTGCTGCCTCCAGACCCTATCTGTTGCTGGAAGAGAATTCCAATTAGAAGATATAGTATTATTTAAGAAAACCTGAAAGTGCCCCACCAACCCAGTATCAGTCAACAGGTTATTGTTTAAGGACCAAGAGTGAGATCTTGGGGGAAGGGTTGACCACTGACACTTCAGGGTTATGGGCGAGTGGTCCGAAATTACTTGAGCCAGAATGTCGACCTCTGCTACCCCAGATAACATTTGTTGACTCACCAAAAAATAGTCCAACCTGGAGTAGCTCCTATGAACAGGAGAAAAAAAGGTAAATTCTTTGGCGAGTGGATTTAATAACCTCCAAGGGTCTACCAACCCCAGAGACGACAAAAATTCGTCCAGAGTTCTCTGAGTGCGGGATTTTTGAATTCCTTTTCTTGGAGAGCGGTCGAGCATGTTAGATTGGACTAAGTTCCAATCATTTCAAAATTATAGGTAAGTTTAAAAAGGGACAAAACCATAGCTAATTTTGTGAAGAAAGAAGGCGTTTCTACATTAGGGCCATAAATTGAGCCAACCACCATCTTCAACCCACCCAATGTAGCCACCACTAAAATAAATCTACCTTCAGGATCTGAGATAATCTCAGAGGAAACAAATGGTATCCCCTTTGCCACAAGAATAGCCACCCCACCTTTCTTAGACGAACAACCTACCCCAAATACCTGGCCCACCCATTTCTTCTGAAGATAAACCAATTGGTCCGATACATATCGCTCTCTGAAGGAACACGATCCCCGATTAAAATTGCTAAATGGTTTAATATAATATATTTTTTCCTATTGTCTCTTCCCCTTAATGTTCCAAGACATAAACATTAACTTACTGTTCATCGGACAAAAGACAGGCCAACTGTATAATATTCTAGAAAGCTGCCTACATCTACCCCACAAAATAATACAAAGGGTTAATAATAAAATTCCCCCAACTAGAGCCCATACCCCACCCCCAACCATCCTTGTCAAACCTGGCACATTGCCACCTCCATCCAATATGGCCCATGATGCATGCAAAAGTGGGCCGCCCCCCCATAACAAAACATTTGTAGAATAATTGAATTGGTAAGCCCGAAAACTGTATATTTTAAACTTGAGCCTAAGAAAGTATCAATCTTTTAAGATAAACTAAGAAAAATACCCCAGATCAGTAACTATGTCTCCTCCAGTTATCTCCAAAAAAAAGGGAAGAGGGAGGAGGAAAGGAGAAGGAGGAGAGAGGGAACCCCAACCTATATATCTTATAGCTACTGAGGCCACTCATACTGCAGGATAAATCGGATAAATGAAATACTTACTGATCAACCAAAAAAACATTTCTCATCAATATTACAACGTCCATAAATATGTGGCCTATTATGAAAACTTGGGTCCCCTCTGTTATAACACAAAAAAGGGTGGTCATCCTGAATGGCCAACAGTTAATAAACCTATACATTATAAAATACAATGGATTTAAACCCCTATAATATTTACATAAGGATAATAAACAGTAAAAGAAAAAAAATATTTTTTTTTTTTTTTTTTAGAAAGGAGAAAGGGGGAAAAGTCTGCATCCCCCTTTTAGCCCATGAGAGCCCAAAACTATCAACAAAACTACCCGCTAATTGTAATCAAAGGCCTCATTTTGGCTACCACTATAATGGACTATAAAGCTGAACAAGGTAGCCACTCAGAAACAGCCTAAAGCTAGTAAAGGAGTCAGGTATTAGCAAAAAGATCCGGAAAGGAGATCTTCAAAAATTTCACAGCATCCTCGGGTAGTTCAAAACGCTTCTTGCCATCTTTAACCACAACTCCAGCTTGGCTGGTAGAGCATTCTATGTTTTATGCCCGAGCCCAGAGCTTAGAAGTAATCGGACGAAAGTTGGATCTTAGTTGGCGATTTTCAACGCCAGGTCAGGGACTAGTCTCAGCTTCTTGCCTCCACAATATAGCTGCAAGCTTCCTTGCCTCTTAAGTATAAATTCACGATCGAGAAGGTTCAGTAACTTAAAAATCAGGGCCTCGGGTCAGTTGCTGAAGGTTTGGCCCGGAGAGGCGATGGGCCTTTTAATGATATATTCTGGGCCATTCGGGGAGGGACCAACAGTAGACTTCAAGAACTTTTGGAGGAAATTAATTGCGTTGGTACCTTCATTGCCCTCAGGGAGACCCAGCAAAACTAAATTATTACGCCTGCTCCTCCCTTCTAGGTCATCCAGACGATCTTCTATCTTATTAATGGATTTTTTACAATCATTCAAAGCAGGCCCATCACGATCCAGCTTTCTCTCCACTGAAGATATTCTAGCCTCCACATCAGTAACTCTTCTGGCAAGCTGGGTCAGTGCAGGTTTAAATTCTGCTACTCCGTCTATGAGTTTGAAAAGAGCATCTTTGATCGTGGACAAGTCGGCGTAAATGCGGCTAGGCGTTAGGTTCTCCTCAGGTACAGCTGGAGATGAGCTGCGGCGGGGGCGTTTGGCCTCTAGCTCTTGCGGTGATTCGTCCATTATCGGAGATATTTGGCGGCAGACCTCCGAACCGAAAGCAAACAAAAGCGCAGTTGACTCTATAAGATGCAGTCCAGGATCGCTACGGAACTCCTTTAGAGGGTAAATTCGGGCTTTTTACCGACGGGGAAACGAGAGCCCACTTTCGAGCAACCGCTCCTACGCTAGCATCACGTGACTCCCCCTCCCCTTTCTACCTTCTTTAGTATTTAGAACATCATGATCATGTCCCCTCTCAGCCTTAGTATCTGTGTATACACCACCCTGTCTATCCCCTTTATTATTCAGAATACCATGATCATGTCCCCTCTCAGCCTTCTTGATATGTGTATACTCCACCTTGTCTATCTTCTTTAGCATTCAGAACACTGTAATCATGTCCTTTCTAAACTGTATGTACAGTATCAGTGTATGCTCCACCCTGTTTATTACACTTAGTATTCAGAAGTCCACGATCGTGTCCCCTTTCTGCCTTCTGTACCTATGTATTCTTTATCCTTTCTATACCCTTTAGTGATCAGAACAGTGTGATCATGTTCCCTCTCAGTCTTCTGTATGTTTTTATTCCCCATTCTGTCTACCCCCTTTCGTATTCAGAACATGGTGATCATGTCCCCCGGAAGACTTCTATATCTGTGTATTCTCTATTCAGTCTATCCCTTGTAGTATTCAGAGCAGTGCGATCTTGTCCTTTCTCAGCCTTCTGTATCTGTATATACTCCACCCTGTCTATCCCCTTTAGTATTCAGAACACTGTGATCATGTCCCTTCCAACCTTCTGTATCTGTGTAGTGGGCAGGATGGGGGGGGGTCTTGCTGAATGCGAGAAGCTTAGGCAACAAATCAGCTGAGCTACAGGCACTCTTGGCAGTGTGGAGGGTGGATATTGCAGCTGTCATGGAAATGTGGGCAACCAAGTACTGGGACTGGGATCTGGCAATCCCAGGTACAAATTATACAGGAAGACCATAAGGAGGGGAGGGGAGGGGTGGGGTGGCAGTCTATGTGAGGGATGAGATCAAATGCACAAGGGACGAGGGGGTGGAAAGGAGAACAGAGGTAATCTGGCAGCAGCTTCTAGACTCAAGGGGTAGGAAACTGAGGTTTGGGGTGGTATATGGGCTGCTGTCCCAGTCTGAGAAGCTTGACAGGGAATTAGCAGGACAAATCAGAAAGGTATGTAGAAAAGGAAAGGTGGTCATCATGGGAGATTTCAACTTGCCGGGGGTTGACTGGAGCATTCCAGTCTCCTCCAGTGCTAGGGTGCAAGTGCTCCTGGACGTGATCCAGGAGGGTCTCCTGACAGAATTGGTCAGTGTATCTACTAGGCTAAAGAACACTTTAGATCTGGTATTGTCGAATGGGGAGGCAGTAAGGGAAATAAGGGTGGAGGACCCACTCGCCGACAGCAATCACCAAATGGTGTGGTTTAATATCATGATGTGCAGGGAGCCAGAGAAATCAGTAACCCAGGTGATAAACTTAAGGGGGGCAGACTTTGGGAGGATGCAGGAAGTACTGAAAGGGAAAATGGAGGGCATATGGCAGAAGATGGACGTAGAGCAGAAATGGGATATTATTAAATGAGGGATTACAGAGGCAATGGAAGCCTGCATGAAGACTCAGCGTAAAAGAGCACAGCAAGGAAACCATGCTGGTTGAATAGCGAGGTAGTAGAGGTGGTTAGGGCAAAATGAGAGGCACACCAGAGGTATAGGAGGATGGGGAAGGAAGGGGACAGGGAGAAGTATGCAAGATGGTCCAGGGAGGTGACCAGAAAAGTGAGAGAAGCCAAGGCCCAGAGGGAGCTGAGATTAGCACAGGGAATTAATGGGGTGGGGGAGGGGAGAAAGATTTTTTCAGATACATCAGGGAGAAAAGGAAGAGCAAGGAGACATTAGTGAGGATAAACAAGCATTTGTCAATGCCGAATCTTTGCTTGCTGGCATTGGCATTGGTAGTGCAGGAGTTAGACAGCTGCATAATAGGAATGGCAGTGAAGTATTGAACTGAAGCCAACCCCACCACCACCCTGCAGAGACTGACAAGCATTGGGGTGTGCCTTTGGGTCATCAGTCATAATGGCCATGCCATTTCACCACACCCTACCCTGCAGACACTGACAAGTGTCACGGTGTGCCTTGGGGTCTTTGGCCCTTATGCTCACCCCCATTCCATCAGGAAATACAGTGAGATGGGTCCTGTATAGAAGAATGGGGTGAACTTTGGGGCCAAAGAGTCCAAGGCACACCTTGATACCTCTCACTGGCTGCAGGGTGTGGACTGGTATGAGCATTACAGGCGAGAATCCCAAGTCACACCCCTGATGCCTGTCAAGCTCTACAGGGTGAGGCGTTATGGTCGGAAACCCTAATGCCTCAGGGCATTCATTGGTATTTTCACCCAAATTTTCAACATGTGTTTTTGTGACCCCACCTTATGAACAGTGGCAATATCAGTTTGTTAGCCGAAAGCTGATTTTGCACAGCTACTGCGCCATTTGGCACCAGAGGTGCAAAAACACATTTCGAACGGGATGTGAAAAATGACAGCTGTACTGTTCATGGGAAAGTGCAAAAAATGGCAATGTTGAAAATCTGCAGTGAAAATATTAAAAAAACTGGTGTAGTCATGAGCATGCATAGAAAATGTACAACGCACACCTGTAATGCAATTAGTTTGGGGATTTTCTACAGCAGATTGTCAACACATGGATTTTGGAACCTCCGCTCATGAACAGTGTCACTGTGATTTTCTTAATCTGTCCCGAACAGTGATTTCCCACAGAGACCACGCATTTCTGCGCTGGAAGTGCGAAAACACATTTCGGCCATGGTGTGAAAAATGACAGCTGTACTGTTCATAAGGAAGTGTGGAAAAATGCCAGTGGTGAAAATCTGGACTGAAAATATTAGAAATCCATGAACTTATAAGGGTGCATGGAAACTGCACAATGGCTGCTCGTAACACAGTCATTTTATGGACTTTTTTCACCAGATTTTTAACACAGCCATTTTAATACATCTGCTCATGAACAGTGTCACTGTGATTTTCTTAATCTGTCCCGAACATTGATTTCACACACCGACTGCACCATTGTGCGCTACATGGGCGGAAACACGTTTTGGGCGAGATGTGAAAAATGACAGCTGCACTGCTCATAAGGAGGTGTGGTAAAATGGCAATGTTGGAAATCTGGAGTGAAAATATTGAAAATTCGCAAACTTACGAGCGTGCGTAGGAACAGCGCAACGCATGCTCGTAAAACAGACATTTTTGGGAATTTTTTCACCAAATTTTAAACATAGCCATTTTAACATCTCTCTGCTCATGAATGGTGTCACTATGTAGTTTCTTAATCTGTCCCAAACATTTATTTCGCACACCGACTGCGCCATTTACGCTACATGCACGGAAACACATTTTAGGTGAGATGTGAGAAATGACAGCTGTACTGCTCATAAGGAGGTGTGGTAAAATGGCAATGTTGAAAATCTGGAGTGAACCTATTGAAAATTCACAAACTTACGAGTGTGCGTAGGAACAGCGCAACAGATGCTCATAAAAAAGCCATTTTTGGGAATTTTTTCACCAAATTTTTAACATAGGGTTGTGGGGGGCCTACCTCATTAACTGTTACACTGTTGTTTTATAAATTGGTCCAGAAAGGTGGTTCCACGCAGTGACCGCGAAATCACCTTTTGGGACCAATTAACAAAATGACAGTGACAGAATTCAAGAGGTGAGGTCCCAAAAAGTCCATGTTGAAAATTTGGTGAAAAAATTCCCCCAAATGCCTGAGATATGCATCAAAGTTGAAAAAAAACTATTATTCCATTATATAGCTTACCGGCATTTCTTCAGTTCGCGGTCAGCTTTGAAGAGTGCAGACGTGTTCCCGGTCCACCGAAGACCATCTCACCAGACTTCAGAGGTAAGGATGGGGTGGGGGTGTGGGGAGGCAGGGTGCTCAGAGGGTGGGCGCGGGTGAAGGGAGGGGGTCAGGACAGTCAGCAAGGGAAGGTTTTGCTTTCAGGTTTTTTTTTTTCTTGGATGATGCGGGACTTGTGCAGCGCAGGGGTGGGCTCCCAGTGTGGCAGCTGGAAGGCTGTTTGGGGGGGCAGTGGAGCCGATGGGGGATTGGGCACCCCATCGCCACTACAGACTGTTGCCATGCTGGGGTGGGCTCCCAACATGGCACCTGAAACTCTGTTGGGGGAGCGCAGAGCCGCATAAGGATTGGGCACCCCATCAGCCATACAGTGTGCGCGGGGAGGCGAGCACAATATGCGTGTGTGTGTGTGGGGAGAGCGCATGCGCACGTGATATCTTATTGCTGCTCACTGAAGCGTAGCTCTCCCTTTGAACTGTATAGCACTGCATTTTCAACTGCTGTCATAGACAGCTGCAGCATTCATTGGTGAACCGTGGCCGCGCCTGCAAACACACTGACTGAACTGGAAGACAGGTGCCACCCCTCCGAAAACTCAAATGATGGCACTATGTTTCTTGCACATGAGTGCAAGCAAACATAAAAAGGGTGGGGAGTGGACAGAAAAGGGGGAGAAACAGGCAGAAGCACCTTTGCTCAGTGTTCACAGAAGAAAAGGGGTGACCGCTACCACCATGGGCTGAGAGGATGGGGACGGGGAGAGGAGGTGACAGATGGAAGAATTGAGGGAGGTAGAGTCCTAGAGGGACTGAGGGCACTGATGGTAGACAAAGCATTAGGGCCAGATGGTATCCACCCCAGGGTGCTGAAGAAGATGGCAGAGGTGTTGGCAGGGCCACTGGCAGTTCTGTACAGCACCTCACTGGAGTCAGGATGTGTGCCACTGGACTGGAGGATGGCACATGTAGTGCCGTTACACAAGAGTGGACCAAGGGATGAACTGGGTAATTATCATCCGGTAAGTCTCACCTCCATAGTGTGCAAACTCATAGAAACGATACCAAAGGAAAGACTGGTGTCATACCTGGAGGACACCGGCCTCCAGGATATGAGGCAGCATGGGTTCATTTCGGGGACGTCTTGTCAAACTAGCCTGATAAGATATTATGACTGGGTGACAGGTGATCTGGATAAGGGTCATGCAGTGGATGTTCTTTACTTGGACTTCAACAAGGCCTTCAATTTGGTACCTCATGGGTGGCTTGGGGGAAGCTAATTGGTGTAGGGGTAGGGGCAAAAATGATGAACTGGATTACAAGTTGGCTGAGTGGGAGGCTGCAAGAGGTGTTGGTGGGAGGGAAGGTCTCAACTCCGAAGCCGGTGACGAGCGGGGTGCCACAGGGCTCTGTGCTGGGACAAGTATTGTTTGGGCTCTTCATATCAGACATTTCACATGAGGTGGTGAGCAAGGTAAGTCTGTTCCAGATGACACCAAAATGGGAGCAGTGGTGGATGGAGGGGAGGGATGGAAGCAGCTGCAGGAGGACATAAACAAGATAGAGGAGTGGTCAGAGAGGTGGCAGCTGGGGTGCAATGCAAAGAAGTGTTAGGTTATGCACTTCGGGGCGAAGAACCCAAGGAGAGAATACTGACTGTGGGGGTTAAGCTGGGGATCACTGAGGAGGAGAAGGACCTGGGGTAATGGTAACAGGGACCATGAACAACACTGCCCAGTGCAGGAAAGTGGCTGCAAAAGTGAACAAAATGCTGGAGTGCATAGTGAGAGGGTTTTCATCCAGGTGAAGAGAGGTGATCTTGCCCCTCTACAAATCACTGGTAAGGCCGCACTTGGAGTATTGCGTGCAGTTTTGGAGGCCATACATGATATTAGGCTATTGGAGGGGGGTGCAGAGGAGGGCAATGAAGATGATATGTGGAATGGAGGGGAGAGACTATGAGAGCAGGCTGGGAGACCTGAATATGTACACCCTGGAGGATAGAAGGGACATGGGGGACATGATAGAGACATTCAAGTATCTGAGGGGAATTAATAAAGATGGGGCAGATGGGGTCTTTAAGCTAAGGAGGGGGAGGAACACCAGGGGGCATGGACTAAGAATAGAGGAGGGAAGATTTAGGAGGGAAATGAGGAGACACTATTTCACAGAGAGGGTGGTAGCAAAATGGAACACACTACCAGAATGGGTGGTATCATGTAAATCTGCGAACAGCTTTAAAAGGGCATGGGACAGGGAACAGGGGGGAAATGAGGGGTGGCAGTGGGATGACAAAGTGGAGGGGGGTGGGGCAGCTGCAAACTGGGGTTCTAGCTGCATAGTCGAGCAGACTTAGATAGACTGGGTGGTCTGTTTTTGATGGCACATTCAGATATTCGAATGTGTATACTTCACCCTGCCTGTCCCCTTTTAGTATTCCGAACACTATGATCATGCCCATCTCACACATCTGTATCTGTGTATACCTCACCAAGTCTACTCCTTTAGTATTCATAACACACATGATCACGTTTCCTCTTCACCTTCTGTATCTGTGTATGCTCCAGTCATTTGATCCCCTTTAGCATTCAGAGCACCATGATCATTTCCCTGTCAGCTGTCTGTTATCTGTGTATACTCCATCCTCTTTATCCCATTTAGCATTCCCAACACTGTGATCGTGTCCCTTCTGTATCTGTGTATACTCCACCCTATTTATCCCCTTCAGTATTCAGAACACTGTGATCATGTCCCCTCTCAGCCTTCTGTCTCTGTATGGGTATGTTCATGGAAACAGAGTACCAAGTTATAGATTAACTTCTCCAGCCTATAACTGGCACAACAAAAGCTTCTCAGCAATAATTTTTATGTTTTGTTGCTGATACCGTGCACTGATAAAAAAGATAAATCCTACCACATCAGCTTTTTTTATTTTTATTTAAATGTAATATCCAAAAGGCTTCATTTATTGCTAGGCTGAAATGTGACATTAAAACCCATGACACATTTACTGTGCTTGCTCCTGTGAGCAATCATTATTTTTAAATCAACCAGTGGAGAAATCAAAGGTGTCGCGTGGATTTCTTTTTTTTCCCATTTACAGCCTGATGGTGTTCACAGGGATATTAATATTTGGCAGCCAAACTCCCCGTGGCATTTGTACAAACCGTGTTCACAAGACCAGGCATTGTTCTGATCTACCTTGCTGCCTTTCATGGCAAGATTTCATTGCTTTTTTTCTCCCTCCTTCTCCCCACCCCATGCAGTATAATCCCCTCCATTTTACTTTTGTATCCCAACCCCCAACTCTGCAGCAATGACCTTTGAAACACCCCGACTGTGGCATCCAGCTCTCACGGATGTACATGAGTCATGGTCGGGATTTGGGAACCAGTTTTGGTTGTGTATGGCAGCCTGATAGTGACGTGGTAGGGCAGGATCAGAACACTGCTTAAAAGGTTCTGCTCCACAGTTCTGAGCCATTCTTGCCACCAGAATATTCAGCAGAAAACAGCTTAGTGTCCGTTGTGTACTGTGACTGTACAAATGCCACAGTTGCACTCGGTGTACAAAGGCATGGGGTCATAATGTTGCAAGCCATTATGCCACATGGCAAAATCACGCTGTCAGTACACTGCGATTCATGCCATGAGGCATGTCTTTTTTCTGTGGGGGGGTCCACCCATTGTGGGGTGCTGTGCCCCCTGGCCCCCCCACTAAAGATTCCTCAACTCCGGGGTCCAACCCAGGAGTGCACAAGTCCAAAATTAAATGTTCCTGGGACTGGGAATCAAACCTAGTCCCAGACACAGCACCTGGGTTCCTACTGCTGTGGTTCAGTCCTGTGACCCACAGCAGCTGCTCGTTGGAACCTGCTCCCAGCAAATGTCTTATCCTCTGCCTGGGAAACCACTACTGGTGCAATACTGTGTACAGCAGTACATGCGGTATTGCACCACTAGCGGTAGCATACTGCGCTGTAGCGAGTTAGCCACAGTGTCATATGCTAGTAAGCATGCGACATTATGACCCAGTATGGTGTACAAATGCCACATGTTTCGGGGAGCTTTTGACTCATACAGCCAGACTGGAGGACCAGAAGTACTGAGCCTATTTACCATCTGAACAGAACAGCAGTCTTGGTAAGTTTGGCTTTTGCAGGGCAGTTCAGTGAAATTATGATTTTACCAAAAAATGACCTAAATGATGGGAATGGACACCAAACACTATGGTGTTTCTGTACATATGCCACAGTTGTTTTGGTTTTGAGTACATTGCTCACAATGTTTGCACAGAGGGACCTGCTTTTGTATGGAGCTAAAATCTAATTCTATCAGAGCCCTCAGTGATAAAATAGTGTTTTGTTTGTTTTTCTGTTAAATTCCAGGGGTTGACCAAGCTCACCTGAACAGAAATTTAAAAGCGTAGTGAGGTCTTTGTATCGGTGGTGGTGGTAGTGGTGGTTGGAGGGTTTGGCTGTACTGGTAATTTTTATTTAAAAACAGAAATTTCGATTATGGATGTTATCTGCATGATGTCCAGCCATTGCTGGGCAAGCACACCTGGACAAATTCATTTAAAAGCACAGCCTGCAAATTCTGGTTCTCTGTCCAGGTGTGTTTGCTCAGAGATGCTCGGCCATCTTGTGTACCATGCAGCCTTGGCTTGTGGGGATGGGGGATGCATTGTTTGCCGTGGTTGTTTTGTTGCTGAAATGTTGATTTTGAATGTTGTCAGCCAGCATGATGTCCGGTTGTCGATGGCAAAGCACACCTGAACAAATGTAACAGCTTAGTTTTGTGTTAATTTAAAAAGAAATAAAAAAAAAATGGGCCTGCCACTCTTTGTCCCAGTGTTTTTTTTCATAGACACTCAGCCATCTTGTGTACCATGCATTATTGGCTTGTGGGGGGGAGATGCACCATTTGTCGTGGTTGTTTTGTTGTTGAAATGTTGATTTTAACTGTTATCAGCCAGCATGATGTCCAACCTTCGATGACGAAGCACACCTGGGCAAAATAATTTAAAAGCGCAGCATGCAAATTCTGGTTCTTTGTCCAGGTGTGTTTGCTCAGAGATACTCGGCCATCTTGTGCACCATGCAGCCTTGGCTTGTGGGGGGGCTGCACTGTTTGCCATGATTGTTTTGTTGCTGAAATGTTGATTTTGGATGTTATCAGCCTGCATGATGTCCGACCATCAATGGCCAAACACATCTGAGTAAATGTAACAGCTTAGTTTTGAGTTAAATTAAAAAGAAAAAAATATGGTCCTGCCACTCTTTGTCCAGGTGTGTTTGGTCATAGATGCTCAGCCACCTTGTGCATCATGCGGCCTTGGCTTGTTGGGAGGGGGGGATGCACTGTTTGTAGTGATTGTTTTGTTGCCGAAATGTTGATTTGTGATGTTACTTGCCAGCAGGATGTCCGACCTTCAATGAGCAAGCACACCTGGACAAATGTATTTCAAAGTGCATTCTGCAAATTCTGGTTCTTTGTCCAGGTATGTTTGCTCAGAGACGCTGGGCCATCTTGTGCACCATGTGGCCTTGCCATGTGGGGGGGATGAATTGTACTGTTTGCCTCTTGTTTTCTTGCCTAAATGTTTATTTTGAAATATTACTTGCCAGTATTATGTCCAACTGGACTGGGCAAGCACACCAGGACGAAAAAAAAAGAGAAAAATCATGGCCCTGACAATGTTTGTCCAGGTGCGTTTGCTCAGAGACACTTGGCCATTTTGTTCCACCATGCTGTCTTTGTTTGTCCTCTTTCCTTCAGCTCATCATACTGTGTGCCATGTGAAACCTTTTTGGTGCAGTACATCATATTGTGTAGCATGCGCAGCCTCCCAGGTATACCGTATCCAGTGGAATGCGCAGCTCCATCAGTACGCTGTCTAGCATTTTTTCCTGCAGCTCATTATACTGTGTGTCAAACCTTTTCAGCACAGTCTGTTATATTGTGTAGCATGCGCAGCATCCCAGGTACACCATATCCAGTGGAATGCGCAGCTCCATCAGTACGCTGTCTAGTGTCTTTTCTTCAGTTCATCATCCTGTGTAGCATGTGTGACCTTTTCAGCGCAGTCCATCATATTGTGTAGCATGTGCAGCCTCCCAGGTACACCGTATCCCATGGAATACCCAGCTCCATCAGTATGCTATCTAGCATCTTTTCTTCAGCTCATTATACTGTGTGTCAAACCTTTTCAGTGCAGTCCATCGTATTGTGTAGCATGTGCAGCCTCACAGGTACACTGTATCCAGTGGAATGCACAGCTCCGTCATTATGCCGTCGAGCATCTTTTCTTCAGTTTATCATCCTGTGTACCATGTGTGATCTTTTCGGTGCAGTTCATTGTATTGTGTAGCATGTGCAGCCTTCCATGTACACTATATCCAGTGGAATGCGCAGCTCCGTCAGTACACCATCTTGCCTTTTTTTCTTCAGCTTGCTGTACTGTGTGTGAAACCTTTTCAGCATCCTTATTTGCTGCAGTATTACTCGATTTGCATAGAATACTCATGTTCTGCTGTTTCCTGGGATTTGAAACTGATTGACTTCAACTTTCTTTTATTTTAAGCCATGAACAACCAAAGGAGAAGACCATGTGTGTCTGCAAACACACTGCTGAAAGCTACAGTAATTTCAAGCCCTCTCTTCATAAAAGAAAGATCATGCCATTATAGGGAGAAGATGAAGGCTGACACCAGTCATTATGAGCAAAGGCCTACAGGGAGAATGTGAATTAAGAACAGCGTGCTATTCATCAAGAGAAAGAGAAAGAGTGCCTTAGGCAGTACCAGCTGAAGTTAAGGAAAAGAAAGCCTTGGAAAGTGTACAGTCACCAGAGCCAGACAGCCAGAAGAACAACCAGAACCGAGGAAGAAAAAAAGAAGCAAGTGCATGAAAAATGGAGAGAGCAGAAAAAAGAGCAGCATGTGGCAATGATGAGACAGAAGACAGATAAATGAAAGAAGGAGTGAAAGTACAATGCAAGACGTGCAGCAGAAATGACTGAAAATGCCATCACCACCAACACCCTCACAGAGACATCAACAATGACACCACAGCCGAGTTTCAACCCTGTCACAACTGATCCCCGTTCAGCAAATGCTATCAGAAAAGCAGTGGAAAGGGCACGTGGAGGGTTACCATGATCACCATCCTGCTTTGCTGCCACAGTTGCCCACCTTGTCCATTCTGCATCACCAGCCAAGAAGGCAGCATAGACGAAACAGAACCTCACTTGCTGTACAAACCTACAGGAGAAATTGATGGAAGTGATGAAGGAGAAACTGAGCACTCTAAAATACACCAAAAAACCTGAGGAAAGACAATTAAGATGAGATTTAATAAGTTTGTTGTCAGTTCTGAACAAATATTGTCTGCTACAAACTGCAAGCACTACCTTGGGCATCAGTTGGAACATCATGATGACCATATTGAGAGGAATTAAAAAAGTCTCACACAAATCTGCATTGCCTGGCGAAACTGTCCAGCAAGTGAGGAACTTCTACAAAGGGGTAGCCATACCACTGCCTCACAAGAAAGCATTCTGTAAACGAACGGGCAAAACAAAGTAATTCCTGGCAAAACCCTGTCCTGTGCTACGTGTAGAGTTCTGCATGAAACATCCGGAAATATCAATTAGAAGAAGTGAGTTCAATACTTTGTGGCCACAACACATAAAACTTGCAACGGAACAGAAGCTGGAGCAATGGCTCTTCGAATACTATGCAAATGTAGTATTACAGCTTTGTTCATTGAACCGTGCTGCCAATACACATCACACACTGGACTGTCAAGTGCCAAATATTTATGACATGGTGGCAATTATCATGTCCAGAAGGGTACCGGGACAAAGATTTTACAGGAAAGAATGTGTTGAAAAAACTTGTGACAATTTTAGCACCAGTGCTTTTGAGGACAGATTTTCCAGCCTCCTGAAATGGCATGGACAGGATACAGTGAGATGGCAGCAGTGGGAGACCTTAAAATTGACTCTCAACAATGGGCAAACTAACTCCCTAAAAGCACTGAAAACAAAGAAAATAGCGCTTCATAATTTTGTAGGAATCATGAAGGAAGACTTCACATTTCTGGGGTGTCACCTGCATGTGACATCATGGCAGCAATTCTAATTCAAAACATTGTCCAAAATTATGCCTGAGGGATGGGTCCTAATAGTTTTGGACTTTGCTGAGAACTATGCCTGCAAGTATCAAGATGAGGTGCAATCATGTCACTTGCATCATGAGCAGGCAACTGTACACCCGATGGTTTCCTACTGCCAGTGCAAACACTGTTCAGGTACTGTCAGGGAATCCTTGGTTTCCATTTCAAGTGACTTGAAGCACGACCACAATGCCAAGCGTCATTTCATGAAACTGGAAAACACACACCTTCAAACAGTTCCGGCCATAACCATCACTAAGGAGGTACAGTTCACAGACGGCTGTGATAGCCAGAATAAATCTGTCTGCCTTCTATGACATTTCACAAGCGTGCACAAAATATGGCTTTCCCATTGAACATGCCTTTTTTGGATCCCACCATGGAAAAGGCCCCTCTGATGGTGAGAGTGCGGTCATCAAATCAATGGCAACTAAGGCAGTGACATTAAGGCTAGCAGTCCTATCCTCAGCGAAATAACTCTTTAAAGGAGAAGACTCCTGTATATGTATGATTTGGATATATCTGATGTATTTGTTATACATTACATCAAGTACTGTACATACGTCAATAAGAGATCAGCTATTTCTTCTGTTGCAACACATATCTAGAGTTTGAGGCTCTGACACAAGGTAGTAAAATGTCAAGCAAGCCTCCATTTACATGCAAATGAGTCACTTGTAATACAGCCCCTCCCACTCCTTGATGTCACTGCAGCAACAGTGGAGAACAAAACATAAGGGTATCAATGCTGTCTAGCCTGATTTTAGTTTAGGTTTGCAATGGCTTAAGGCAGTTCTGTCATGCAACTCACACGGGGGAGTAGTACTTGTAGCCTTAATACTGTATGTGTAGAGCAAATAATACATCTAATAGTATTTCATTCACAGGAAACAAAAACTGTTTCTCTGTACTGCTCATTTCTCTCTGTGAGACAGTTGTAACATGTTGTGGAACGCAATAGACTGAATCAGTCAATCAACCAATTGAGCAGTCAATCAGTCACTCTGTATTGAACCAGGTGATCACCCTTGAGAAGATTCGTTACAAGATGAGCCTGGGCAGTTTACCAAAGGAACACACAAGACTGACTTATACACATCCCCTTTCAGCAGCCTGAACGTGGAGAGCTAGATCATTTACTTTATAAAGTGTATTGTTTTACATTTCAAATGCTCCTTAAATCTGAGTTTCTGACGGGAAATACCAAGACACAGAATGCATATGACATGGGAGGAGTGAGGTAAGCAAATACAGAGCACTACAAACAGAGACTGATTAGTTTCTTTACCTACAACAGGTGAGGTGTAGCATTTGATTTGTGAGGGACGTCCTACTTCAAATGCTGGTATTACAAAGTGGGGGGGGTGGGGGCTGCCACAGCTTATCCTAAGTACCTTGAAAGTGAAGTGCTGTAGCTCTCACATCACTGCTAATGATTTATAATGGGAACTGGGGCACTTTTAAAGTCATGGACCTGAGGGGCTATCACAGCATCTAAGGAGGTTAGGGGAACTTCTTAAGGGTTAGAGAGTAAGGAAATCTAGTAGGATTTGAACCAGACTCCCCCAGTACTTGTGCCTGTGCTTTTCTGGTAACCTGTTTCTTGTCATAGCTGAATTCTTTATTGCCTTACTACAGTCATCCAATTACTGACTGCCTAGTTGCAAAGGGAAAGGGGCCTATTTGCAAGATTGTTTCTCACTGCTGGTGTCAATTAAAACAGAGAATGTTAACACACACACATACACACACACACCATAATACAACAGCTGCATAATACTGCTTAAAACTCTTGTTGTAACCAGAATCCTTTATTGGGTAAACTGTTTTTGCTAACAGAAACAGTAACACAACACATACAGGCATTTCCTTATATGAATACTGTATATACCTCAAATCAGTGCTGTATCACACTCACATGGTCCTAGTCCCTATTAGACCTGCACTTCAGGTTGTGCACAACACTTAAATGGCTCCTCCATTACTCAAGCGGGGAACCAGACATTGTGGGTTTGGTCTACTGGTGGAACTGCATTTAGTGCAGCACCATTTTCTGTTGCTCTGATGACATCTTCCTCCAGCAACATTGATGGTAAAATGGAGGACAAACACATTGATAACTTTTGGGGGCTGTATATTTTTATTTATAATCTAGATCTGGACAGCAATAGGACTGCTGGCAACTGGAGGAGGCACACAACAGTTACACATAAGGAGTTGGGAAAGTATTGGTTTGGAACTATGGGAGACTTCCCCTTTAAGTACTGCAAAAAAACCTTAACAATGCAGCCTATTGACGATGGATGCAAACATTCCTTAAGAACATTCTTTTGGGTGAGTGATAATGAGATACGAAGGACAGAAAGACCCATTCTTAAAACCGTACAGGGGACACACAAAATACTGAATGTCAGGTCAGTCGCCAATGGTATTGTAGTCAGGGATTACAGCTGTTTCTGCACTGCTTGCAGGATGGATGCAGGGGTGTGCGAAAATACCAGCTATGTGGGTCCATGGATGGAAAAGATGCTGAGGGAATCCCCTGGTGTTTTAATAGTGGAACAACAACGCGGTGCCATCAACTACAGCTGTACAAATTGATAGCACCCATGCCACAGAACAACTTCCTGTCAACACGCCAGAAAATAACATGGATGTTGATGTACAGAACATGCTTGACAACGTACTTTCTGCCAGTGTCCCTGTCAGCACAGAGCCCACCCCTCCACACCAGTCAATATTGAAAATAACATGGATGCCGATGTACAGAACACACTGGACAACGTACTTTCTGACAGTACCCCAGTCAGTACAGATCCCACCCCCACGTCAGCCAACATTGAAAATAACATGGATGCCGATGTACAGAATACTCTGGACAACATACTTTCTGACAGTGCCCCTGTCAGTACAAAGCCCACCTCCATGCCAGCCAACACTGAAAATAACATGGATGCCGATGTACAGAATACGCTGGACAATGTACTTTCTGACAGTGCCCCTGTCAACATAGAGCCCACTCCCACGCCAGTCAACATTGCTCAGTCTACACAGGCTTAACCTGTGGCACACAACAGTAAAAAGTCCAAAGATGGATATAAACATAGAGCACTTGTATGCTGTTTATTATTCAAACTGTTTGTACATTGGATAAGTGAAATCAGTTACTGAACAGACAGTGGAATTTAGATTTCTGCATCAGCGTGGGGGTGCAGCATTCACATGGCCCAGACATGATGACTGTGACAACATACGGAGATGTCGAGTTTTCCATGTGCCACTGAACATGTGTGGGAAGCCATCCTTTAAATGGACATCTGAAGAAGCACAGACAATCCAAGAGAAATATGACAAACTGAAACAAAAGTGGAACTAAGGATTGCAGGCTACCTTGGGCATAAAAATGGACAGTATTGATATTATTTGGATATTAAAGGGATAAAGGATGTAATTGTATTGATTACTGTTTTCTGTAGTTAGAGTTATCGTTTATAGTTTTTTCCTTACTTAGATTTATTGGTTAGTTTTTGTTGTATTTAGATGTAATGCTTAAAGTTTTTCCCTTAGATTTATTTCTTAGTTTTTCATGGCTTGATTTATTGCTTAAAGGTTTTCCCTTAGATTTATTGTTTAGTTTTTCACGTATTTAGATTTCTTGCTTAACGTTTTTTCATATAGCTTAGAGTTTTTTTATGTACATAGATTTATTCCTTAAAATAGTTTATGTAAATAGTAACTATTATGTTTTTTGCAATGTTTTCCAAGCCATTTTATGAATTTGATTATTAGCAAAATTCTTTTTTATCGTACAGCAGCTGTTTTGCTTTCTTTGTACATGCATCACAAAAGTTTGGTGTCCAATGTACATACACCACGATGAGCATTCTTGTTACCAGACATCTTTAAGGCAGTTACCTTACCACATAACAAACTACAACGGCTCAGAGCATGCAGGAAGGAGACGTTTTAGTGGGACAAAACCAAAACAGAATGGAGAAATGGCTACCCTTTCAGGAACCAGCAAAAATAAAGGACCACTTCATTTGGACACGATAATTGGAAAAGTAAAAAAAGACTTTCATCAATACTTAATCCATAAATAAGCACACAGCAACTGTGAAATTTAAAAATAGCACCCCCTTGCAAATCAACTTTTCACAACCCAACCGTCACTTTATCAAGATGATGTCATCACCAAATGGTCACATCTATTTTCATAACTCAACACCACCACCATGTGGTTCATTTACACCAATACATATTACATGTTTAAAAAACACATTTTACAATCTTATTAATTCACACCATACTCTTACAAAATAACATTAAAAAACTTTCATTTTGCATATTCTTTACCATCAGGACATACTTATACTATGGGGAAATGGACAGTTATCTATTTTCTTTAAATAGGGACAGAATTTCACATTTTTTACATTTTTACGGCTGAGCCATACTTACATTTATAACTATTTTTCTCTCAAAATTCCTACATCTTTATACAGCATCACTCCCTTCTTATTGCACTTGATCTCTACCTATTTCTTTTACTTTCAACATCTCTTTTTCAAAAAAGGGGCTAACTGAAATTGATCATTTAAGCGTAGCGGAAACCAGAAGTGAGAGATGATTGAAACCTATGAGGGAGCTTTAGATGTGAGAACTGTACGGCATGTAAACACATCAAGGTAGGAAGGGAATTCTGCTTACCACAGACCCAGAAGATACATGAGGTAACTTCTTTAATAACATGTCCAAACAAAGTGGTCTTTATTTTTGCTGGTTCCTGGAAGGTTAGCCGTTTCTCCATTCTGTTTTGGTTGTGTACCTTACCACATGCCCACTTTTAACCAGTGTGATCATTTTATCTCAAATCACATTGAAATGTATAAAGTTGCTTATTAGTAACATTTGTTTTCAATTACAGGAGCTGATTGGTGCCTGTGTACATGTGTCTCAACCATTTGGTGTCCAAGTACATACACCACGGTGTCCACTGTATATACACCACTGTGAGCTGTCTTGTTCACGGGAATCATTAAGGCAGTTATCTTACCACAGGGCCACTTTTTCCTGATTCAATCATGGTATCTCAAAATATTTAAAATTTGATATATTTTTATTTTAAAAATTTTACTTTCATGTCACACTTTGGTACACCATTTTCATGAACATAGCCACATATATTCTGCGCTGTTTATCCCTTTTAGTATGCAGAACATTTTGATCATGTCCCCTCTCAGCCTTCTGTATCTGTGCATACTCCACCCTGTCAATCCCTTTCGGTATTCAGAGTACTGTGATTACTTCCCCTTTTAGCCTTCTGTATGTGTGTATGCTCTGACCAGTTTATCCCTTTTAGTATTCAGACCACCATGATCATGTCTCCTCTCAGGCTTCTGTATCTGTGTATACTTCAACCTGTCTGTACACTTAAGTGTTCAGAACGCAGTGATCATGTCCCTTCTCAGCCCTCTGTTTCTGTGTATACTGCACCTTGTCTACCTCCTTCAGTATTTAGAACACTGTTATCATGTCCCTTCTCATCATTCTGTATCTTTGCATACTCCACCCTGCCTATCCCCTTTAGTAGTCAGAACACTGTGATCATGTCACCTCTCAGCCTTCTGTATCTGTGTATACACCATCCTGTCTGTCCCCTTTAGTATACAGAATACCAGGATCATGTCCCCTCTTAGCCTTCTGTATATGCATATATGTCACCATGTCTGGTGGACAAGTGGAATATGCTGCCTGAGGAGGTGGTATCCAGTAGAACAGTGGGCGGTTTCAAGAGGGGATGGGACAGAATGAGGGGGTAAATAAAGTAGGGGAGGGAGGGTGGGGCAGCTGCAAGATGAGGGGCTACCTGCACAGTCAAGCAGACTCTATAGACCATAAGGCCTGTTTCTGCTGGCACTTTCATATGTTTATATGTTAATATTTCTATCCCCTTTAGTATTCGAAATACTGATTATGTCCCCTTTGAGCCTTCCATATCTGTGTATACACCAGACCACAGTGATGTATCCCAGTTAGTATTCAGAATACAATAATCATGTCCTCTCTCAAACTTCTTTATCCGTGTATACTTCACCCTGTCTATCCCCTTGGTTCCATGTCACAAAAGTGAAGTAAAACAGTGCTGACACATAAGGGCAAAGCAGTAACAGCCCTTACAAATATGGTGACAAGCACAATAGCACTCCACAAAATAAATGCCACTTCTCTTCATTTTTTGTGGGGGGCTCTGCCCCCTCACACTCCCTGTTGAGGGGGCTCTGCCCCATACCCCTACTAAAAATAACTAACATCGGGGTGATGACACTCAGGAATGGAGAAACACTCGGGATGGGGGCTACAGCACTGGAGGACTCAGGTCAGGAGGGGGAGAACATTGCAGGGGGGCAAGGGGGGCTAGAGAAGAAAAAAGTCAAGAGGGGTTCAGGAGCTTAATATGTATACCCTTGAGGAAAGAAGGGAGAGGGGGACATGATAGAAACTTTTAAGTACCTCAGTGGAATCAACAAAGTCCAAGAGGGTAGCATCTTTCAGAAAAAGAGACTTGCAAGAACAAGGGGACACAATTTAAAGATAGAAGGAGGGCGGTTCAGGGGCAATGTGAGGAAGTATTATTTCACAGAGAGGGTAGTGGATGCATGGAACAGCCTTCCTGAGGAGGTTGTGGGGTCTAAAACTGTGGGAGAAATCAAGAATGCATGGGACAGACATAAGGCAATTCTTGTGGGGGTAGGAAGAAATAGGCTGTTGGTTAACTAGGATCCGCAGCCTATCCTGTAGGTAGGGAAATGGGCAGACTAGATGGGCCTAGCGGTCCTTATCTGCCGTCAAAGTCTATGGGCAGGTGGAACAGGACTTAGCTAACAACATAATGTTACACGAGGTCCCTACACCTTTATTGGTACCCCCGAGGTACACCACAGGCAGCTAGCATTTAGGTATAAGTTATACTAACATATAGGGCTAAGAGCATCTACCGTATAAGAGCAGATGTCAGGATAGGTATGCATATAATTGTTATACACTTTACTTTCCAATATACACACATATTTCTTTTCTTACAAGATGTTAGGACATCTGTGTCCTTGTTATGATTATGATATGTAAGTCGGCATTGCCATCTTCTGATGATTTGTATTACTACACAGCTATGTACAAACTGTGCCTCTTTGTTTCTACAAAGTGATGACTATAACAAAATTGTATAATGTTATCTCGGACTGAGGAGCCACCTCTAATTTAGCCAATAGGGCTCATCTCTGTAACTAGAAATGTTTCTATCTTACAGTAACCATGGTAATTATCTTAGGTATATAATGTAAGACATTACGTCTTCTACCTCGGAGACCCCAGGAGACACAGAGATTCCTCAAGGTATAGGGAACGCTTAGCATTGGCTCCCAGTTCCTATTGGTAAGAACTGCTTAGGGCAACTGTGATTTTCCTTTTGGTAGTAATAAACAAGTTTTATTACTTTCATGCAAAGTGTCTGTGATTCCTTGCATGCCCTTTATTGCCAAGAACCTGAGAGTGAGGTTTAGACCGCAAGATAATTGGCGACCACGAGCAGGTGATATTTGGAGTTTGCAAAGTTTCACTTGTTGCTACAACTTCCCCCTTCCCAACGGGGACTGTAGGTGTGCATTCCTGCACCACCTCTCCCATTTTCACCCACTTTGTAATCACTTGCAAAGTCTGGCTGCTTACTGGGTGTGGTCGATGCTGACTCACCTCACCCCACAGTAGTTTTGAATTGCAAGCTTTCAAGTGCACAGTAGCCCGCCTGTGAACTAATGCACCTGTTGTGGATCGATACAAAGCACGGTGCCTTTTCACAGTTTGATTTTTTGTTCCCTCCCACACAATGGCCACCATATCAAATACCTGCACAAACCTGAGACTTGATGTCTCAGACTTCCTTGCCTCCCATGGAGGATGAGCTGACTTCATGCGGGATGCAAGTCAATCTGAAAACTCTGTACTGGGGATTTTAACCCAGTACTTAGAGATGAGAAAAACAGCCAGGAAGTGAAAAGCTAATGGGCTGCTGGTCGCGGCAGTCTATGCTGCTTTGGAAGCCTCTAAAGCGGGGTTTCAAACCCTTGAACTGCAAATCTTATCTCTTAAGCAGGAGATGGGCTTGCAGGAAACTGAATGTGTGAGACATGAACAGGACATGGAGCCTGAACTCCAAACTCTGCAAAATGAAAAGGATTCCCTTTTGCATCATTCTGCTCAAGCAAGTGAGCAGGAACTTTGTATGTTGAAGCAGGAGTGTGAAAGTTTGAGACAGGATAAGGGACAGGCTTTGCAAATGAATAACTTGCTAAGTAGAATGAATGATCAGATGCGTGAGGAGTTGGGAGAGTTACAGGATGAGATAAAGCAGGTATGTAACGACTTAGGAGTAGCTATCAGGGACAATCGTGAATTGAGTGCTGTGTATAGAGTGTTACAGAAGCAGATGCAGGATGAGGTGGATCAGAATGTTGCAAAAGTGAGTCATGAGGATTGTGAACATAAAATGGCAAAACTGTGCCATCAGCGAGAGGTGCTGTCTGGTCATGTTAAGGCAATGGGAGGCGTAGCCCCTGCCTTGTCGACGTCATCTAAAGAGGAGGGGTCAGATGATGACATCTCCCAGTACAATGCCCAGTCACACCCCTACTATGGCCCAGACACCCCTCCCCATCATCCACAACATGGCAGACCCCTGTCATATGACACCACATCCCTACGTCATTGACAGCATGATGTACATCATGGACGATGCTAATATGGTGACCCCCATGATAGGGGGAGCAGGCCTAGGCCTTGTCCTAACGGCACCACTGATAGCCATTATTAATGTGGAAGTCAGGCAGGAGATAGAGAAAATGATTGAGGATGTCTTGGGCAATGTGCCCATCTCTGAGAAAAACAAACGGGTTTTCAAGACACAGATTAAGCAGCTCCTACAAGAGGCTGGTACAAAGGAGGGCATGGTCTGCACTGTGGCTGAAGCCACGGCTCAGACAGTCCTAGAGGGTGCCCGAGGCAATCTACCTCCACTTGAGCATCCTAATAATCCCCTACAAATGCTCCACTCTGTTCAGCAAATAGCTGACAGTATTGGTCAGAAGAGCCCATCTGACAACCTCACTTGCCACTTGGAAAAGGTGCATGCTAAATGTGAAATGCTTAGTCTCACTGCAGACTACCAGGTCCGGATCCTATGCCAGACCATCGATCCTGGCCTGTGGGCAAAACTCCCCGATGTTGTCTGCCAGGATGGCCATGCCACCTTTGATGAAGTAGCATCTGAACTCATCACTGCACACAACCCAGGTGTGGTAGGAGTGATGTTCGCACACCCTGTGAAACAAAATGAGAAGGAAAGTCCAGTGACCATCCACCAGAGGCTCTGGATGGCCTACCGGGCAGGCAAGCACCTTGCAGGAGAAGTCACAGACGTGGACCTCATTGAGTATAAGACCTTGTTCCTTAGGAACATGATCCCTGCAGTAAGAGAAAAGGTAGAGCCAACCACCTATCCCAACACGAAGAGATTTTCCAATATTCTTTAAAAACCGGAGAGTGTTTATCAATTCTACATCCGTGATTTAGACTCCGGTTCCAAGAAAGTAGCTGCCGTGGAAGCCATTCAACAGGCCACGATGCACTATACGGTGGAGGGGTAGGCCCAGGAGAAACAGCCCCTCCTCATGGATAATCAACACCCCCTGCAAGCCTAACAACAACAACAACAAACCTGGGGTGGGAACCAGAACTACCATAAGAATAAGAAACACCATAAGAACAATAAGGGGAAACAACAGAGACCAGGCCCTTCCTATAGGGAAATAGCCAATGAGAACCAGAGTCTCTTATTGCAATACAACCAGGAGAGCAGGCCTCCACAGGCTGCGGGGTTTCGGGAAGTCCAGGCTCTCAAGTCTCTAATGGCTTGGACCCGGAAGCGGCTCCCTTTATAGCATCAATACAGCATGGTGAGATGGTTCACAGGAACCAGGTCTAGACTCTCTTTCAATAGCACCCCCATGCTACCACTGGTACAAACTGACAATTACAGGCCCCGGTCTGTATTGTAAACAAGCTGGTCTTGGATACAAATGGAAGGCCCTGCGCAGAGGCAGAGGTCAGGGGCCGCTTACTGACAGTACTACTGGATACAGGCATGGCTGTGTCTGTATTACAGATTACAACCTGGGCACATCACCTTGGTCTACCTGATGGAGGACCAATATGTCTGGTGTAGATGGAACTAGGTTACCTGCATACCACTTCCTGCCACTACCTGCGACACTGGGACACCTGAAGGCATATCATACCTTTCAGCTGATGGTATTGCATGATCACCCTAGTATAATCAGAATTTACTTTTTGGTGCCACACGGCTGTGTGGTAGACCTAGCCAACATGCTATTTATACAAATTCAGGAACAATATCATAATATCATGATCTCTGACTCACATGTGGTTGCAGCAATTTCTGCAAACAATGAAGATTATGACATCACAGATTTGTTTAAGAACCATGAGCTTTTCCCAAAGCTCCTTCCCATCCTACAAAGACATCTGGAGGCATTTGCCACTAACAAGCACAACTCTGGCAGGATGCACACGGTCATTGAAGTGATAGACCCAGCACATGAGAGGCAATGCCAATACCCCTTTCTGCCTGAGGCCTTGCCTTCTCTTAGGGAAACAATTAAATCACTCCTCAAGCAAGGTGTAATCAACACATGCGTTTCCACTGTAAATTCCCCAGTGTGGCCTGTGAAAAAACCCACAGGTGCCTGGAGACTTACTATTGACTACAGGAGACTAAACCAGGTCACCCCCAGTTATGCCCCAACTGTGGCATCAGCACCTGATGTGCTATGACTACTGACCCCTGGCCAGCAGTGGTTTAGTGCCCTGGACATCTCCAATGGTTTCTGGTTATTGCCATTGGCCCCAAAAGCCAATATAAGTTTTCCTTCACCTTTGAGGGCAGGCAGTACACGTGGACCTGCTTACCACAAGGGTTCCATAACAGTGCCTCCCTGTTCCATTTGCACAGGATGGACCCTTGAGGGTTTCTCTACACCCCAGTACCTCCTGTAGTATGTGGATGACCTATTGTTGGCCACAGCCACACAGGAACAACATCTGAATCTCTTAGATGAACTACTCACCCTCATCCAGAGGCAGGCCTCAACTAGAACCCAGCAAAGGCACAACTATGTCAGAAAGAGGTACTCTTTCTGGGCCTGAGGATAACAGACCAAGGCTGAGGCCCTACCTGGAAGAAAATACAAGGACTGCAAGATCTGCCACTGCCCACCATCGTGGCCACCCTTAGGAGGTTTCTAGGTATGGTGAATTATTCTAGAGATTTTACTTGTGATTTTGCTCAGAAGGCCACCCCTCTGTATGAACTACTGAAACAGGATGTCCCCAGGACCTGGGGCCCCGTTCACACCCAAGCTGTGGCATCATTGAAACAGGCTCTGGCCTCAGCTCCAGCTTTGGTTATCCCCAATCCAGCTTTGCCATTCCATCTGGAGTGTGCCACCTCTGACATTACTATGTCTGCAGTGCTGGCCCAGAAGGTCCATGGCACCCTGAGCCCCATTGCATATGCATCACAGCTCTTGACCCCAGTGGTACAGAAGTACAGCCTTTGTGAAAGGAACCTTCTGGCCACCTACTGAGATGTCAAGCACTTTCTGTATATTATTAGGTAATCTCCCCTGATTATTAACATAAACCACACCCCAACAACCTTTTTGCTATCAAATAGAGTGAAGGATGGGTCAGTCTCTAATACCAGACTGACATATTGGTCCCTCCTTCTCCAGGACAGAGACATCAAGACCCACCAACCAAAATGGAAGATCTGGAGGCTGTGATGGTGCAGTCAGACCTGGACATTGTGGCCATCACAGAAACCTGGTGTAATGATAACCATGACTGGGAGTTGGCCATTCCTGGCTACAACATATTCAGAAGAGACTGGGCAGGTAGGAAGGGAAGAGAAGTGGCACTGTATGTAAAAAATGACATAAGGGCCACAGAGATCCAGGAGGAACAAAATGGGGGTGAGATACTGTGGGTTAAGCTGGAAAGGAAAATGGGGCCAGCCATCTGCACGGGTGTGGTCTATAGACCACCAGTCCAGGAGGAAGAAACAGATATGGAGCTGATGCTAGCCATCCAAAGGATGGCAGACAAGGGTGAGGTAGTACTGGTTGGAGACTTCAATATTCCAGACGTGGACTGGAGCATCCCAGCAGCAGCATCAACTAGGAGCAGATTTATCCTGGACTCCCTTCAGGGTGCCTTCCTCAAGCAGCTGGTCATGGAACCAACTCAGCAGAAGGCAATACTGGACATTGTGCTCACAAACAGGGACAGTGTGACTGGGGTAACAGTGGGGGAGCACCTGGGGAACAGTGACTATCAGTCATTGTGGTTTGAAATCACAGAAGGAGCAGAACCAAACCACACAAAAACACGTACCCTGGATTTAAGGGGGGCAGACTTTTGGAAAATGGGGAGATACTTGAAAGAGGCATTAAGGGGAATGGGGCAGGAATCAGGGGTTGAGGAACAATGGGCAGTATTTAAAATGGGGATTACAAGAGCAACAGAATTATGCATTAAGCAGGTTAGCAAGAGGAAAAGGAAGAGAGCCATTATGGTTTCCAAAGAGGTAGCAAAGAAAGTGAAAGCCAAAAAGATTTCATTCAGGCAATGCAAAAAGACACAGGCAGAAGGGGATAGGGAGAAGTACCAGGAGAAGCAAAGGGAGGCAGGGAGGTCAGTAAGGGAAGCCAAAGCTCAGACAGAAGAACACATTGCAAAATCAGTGGGTAGAGGGGATAAAACCTTTTACAGGTACATAAGTGAAAAAAGAAAGGCAAATGGAAGGATAGTGAGACTGAAGGGGGAGGATGGGGGCCGCGTGGAGGATGACAACAGTAAAGCTGACATACTGAACAGGTATTTCTGCTCAGTCTTTACTGAGGAAGAGAAGGGTAATGGGTCTGAAGGGAGTACAAGGGGTGAGAATGGTGCAGAAATGGACACAAGTCCCTTTACACGAGAAAGGGTCCTGAAGGAACTGGAAGTAATAAGAGTTGATAAAGCAATGGGACCAAATGGGGTGCACCCCAGGGTCCTTAAAGAACTCAGAGAGGTGGTGGCTGAACCTCTGGCTATCCTGTTTAGCTGATCAGTGGAAACAGGGGAGGTACCCAAAGACTGGAGGACAGCAGATGTAGTCCCTTTATACAAAAGTGGGAACAAAGAGGAAGTGGGGAACTACAGACCAGTCAGCCTCACCTTGGTAGTAGGGAAGATCATGGAAGCACTACTGAAGGAGAGATTGGTGGAACATCTGGTTGTCAATGGACTGCAGGATCCAAGGCAGCATGGTTTCACCAGGGGGAGGTCATGTCAGACCAACCTCGTTGAATTTTTTGACTGAGTGACAAGGGAGGTGGATCAGGGTAGGGCAGTGGACATGGCTTATCTGGACTTCAGCAAGGCCTTTGACACTGTGCCACATAGAAGACTATTACACAAACTAGGTAATATGGGTGTGGGCAGGACAGTAGTGTGGTGGGTAGGTAACTGGCTGGGTGGCAGGACACAGAGAGTGGTGGTAAATGGCTGTCACTCCACAGAGAGAAGAGTGACCAGTGGGGTACCACAGGGATCAGTGCTGGAACTGGTCCTATTCAACATCTTCATCAGTGACATTGCACAGGACCTAGAAGGCAGAATTTCACTGTTCGCTGATGACACAAATCTCTGTAACAGAGTAGACACACCAGAGGGTGTAGTCAGAATGAGAAGGGACCTGCAGAAACTTGAAGAATGGTCAGGGGGTTTGGCAGCTGAAATTCAATGCAAAGAAGTGCAAGATGATGCATATGGGGCACAAAAACCCTTGCACAATATATCAGTTGGGGGGTGAGGATATAGCATGCACCAAGTAGGAAGGCAATCTTGGGGTTATCACCTCTGATGACCTCAAGGTAGGGAAACAGTGTGACAAGGCAGCAGGTAAAGCAAATAGAATGCTGGGATGCATAGGCGGGGGGCATCACCAGCAGGAAAAGGGAGGTCATGATTCCACTATACAAGACACTAGTGAGGCTCCACCTGGAGTACAGTGTACAGTTCTGGAGACCTTACCTACGTAAGGACATAGACAGGGTAGAGAAGGTTCAGAGGAGGGCAACAAAGATGGTACATGGATTGCATCACAAGTCCTATGAGGACAGGTTGAAGGAATTGAATATGTACTCCTTGGAGGAGAGGAGGGAGAGAGGGGACATGATAGAGACATACAAGTATCTTACAGGGAGGAACAGGGTGCAAGAATACACTATTTGTAAGTGAAAAATATGTTCCGGGACTAGAGGGCATGGGATGAAGTTGGAGGGAGGATGATTCAGAGGAAATGTGAGGAAGAATTTCTTCACAGAATGGGTGGTGGACAAGTGGAACACCCTGCCTGAGGCAGTGGTGGGGGCTGAAACAATCACGGGATTTAAGAATGCATGGATAGACATAAAGGAATTCTGGAGGTCAGAGGTAAGGGGCAACAGAGTTCTAGGAAAACATAAACTGAAGTTACAAACTCAAATGGGCAGACTAGGTGGGCCATAGGCCCTTATCTGCCGACACTGTCTATGTATCTATGTAAAATGCCATCCATGCTGGTGCATGGTCTCCTTTTCCTATGAGAACCCCATGACTGTACACTGCAGCCACCTGATCTACCAGATCCAGGTCCTTTCCTTCCTGCTATACCACAACTACTTGAAGACATCTCATTGTGTCGTGTCTTCACAGATGGATCAGTTTCCTATTATCAGGGAGAACAGATAGCAGGAATCTGCATATTAGTAATTTACCCTTTTGGTAACACTGTTAAGATTTCTAAACGTTGCAGTGTGGCATCATCACAGTATGTGGAGAAGGCAGTGGTGGCCTGTGCCCTTGAATTCATCCAGCATGGAACTGATGATACCATTATTTTCAAAGACTCTAACTGGGTTTGTTGTTCCCTTACAGAATTTCTTCCTTTCTGGCAGAAGAACTCCTTTACCTCCTCGATGGCACCCCAGTGAAACACAAGGAGCTGGTAATATACATTCACTCACTGGCACAGAAATTTGCAAGCAAACTCTACACAAGGTTAAGGCCCACTCTATACATGATCCCTATCATGCCTTCAATGACACTGCTGACACTTTTGCAAAGGAAGGGGCCCGAGGGGGGACATCTGGATGATGGACCATCCAGAAACTAGAGCGGTTGTCCACATTGCAGCAGTTAGAAAGAAACCTGAACCCTTCTCCCCCTTGGACGTGTCAGAAGCCCAACATGCTGACTCTGAACTCAAAGATGTGTTCAGACTCCTGGACAAATGTACTGAAAATAATTTACTTAACCATAAACCCTACTGAAGGCATAAAGTTAAGTTACACCTGTCCCCAGATGACAAGCTCATCTGGTACCAACCAGATGGCACCCCACCTAATTGTGGGTGGTCCCTCATCATCTCAGGTCTGAATTTCTGCACCAAGTGCATGATACCCCCACTGGTGGGCACCAGGGAGTAGAAAACACACTCCAAAGACTCAAGACCACAGGCCTGTTGTCACTAAGGATATTAAACAGCACATAGACAACTGTCTTGTTTGTGCACAAAACAACCCCATCCCAACCAAACAAAATGCCAAACTATTACCACAATGACATTCTGGCCCTTGGCATGCCATACAAATTGATTTTATTGGTCCTCTAACCAATACCAGCAGAAACAACAAATACGCCCTTGTGGTAACTGATCTTTTCTCTAAGTGGGTTGAGGCTTTCCCCACTAAGACATGCACTGCTAAAACCACTGCCAAAATCCTGGTGGAACAGATTTTCTCCAGGTGGGGTCTGCCTTGCAAGGTAGACTCAGACAAAGGAGCCAGTTTTACAGGTGAGTTGATGAAAGAAGCACTTGAACTCCTCGGAGTTCATCAAAAATTCCACATACCCTTCCACCCACAATCATCAGGTCAAGTAGAGAGGGCCAACACATGGATTAAGCAAATGCTTTCCAGATTCATTAAGGACAATCACAAGGACAGGGATTCCCTACTGCCATTACTCCTTATGGCAATTAGAGGCACACCCCCAGCCACCACCCAGTTGACACCCTTTGAGGTGATGACTGGTAGAAACATGAGATTATCTGAACACCTGTTGTTTGACCTGCATGCCCCAACAGCAGAATGTGTCCCTGTGAAGCAATATGTGGAAAAACGCAGACAAGACTTCATACACACTATTTGTATGCCACAAACTGCATGGGCAAGGCCCAGCAACAGTCCAAAATTCAGTTTGACAAACATGCACAAGAAGTGGATTGACAAGTTGGGGATCAGGTAATGGTACTCAGATTTGCACATCCAATGCATTCTGTCTCCAATAAGTGGGAAGGACCCTACCCAACTGTCAACAAGATCAGTCCAGCAGTCTATCAGGTTAGACTCATGCAAAACAACCAACTGACTGACAAACGGTTACACACAAACCAGTTGAAACTGTATAAAGGAGTATAATTACTTTTCCTTACCCCATTGGGTGGAATAGTATTAATTTGCTAATGTTTGATTTTCCTTTTCAGATACACTGACAAGATGGCTATCTTGTTCCATTTTCTCCTCATCTCAGGAGTTATCCCCTGCATCCAAGGCACAGTAAAGCACCTCCTTCCTCACCTTGATCCACCTGCAACTACCCCAGAGAAAGTCTCCATCAATATTCCTGACAATTTGATTACTGTCCAGGAAGGTTCAGATGCCTACCTCACTGCCTCGGTTGTTGCTCCTAATAAATCTACCCTACAAATTGAGTGGCAAACCAAGTCTCAAGGACAAATACTCCCTGTGGCCAAACTTTTGAAGGGAACTTTCCATGGATGGCCCAAAGCAAAATTATCCCCAAATGGTACTTTGTCCTTGCACCAAACCTCTCTTAGATATTCTGGTTTATACAATATAGCTGCCTTAATTGACCCATCATATTGTGAGTCATTGTCAAAAGACTCTGCCAGGAAATTTTGTGCTGTACACTACATGGCATCAGCTGCCATGTACCTCTCTGTGTTACCCCCTACTGAGAAACAGCTTTTGGAATGTACAAAACAAACCCCTGGTCCTCGTAGTGGCCTCACAACCACTGCTTTACCTGGTTCATTGATTAACAATCTACAATATATGCATGTATCTGTTTCATTTAACTTGTCTTACTGGAATATGAAAGAATTTGTTATGTGTCACACTATTAATACATCACTGTTTTATGGTACTTTGTTACTTGATAGCTTAGCAGCTTTTCAGAATTGGAACCAAGACCCTATTGCCGGGGTACACACCACCGAGCATAGAGACAATTTTAGAAGAAAACCTAAACCAGATTATCAAAGTCAAAAACAAAATACCCGTGACACATCTGATGTCACTGGTACCACGGGCACCATCACTGATGTTTTTGGTACTGCAATGTCTATCTGGAATAAAGCAGACATTGCTACTATCAAAGCACATTCACAAAAGTTTCAAACTGGTATGGTCAATGACATCATACCCCCATTATTGCATGGTGTGGATGGCCTTAGTCAGGAAGAAAGATACACTGTATGCAATATGCATGCCATTGCTAAGGCATTTACAGATTCTAAAGATCAGATTAACTCCCTAGTTACACAAAACAATAAGGAAGCAGATAAGCAGTACATTGCCAGTGAAATATTATGCTCTACCTATGGCTCATATATTATCACTACCATCAACAACCTCTTCTGTGATCTAGAATCTGGAAGAATCCCTGATATCATACACGACAGACATATCTCTAAATGGTATTTTCCTCATTGCAAATACCCTAACTGTGTTGCCATATGTATGTTACAGCCTTTGACTATTCTTATTTCTACTGCTAGAAAATTTGGGTTTCGTGACTAAGCACCCTAATACTGGTCCTTGGTTTACTTCTAAGTAATGCTCAATTAAGGATACTAGGTTTGTGTCTTTTACTGTGTCTTTACCATGTTTTGATCCTACTATAGCTATATTTGATTAACTAGCATCTGTTCACTCCATTTGGCACCTTGATGATGACATCTACAGAGAACGTCCTCTACGGTTTTCCATCCTCTTCTGGATGCATGGGTCTCACTGCACATGGACTGCTGTGCAAAGAAAGGGTATATTTATTTGTGTCAATGTGACATATTTGATGTTATTAAACCTGTATGTGGATATTCCCCAGACAGTATTTATTGGTCCTTTTCCATGGACGATGACATCACCACCAATGGCACAGAATTCCAGGACTCAACATCTGCTCCAGACGATCCCAACTTGTACCAGTCTTATTAGAAGGAGGTTCACCACCTTTCAACATGGATTTCCAAACAGACTTATACTTGCCCAGTACAGTTACAGAAATGAAGACTGCCTACTGTGAAAATGCAATACAATTCAGATGGTGAATTTTGTGTGGTAACTAATTTTAAGACTTTTAAATACAGAGAAAAGACATGTTCTATTTATGATTCCAATTTTTGTTTTGTTCCTTATCAGACCACTGTTATAGGGCACACCGTTATCACCCCTGTCCCCATTATGGACCCTGATATCATTGATGGTATCCTTGATTATCTGCTTACTCTTTCAGAGTATTTAGCCTGTTTTAATGTTCATATTGATCCTTTAATGTTGACATTAAAATCACTTTTAGACAGGAAGGACACCCACTTCATCCACATCAGCAATAATGTTTCCAAAGCGAATAAAGCAGTCTGTGTCCTCATTAATGATGGCGATTTGAATAGTGCACTTACTAACACATGGTTAGAGATTACCTTTAAAGATTTTGTTATTATACAAGCAACTTTGATATTTTTTCTGGTTATCATGCTTTGCTGCCTTCGGCGCACATTACGCCAACACCCTGAGCAGCTGGAGTTCCTTTACAAGGCTAGTGCATTGGGTCTGTAAACGACCCTTGCACTCTCTCCACTTCCTACACAAGGTCCCTGCACCCTTATTGGTACCCCCAGAGGTACACTGCAGACAGCTAGCATTTAGGTATATGTTATTCTAACATACAGGGCTAAGGGCATCTACTGTATAAGAGAAGACGTCAGGATAGGTATGCATATAATTGTTATACACTTTACTTTCCAATATGCACATGTATTTCTTCGCTTACAAGATGTTAGGACATCTGTGTCCTTGTAATGATTATGATATATAAGTTGCCATTGTCATTTTCTGATGATTTGTGTTACTACATGGCTATGTACAAACTGTACCTCTTTGTTTCTACAAAGTGATGACTATAACAAAATTGTATGTTATCTTGGACTGAGAAGCCACCTCTAATTTAGCCAACAGGGCTCATCTCTGTAACTAGAAATGTTTCTGTCTTACACCAACCATGGTAATTATCTTAGGTATATAATGTAAGACATTACGTCTTCTACCTCGGAGACCCCAGGAGACACAGAGATTCCTCGAGGTATAGTAACACTTAGCATTGGTTCCCAGTTCCTATTGGTAAGAACTGCTTAGGGCAACTGTGATTTTCCTTTTGGTAGTAATAAACAAGTTTTATTACTCTTATACAATGTGTCTGAGATTCCTTGCATGCCCATTAGTGCCAAAAACCTGAGAGTGAGGTTTAGACCTCCTGACAATAACAAAAATAATAATAATCATTAAAAAAAAATGTATCCCAGCCAGTCCCAAACCCAGGTACACTGACCACAGAGGCAGTGATTCTCACCACTACACCAAGCAGCCAGCTCAGACAGCACTCCATCAACATCAAACTACATACTATCTACAGCTATCTGTGACTCCCTGACTACAAGAAAGCACTAAAATTCACAGGTATTCAAAAATCTATGTAGCCCACTTTGACCTCACTATTTTGACTTTGCCCATATACACTCGCTCAAATGCATTCATTCATATCATGGGATACCATCCCGTTTAGTATTTAGAACACTGTGATCAAGTCCCGTCTCAGCTGTGTGTATCAGTGTATGCTATACCCTGTCTATCCCCTTTAGTATTCAGAGCATAGTGATAATGTCTCCTCTCAGCCTTCTGTATCTGAATATACACCACCTTGTCCATCCCCTTTAGTATTTAGAGAGACTGCAATCGTGTCCCCTCTGAGCATTCTGTATCTTTTCTTTCTATCTCCTTTAGTATTCAGAACATTTTGATGCGGTCCTCTCTCAGCCTTCTGTATCTGTGTATACACCACATTGTCTATCTCTTTTAGTATTCTAAGCAGTGCAATCATGTCCATCCTTGGTCTTCTGTATCTGTGTATGCACCACCCTGTCTATCCCCTTTAATATTCTGAACAGTGTGATCATATCCTTCCTCAACCTTCTGTATTTGAGTATATATCACCCTGTCTATCCCCTTTTAGTATTTGGAACACTGTGATCATACCCCCTTTCAGCCTTCTGTATCTGTATATATACCACCCTGTCTATCCCCTTTCAGTATTCAGAACACTGTGATAATTTTCCCTCTCAGTCTTCTGCATCTTTTTATACCCCACCCTGTCTGTCCCCTTTTATATTCAGAATATAGTGATGATGTCTCCTATAAAACTTCTGTATCTGTGTGTTCTCCATGCTGTCTATCCCCTTTAGTATTCGGAGCAGTGCGATCATGTTCCCTCTCATCCTTCTGTATCTGTATATACCCTACCCTGTCTATCCCCTTTAGTATTTAGAACACCGTGATCATGTCCCCACTCAGCCTTCTGTATCTGTGTATACTCCACCCTGTCTATCCCTTTTAGTATTCAGAACACCGTGATCATGTCCCCTCTCAGCCTTCTGTATCTGTGTATACACCACCCTGTCTATCGCCTTTAGTATTCAGAACACTGTGATCACATCCCCTGTCAGCCTTCTGTATCCGTGTATACACCACCCTGTCTGTCACCTTTAGTATTCAGAACCCTGTGATCAAGAAGTCATAATACCATGGATCTGACATCAGATCGATTGTATTATGACTTCATTTCTTTCTCAGTAGTCCGCACTCAGCTCACTTTTCAAGCTGCACCAGCTGTTGCGGTGATAATGGCAGGCTTAATGTCCAAACTAACCAATGATGCTAGACAAGTAGCCACAGAGAAGTGTGGTCATGCAATCCAAAGTTTATAAATGTTGTTCATCCCTGTAACTGTGCTCAAAAAGTAATGAAAAAAACATCACTTGCTGTAACTGAGAAAGATCCATGTTGGTTGTCATGTTAATGGTTTCAAGAGGGGGGTGGTACTGGTGATCCTCACTTCTCACTGGTTAGCAGTAGTCAGGTGATATTGGTGGACATCAAAAACCTGGTTACAGAGCACCACTACCATGGATCATGGTATCATCATGGTGGTGGCCTGGACAAGCATCTATAAATCAATGACAGTGAGTGTAGTTTTAGAGAAAATTGGACACAAAGATAAAAGGAAAAAACACACACACACACAAATGAATGGAATAATTTCCGATGTCTTACAAAAGTATTGTATGAGAATCAATGTGTTATGGCATGTGCAGCATCATATAGGCATTCTGTCATGTCAGAAGCCTCTCAAGCTCTGCTCTCCAGGTTTATGACATAATGCAATCCCTCGATGGTATTACAGCACCGCAGAACATTGATTCCTATATGTTATTCTATTTACTGTAGATGTCCTGGTCCTCACCATGCCACATGTAAAAATCTGAGAACAAGTTTGAGATTAGCCTCTGTGTACCCAACTACATATTGAATAGTTTCTTTAAAATTCAGTGATTTTCACTGTTTTGGCTTAGCTGAAGTATACAGTGATTACAAAATAAGAAACATACAGACTAAGTATATCTTTATTTTATTTCACATGCAGATTAATACATTTGAGCCAAGATGACTCTTTTACAAAGGTTCTATGTCAAACAGATGCAAAACACAACAGTACAATACATATACAGTGGTCCCTGGATACAACAAAATACATAAGTTCATGAAAGTAAAATTCTTAATACAAGAAAGCTTTTATAACTAGTGATGAGCTCTGGCACACAATCATGTTGCTAAGTGCAGGTTAGTGAAAGGGTAGAGGCCAGAGAAGGCTTTGTCGAAGAAGGGAGGCAGGGGAGGAGTAGGGGAAGATAGCAGTCAGACTGGCTTAATCCAAGGAGGGAGGCAAGGGAGGTGCAGGGAAGGGAGTAGGATGAGATTCAGAGGAGAGAAGTGTAGTCTTGTCAATCTTGTCCAAGAATAGGGCCTTTCTGTGGCTTGGAAACAATTTTTCTTTTCAATTTTAAGTTATAAGATTTTAAAGTCTCAAAAACTTGCAAATATGTACAACACTTGAAAATGGCTGAAAAAATACCAAGCCTTCTTCCCAACTGAAGTTAATCACACATGAACGAAACTTTAAACAGAAAAAGTACTTAACATTTAATGTTGACAGTTGTAAGGTTCATTAGAAGATGGCAGGTGGAAAGTACAAAGATAGGGCAAAGTGCTACAAAAGAAAACATCTTGGGAGTAATAATATTATATAACCACAAGCATCAGTAGCGGTGCACAAAGTTACTGAAATTCGGTCCACAAACAAATTTGTGAATTTTTGCAAATTTACTTTACCAACAATCACAATGCATATATTTATTTGCCCAGTGAATTGCTTAAATTTGTGCAGCGGAGCTACAAAAATTTCCCATTCACGTGTAAATTAGCAATTTGCATAGTTCTGCCATGCAAATTTAGCAAGTCACCAACAAAAAAAAATGCAAATTGAAGTTTTTATATTACATGAAATCCCTCCCCCATGTATTATGTTGTAATTCCACCCAGTTCTCAAGCACGTTTATGTCTCATCCCCCTCCTATCCTTCTGCCAGCACCCCCCCCCACACCCTGGTGAGTAGGTCTAGGTCAAGGTCACATTTATTAAGGAAGTATGCATATAAAAAATTGAGTGCTGAATATGTTAGATTCAGGGCGTCGATATATGCCTGCAGTTTTCTAAGGGTTAACAACAAAGCTACCTAGAGCAAATAAAGCCTCTTTTTCATCTAAAAATAACGTTATTCAGACCATTTCTGTTATCCCTTACTCCTGCATTATTAAGAGAAAGGGAGTCAACCATTTTCTCCTTTCATTTTCCAGGACTGGACATTCTATTAATATACAGTATTGGTACCGACAGCAGTGTATTTTGATCACATGAGCATGAAATTTGCAGATTATGACCAACATCACTTTTTTGTGTATTTCCTAGTATTTCCTAGTATTTTAAGTATCAGTCTAGAAATTGATTTCCTGCACCTTATATTTTCACAAAAGGTTAGATATTATTCTGTACCAGAAACATTCCTTTTCTGTCCCAAACCCAAGCATCATGTCTTGTACCCATATCAACTTGGATAGTGTTATTAGTGATTCTTTGTAGGGCTATCTCAAGAAAATTCACCTGATGTTCTATTCTGTTTTGTTTTGTGCAAATGCACTCTCTAACCCCAACTTTGAGAGGCACTGATCCAACTTCCCAAACCATTTTTCTGATCATGAGCCTTAATGGCATCCTTCTAGCATTTGAAAGGTAGTCTATATTCTCTGGTATTTATATAATTTTTTTGACAGAAATTAACTGTTCTCTTCAAGATTCTAGGTGACATGTGCAATGAACCAGCTTCTGCATGCACGACAGCACTGAAGGTTAAACTTCAGGCAGCCCAGTTCAGTTTTAAACAAGTATTTGTCAATGCCGAATGTTGTCTCGCTGGCATTGGCATTGGTAGTGCAGGAGTTAGAGATGCATAATAGGAAAGGCAGTGAAGTATGGAACTGATGCCAACCCCACCCCAACCCTGCAGAGACTGACAGGTGCTGTGGTGTGCCTTTGGGGTGTCAGCTATAACACTCATGCCATTTTACCTCACTCTACCCTGTAGACACTGACAAGTGTCGTGGTGTGCTTTGGGGACTTTGGGCCTTATTCTTACCCCATTCCGTAAGGAAATACACTGAGATGGGTGCAGTGTAGGAGAAGGGGCCTCACCCTACCTTGTAGACATTGGTAAGTGTCGTGGTGTGCGTTGGGGTCTTTGGGCCTTATACTTACCCCATTCCATAAGGAAATATGCTGAGATGGGTGCAGTATAGGAGAATGGGGTGAACTTTAGGGTCGAACACTCCAAGACACACCTCAGTGCCTGTCACTGGCTGCAGGGTGGGGGTGTGGGTGGAATTGCATGAGCATTACAGCCAGTGATCCCAAGTCACTCCCCTGACACCTGGCAGCCTCTACAGGGTGGGGTGTTACAGCTGGAAACCCTTACATTGTAGATGTTTGTTGGTATTTTCACTCCATATTTTCAACATAGGCTTTTTGTGACCCCACCTCATGAAGAGTGGCATAATCAGTTTGTTAGTTGAAAAGTGGTTTTGCACTGTGGCTATGCCATTTGGCGACACAGGGATGAAAACACATTTTGGGCAGGATGTGGAAAATGACAACTGTTTTATTCATGAGGAGGCATAAAAAAATGGCAACGTTGAAAACCTGGAGTGAAAATATAAAAAATTGGTGAAGTCATGAGCATGCATAGAAACTGTGCAACACAGTCTGTAACCCAATTATGTTTTGGATTTTTTTAGCTACATTTTCAACATAGGCATATTGGGACCTCCCCTCATGAACTGTGGTGCTGTGATTTTGTTAATCTGTCCCAAAATTTGGTTTCCCACAGCGTCCATGCCATTGTGTGCCACAGGTGTGGAAACACATTTTGGGCAGGTTGTGTAAAATGACAGCTGTACTGTGCCACCTGAGTGTTTTGGGGGGCTAGCCAATGGGGGATTAGGCACCCTGTCAACACATGTCAAAGGGAGAGCGAGGGGATTGGGCACCCTCCTCGGTACATAACAAATTAGAGGGCATTGTATCGATGGGGAGCCTGTTCCCAACTGCCACATACACTGGGCCAGGGCACGCCGACAGGGGGATTCAGCACCCGCGAAGTTGGCATTGTGGCAGGCAGTGTGCCACCATGTTTTTACTCTGTTTCACCAGGGAAGGCACATTGGGAGGTACCACTGCATATGATGAGCTTTGCTTTCATTGCAGCTGACCTTTCCTTAGATGTGCTCACCACATTATGTATTCCTGGTGTGGTGCCTGCTTGCTGGCTTACTGGGGAATGAGGGACGCACCTACTGAGGCATGTCCTGCATTCGCTCAACAGTAACTGCGCCTCCAAATCTGCTACTAATGCAATGTGTTGGCTGGTGCGCAAGCGTGAGCCAACATAAAAAGGTGTTTGTATAACATCTAGCTATTTTATATTGGTGTTAAGTCCCTGGGTTTCACTCCCCAAAAGGATTTGGAAGTTTACTTTGGCCTCAAAGCACTATTTTTTGCAGTTAATCTTTTTATTGAAAATTTCAGAAACATATAGTGCATATCTGACATCACATTTTGACATATAAGGGTCTATTCACAAATGCCTATGTGCCACATAAAGGCAGACTGTAGGCATTAAAATGCCCAAATGCTACGTGGCAGTGATCTGCTCACCCTTTGCGGCATTCACCACAGGCGCGTGAGGCCTTGTGTGAAGGATCCCTTTGCTGGGCATGTGACTCCACACCAGGAGTGGGACGGGGTGTGCTAGGAGTTGTCCAAGCTGCATGTATGCACAAGCACACTTGTGTGCCAGGCCAGGGTTGGAAATCTCCTCAAGGGGAGACCCAGGTATAGTAGTTATGCACATTCCTGCAGTAGAATGGCAGGATGTGGTGGCACTGGGAACCCCCTGCACATAGCAGCACCAGCACATTGTGCTGCCTGCCAATTGTGTAGTCTCAGGAGGGTAAGCACCTTCCCAGGGTCCACAGCCTGTCTGCATGAGTGATCCACCATGGGACCTGGGATGGGCATCCCCTGGATGGCTACCTATGGCCCACACTCTGCCCCTGTGCCACCACATCCCTCAGCTATGTGGCTGCACACTGGAGGGGGGGCAGGGGTGTGGTAACTCAGCTGGCATTTGTGAATGCCAGCCTGCACCCACCTGTGCATGGGTGCAAGGCAGCATGGGCAAGCCACGCACATTTCATAGTAGTTCATGAATAGAACCCATCATAAACAATTTAAAGCTACAAAGCAAATGCTGGTAAAGGTATTGGGAAAATGATTTATTGGTAAGGAGGGCTTTGCAGCTCTATCTTTATTTTTGTATGAGTTTTTCAACTTATGTTCCTGTCAAACTTGACTCCCAGATAACAAATGCTTGTAACCGCCTGAAACAATCAATTATTTATATTACAGGCTCTAGTTTTGATTTTTTAGCTTCAAAAATATTATTTTAGTTTTTTTTCACATTGTCAGAGATCTAGAGAAGCCAATGTATCCATCACCATATTCCTAGTACACTTTAGACCAAGAGAGGTTTCCATTAATATTACCACATAATCTGCATATTATACATGAGAATTTTTACTGAGTGGCTATTAGCTGAGTGAGGGAATGTGTCCAGTGCATTACGGGCTTGAGCCAGTTTATCTATACAGATGTTAAATAATGTAGTTTTACCCAGGGGTACTTCTGTCCTTCTGCACCCTAATACATGCCTTTGTTCCCTGATGTAACATCTTTAGGAATGCTAGTAGTGTCATACTGATTTTTACTCTCCCAGTATTTGCCACAGTATCTGTCTTTTAACTGTGTCAAAAGCTACCCTGTCTATAAAGGCTGAAATAATTTCCTCTTTCTAATTTTCGCAGACTTCTCCGAGATATTATTCAAAGTAAAAATTAGATCAGAAGTGCCACAATCCTTCCTAAAGCCCCTTGGTTGTCGGAGATTATTTTTGATTCCTCTAGCCACCACTGTAATCTATTAAATACTGCACAACATGGGAAAAGATTTTCAAGGAAACAGAAAGGAATGCGACAGACCTGTAATGTTGTGGGTTCATTTTGGGACCCTTCTTATGTATTGAAACTATAAGCCCAATTTTCCATGAGCCTGGTATGGCACCGGCCTCCACCACGAATAAAAAGAGAGGGGTTAGGAGTTTTGCCTACCTCCTGGGATCTGCTTGAAGTTCTGTTGGATATTGTAGTGGCGTGGTAACTAGGCTTGAGTAGAATGCTCAATGTTAAACCCTTAACTTTGCTCCTTAATAGCTTTGGCAGTGTTCAATGAAATTGCCCCACATTTGACATGTATTGTTCAGGGGCAAGTTCACAAGACATGGAAAATTTCATTACAGTGGTTTGGATGATTTCTGAAATTCAGATGTGTTGTCTTTACGGTAATGTTTGAAATTTTTCCTATATTTAATACACTTTTTTTTGCTGTCTTGTACAGCCTAGATGGTACTAAAGTTTTTTTTCCAAAACTTGCCAGGGTAGTGCCTTTTGAAGTCTTTGTAAAAAAATAATAATAGGTTCCAGAGTTATAAGGATTTTCAGTTATTTTCTGAGCATGCTTAGTAGGGTTTTTCGATAACCCTCTGATATGACATGAAAATGTTCGTGTTTCAAGAGCACTTTACTTTTGTACCACTTAGTTCTCACAACACAGAAAACATTTTGCCATCCTGTTTTTTTAAACAAAAAAAAAATTGTAGGAAATATCTAAAAATTATGCATTTTTAAGTTATTTTTTTAAAATTAGGCCTAGAAATATGTTTTCTGGGCACCCCAGAATCCTGGATGCCTAGCTAAGCAAGAGAAGCACTTTTCATGTTGTGAATTGAGATTCTCCCATCACACACAGACTGGTGTGACAGGAGAATTTCTTTCTCAGCTTGCACCCTAAAAATAAGTCATTTACATGCTCCATCTCTACCCCAGCTCAGCCAGCCCTACCTCATCATTACTGATTCTTATTTTTACTGAAGTATACTAACTCCGCCTTCCAGATCAGCCAGCCCTCCCTCATCTTTCCCAAATGTACTGTTGAAATAAATTAGCAGACTGAGGTGTCAACCCCCGGTATCACTTCACCACCCCCTTCCCCTCCAAATCACCAACCCCTCCAAAACATAAGTGGTGACACTGGGATGCATAGCCTGAGTGCTGCTGAACAGAAAATGCCAAAACTGGGGTTCCAAATCCTCAGTGGTGGCTCATGTCTCCCTATAAAAAAAGAAAACCAACCCTCAGGGATCATTTTTTTTTACTTTTTAAATCTTGAAAGAAGAAAATGGTCCCTCATTGATTTTTTCCCCCCACACCCCCTCACCTGACTCCCACTCAGCACCCACCCTTCAACACCCCCAACACACACCTCACTCACCTAAACCTTGTTCCATGATGTAGATCCTCTCTGTGATCTAAAAGACTTCCTCCTGCTGGAACTGCAAATGTGATATGAGAAAATAACATAAGTCCAATTAATGTATTTCAGTGCTTTTTGAACTTTTACTTATAACGTTGTTATTTTTAGATATTTTTACACCAAAATTTCAAACATGGTCTTTTTGGGACCCCACATCATGAAGAAGGTAGGTGAAAGTCACTCTGCAACATCATCTTTTCAGTAGGATTTGACAATTTTCACCTACCGAGTTCACGAAGTGGTGTAATAAGATGACTCTTGAAAATTTGGTGAAGAAATATGATAAAATGACCAAGTTATGTTCCCTCATAGCTTCTCTAATTTGCAATATTTTTCCTCCAAACTTTCAACATCACTGTTTTGGGACCCCACCTCATGAACAAGGTAGGTGACAGTTTTTAAATCCAAACTGGAAGGTGATTTCACAGTCACTGCGTGAAATCCTGTTCTGGGTGGTATTTGAAAATTGTCACCTACTGGGTTCAAGACATTGGGTCATAAGAAGGCTATGTTCAAAATTTGGGGTCAAAATTAAAAAAAAACAGCAAAGTTATGAATGCAGTTTGAAAGTTTTCCATGCTCACTCATAACTTTAGTAATTACCAGTATTTTGATTCCAAACTTTCAACATAGGCTTTTTTTCTCCATCACCTCATGATCCTGGATAAAATGTGTTTTCACACTTGTGGTGCAAAATGATGTTTTGGTCACTATTGTATAAGTGTCACATGTCATGTTTATAAGGGGGAGTCATAAAACAACTATCTTGAAAACGTGGGGTCAAAATAAAAAAAAAATGATGAAGGAACATTATGTGTAGTGCCAGCCTTTACCCCAGTGGGTAATGCTTTATGATCCAGTGCTAGTGAGCTGAGTTTGGGGGTGAGCTCAGTGACCCGGCTAGATGGGGTGAGTGTTGGAGGATGGCACTTTCATATGGCACCACTCCCCTGCCAGGGAAGGGAAGGTGCAGGGTTGCCCCCACAGGCCCAAGTACCATATAGTGAAGAGAAAGCTTCTCTTGACACAGCTTTTACAAACAGGCCAGAAAGAAGCCCATAGGTATGAGATAAACAAGGGAGCAATGGATAAAAGAAAAGACCGAATGGACAATAGTTTGCACAATATAACTAGAGAGGACAAGTGGTGTCTTGTCCAAAAAAGTTCTAGAAAATGGAGAAGGAACACTGTTAAGGATGTACCATTAGTAAATCGATATACCACCCTTGATTCAGATAGGGAACATGGGGAAGTAATGCAACCCCTAAGCGAGACCATAAAACAAAGTACACCTGGTCAGATTCCCAAAGACCTATTTTTTATTTATTCATAGAACTTTCAGATAACACCTTTGAGAACAAGCTCATTTCATAGGTTCCACGTCAGATGAACAATACATATTGGAAAAGTATGAGATGGCGAACAGACAAAACAAGGAATTGCACAAGACTTTACAAGAGTATATACAGTAACTAGAGAAGTTCCAATACATGTGGCATTGTACAATGTATGCCATGGTGCATATTTGATTAAAACCTGGAATTCAAAGGGTCATATTAGAGGGGGTGGGGTCTTATGAAATGACCCTTTACAGGAAAATGAGGACAGACTCAGCCTAATATCTAATAATCAACAATGACAATGCTAACAATTTAGGGATAATTCATAAATTAAGAAATCCATCAGCCTCTATTATCCAGCTGAAAGGTTCCATGGGTAAACCTACCAACCCTGTTGATCTAAATACAAATACTCAAAATATAAGAGTGCCAAACCGAGTCCCTGGAACTAGTACTGGCATGCATGTTAGTTATGAATCAGGCCAGCATGGTACACAAATGAGGGATGTGGTGATCACAGGTGATTCCATGCTGCACTCTACTGATAGAACGGTCTGTAACAGTAGGAAAGAGACCATAACACTATCATGTCTACAGGGCACAGAAATAGGGAATGTAAAGAAACTTTTACCTGGATTGCTAGAAAATACAACTGAACCTGTAGTACTCCTCCATTTAGGCACAAATAATGTAGATAAGAGGTATAGAATACAAATACAAAGCAAATTTGAGTCGGTTGGAAAAAACCTTACAACTAGGAAATGTTTCCTAATTATTTCTGAATTATTACCAGTGCCTCGAGCCAGTAGGCATAGATTTAGTGAAATCAAATGTCTAAATGGGTGGTTGAAAAGATGGTGTGAAAGAGAACAGTATGAATTTTTGCTACATTGCCAATAATTTGAAAAAGCATCTAGTTTGTATGCTAGAGATGAACTACACTTAAATGCATATGGTAGCAAAGTTCTGGCTGATAGAATTAACAACAAAATTGCACAGTTTTTAAACTGAATACTAGGGGCAGAGGAGAAAAACAACATCCAATACAGCCACTAATAAAACAAAAATTGGTACCCATGGATGGAAAGCTTTACTGGTAAATGCTAGGAGTTTAAGAAATAAAATGGAGGAATTGGAGATAATTTTAAAAACTGAAGACATAGCTCTATGTTCTGCAACAGAGACGTGGTGGAAAAAGAACACATGGATAGTGTAAATAGAAGGCTACTAGCTATTTGGGAGGGATAGAGGAGATAGGAATGGAGGGGAGTGGCACTATTTGTTAGGAAAGACATCAGGGCTCACGAAATACAAATAGCGCTTGAACCCGATATTGAACAGCTATGGGTGCAAGTAACCTCAACTCGTGAGAAACAGCTTACTATAGGAGTATGTTATAGATCCCATCCCTAACAGGCTCTAAGACAATGGAGTTTATTAAGCTGACTAGAGACCAGGATCAAGGGAAAAACCTACTCATCTTAGCGGACTTTAATTTCCCAGAAATATACTGGGAAGATTGGACTGCATCATCACTAATTGAAAATGAATTTTTGGAAACACTGGATAGCATTAGTGTAGTGAATCATGTCCTTTAGAATACTAGGGATATCACCACCCTTGATTTAATTATAAGTAATTTAGGGGAACACTTGAGGAATGTCATGTCAGGGAACCATTGTTTGGGAGTGATCACAACATGGAGTTTCACATCAGAACAAATACTGAAACACAGTGTGGGACTAGTAAAATAAGGAGATATGACTTAGCAGATTTCAATACGCTGAGAACTCTGGTAGCAAAATGGTATTGGGAGGAAAAATTTCAGGGGCTTGACGTAAGGCAAATGTGGAATGTCCTTAAAGCATTTCTCTATGGCCTAGTAGACCTAAATGTCCCAACTAAAAAATAAATATAATCATAAGGGAAAGATCCCAATATGGTTTAGCCCCAAAATATCTAAACTAATCAATAGTAAAAATAAGCATACAAAAGAGCCAAAAGGAAGGGGTCTGTTAAATATAAAGATTTGTTTAAGGCAAAATTCTAAAACAGTTGAAATGTGAAGTTAGAAAAACTGAAAGAGAAATGGAGTTGAAGTTAGTTGAGAAGGTGGGCAACAACAAAAAGGCATTTTTAACCATGTTGGGAGCCTTAAAAACAATAATAATCGAATAGGCCCATTTAAACAAGGTGACACTATTATTACTGACTGCCAAGTTATGGCAGAGCAACTCAATAATTATTTTGCCAGTGTGTATCAGGCAGAGGATATCCAGTAATATGATAATGTAGGAAATATGGATAGTAATATGGTTATCACTCCCACTATGGTTAGAGATAGACTGGAGAAATTTGACCCCACCAAGTCAGCTGGATAGGATGACCTGCACTCGAGGCTACTAAAAGAGCTCACACCGGTCATACTGTATGTGATCCCATTCATGCAATATTTGTTAGATCCCTCAGTAAGGGAGTAATACCAGATGATTGGCTCACTGCCAATATAGTTCCAATCCATAAAAAGGGACCAAAGTCCCTTTGTTGTAATAACCGGCCAATTAGCCTGACTAGCATTATTGGTAAGATGCTAGAAGGATTCAGAAAAGAAGTTATTGACAATCATATTATAGGTAATGGTCATCTTGATATCAACCAACATGGGTTTAAGAAGAAAGATCATGCCTAACTAACTTGCTTCATTTTTTGGGGCCTGTCAGTGAGGCATTGGATAGAGACATACCAGTGGATGTACTTTACCTGGACTTTAAAAAGGCCTTTGATAGAGTTTCTCACCTTGAACTGATTAAGTCACTTATGGAAATTAACCTTAATGAAAGTATTGTTAGATGGATCTCTGCATGGTTGGCAAAAAGGAAACAATGTGTGATTATCAAGGGATATTCCTCTAATAGTGCCCCAGTGACCAGCAGGATGCCGCAAGGATCAGTGCTGGGGCCTAACCTTTTTAACATTTTGGTGACATCTATAGTCTGGAACAAAAAAGCAAGGATAGCAAAATTCACAGACCATATCAAAATGGGGGCATTGGTCTCAAACAAACAGGATGCTAAACTGTTCCAGAAGAATATAGATATCATAGTAGATACAGCAGTTAAAAAGAAACTCAGATTTAACTTTAGCAAATGTAGGGTTATGCATCTGGGTAGAAAGAATGGTAGGTTCCAACACCGTATAGAAGGAACTAGATTGTTACCCACTGACCAAGTGAAGGATTTGGGAGTACAGATTAGTAGTGACCTTGGTTTCTTTAGACACTGCTCAGAGGTAACGAGGAAGGGATATGGAATATTGGCATACATTAGGAGAAATATTAAGAGTAGGGCCAGTCAGGTGATGTTGCCATTGTATACGTCCTTGGTGAGCCCTCATGTGGAGGATTGTGCCCAGTTCTGGGTGCCACACTTGAAGGGTGATGTGAGAAGAATGGAAGGTGTGCAGAGACAGGCAACGAGGATGGTGGAGTGGACACAGGGTATGACCTATCAGGGAAGACTTCCATCATCGGGGCTGCATTCTTTACAGTATAGAAGGTATAGAGGGGATATGTGTCTCATACACAAGCCCGTGAGTTACAGGGAGCTTTGGGAATGTGTGGCATTAAGAAGCAGACTGGATGTGACAAAGAACAGGGGCCATCAATATCAACTTAGGGGAAATAATTTTAGTAAAAATAAGTGAGGGAATTGGTTTTCACAGTGAGTGGTCATGGAGTGCAATGCCCTACCAATTTCTGTAGTATCTAGTAACAGTATTAATCAGTTTAAGCATGCATTGGATGAATTTTGCAAGGCACACTGTTTCGTACTCAATATATAAATGGTGCAATTCAAAAATGGCTAATGCTTATGACCAGTTTACATCCTATGAATAAGGCCCTGTACCTCTGCAACTGTGGGTACCAGTGGGCCCTGTGCTTCTGCTGTCAGATGGACTCTTTACCCTGTGGGTCTGTATCTATGGCCACATAGAATCACATGGTCCAGGAGGCCCTACAGTTCTGCAGCCCACCACACAGCCCCATGAATTCTCGAGATCCATTGCCACACTGAAATGCATGACCCTGCACTTCTGTAGGCAGAGGGACTCTTCTCTTGGAGCAGGGCACAGAGGACCCTGTACATCTGCAACTGTTCACGTAGGTCCCGAGTGGCCCTGTGTGAATGAGGATACAATTCCATTATCTCAAAAAGAAGTGAAATTCATTGCAAACAAACAGTGTTAATGCAACAGTTAGGGTTCAACTTAATGCCACAAAAGTAGGAAAATGTGACATTAGTGTTTCCAACCATAACCCCCCAGCAGCAAATAGACAAGACCACATAAGCAACCACAGAGAACCATCATCAGGTAAGATAAAACACATACAACTATTTCCAGATGACATAAATGCACTAGCACTGATGTTGTGCTACCTTCATGGAGTTGTATCTGTGGCTGCATAAGCTCAGACCCCACAGGGGTTGCAGCAGATTTTTTTCTGGTTGGTGGTGGAGAGGGGAAGAGGGTGGTGGGGACCAGAAGAGGGTTGGGTGGGTTGTCTTCTTGTGCAATAAGGTATGGTTGGGTGGGGAGGTGGGTGGAGTGCATTTGGCACACAGGTAGGGAGAATGGTATTTACATACACTACAGTAGGACTTCATTTATCTATATTATATCATATATATATATATATATATACAAATATATATTCTATGCAAAAAAAACTTTGTTAATGCATCAGTTAGGGTTCTTCTACAGTGAAAAAAGTGAGGAAATTCAATTTTAGGGTTCCACCCTTGCACCCCACCCCCACCAACCCCACCAACAGGCATCGGGGTGTGCGTTGGGATCATCGGCTAACTCTCACCCCATTCTCCTACACTGCACCACCTCAGCTTGTCTACACATGGGATGGGGTGAGAGTTAGGTCGGTGACCCCAATGCACATCCTGATGCCTGTTTGGTGGGGTGAGGCTGAGGTGAGAAATGAGTACAAGGTGGAACATAAAGTCTCACTTCACTGTAGAAGAACCCTAACTGATACATATGACGTTTATTGCATAGAATATCTATCCTATCTATCTATCTATCTATCTATCTATCTATCTATCTATCTATCTATCACCGGGACGGTCACACAACTTATATATAATTGATATTCATTGCAAAAAACCTTGTTGATGCATCAGTTAGGGTTAAACCAACAAAAGTGGGGAAATGAGATGTGAGGGTAGAGCCCCTATCCCCCATTACCCCATCCCCCCATCCTCCACAGACTGACAGGTGCCGGGGTATGCCACGGGATTGTGAGACAGAACTCTCACCCCATTCCATGTGTAAACAGGTTGACATGCTACAGTAAAGAGAATGGGGAGAGTTAGGCCCCTGACCCCTGGGCACACCTGCCATCTGTCGCTCTGTGGAGGACCCGGGGATGGGGTGTTGGAAGTGGGCTCTATCTGTATCCTTCCTCACTGTCAGTTAACTCTAGCTGACTCTGCATTAACAAAAGTTTTGTTGTAATGAATGACCTTACTTTTTGAAGAAGTGTAATATAACTAGTAAAGAGCATGTGTTGGTGGATTCTGTGCTCCCACTAAGCTGCTCATTTCTGCATAACTATATGCATCTGTGGAAGTGTGGACCCTCCGGGCTCTGTGCTGCCCCTCACAAATACAAGTACAGAGCTGTACAGGAGCCACATAGGGCAAGGAACCGTGCCACTAACGTGTCAACATCTCAGCAACCGTAGCAGCTACAAAAACAATTCAAATGTCATTGTAATGATGACAGCAAGACCTCGACGTGCGAGTCGGTCGAAGAAATCTCTGTTTTGCATAGTTTTCAAGTTAGAGGCACCACGGTGGCCACAATTCAACGGTTGCATGTAACTCGGGCATTTTTAGACTTCTTTCCACAGAATTTTCAACATGATATTTTCAGGACCCCACGTCATTAACAATGTCACTGCCATTTCATTAATCTGTCCCAAAAGTTGAGTTCATACAGCGAATGCGACATTCTGCACCACAGATGCAAAATCATGTTTTGGGCAGGATGTAAAAAATTACAGCTGTATAATGTTGATTAGGAGGTGTGGAAAAGGGTAATGTTGAAAACCAGGAGGGAAAATATGGAAAACTGGTAAAATTATAAGCGTGCGTAGAAACTGCGCAACGCATGCTCGTAACCTGGTCATTGTTTGGAATTTCTTGCACCAAATTTTCAACATTGGCTTCTTGGGACCTCCACTCATCAAGACCAGGATTGTAATTTCATTAATCAGTTCTGCAAGGCGATTTTATGTCCCGAAAATTGATTCTGTGCAGCAACTGTGAAATCATCATTCTGGTTTGAGTAACGAGATGACAGTAGCATTGTTCATGAGGTGGGGTCCAATACCACCCTATGGCTAACATGGGGTGATATTGGAGGTGAGTTTACGTGGGTTGATATTGGAGGCGGAGCTTACATTGGGTGATATTGGAGGTGGGGCTTATATTGGGTGCAGGGCTTATATGGGGTGAGATTGGAGGCAGAAATTACATGGGTTGGTATTGGAGGCGGGGCTTACATGTGGTGATATTGGAGGTGGGGCTTACATTGGGTGATATTGGAGGCAGGGCTTACATGGGGTGAAATTGGAGGCAGGACTTACATGGGTTGATATAGGAGGTGGGGCTTACATGGTTATATTGGAGGCGGGGCTTACATGGAGTGAGATTGGAGGATGGAGCTAACATGGGGTCATATTGGAGGCTGGGCTTGCATGGTGACTATGTGGCAAAATCAGATACTCTGACACATGCAGTTGCTGGATCAGGGAACAATGTACATCTAGTGGTTATGGGATTCAAACCTAGGACTATGAGGTCTTTTGGTTTGTAACTCAGTGCTTTAACCTCTGCGCTATTTTGCAGACCCTAGCAAGAGGCCACTTTTTTTTTTAAGTAATTGTTGGGGTTGTAGTATAAACAGTATAGCAAGTGAAAACAGGAAGGGCATGGCGAAACCATGATAATAGTGACTGCATAATTCTTGTGTGTCCTTGATAAGGCAGTATAGAAGTGCACTCATCTAGAGATCAAAGTCCTGACCTTTTGCTTGTAAAGCCAAGACACATCCAGTGCACCGCCTGAGAGCATGGGTAACTAGCTGATCTAGTCTTTAAGAGCATGTAGTTCAGTAATAAGTGCATATAGCATACTAAGTTTTAAAGGGAATGAACTGCTTGCTGATAGAAGCATGAGTATAATGACAGCACAATATTTGAGTATTACTCATTTATTATTTGAACAGAATTCTGGGTAGCCTGGGTTCAAATCTTAGCCAATGCACTGATTTGTTTTTATCTCTTCTGTTTCTCTGGGTTCCACTAAAGATGCATATACAGTACTTTGTATTAGAGTCAACTTGATTGCCTGCATTTTTTTAATCAATACATTTCCCCATCTGCAGTTTATCAGCACCAAACACTAGAGGGTGCCCAATCTTCATGTTTGATATATATATAAATTTTGATCGATTTCTTCCCTGGTGGCTGGAGATGGGTGCAGATCGGGGGTGGTGTCGGCACCCATCTCAAGCCACTCATCCAGCACTGTACCCCAACATCTGGCATCTCCCACTCTTACCCCGCGGATTGCCACCCATGGTGGGGTGGCACAGTGAGGAAGCCCCACTAGCTCAACTCAGCTCTACCAGGATCAAGTTCGGGGAGCACCATTCAAGGTCGGGGACTGTAGTGGGTGGCTGTTTCATCCTGATTGACTGGCAGGACCATTTTTCTCATTTGCACCCCTTACGTGTGAGGGGTGTGCAATGACACCAGTGGAGGGAGAGCACATGCATCCACACAAGCTCCTCTGGGTACCTGCCCCATCTCAGCCCCTTCATTGCAGCATCAGTGCACTGCCCCCAGCCTCCATTAGGGGCAAGAAGCACACCGACCACTGGAGTCCCCCCTCTCAGAGAGGGAGAGCAGGCCCTCGGATGCTCGATCCCTCTCCGCCCCTGCCGTCCTCCAGCTGCCCATGCCCTTTCTGAACATGGGTCTCCAGTGTGGTGCAAGGTAAGGTGTCCAGTGCCTCAGCCCTCAGCACCACTGGGCCGGTCACACAATTTATATATAATTGATATTCATTGCAAAAAACTTTGTTAATGCATCGGTTAGGTTTAAACCAACAAAAGTTGGTAAATGAGATGTGAGGGTAGAGCCCCTATCCATCACTACCCCATCCCCCCATCCTCCACAGACTGACAGATGCTGGGGTATGCCACGGGATCACAAGGCTCAACTCTCACACCATTCAATGTGTAAACAGGTTGATATGCTACAGTAAAAGAGAATGTGGGGAGAGTAAGGCCTCCTGACACCCTGGGCACACCCCGCCATCTGTCGCTCTGTGGAGGATGGGGGATGGGGTGTTGGGGGATGGGGCTCTATCCTAATATCTCATTTCCTCACTTTTGTCAGTTTAACCCTAGCTGATGCATTAACAAAGTTTTTTTGTAATGAATTCCCTTACTTTTTTAAAAAGTGTAATATAACTAGTAAAGAGCATGTGTTGGTAGACTCTGTGCTCCCACCAAGCTGCTCATTTCTGCATAACTACATGCATCTCTGGGAGTGTGGGTCCTCCAGGCTCTGTGCTGCCCCTCACAAATACAAGTACAGAGCTGTACAGGAGCCACATAGGGCAAGGAACCATGCCACTAACATGCCAACATCTCAGCAACCGTAGCAGCTACAAAAACAATTCAAATGTCATTGTAATGATGACAGCGAGACCTCCAAGTGCGAGGCGGTCGAAGAAATCTCTGTTTTGCATAGTTTTTGAGTTAGAGGCACCACGGTAGCCACAATTCAACAGATGCATGTAACTCGGGCATTCTTAGACTTCTTTCCACAGAATTTTCAACATGGTATTTTTAGGACCCCACATCATGAACAATGTCACTGCCATTTCATTAATCTGTCCCAAAAGTTGAGTTCATACAGCGAATGTGACATTCTGCACCACAGATGCAAAATCATGTTTTGGGCAGGATGTAAAAAATGACAGCTGTATAATGTTGATGATGAGGAGGTGTGGAAAAGGGTAATGTTGAAAACCAGGAGGGAAAATATGGAAATCTGGTGAAGTTATGAGCATGCGTAGAAACTGCACAACACATGCTCATAACCTGGTCGTTTTTTGGAACTTGTTAACCAAATTTTCAACATGAGCCTTTTGGGAAATCCCTTCATGAACACTGGCACTGTGATTTTGTTAATCCATCCTGAAAGTTGATGTGCCATTCTGCGGCAGAGGTGTGAAAACACACTTCCAGGAGGATGTGAGAAATGACTGCTTTACAGTTCATGATGAGGTGCGAAAAAATGGCAATGTTGAAAATCTGGAGTGAAAATATAAAAATTGGATAAGTTACGAGCATGCGTAGAAACTGCACAATGCATGCTTGTAACACACCCATTTTTGGAATTTATTGCACCAAATATTCAACATTGGCTTCTTGGGACCTCTCCTCATCAAGACCAGGATTGTAATTTGATTAATCAGTTCTGAAAGGTGATTTTATGTCCCAAAAATTGATTCCGTGCAGCGACTGTGAAATCACCATTCTGGATTGAGTAACGAGATGACAATAGCATTGTTCATTAGGTGGGGTTCAATACCACCCTATGGCTAACATGGGGTAATAGTGGAGGCGGGGTTACATGGGTTGATATTGGAGGCAGGGCTTACATGTGGTGATATTGGAGGTGGAGCTTACATTGGGTGATATTGGAGGTGAGGCTTATATTGGGTGATATTGGAGGCAGGGCTTACATGGGGTGAGATTGGAGGCAGGAATTACATGGGTTGATATTGGAGGTGGGGCTTACATTGGGTGATATTGGAGGCAGGACTTACATGGGTTGATATTGGAGTTGTGGCTTACATGGGCTATATTGGAGGTGGGACTTACATGGAGTGAGATTGGAGGAGGAGCTTACATGGGGTAATATTGGAGGCGGGGCTTGCATGCTGACTATGTGGCAAAATCAGATGCTCTGACACATGCAGTTGCTGGTTCAGAGAACAAGGTACATCTGGTGGTTGTGGGATTCAAACCTCGGACTATGAGGTCTTTTGATTTGTAGCTCAGTGCTTTATCCTCTGTGCTATTTTGCAGACCCTATCAAGAGGCCACTTTTTTTTGGGGTAATTGTTGGGGTCCTAGTATAAACAGTATAGCAAGTGAAAACAGGAAGGGCATGGTGAAACCATGATAATAGTGACTGCATAATTCTTGTGTGTCCTTGGTAAGGCAGTATAGAAGTGCACTTATCTAGAGATCAAAGCCCTGAGCTTTTACTTGTAAAGCCAAGGCACATCCAGTGCACCACCTGAGAGCATGGTTAACTAGCTGGTCTAGTCTTTAAGAACATGTAGTTTGACAATAAGTGCGTATAGCATACTAAGTTTTAAGGGAAAATGGGCTGCTTGCTGTTAGAAGCATGAGTATAATGACAGCTCAATATTTGAGTATTGCTCATTTATTATTTGAACAGAATTCTGGGTAGCCTGGGTTCAAATCTTAGCCAATGCACTGATTTGTTTTTATCTGTTCTGTTTCTCTCGGTTCCAGTAAAGATGCGTATACTTTTCTATTAGAATCAGCTTGATTGCCTGCATTTTTTTAATCAATCCACTTTCCCATCTGCAGTTTATCGGCACTACACACTACAGGGTGCCCAATCTTCATGTTTATATATATATATATATATATATATATATATATATATATATATATTAGAGGCAAAAAACTCTGTTTAATGCATCAGTTAGGGTTGTTACATAGTGACAAAAGTGAGGAAATTTGGTGTAAGGGTTGAAAACCCCCCTTGCACCCCTCAGCCTGCCCCCCAACCGGCATAGGGGTATGCGTTGGGGTCGTCGACCTAACTCTCACTCCATCACATGTGTGAACAAGCTGAGACATAGGAGAATGGGGTGAGAGTTGGGACTGATGACCAATCCAACCTGATGCAGTTGAGAGGCGGGCTGAGGCGCAAGGGTTTACAACTAACACTAATTTCCTCACTTTGTTGCTGTGAACAACCTAACTGATGCATTAAATGAGTTTTGCCTCTAATGCTCCTTCTTTTGAGAATGAGGACTATAAATAGTGAATGGACTGTTTCCCACCACATGATTTTTGTGACATAATGTGGTAACAGCAATGCAAATGCTAGCGGTAGCAGTTCACATACATGGTGACACAAACATAAATTGCAAAACAAGCGTTAATAGAAGCCCAGGTGCAAAGTGACGCCAAAGCAAACAGTGACACAAAGGGAGATGCACAGCGCATCACAGGAAACGTAACTGGTAGCAGCACTACGGTCACTGTACCGCTATTGTAAATGCAATGATAACTGTAACAGCAACAATAATGCTAAAGGAAACAATGGCAAATGCAAATGCAAGCCGGCGTGCATAGCGCAAACCATAACAGGCACGGTGACGGTACCGCAATTGTAAATGCAAATGGTAATGGTAACAGCAACAATAATGCCAAAGAAAACAGAAACACAAATGTAAGCGCGTATGGAAACGCAAACTGTAATGCACACGGGCAGAGGAACACAATTGGAAACGCAAATGGTAACGGTAAGAACAACGATGATGCAAAACGAAAGACAAACGCAAATGAAAACAGAAGGGTGACCTCCAACAGAAATGGTAATGCGTACGGTGATGCTAAGCGAAAGACAAACACAAATAGTAGTGGAGACTCAAATGGTAACAGTAATGCAAACGCAAACTGAAACGCAAAGGGTAACGCACATGGTGGCGTACACGGGAACGCTAATGCAAAAGGGCATGGAAACACAAGTGTAAAGCCTACATGTAACAGAAACTGGAGTGCACGCCATATTTTTCCCCAAAAGCTCCATTGAGAAACATAGTGAAAACAAAGAATGTATGCATAATAATGGGCTCGGAGCAGAAAACTATCAGTTGTAATACTAAAATGGTAATATCTCAGTAATCGTATGACGTAGAAAAAAAAATAAATTTTTACATGATTCATGAGTTTCCTGGCTAGGTTTTCTCATAGTTGCAATGAAAATTCTGTATTTTGCACCATTTCCGAGATACGAGCCCGGAAAGGCGCGGTGGACGCCACCATGTTAGTCTATGGGAAAGAAAAGTCAACTTCGGAGTATTGTAACTTTGCTTCCATGCAATATTTTGTCACCAAACTATGAAAAGGCACATCTGTGAGATGTTGGCTTTCTTCCCTTCAAATTTCAGCCAAAATGACCAAACCGTTTTTTTACAGCAGGGTGGCAAAGAATTCCTGTCATTTTGGCCATAGTCTAGAAAAGTAGTGTCTTGATTTGTGACACCTTTCGCAAAAATTTGCAAAAGTTTCGCAAGTGCGACACTACTTTGCGACACTATTTTTTCCAGAAATTTGAAAAACATATTTCTGGGGGCCCAGATATTCAAAAGAGTTGCGCCATGCGCAACAGAGATGCACCAGCGCAAGTCCGAAAATGAGCCATTCTGTGACATTCAGTGGGAGGCAGCTGTGCCCCCCAAATTGCAATGCACAAGAGCGCAATGGTAATGAATGCATGTGCAACTGAAGGGGGAGGAACCATGAATAAATGGCGCAGTCACGATATTCAACAGCACGCCATGTGCAATAGAGAAAAAGCGTAAGATTAGCGATAGCGAAATGATCCAAAATAAAAAGGAACAAGAGGCGCAAGAACCTATGAGGGAAGCCAGAGGTGGTAGTAAGGTGACAGCCACAGAAGAGAGGGAAGCAGTCAGTGGGACTGGAAAGGAGCAGGACAGGGCACACCTGGGAACATAAGGCAACAGGACAGGAGTGGGGATCATGTGCCACAGTGGACTGAGGGCAGTGGCAGTGGGCAGGACAGCCAAAGCTCAGAGATGTTCCTGGTGCAGGGGGAGTATCACAAAGGACAGCAGGGGAATGGGATTACAGCTGCTGGGGGGAACACGAGCCAGGGACATGGCCAGTGCCACCATTCAGATAGAGGCGGTAATGAGGGGTGTGAGAAGGCAGGCAGCAGGGGGGCGCGGCCGTGGAAGAGCCCGTCAGCGGTATGCCCCCAACAGGTGGTACCGAGCCCGCACAAGCTTTGAGCACTACAGTGACACCGAGATTGTGGTCCGGTACCGCCTGAACCGGGCAATCCTGAGGCAGCTCTGTGAGCTATGCAGTGATGAGATGCAGGCACCCACACGACGGAGCCATACTCTGTCAGTGGAGACAAAGATAACAGCTGTCATGTGCCTGCTTGCCATGGACACTTTCCAGAGACCAACAGGGGACACAACAGGCATAACCCAGTTGGCCGTGTCACATCTACTCACACAATTCCTCAGAGCACTGCTGCCACATGCTGCAGAGTACATCCATTTCTCCAGCACACCGACGGAGCGCACAGCACACATACAAGAGTTCCACAGGGTAGCACGTCTGCCTTTAGTGCTCAGGGCCATTGACTGCACCCATGTGGCCATCTGCATGCCATCTGGCCCGGAAGGTGCTGCGTACATCAACCGGAATGGCTATGCCAGCACCAACTGCCAGGTGGTGTGCGATGCTAGGGGGCGCATAACCAATATCTGTGCCACGCACCCTGGGGGAGCACATGATGCCTTCATCTGGCACCAGTTTGCACTGTGCCACAGGTTTAAGAGTGGGGACATCCTCACTGGCCTCCTAGTGGGTGAGTATGCAAATCATGCAGAATGACATGGATCTTGGGGGGGGCATAGTCAGAGGTGCCACGGATACTGGCCTAGACGGCACATGGCAGGGCGACGCTGCTCACCAAACTAATGTCCACCCTCTACACACAGGTGACAGTGGCTATCCACTCCATCCCTGGCTGCTCACACCATACCGGCGGCCTGTGACTCCATCGCAGCAACGGTACAATGAGGCACATGCCACCACATGCAATGTCATAGAGCGGGTGTTCAGGATGCTGAAGGCACGTTTCTGTTGCCTGGACACATCTGGCGGTGCCCTACAGTACAGCCCCTCGAAGGCCTGCAGGCTATTCCTGGCCTGTTGCATCCTGCACAACATGGCCAATGACTGTGGGATAGCTGTAGAGGTCGAAGAGGGGGACAGCGATGGGGACAATAAGGACGCCAGTGCAGATGATGATGGACAGCCCCCCCCTTGGGCGAAGGGCCCCGACTGATCCGGATGTCGCAGCTGCACCGGGACACCATCACAGAGGAGCACTTCAACCAACCCAGGTAAGTCATGGGGCCATGTGCAACCACCAATGGCAAGGGCACAACCCACAAACTCGCATGGACAATCCCCAGGGGCTCATGGTGGAAAGGGAATTGGCTGAGCATGGAACCGCTCACGCCATCAGGGATGGGCAAGGCCTAAAATGTTACACGGTCACACACACACACACCCCACCCACAACACATGCACAAGGGGTAGGAGGCACGCCGACCCCGATCGCCACCCCTGCCACAAACACGTCCACAGACCACCATGCCCAGTGCCTGTCATTGTGCGTGTCCCAGACGCTGGACACCATTGCACAGTGGCAGACAGCGTAACGCAGGCATCATCATGCAGACGCCACAGTGGCCAGCAGCCGGGAGGGTGTGCACATGGACCGTGTGTGTGTGTGTGTGTGTGTGTGTGTGTGTGTGTGTGTGTGTGTGTGCAGGGCCAGGTACCCCACCTGTGCATTGCACATTGAACAACACACTGCACACAGGGAAACATCAGACAGTAGCCATAGTGGGAGACAGGTCAGTCATGTGGCACAGTGCCACGGCCACCACGGATGCGTGGGTGGCCCCGCCGAGACCTGCCAGCTGTGATAGGCTGACCATTGGCCTCATGGGGTGGCACCGATGGTCCCCCAGTGGTGCCGCTGTGGGAACATGACCCTGCTCAAGCAGAGGTCTGCAGCTCACTGAACATGCCTGTGCCAGGCATGCTCGGGATGCCCACAGCTGAACCCAGTGTCGACATGGAGGGTGTCGCATGACACCAGGAATGGGGGTGGACATGTCACTGTGCAGTGTCTGTGGTGCATGGGCGAATAATTGTGTGCCCATTGTGGCCATGACAGCTGTGAATGCCTGTGTCTGCCTGTCAATGGTGGTGGTCACATCCTCCCTCAGCCGGTCCATCCCTGCCAGGAGCAGACCGGTGTCCCTGCTGCGCCGCTCCTCTGCCTGGCGCAGGACCGCACTGAGTGCATCCACCACCATCACAAGCCGCAACTGCTGCTCCACTGAATCATGGAGTATGCGGGTGTGCTCATCTAAGAGGTATCCGCCTGATCAGCATGCTGTCCCTCATGGTGTTCACGGCTGTGCTGGGCAGCACCCCTTGAGGTTGGGCACTGCACACCATGGCCATATCTGGGCATGTCCACAGGCGGTGCACTGACACCGCCCCCGACACTGTCCCCCCGTCGCATTGGCCAACTGCTGACACTGCCCCTCCGGCCGCCGCTCACCAGGGCTCAACGGTGCCGCCGCAGCAGCCGCAACAGCCCCACTGTCCTGGATGCACACCAGTGCTGCCCCACTGGTGCAGACAGGCACAGGCTGGGACTGTGATGTCACGTAGGCCTCCACGGCATCACCACCCATGGCTATGCTCGTGCTGTTACCTGCTGTGGAGCCATCCTGCGGCCCACACGTATCACTGTCCACGATGTGAGCGCCATCATCATCGGTGATGGATCCAGCACCAGTCAGAGTCTCAGCATGCTGGCATCCACGGACGCTGTCATGCTGGGACACAGGCAGGGCCTCCTCTGCACCAGCTCCACCAACTTCAGTCCAGACAGCCAGGCAGGCACATTATCGTCCTGACCCTTGGACATCTGTGGTGGTAGATGGGTGCTCCTCTGTGTCCAGGGCAGTGCCCTCAGTGGATGAACCCACCACTGCTGAACCATGTAGCTGCTCAGGAGCTGTAAGGGAACACAGTAGCAATAATGTCTCTGCCCTACCCTGTGGCATTCCCCCCACCCCCACACAGTGACAGATCAGGACCTACCATGCAGTGATGGGCTACCACCCTTCTGGAAGCCACCATCTGGAACACCCTCTAGGGCACAAGGCTGCATGCTGCCAGCAACCCGCTCTTCCGTTGGCATCAGGCATGGCGTGGCTGGCTGTCCACCACCAGTCGCAGCCTGTGCTGCCCTGATGGCAGACACCTTATCTTTTATCCTCCTCCTATCCGTGCCCACCTTCTTCTTGCACTCCTGCATGGACCGCTGATGGCTGCCATGCTGGTTGACGGCACGCACCACCTCACCCCATGCTGCAGCACGGGTCTGTGGTGTTCCCCGCTGTCCACTGAGCAGTGATTCCTGGTCAAGGTAGGCCTCAAACAGGGCATCTGATTTTGCCCGGGTGAAGTTGGGCCTCCTCCGTATCCCACGTCTCTGTTCCTCCTCCTCCTCCACCTCATGTTCGGTCATTATTGATCCTGTGGGAATGACAGGTGTTACCTCTGAATGTGCAGTCCCATGCATCTCCCACACACCACAGTCCACACTGGCAAACAGCATGCAACTCACCACAATAGACTGCAATACCAGACTATGGCCTCTGCAGCCCCATGCCACATTTATATAGCGCAATGCATGCAAATGAGGCGAGGCTCAGTTTTAAGTGGATGCTAATGCAGTAGCTGCACCATTGAATTGCTGATGAGCTGATTTGCATATGCCGGCTGAATATCACGCTGTTGCACCTTGCGCAATTGTGTTGAATGTGCTCAGGCAGGGGAGCAGCTCTGTGATGTGCTCAGTAGACACCGAATGGCTCATGCCCGGGGTGCTGACACCGATGCCTGCCACGCTTCTGACGTGCTGAGCACGGGAAGTAGTGCAGGGCACGTCCACCAGTGTGCCAGTGGCGTTAGTGTGCTGTTCACATGTATAGCGCTCTTGTCCTGGGGCGCCATAGGCGCCGTGGGGCCACAACGTGGTAGGCCCCTACAGGAAGTGCCACACAGGTGCCCTACTGCGCTACATGTGGTGAGTACCAATCGCACTGTGGCGGTCTGTGCGCGAGGGACCCATGACCCTGTGCTGACCTTTGCCCCCTAGGCACCATGCATCAGCATGGGTGCACCTCTATCACACAGTTCAGTGACAGCGCAATGGGGAATGGCAGCGCAGTACCACACAGCATCCACACGTGGCAGACGTGTGCTAGGGAGTGCCATTTTGATTCTCACTCAGTGGAAAGATGGCACGAAGACGGGCATCTATCTGGAGCTAGGTTGAACTGGCTAACCTTGTGTCCTTAGTTGAGCCCCATGCTGGAGCTCTCTTTGGTGAGGCACCCCTGGACAGGGGCAGGAGTGCCATGTGGGAGGAGGTGGTGGTGGCCCTGGAGGAGGTGACAGGGCTCCAGTGAACAGCAAAGCAGTGCAGGCACCAGTATGGGGATGTCCAGTGGAGGGACCCAGACAGGCTTGCCCAAGTGCAGGCACACGCCAGGAGGGGCGCGGTTCCATGGCCAGATAGGTGCCCCATCCATACACTGGTTACATCCGTATGAGTATCGTGGTGGGCATGTATCCACCACACGGGGGTTGGTCTGTCCAGTGTGGGTAGTGGTGGTGGTGGTATAGGGGTGGGGGGCCGAAGGGTTTGGCTGTGTGGGATCGCACACACCCAGGGGTGGGGGGCCTTTGCTACTGGATTGTACTGATGTTCCTCTCTCCATGTTTGCGCCCTAGGCCCTGAGGAGTGCTGCCATGTGAGGGAGGAGAGGCAGTGGCATGAGGCACGTCCTGATGCTGGAGGACCAATACCGGCCCAGTGCCAGGACCAGCCTGATGATGGTGTGTGCCTTACATCCAGGATTTTCTGTGCATGCTGTGTAGCAGAGCGGGCGGCGTGGCATGGCCACCATCCATTGACACCACTGCCATGCACGCCACATAGTACAGTCAGCACTGTCCAGTGACACTGCATGTCTGGGAGTGCATCACTAGTGGTCCATGCATGCACCGGGTACATGGCTGTGCCACTGCCTTCACACCGCAAAGCCATGTCACTGTACAGCCATGGTGGTGCTGTTTGGGACTTGGGCTGTGGGTGTGTGCAGTGGTCCACATGGTTGTGTGTGCCTGAGTGGGCAGGTCTTGTGGACACGATCACTGTGGGTGGTTGCACACCATAACAGGGGCGTGTCCCATGGCTGTATGCCATGCACAATGGGTGGGCTGCAGGAGGCTGTGCATTCATGCCTATTGACTCTGCTCCCTTGTCCTAGGTGGACAGAGGATGGTCCATGTTGAGCGGGCGCTGCAGGAGCTGCTACAGGTGGCCGGGGCCTCTCTGGCCATACTAGAGAGGATGGATTGTCATGGCATGTGGCGTTGGCATGGCAGGAGGCACCATAGAAGCGGGGAGCGGGGCTCCCGCTGAAGACGGACCGCACATGGACCTCAACAACCCCCCTGGACCCACCCTCACACCCCTCCTTCCCTCTCCCATTTGTTCACCCCTGCACCTTACCCACCTCCACCCAGTTAGTGGCCCTCACCCCTTTTAACTGTATATATTTGTACATAGTTTTGTTACTACTTTTCTAATATATTTGTTTAGTTATGCCTACTGTTGTGGTCTCTGATTTGCAGCAGGCTAATGGTGCTCAGCTGCAGTGGTGTGCCTGGTGTCAGGGATGGTGCTGTCATGGGGGTGTGTGTGTGTTCATAGCGGAGGCAAGTGTGGTGTGGGTGTAGCTCTCAGTCACTGTCTGTGGTTTGTGTGTTGTTCCCTGTGCAATGGATGACTGTGTGCAGTGGTACACGGTGCATGAGCTGTGTCCATGGCGCACCTGTCAGACCTTCCATGGCCTGTGCAGCTGCCACCCTTGCATGTCTGTGACCTGCACAGTCCACTGACATGTCAGTGGTGGCTGCCCATGCTGGACTGCCACTGTACCCAGCGCGATGCCGGGTTGCCTTCTGTCACTGGTGTGGTGCACATCTGCCTTGGGTGGCAGTGTTGCCTCCGCTGTCGTTGTCCCACCTCGATGCTGTCACTTGTGTCTGTTGCAGGGGATGTGCTCCACTGTCTGTCACTTGTGCTCCAGCTGCATGCTGGTGGCATACAGCATCGTGGTGCCTGCACAGGGTTGCTGGCACACCTGTGCTGTGGAGGGGTTCTGGCCATGTGTACACGGCTGCCGTGGCCACACTCCGGGGGCTTGGTTGACCCGCTACTGTGTCCCTGTGTTGATGTGCCCTTGGGTATGGGTGGTTGTTTGTCTGTGCACTGTGTTGCATCCTGTGTGGTGCATGCTTCTATGCAACACTGTGGGTGTCTGTACTGGTTGTTGTGGCCAGTGCTGGGATGGGGTGTGTCCTTGGGATGGTGTGCAAGGTCCTGTGACACTGGTGGTGAGGTCCGGGGCATGCCCTGTCATGTGTGTGGTACCTCGTGTGCCGATGCATGGTCGGCCTCACAGCTGTACCTGGGGGGACGTGTGTGGCACTACTGTGTCTGCAGCAGTTGCTTCACAGTCTGCTGCTGCTTTCTGCTGTTGGGTGCTCGTGGTGGGGCTGCCTTGCATGGTTCTGTGGTGCACAGGGTTGTATTGTCACAGTGGGGATGGTGGCATGCTTGGGGTGTCCTGGGCGCTACTCCTGGGCAGGGTGTATGGGGATCATGGTGCAGGGTGTGCTCTACATTGGTGGGTTGGTGTGGCATGGGGTGGATGGGCATCCATGTGTGATGGTCTCAGCTTGCAAGGGGGTATGCTGGTGCATTATGCCACGACGGTGAGTTTCTTACTGGTGTCCCTGGGCCAGTGGTTCTTCCAGCTCTCCTCTGGTTGTGCAGTGCATGGGGTGTGGGGGGTGATGTCTGTTCTGCTGTGTGCTCCGCTGCCCATCCCTACCATGGGTGGTGGGCCCCTGCATCCTGTCCCTGTACATCCCTGGTTGTGCTGTTGCATTGCTGCCCTGTTCCACTAGGCATCCCTGGTTTTGCTACTGAGCATCTCACCTGCACCACTGCATATCCCTGGTTGCACTATGGCACAGTTGGCGTGATATTCAGTCGTGTGCTGAAGGCGCATCTTGACCTGTGCAGTGTTTGAATATCGCACGTGTTGCGCATGGGTGCAGTGGACTTGCGCTTGTTCCTGCTGTTGAGCACTTTTGTGGTGTAGTTTGAATATCTGGGCCCGGGTGTTTAACCCCAAGATAAAGACATGGCTAGCATCATCAGGGCTTGAATAGGTAAACACAAAAATAATTATGTCCCTAGATGGTCCCAATTTTAAATGCCAAGGATTTCTGTGATCAGTAACTGAAAACAAAATGGCAGATTTGCAACACTACTAGGGCCATTTGCAACACTAAAAAGTGTATTTGCAACACTTTCATACTTTTTGTTAACTTTTCCCATTGACTTATAATGGGAACTTGTTTTTTGAATGACTTTTGAACCGTTTAATATTTTTTCACAAAGGTACATTGGGGTCCCCGGCCTCACATTCCATGAAGTTTTTGGACCTATCGCGTAAACTGTGTGGCCTGTAGACACGAGCAAAGAATGTACAAAAAACCATAATTGCATGCATGAATGTTGCTTAATAACTCCGCAGCCATATATCCGACCAGTACGAACGTTGCCAGATCCCAAGATCTGTGGTTACGCCCCATGCCTGCCAAATTTCAGGCAAATCTGTTGAACGGTGGCAAAGTTATTAAGGTGCAAAGTTTCACCATTTAACCTTAAAAGGGGTACTCAACCCTAACTATGCTAGCACTACCATGCTACCATTACATATATATATATATATGTGTGTGTGTGTGTGTGTGTGTGTATGTATATATATTCATTGGAAAAAAACATTGTTAATGCATCAGTTAGGGCTGAAGTGACAAAAGTAGGGAAATGAGGCATTAGGGTTGAGACCCTAACCCCCCCACCCTCACCCTTAACAGACCAACAGTTGACGCTATGTGCCTTGGGGTCATTGGCCATAACTCTCACTGCTTTCCATGTGTAAGAAAGTGGATATGGTGCAGTATAGGAGAATGGGGTGAGAGTTAGGCCCAATGACCCCAATGCACACCCCATCAACTGTTGGTCTGTGGAGGGTGGGGGTGGTTTGGTAGGGTGGGGAGTTAGGGTTTCAATCCTAACACCTCATTTCCCTACTTTTGTCGCTTCAACCCTAACTGATGCATTAACAAAGTTTTTTGCAATTCATTTCTTTACTTTTTGATAAAGTGTAATCTTACCCGTATAAGGTTTTTGGAGTGTAGGACCAGTGGCGTCAGTTTTTTGGAGTGCAGGACCCATAATGAACTGTCATAACAGATGGTACAGCAGTCCCATTATTGCATAATGGTATTCATATGTGGCAGCACAGGTCTGTCTGGGTCCTACACTCCCACCTACCTATAATTGTAGAGATGCAGCACAAGCCTAGACACATTTCAAGTAACCCTTGTGCTGCAAATGGCACAATATCTCCGTAACCATAGCAACCTTGGAAAAAATTCCACTGCAGTTGCAATGATGAACTGGAAACCTACATGCATGCTTAGTACACCTTAAGGTGAACTAAGCTGGGTTTGGCAAAAAATCTGTATCCTGAACCATTTCGAGATACAGCCACCAAAAGGCGCGCGCCGCATTCGCCACAATGTTATCCTATGGGAAATTTATCAATTTTGGAATACCATAACTGTGGAACCAAAGGCAATTTTCACACAAAACCAGCATAGGTCACAACTGTGGGACAACCCTTTTAGATCCTGAAAATTCCAAGCCAATAGTCCTAACCGTTTCTTTGCAGTGAACTGGCGAAGAAACAGCAGCCTTTCAAAATCCCTGTTGGTTAGGTGTCAAAATCTTTGTTCGCGAGCCAAATCCTTGTTCATGAGGCGGCAAAATCCTTGTCCATGAGAAATCCTTGTTCATGAGATAGGGCCATCTGGTCATCCCCTCACGAACAAGGATTTTGACACCTCACAAACAAGGATTTCTCACAAACAAGGATTTTGACAACTCACAAACAAGGATTTTGACACCTCACGAACAAGGATCCTTTTTTATAATCCTTGTTTGTGAGGTGTCAAAATCCTTGTTCATGAGCTGAATCCTTGTTTGAGGTGTCAAAATCCTTGTTCGTGAGAAATTCTTGTTCGTGAGATAGGGCCATCTGGTCCTGATCTCACAAACAAGGATTTTGACACCTCATGAACAAGGATTCCTTTTTATAATCCATATTTGTGAGGTGTCAAAATCCTTGTTTGTGAGCCAAATCCTTGTTCATGAGGTGTCAGAATCCTTGTTCATGAGAAATCCATGTTCATGAGATAGGGCCATCTGGTCCCGATCTCACAAACAAGGATTTTGACATCTCAAGAACAAGGATCGGCTCGTGAACAAGAATTGTGACACCTCACAAACAAGGATGAGAGAAGCGAGTGGCGAGCAAGGATTTTAACATTTTAAAACAGCAGCTTTGTGACAAAACTAAAGGAAACCAAAGCCATGGGTTTGTAGAGGACATCACCCTGAACAAAACCCATACTTTAATGTTCACAGAAGACACCCCTGGGGCAATTTACAAGGTTTTGTTTGTCAGTAAAATTGAAAAATGAGTTGACGGCTCATGAACAAGGAATTTTTGAGCTGTCAAAATCCTTATTCATGAGACAGATCCTTGTTTTCAAAAAATACCCCTATCTAAAAGACTGAACTGAGCATGCTCAGAACCCCGAATATCAAAATTGAATAACTTTGGAATGAATTAATATTGTTTCACCAAACCAATGCTGGCTTATTCCTTAGGGCAACCTCTTTCTACCCTGAGAATTTCAGGCCAAAATTCCAAATGGTGTGACCACAGTGTGATAGGAAAAATCAGCAAAAACTGGCAAAAAAAAAGCAAAAACACACTTTTTACACAATGTGCTGCACGAAAACCATTCATCTGATCAAAACAAAATTTGGTACATCAAGGGAACTGCCCTATGAGACCACACACACCAAATGTTGCACAAATCTGTTAAATGGTTGTAAAGTTATTAAAGTGCAAAATTTGGGGTTTAAGATTATACTGCTTACTCAATCCTAACTACAGTGGTGCTACCACACCACTATAATATCTATCTATCTATCTATCTATCTATCTATCTATCTATCTATATATATATATATATATGCATAGATATATATGTATGTGTATATAGATATAGATACATATATATATATATATTCTTTGCAAAAAACTACGTTAATGCATCAGTTAGGGTTGATATCAAACCGTAAAAAGGCAAGAAATATGACATTAGGGTTTCAACACCCTGCCCTGCACACCAGCAGGTATTGGGAGTGTGTGCTTTGGGGGTCATCAGCCTAACACTCACCCCATTCCATAACCAAATAAGCTGAAATGGGTACAGTATAGGAGAATGGGGTGAGTGGTAGGGCTGACGACCCCAAGGCACACCCATGACTCTTGTTGGTGTGTGCAGGGTGGGGGTGAGGTGTTAGGGTTAGAAACCCTAATGTCATATTTCCCTCCTTTGTACAGTTTGATATCAACCCTAACTGATGCATTAACATAGTTTTTTTGCAAAGAATTTCCTTACTTTTTGAGATAATGTAATAGTAACCTTATTTGCCTGTGGGCCCCTGCGCTCCCGCCCATATATACTTTTTTAGATAGAGTAATCGTATCCTTATTTGCCTGTGGGAGCACAGTGCCCTTCGGGCTCTGAGCTTCCATCCCTCCATAGATGCATATATGTAGGCTGCTGTTGAAGGGTCCTGCACTTTTATTTATAGGGCAACAGTGACCAAATTGCCAGCATAGTCATCTTATTACCCCACCATATGTACTTAGTACAAAAACATTTTGAATCCCTGCCAAAACATAATTCTATGCAACTGCAGCAACATTCCATGCCACAGCTGTGAAAATACATTTTGACTAGGATTTGAAAAATGAGAGCTGTGGCATATATGAGATGGGGTAATAAGATGTCTATGTTGAAAATTTGGGGTCAAGGTTTTTTAAATTTTCTAAGTTACGAGTGTGCATCGCAAAATTGCAGTGAATGGTTATAAGTGTGCCATTGTCACATATTTTGGCTTCAGATTTTCAACATAGCCTTCTTATGACCCCACCTTATGAACAATATGACTCATTATGCAAATTCCACCCAAAAGGTGTATTTGTCAAGCGACCATGAAATCACCTTTCAGACGGTAGTTGTATAACAACACCCCTATTGTTCTTGAGGAGGTGGTCTCAAAAAGGGTATGTTGAAAATGTGGTGTCAAAATATGCAAAAATGGCAAAGTTATGCACCAAAGTTGAAAATCCCACTGAAATACATTGATTTCCCATACGAAAAAGATATTTTTTGTGAGTTGTCATACAAAACAAGATCTTTTTTTGTATGACGCTGATACGAAAAAAGAATTTCAGTGTTAAAAAAAACGCATTTTAAGGGCATTTCACGAGCAGTAAAGTACAGAATGCAGCTAAGGGGTCCCAATAATCAAGCTACATGTGTTGGTTCCTCCCCAGAATATCATTTTTGGGGTTTTCCAAATTTAAATTTCTCAGGCAAAACTGAAAACAAGATGATATGATGGCCATATGAAAAAGGATTATCCTCAAATGAAAAAGGATAATGTCATAAAAGAAAACAATTATTTTTTGTTTCATACAGCTATCTTTTAGTGCTTACTTAGCATGGTCAGAAACAATTTTTTCAGATTTTTAAAACACAGTAACTTAAAAATGGCTTATTATTTTTTCACCAGACTAGCAAAAGGCACATCTGTGGGCTAGTCACTTTCTTCGCTGAAAATTTCAGATCAAGATTCTAAACTGTCTGGGCTATAGGCAAATTCAAAGAAAAATTCCAGCAAAATCAATGAGCAAAAAAATGCTTTTTTCACCTCTCCGTAACTTGAAAACCGTACATCCAACCAAAATGTAACTAGCCCACCCAGAGATCTACCCTGGGCAACAGTGTATGTGAATTTGTATGCAAATGTATTGAACAGTTGCAAAGTTATTAAAGTGCAAAATTTCAAGTTTAACATCGAAGTGCCTACTCAACCCTAACTATAGGGGCACGACTGTGCTCCTATGATGTCTATAGCTACTGTGTATAATATATTCTTTGCAAAATACTACATTAATATACCAGTTAGGGTTCAGATTAAAGCCACAAAAGTAAGGAAATGTGTTGTTATGCTTTTCAACCCTAACTCTCCACCCCACTCCCCAAGCACCAAAAGCAAAAAAAAACATTGTTCCGTGAACAAATAAGGTCAGATGTTATCTGTTTTCTTCAGGCAGGGCCCACAAGTTGTTGGTAACATGTGGGGAGACACAGTTCTGTACTTTTGAACACTGTATCAGAATGGGGTGAGTGTTAGGGTTGAAAACGCCAAGGAATACCCAACCCCTGATTCACCAAGACTCAGAACAGACAGCACCATAATGATTTTTTCCTTTTGCTGCTTGAGGGGTGGGGATTGGGAGTTAGGTTTGAAAGCCCTAATGCCATATTTCCCTGCTTTTGTGGCAGTAAGTTACCCTAACTGGTGCATTAAGTTTTTTTTACAAAGAATATGTAATAATGTGTGTGTGTCTGTGTGCCTGCACGTGTCTGTGATCCCTATTTCCAAATACAAAAATGTCACCTAATAAACCTAAAATACAAGCAATTCAGTCAGAAGAAAATTATTAAAGTTTTAAGGATTAGCACTTTCTAGAGGTTATTTGTATTTCCAGATTTATGATAAAGTAACTGGACCCCAATGTTGCTGTGATTCCACAGCCAGAGGCATTGCTGTGAAACTTAATGCAAACTGCAGAATAATTTCCTGCAGTTTACCTAAACTATGTTCCTCTGCTTACATAAACTACAGAATAGTTTTCTATACTTTACATTTAGGAGTCATTATAAACTGTGAGAAAACAAATCTGTAGTTTAAGAAGAGTCTTAAAGGATAACAAATGCCCTCCCAACACTCCATCCGCCAAACCAACACCCCTCCTGATTAGGCTTTTGAGCCACCAAGATAATCTTTTTCATTACATCCTTGTCTTCGTATTGGCTCCAATGTAGGAGTACTATGTAAACAAACCCAGAGCAGTGCAGGACCATTTCAAATGCGCAGCTCAGCTCCGCGCTACTCCACTGAGTAGAGCAGAGCCACGCTGAGCATGTGAAATGGCACTCCACTACTTTGGGTTTGTTTTCATTAGCACTGCTACATTGGTGCTAATATAAAGACAAGGAGGTAATGACAAAATTAATCTGGGGACTCAAAAGTCTAATCAGGCAGAGCGTTTGGTTTTGGGGGTAGGATGCTGGGAGGACATTTGTTCTCCATTAAATATTAACCCTGGAAAATTATCCTAATCTCACTGCTGGTCCCGATTTGCAGTTTCTTGTCCCAGAATGCTCTGAAGCCCTACAAAGAACTACTGGAGCAGGACACTGACATTCTGGCCTGGCAGTGACAGTGGAAGGATGAGGACAGCTGTACAGCATGGGACCTAATAAAAGTACTGCTGCTTCAAATATAGTGATGCTGGGGGTTCACAGGGCGGGGTGAGGAGAGTGATGGGGTCAACCTGGATGTGGTGGGATTGTTACTTTCTATTTCATGAATCCCAATCCCAAAACAAACATTTTTTCCCTTACCTGTGCAGGGGAGGGAGGGTGCCTGACTTCACCAAGCCCCCAGTTAAGCTTAGAACTTCCATAGAAATAGGAATCTAATGCCACAGAAGTTCTACGGTAACGGGGAGGGGGCTGCTGCAAAAATTTAGACCCAAATTACAGCAGACAAATCAGGGCCTTGCCTGTAACATTGACATAATTTATTTTTGTTATGCAGAGTAAAGAACCTGCAGTTCAGACTTGAGGATGATATATGTTTCTAGTTTTTACGATTTTGCATTTTCTTCAGATTTCTTCTTAATCCTAAGCAAATGTAGCAAAGTTATTTTTATAAATAGTAGCAAGATGTCTCTTGGGACAGTTTCTTCAGTATTTAGAAGCGAATGTCAGCAATTACAGACACACACACACACACACACACACACACACACACACACACACACACACACACACACTCACACACACTCACACACACACAGACTTCAGTTTTAATCCAAAATGGAGTTTGAAGTTAGAGCAGATGGTCCAGCTGTTAACCTAAATTTGGAAGCAAGCTTGGGTCAGTGCATTAACAGTCACTTTGGGCCCAGGCTGCTGCTGTCTGGTAGTGTCCTCAGCAAGGGAGGGTCAGTGCACCATGAGTCAGGTTGGGACCAGGCAGCTGCTGTCTGGTAGTGTACCTTAGCAAGGGAGGGTCACTGCACCATGAGCCAGGTAGGAACCAGGCAGCTGCTGTCTGGTAGTATACCCCGGCAAGGGAGGGTCCCTGCACCATGAGTCAGGCTGAGACCAGGCAGTTGCTGTATGGTGGTGTAACTCAGCAAGGGAGGGTCACTGCACCATGAGTCAGGCTGAGACCAGGCAGCTGCTGTATGGTGGTGTACCTCAGCAAAGGAAGGTCAGTGCACCATGAGTCAGGTTGAGACCAGGCAGCTGCTGTGTGGTAGTGTACCTCAGCAAGCTCGGGTCACTGTACCGAGAGTCAGGTTGGATTCAGGCAGTTGCTGCATGGTAGTGTACCTCAGCAAGCTCGGGTCACTGCACCATGAGTCAGGTTGGGACCAGGCAGCTGCTGTATAGTAGTGTACCTCAGCAAGTAGCATCAGTGCACCATGAGTCAGGCTGCGACGATGCAGCTGCTGTATAGTAGTGTACCTCAGCAAGCTCGGGTCACTGCACTGGGACTCCGGGAGGCAGATTGGGACTAGGCAGCTGCTGTATAGCAGTGTACCTCAGCAAGCTCGGGTCACTGCACCGAGAGTCAGGTTGGGACCAGGCAGCTGCTGTATGGTAGTGTACCTCAGCAAGCTCAGGTCACTGCACAGGGAGTCAGGCTGGGACCAGGCAACTGCTGTATGGTAGTGTACCTCAGCAAAGGAGGGTCAGTGCACCATGAATCAGGTTGACACCAGGCAGCTGCTGTATGGTAGTGTACCTCAGCAAGCTCAGGTCACTGTACCGAGAGTCAGGTTGGATTCAGGCAGCTGCTGCATGGTAGTGTACCTCAGCAAGGGAGGGTCACTGCACCATGAGTCAGGTTGAGACCAGGCAGCTGCTGTATGGTAGTGTACCTCAGCAAGGGAGGGTCAGTGCACCATGAGTCAGGCTGGGACCATGCAGCTGCTGTATAGTAGTGTACCTCAGCAAGCTCGGGTCATTGCACCGGGACTCCGGGAGTCAGGTTAGGACAAGGCAGCTACTGTATGGTAGTGTACCTCAGCAAGCTCGGGTCATTGCACCGGGACTCCGGGAGTCAGGTTGGGACCAGGCAGCTGCTGTATGGTAGTGTATCTCAGCAAAGGAGGGTCAGTGCACCATGAGTCAGGTTGAGACCAGGCAGCTGCTGTATAGCAGTGTACCTCAGTAAGCTTGGGTGACTGCATGAGAGTCAAGTTGGTACCAGGCAGCTGCTGTATGGTAGTGTACCTCAGAAAATTCAGGTCACTGCACCATGAGTTAGGTTCGGACCAGGCAGCTGGTTTATGGTAGTGTACCTAAGCAAGGGAGGGTCAGTAGTGGGCTCTGGTTCCACAGCAACCCCTGTGGCTGGGCCAGGGAGCTTGCTACCACTGCAGAGTCAGCTGTGCATGACCAAGGTCACAGACTGTGCTCACATGAAAGGAGGAGGAAGGGGGACAAATCAGGGAAAAAACAAAACACTTCAGTCTATATGATGGTCTGGTCCTTTGGGACTCTCTGGGTATTTGTGCCTGCTGGCACTGAATCTGGGCTGCTTCAGGAGGGAGGTTGACCCTCTCCCTGGAGCCCCTGCCACAGAAGATAAGCAACAGGGGTAACCAGTAGGTTAACAAGGACCAGGAGAGCCCTGAGATGAGCGTATATCCCTGCGGAAGATGCAGGTGGCCATGGAGGAAAAAAAAAACATGATAGGAAAAAAATCATAATGGAGCTGGAAAATCTGATGAGATAGAGGCACATACTGGCAGCTAACAAACAAAGTTAGCTGGAGTCAATGCACTTACATAGACAGCATGCGACACAGACACACTTAAAATCAAAGCATGCATGCACTGATGTACATTAACCAAAACAGACACACTCAAAGAGGTAGAGACTGACCAGTATACAGAAAGACACATGTACACACATGCAGACAGACACAGACACAGAAAGGCAACAGGAGGTGAGACTAATGGGACTACTTTTTTTCCCAATACTTGCATGACACTATGTCAGCAACAGGGAGAAAAGAAAACCCTTGGGAAATGTGTGCCACCATTATCCCCGTGATGCTCTGCCCCCTTGCTTATGATTATTGTATGATATCTGTAAAATAAATAACTGGTCTGTGTATGAAATTGTCTCACACAAGGTGGCAGATTTGGCCTATAACTTTAAAAGTCAGTAACTGGAACTACAGGATGTAATTAAACAAACCAGGAGAACCATTAATTGAGACATCCTTCTAGAGAGACAGTTTATGGCCCTCATAACCTGTGCTGCCTTTGAAGTGTCCCACATATACGACTTTTGTGATGTAGCAGGAAGAAGTAGTCACTGGACTGACTCTTAATGGTTTTCTCACATATCTGAGAATAAGGGACATGAGTGTGGGATTGTTAAGTTCAAAGAGAACTGTTTAAATAAAGACTGTCATATTTAGGAAATGGCTAGTTACAGATTTTTTAAAAACATATGACCCACATCCTCAGAGACACTGATGTAAGAATATGAAAACTGGGGAGGTTCTAGCTGACCTCATCAAAGGGGATGGGGACAGATAGAGTTAAGAATGAAACATAGTATGGATTGGACACATGTGAAATAGACTCTGACTGGGAGAGCACTTAGAAAGGTAATAGAAGGCAATTAAGTCTTTGTGGTAGGAGTGTTGTTATGAAACGTCCTTTTTGTTTTATATGATTGTAAGCTGTATGATATATTGTTCTGTGCTTAATGTTACATGTTTTTATCATATTTTAGTAAACATCCATTTCTTTGAAATACTGCCTGGGTGTCTGTCAGTTCTTTTTTGCATGAGATGTATAGGTGGTTAAGTCTGACAGCTGTTTGAAAGGCTTGATGGTGTTACTATGCTTGGAAAAGGTAAGAATATACTTGAGGTCTCTTATAGAGTTTTAAGGGTTCATTGGTGCCCCTGGTGAAAGGTTGTACTGCAGTCCCAAAGAGAGTACATATCTGAGCCTGTAATTGTGTATGCTAGCATAAGATTCACAGTTTGAATCCCTCCAGAACTTGAGGCTAATAGGTGATTCAGACCCAAAGCAGACAGGAGGGTTACCCTGTCTGTTACCTGTTCACACTATTGCACTCTGAGGTTGGCACTGTGGGAGCAGAGGGCCTGTCCTGCAGAGTGCATTTGTGACAATCCCCACCAGTAGAAGAATCCTGGACACTCGAAGGAAACATTGCATTTCTTCACAGAAAAAGTTAAAGCTGGGAGAGGAAGAAAAATGGAGTTAAATGTTCTTGTCTTATTGCCCTCATCTCCCATGATATACTGTACTGCAGTGTGTGCCCACATCTCAACAGGTATTAGCATGTGCCCTCACCTCCCATGGTATGATGTGTTCACTCACTTGCCCTGGTACTGTGTGTGCCCTCACCTCCCTTGGTATGGTATGTGCCCTCACCTCCCTTAGTATGATGTGTTCACTCACTTGCCCTGGTATGGTATGTGCCCTCACCTCAAATAATCTAGAGTGTGCCCTCATCTTCCATGGTATGCTGTGTGTGTCATCATTTCCAATTGTATGGTGCTTTTTTGTTTAATTGAGTATACTGTATTAAGAGTTTACATAATACATGAAACATCAACATATAAATATAAGGACACAATACACAGGCCGGCCCGGTGGCGCTATGGGTTGAGGTGCTGGATGCCACACCTCGCACCACGCTGGCGACCCTGGTTCGGGAATGAGCCTGGGTCATCGGGGGTTGGCAGGAGAGGGAAGGGATTGAGCATCTGATGGACTGCTCTATCTTCCTGGGGAGGGTTCAGGAGAGTGTCCGCTCACTGCGTGACCTCTGGTAGTGGCCGGAGGGCACCAATGTAGCAATGTGGCATAAGCCTGGGGGTGGAGCTATGGCACTATGTTGCCTTGCTGGCCTTAGCTCCTCAGGGGAAACGGCACATAAGGAAAAAATTCCCCTACCTTCGTGGAGGCAACGGACCCCCTAGTGGCCTAGGTCCACATGCCCTACGTTGGCTGCAGAAACCCAGCAGCACCCTTGGGGACTCTGGGCCTCTCAAATGTCTGGAGAGTCTAGAGTCCTGAACCCAATATAGTAGTCGGGTGGACGCAGTTCAGACGGGTGGTCAGATACTTAGTGCTGAGTGCGGATTCCCGAGAGATGCCATGATAGGTGGGAGTATAAAATATAATCACAAAAAAGAAAGGTCACAATACACAATAAAACAGAGCAACCTTCCCCACTATAACTCCCTGCAAGATAAATTCAGCTTAAAATAAGTCTCACCACCCTCCCACACCCCCCGCATCCTCTTATCTTCCCTCCCAAATACTCCGGAGAAGGAACTCTATGAAACTCAACCCATAAAAGACATCATCTTTCCCAACTAAAATATAAAGAACCAAGGGGAAGGATAAGATTAATTCCAAATACAGGAAAAGTGTACTGTAGAGACTCTAGGTTGAACTCATCTCATTGGACCTCCTACCAACCAATATTGGAAAACTCGTGCCTCCTGAATCAAAAATAAAACATACAATGGTTCCCGTACTTTCTGAAACTTTGATAGACAATTTGACATACTTACAAACATTTTTTCTGCCTGTAATACAAATAATATTTTTATACCATTCCAAGTACTGTATGTCGGAATAGATTGATCACACCAGTGCTGTAAGATAACCTTTTTAGCACAAGCTGAAATCAGCGCCATTTGATAACGCTGGTTTCCAATTACAGTGTCTTCAAATGACTCCAATAAATGTACCTTAGGGGAAAACTTGGAGTCTAACTATTGGAGGGGAACCAAATGCTGTTGAATGGAGTCCCATAAAGGCGCTGCCTTGTCACATTCCTATAAAATATGTAACAAGGTGCTCTGTACCTTACCACATCTTGTACAAATATCGTTCAACATTTTCACATCTTTTGCAATTTATCAGGTGTATAATAGATATTATGAAATATTTGAAATTACATACGACGGTATCTATCCCATTTAATGCATTTATACAAACTGGTCCACAAATGGGGCCAATCATATGGTTTCCCAGAAGAGATCAGAGCTTCATCCCAGTAAGGAGCAGTACCTGCCACCCTAAAAGGGAGCAATTCATAAAACTGATTATAAAAAACAGAAATATTATGGGGGTAAGGAGGCCTTAGGAGCTAAACTGAGTATTTTAGATAAATACATGTTAGACCATGGACCTGAACCAAAGCAACTAAACAGTAGATGTGAAACTTGAAAAAATTAAAGTTGTGTAATTGTATGGTGCTTGTCATCACCTCCCCTGGTATGGCGAGTGTTATCACCTCCCATGGTATAGCACGTGCTCTCTCCCCCCATAGTATGGTGTACACCCTCATCTCCCCAGGAATAGGGTGTTGCGTCTCCTTCCACGATACAGTATGTGCCCATACATCCCATAGTATACAGTTTTCCCCCTCACCTTCTCTGGTATGGAGTGTGCCCTCCCGTCCCTGGGTGTGGCATGTACCCTCACTCGCCTGGTAGAGTGTGTGGCCTCACTCCCCTGGTATAGTGTGTGCCCTCACTCATCAGGTAGTGTGTACTCTCATTCCCCTGGTATAGTGTATGCTTTCACTCGCCAGGTATAGTGTGTGCCCTCACTCCCCTGGTATAGTGTGTGCCCTCACTCCCAGGTATAGCATGTGCCCTCACTCCCCTGGTATAGTGCGTTCTTTCACTCCCCAGGTATAGTGTGTGCCCTCACTCCCTGGTATAGAGTGTGACCTCACTTCCCTGGTATAGTGTATGCCCTCACTCTCATGGTATAGCATGTACCCTCACTCCCCTGGTATAGTGTGGTGTGTGCCCTCACCCCCCGGTATAGTGTGCGCCCTCAGTCCCCTGGTACAGTGTGTGACCTCACTCCCCTGATGTAGTGTGTGCCCTCACCTCCAATGGTATAATGTGGATCCTCACATACTATATTATGGTGTATGCTTTCACCTCAATCGCTCATCAGCATTTTACACTGTGGATCATAGGCTGTCATTGGTGGTCTGAGGGAGTACTGTGGACTCACTGGTAGGGTCATCAGCTGGTTTGAGTCCTTTTTCAGTGGTAGGATGCAGAGGGTGGTGATGGGAAATATTTCCTCTCTCCCAAAGCCCCTTCTCCATAGTGTACCCCAGGGTTCGATTCTCTCACCTATGTTGTTCGTAATGTGCATGCTGCCCCTGGGTGATATCATCAGATGGTAAGGCTTAGGTTTTCACTGCTATGCAAGTGATACTCACCTGTACCTGTCATTTGCACCCAGGATATCTGGCACTGTCGATGTACTGACTTGTGTCTGATCAAGATCCAAGACTGCATGTCCTCAAGCCAGCTGCAGTTCAACCCAGATAAGACAGAGGTACTAGTTATTGAGCTCGGACGATGTCAGGGTGTGGGGAAAACAGTGGAGAAGACTGGTTTGGTACTGGGTTCCTCTAGTCTGGTGGCCTCTACCAAACTGATGAATCTGGGTGTCATCCATTGTCTGGAATGGCTTTACCATCTTCTTAACATCTCCTGAATTAAATCCTTGATCCCGTCAGAATACCTGCCCTCACTGCTGCATGCCTTTATGAACTCCTGGCTCGACTACTGTAATGTTATGTATATGTGGGTTAGTGGAAGGTATCTACCATGCCTTCAGCTAGTCCAAATTGTAGCGGCCAGGTTACTGATGGACCTTCAGAGGTCATGTCATGTGACCCCTGCCCTGTATGATCTGCACTGGCTGCTGGTGAAGTGGCAAATCTCTTTTGAGGTCGATTTGCTGACCTACAAAGCCCTACATGGGTTGGGCTTGGGTTATTTGTATGAGCTCCTGTTTCCTTACTACCCAATTCACCCTCACTGCTCCTCCAAGGAGAGCCTCCTAGTGGTTCTCATAGAAAGGTTTAAGACTTCGGGTGACCACACAGGTGGCTGGTCTGGCTCTGTGGAACTCACTTCGCAGGTCTCTGAGGGATGCTCCTTCAGTGGAGGCCTTTAAGAGAGGCCTAAAGACCCACCCTGTTCAGTCAAGCATTTGATGCGATTTAACCTCACTGGTCTTAGTCTTAAAGATCTCCTGGCTGCTGAATTTGCACTTTTATTATTTAAGTTGTATGTATTTATTATCATGTGTTATGTTATTTTTGGTTATAAATTTTATTGTGATTATGTACAGTACCCAGACCCTCTGGGATTGGGCACTAAGTGAATAAAATTACTACTACTACTACCTCCCATGATATAGCATGCATCATCACCTCCCATGGTATGGTGTGTGTCATCACCTCCCTTGATGTAGCATCTGCCCTCACCTCACATGGTATAGCATGTGCCCTCACATCCCATGGTATAGTGTGTGTCCTCACCTCCCATAGTAGAGGATGTGCCCTCACCTTGAATGGTATAACATGTATCCTCACCTCCCATAATATGCTGTGTGCTCTCACCAACCCTGGTATAGTGTGTGTCCTCAGCTGCAATGGTATAGTGTGTGCTCTCACCTCCCTGGTATGGTATGGTTTGGTATGATATGCTATGTGTTCTCACCTGCAATGGTATAGCTTGTGCCCCATCTGGAATGATATAGTGTGTTCCCTCACCTCCCCTGCTATGGTGTGCCCTCACCTCCCTATGCATGGTATGTGCCCTCACCTCCCCTAGTATAGTGTGTACCCTAAATTCCCCATGTATAGAATATGCTCCCTGCCTATGGTGTAGCACGTGTATTCGCCTCCCCTGGAATAGTGTGTGCCCTCACCTCCCATGGTATAGCATGTGCCCTCACCTGCTATGGTATGGTGTGTGCCCTCAATTGCAGTGGTATGGTGTGTGTCCTCTCCTGCAATGGCAAAGAATGTGTCACCTCCCATAGTATAGCATGTGCCCTCACCTCCCCTGCTATTGTGTGTGCCCTCACCTCCTTTGGTATGTTTTTTTCCCCTTGCCTCTCATGTTATAGCGTGTGCCCTTACCTCCCCTGGTATGGTGTGTACCCTCATCTCCCACAGTATACCATCTGCCCTCATTTCCTATGGTATAGTGTGTGCCCTCTCTTCCTATAGTATGGCATATGCACTTACCTCTCATGGTACAGTGTTTGCCCTCACCTCCCATTGTACAAAATGTACCTTAACCTCCCTGGTATGGTATGTGGCCTCACATCATATGGTATAGCGTGTGCCCTCACTTCCCGTAGTATGCATGTGCCATCACCATCCATGGTATAGAATGTGTTCTCCCCTCTCATGGTATGCCATGTGGCCTTGCATCCCTTGGTAAGGTGTGTACCCTCACCTTCCCTGGTGTAGTGTGTGCCCTCACTTCCCCTGGTATGGTGTGTTTCCTCACCTCCCATGATATAGTGGGTGCCCTCACATCTCATAGTATACTGTGTGCCCTAACCTAATCTCTCCTGGTATGATGTGTGCCCTTATCTCCTAACACATGGTATGCATCCTCACCTTCCATGGTACAACACATGCACTCACCTCTGAGAGTATAGCCTGTGTCCTCACCTCCCCTGGTTCAGTGTATGACCTCACCTCCACTGGTATAATGTATGTCCTCACCTCCCCTAGTATGATTTGTGCCCTCACCTCCCCTAGTATGGTGTGTGCCCTCGCCTCCCCTAGTATGGTGTGTGCCCTCACCTCTCACAGTATAGCATGTGCTCTCACCTCCTACTGTATGGCATGTTCCCTCACTTCCCTTGGTATGGTGTTTACATCACCTCCCCTGGTATTGCATGTATCCTCTCCCCACATGGCATAGTGTGTGCCCTCACCTCCACTGGTATGGTGTGTGTCCTCACCTCCCATGGTATATCATGTCCCATCACTTCCCCTGGTATGGTATGTGCCCTTACCTCCCATAGTATAATGTGTGCCTCGTCTCCACTGGTATGGTGTGCGCCCTCACTGAAATACTGTAGTGTGTGCTCGCACCTCTTCTGGTATGATATGGCCCACGCCTCCCCTGTTATCGGATGTACCTATACCTCCCTTAGCATGGTGTGTGCCCTCATCTTCCCTCATATGGTATGCGCCCTCACTCCCCTGGAATAGTGTGTATCCTAACCTCCCCCGGTATGGGGTGTGCCCTCACCTCCCATGGTGTAGTGTGTGCCCTCAGCTACTGTCGCATAGCAGGTGCCATCTACTGCAATGGTATACCATGTGCCTTCACCTCCCATAGTATGGCATATGCCCTTATCTCTTATGATGTGGTGTGTCTCCTCACCTCTTATGGTACATCATGTGCCCTCACCTTCCTGATATGATGTCTGACCTCACCTCATATGGCATAAGGCAAGGCAATTGTATTTCTTTACTGCCCTTTCCCAAGGGCTCAGGGTGCTTTACAATAAAGACAGTAAAACTTCAAAACAGTTAGTACAGCAACAGGCAGTGAGTATTAAATCATAAGTAACAGCAATAATTTAAAATCAAGGAAAGGCTTCAGTAAAATGATAAGTTCTTAGATTGGACTTAAAGGCCCCTACCATGTGATCAGATCTAATATGTTGTGGCAAAGCATTCCGCAAAGTAGGTGCCACAACACAAAATGCTCTGTCCCTCAACTGTTGCAACCTAGATACAGGAACAGACAGCAGGCCTGCATTGGAATAGCGGAGGATGCAATTTGGGCAGTAAGGAACCAGCAGGTATCTTCAAATGCTCTGGTCCAAAACTGTGTAGAGCCTTGAATGTTGTGAAGGATTTTTTGAAGATCATACGCCACCACATAGGCAGCCAGTGCAGCACATGGCGTAATGTGATCCCTACGAGAGGAGCCTGCAGTCAGCTGGGCTGCAGTTTTCTGGACAAACTGCAGGCATCACAACAAACCTCTAGATAACCCAAGGTACAAAGCATTGCAATAGTCTAGCCTAGAGGTGTAAAAGACATGAAGCATCATCACCAGGTCAGCAGGGGCTAGGTGCAGTTTAATCTTGGTAATGCTATGAAGATGGTAAAAGCCAGCCATGACCACAGCCAACATGTGATGATCCAGTGTCAACTTGCAGTCCAGAGTGAACTCAAGATTTTTAACCTCATCTACAGCTCTGAGTTATAGACCGCTCAGCAAAGGAAGTCAATCGACTCGTCAACACGGGACCCTGCCGACCCAGCTCGACAGTCATGATCTTTGTCTTACTTGGGTTAAGACATAACCTGTTTAAGACCATCCAGTCATTTATTTCAGTCAAAGCACTTCTCCAGCACAGAAACTGCATCACATCTGCCAGAAGTGTCAGATAAAACTGAGTACCGTCCATGTAGCAATGAAACTCAACACCATAGGGTCTAATGGTCTCACCCAATGGCAACATATATACACTGAAAACAACATGGAAGCAAGGATCGAGCCTTGAGGAACTCCGCAGGAGAGCATGGATGCCCTGGAAAGAAAACTTCCTAGGGCTACCTGCTGCCTTCTCCCGGTTATGTAGGACTCAGAACAGTTCAGTACAGTCCTGGTGAGTCCCACTTAGTCCCTTGTGCATAACATGAACCCTCACCTCCCAAAGTGTAGCATATGCCTTGAGCACCAATGGTATAGCATGTGCCTTCCCTTTCCATGGTATGGGGTGTACCTTCACCACCCATAGTATGGTATGTGCATGCGCATCCCTGGATATTGTGTTTGCCCTCGCCTCCCCTTCATAATTTGTGCCCTCCCATCCCCTGGTATGGTGTGTATGCCCTCACCTCCCATGGTAAAGCTTGTGTCCTCACCTCAAATAGTATCATGTGTGCCCTTCTTATGGTATAGCATGTGCCCTCACCTACCATTATAGGGTGTGTACCCTCTCCTCCCATGGTATAACATATGCCCTCATCTCCCATTGTATGGAGTATGCCCTCCCCTCCCATAGTATAATGTGTGCCCTCACCTCCTATAGTATAGTGTGTACCTCTACTCCCATGGTATAGTATCTACCCTAAACCCCCCATGTATGGTGTGCATCCTCACCTCCCCTAGTGTAGCGAGTGCCCTCACCTCCCAATGTTGTGGTGTGTGTTCTCACCTCCTATAGTACTGCGTGTGCAACATCTGCCATGGTATAGTCTGTACCCTCACCTCCCATTGTATGCTGTGTACCTTCACCTCCTCTGATATAATGTGTCCACTCACCTGCCATGGTATGGCCTGTACCCTCACCTCCCATTGTATGCTGCGTACCTTCACCTCCCCTGATATAATGTGTCCACTCACCTGCCATGGTATGGCCTGTACCCTCACCTCCCATTGTATGCTGCGTACCGTCACCTCCCCTGATATAATGTGTCCACTCACCTGCCATGGTATGGCCTGTACCCTCACCTCCCATTGTATGCTGTGTACCTTCACCTCCTCTGATATAATGTGTCCACTCACCTGCCATGGTATGGCCTGTACCCTCACCTCCCCATTGTGTCTCATTTTCACCTCCCTGATATAATGTGTCACTCACCTGCCATGGTATAGTCTGTACCCTCACCCCCCATTGTATGCTGTGTACCTTCACCTCCCCTGATATAATGTGTCCACTCACCTGCCATGGTATAGTCTGTGCTCTCACCTCCCATAGTATGTTGTGTGTCCTCACTTCCCATTGTATGGCATGTTCCCTCACCTCTCATGGTATAGCATATGCTCTCCTCTCCCAGATGTTTCTGCAGCACATACACTCACTGACAGGTCATAGTATAACTGAAAGAGGAGGAGGGCTGTGTCAGTCTCCATATCTAGCTGGGACGAGCACCGGCCACGGGTTGAGGAGAGGTGGGGAGGTGGGATGTCAGTGGACAGGTCGGGTGTATAATGGGAGAAAGAAGGAATGTGAGGGACCACTGCACCACTAGGTAATTTTTTCAAAAGTGTGAATAGGCGATTGGGGGGTGGTGAACAACTGGGCCATTAGGGAAACACTGAAGCATAGGAAATCTGCGATTGGGGAGTGAGTGGGAAGGGGACACACATTGGCCCACCAGGGAATGTTTAAAAGAGCTCAGAAAAATGATATCGGGGGTTGGGAGAAACTACTGGACTAATGGGGAATATTTTATAATGTGTGAGCAGGCGATGGGGGAGGGGGTCCGCTGGGCTTCTCAGCAATATTTTATAATGTGTGAATTGGCATTTGGGAGAAACATAGAAACATAGACTTCGACGGCAGATAAGGACCGCTTGGCCCATCTAGTCTACCTATTTCCCTACCTACAGGATAGGCTGCAGACCCTAGTTAACCAACAGCCTATTTCTTCCTACCCCCCACAAGAATTGCCTTATGTCTGTCCCATGCATTCTTGAATTCTCCCACAGTTTTAGATCCCACAACCTCCTCAGGAAGGCTGTTCCATGCATCCACTACCCTCTCTGTGAAATAATACTTCCTCACATTGCCCTGAACTGCCCTCCTTCTATCTTTAAATTGTGTCCCCTTGTTCTTGCACGTCTCTTTTTCTGAAAGATGCTACCCTCTTGGACTTTGTTGATTCCACTGAGGTACTTAAAAGTTTCTATCATGTCCCCCTCTCCCTTCTTTCCTCAAGAATATACATATTAAGCTCCTTTAGTCTCTCCTCATACGGCTTCTCTTGCAGACCCTGCACCATTTTAGTTGCCCTCCTCTGGACTACCTCTATCCTGTCTATGTCCTTGCAGAGATGGGGTCTCCAGAACTGGACACAGTACTCCAGATGGGGTCTCACTAACTGTCTATACAGAGGGATAACAACTTCCTGCTTTCTGCTGCTGATGCCTCTCCCTATACATCCCAGTATACCCCCAGCCCTCCCTACTGCCTTCTCACATTGCATCTAACCTTAAGGTCATCTGATCCGATTACCCCAGGTCCCTTTCCTTTTTGTTGTTGTTACTACCTCCCCACCCATTGCGTATTCTTCCCTGGGTTCTTGTTTCCCAGGTGCATTATTTTGCACTTCTTTGCATTGAATCCTAGCTGCCATACTTCTGACCATTCCTCCAACCTTGCCAAGTTCCTTTTCATCCTTTCCACGTCTCCTTGTGTATCAACCCTGTTGCAGATCTTTGTGTCATCTGCAAAAGGCATGCCTTTCCTTCAGTCCCTCTGCAGTGTCACTGATGAGACATTAAAAGGACTGGACCCAATACTGAACCCTGCAGTACCCACTAGTAACCCCTCTTTCTTCAGAGTGGACTCCATTTACAATTAGCTTCTTTGTCCTGTTGTGCAGCCAATGTTTTACCCAGGCTACCACCCTGGGACCCACTCCCAGGCTGGTTAATTTGACTATTAATCTTTTGTGTGGGACTGTGTCAAATGCCTTGCTAAAGTCTAGGTAGGCCGTGTCCACAGCCCCTCCCTGGTCTACTACTTTTGTCACCCAGTCAAAGAAATCTATTAGATTCGTCTGACATTACCTTCCCGCTGTGAACCCATGCTGCCTTGGGTCCTGTGCTCACTGGCCTCTAGGTACTCAACTGTTCTTTCCTTCAGAAGTGAGCTCCATCACTTTCCCTACCACAGAGGTCAGACTGACAGGTCTGTAGTTTCCTGCCTCTGTCTTGGTCCCACTTTGTGAAGAGGAATCACATCCACCTTCCTCCAGTCCTCGGTACCACACCATCCTCCCATGATTTATTAAAAGAGTAGCCAGTGGTTTCACTAGTTCCTCCTTAATTCTTTTAGAATTCTGGGGTGAATTCCATCAGGACCCATTGCTTTGTCCACCTTCAGTTTTAGGAGTTCTTGCAGAACCCTTTCTTCTGTGAAAGGACTGGGATTGACCCCCCTATCAAGAGTGCTTCTGTTAATTGGATTAGGCACTTCCCCCTCCTCTTTTGTGAATACTGAACAGAAATATTCGTTCAGTATCCCTGCTTTTTCACTGTCCCCCTCTGCCCACCCACCGTTCATTCTATTCAGCCTCACTATCCCTCCCTTTGTCTTTCTACGCTCGCTGATGTACCTATAAAAGGTTTTATCCCCCTTCTTAACTGAGTTGGCTATGTTTTCCTCAGTTTGGGCCTTTGCTATTCTGACTTCCCTTCCTGCTTCCTTCTGCCTTAACTGGTACAGCTCTCTGTCCTGCTCCTTCTGTGTTTCCTTATACTTCTGGAATGCTATCTTTTTCTTCCTGACTTTTACATCCACCTCTTTTGAGAACCACAGTGGCTTTTTCTTTCATTTTGATTTGTTTATTTGCTTCACACAAAGGCTTGTTGCCTCTGTGATGGCAGTTTTGATGATTCCCCATTGTTGCTCCACACTTTCTTCTAGCCTGTTTGCTAGTGCTTTTCTGAGGCACTCTCCCATCTTGCCAAAGTCAGCCCTCCTAAAGTCCAGTACCCTCACTTTTATATGGCTTGACTCTGTAGCTGAGTTTAACGTGAACCACACTGTTTGATGGTCACTTGTCCCCAGATGGCAACCCACTTCTAGATCTGAGATCCTCTTACTGCCCCCGTTTGAAAGTACGAGGTCTAAGATTGTTCCCTCATGAGTGGGTTCCGAAACTAGCTGTCTGAGGCCTGCCACCTGTAGGGCATCAAGAATGGCCCTGCTCTTGGATGTGGCTGCAGCAAATGTGCTCCAGTTAACATCTGGCATATTCAGGTCTCCATCAACAGTATCTCCCTTTCTCTGCCATCCTAAGAATGCCTTCTATCATATCCTTGTCCATTCCCTCCTGACATGGGGTCTGTACACAACCCTGTGCGGATTGTGGTGCCCTTTCCAGTCTCCAAGGTGACCCACAGTGCCTCCTCTCCTCCTGTTTACTCTTTTGTTCGGTTGCTTTTATCCTTCCTTTACACAGAGGCTACTCCTCCCCTCTTCTCCCCTGCCTGTCTCTCCTGTAGGTTATGTACCCTGGTATGTTAACATCCAGTCATGGTTCTCTGTGTACCATGTTTCTGTGACTGCTCACGATATCCAGGCATCCCTCTTCCATCAAGGCCACCAGCTCAGGGAGCTTGTTGCCCAGACTATGGCATTGGTACTCATTACCCTCCATTTCCTGATGGCCTTACTCCCTTTTGCCCCATCCCTGTCCTTCTTGCCTTTGTCACTTTCTCCATTTACCCCTGCCCTTCTCCCTATCGATACCTCTATGTTGGTGTTTGCCGCACTTACTACCGTGATTATTTGGGGGCTAGGATTTCCCTGCTCCTTTCCAGTGCCTCCCCCCTTGGCTAGTTTAAATGCTTGCCAATGAAGCATTTAAACCTATCACCTAGGATCCTGGTTCCCCTCCCAGACAGATGCAGCCCATCATGCCAGTATAGGCTTGCATCACTCCAGGTGGACCCCCAGTCCCCAATGAAGCCAAATCCCTGAGCTCCACACCAGTTTTTCAACCACTGATTGAATCCCATGGTGCGGAACACCCTAGCCTCTCCTATGCCATAGATGGGCAGCACCTCCGAGAAGGTTACCGTGCGTGCTACTTGACTAAGGCCCCTCCCCAATTCCACAAACTCTTCCTGCACTTCTCTAATCCCTTTCTTAGCCAGGTCATTTGTCCCTAGGTGGACAATGACATCCAGCAGGGAGGTTGAACACACTGGACCAGCAGGTATTTTTTTCAAATCAATGAATGGGCGATTGGGGTAGAAGGACCACTATGCCACTAGGTCTTACTCTCTACACTGAAAAGGGTGCTAAGGGGCTGCTGTGCCCCACATAAATGATCCCATAGTGGGCATGCAAATGATCCATTAACACTTTGCATGCATAATGTTCATTTGCATGCTTTGGCTGAATGTAGCCCACAGGGGTCTTGATGCTATCCCCTTTTGGACAGTGCTATTCCCATTTTACCACACCTTCTTATGAGCAGTACAGCTGTCATTTTTCACATCTCACCCAAAATGTGTTTCCACCCATGTAGCGCAGAATGGCGCAGTCGGTGTGTGAAATCAATGTATGGGACAAATTAAGAAAATCACAGTGACACTGTTCATGAGCAGAGGTCTTAAAATGGGTATGTTGAAAATTTGGTGAAAAAATTCCTAAAAATGACTGTTTTACGAGGGTGCATTGCGCAGTTCCTACGCACACTCGTAAGGTCGTGAATTTTCAATATTTTCACTCCAGATTTCCAACATTGCCATTTTACCACACCTTCTTATGAGTAGTATAGCTGTCATTTTCACATCTCACCCAAAGCGTGTTTCCGCCCATGTAGCGCATAATGACACAGTTGGTGTCGTAAATCAATGTACAGAACAAATTAAGAAAGTCACAGTGACACTGTTCATGAGCAAAGGTCTTAAAATGGCTATGTTGAAAATTTGGTGAAAAATTCCTAAAATGACTGTTTCACGAGGGTGCATTGCGCAGTTCCTCCCTTTGCAAGTTCACAATTTTCAATATTTTCACTCCAAATTTCCAACATTGCCATTTTACCACACCTCCTTATGAGCAGTATAGCTGTCATTTTCACATCTTGCCCAAAATGTGTTTCCACCCATGTAGTGCACAATGGCGCAGTATGTGCAAAATCAATGTATGGGACACATTAAGAAAATCACAGTGACACCGTTCATGAGCAGAGGTCTTAAAATGGCTATGTTGAAAATTTGGTGAAATAATTCCTAAAAATGACTGTTTTACGAGCGTGCGTTGCGCAGTTCCTATGCATGCTCGTAAGTTTGCAAATTTAATATTTTCACTCCAGATTTTCAACATTGCCATTTTATTACACTTCCTTATGAACAGTACAGCTGCCTTTTTTCATATGTCACCCAAAATGTGTTTTTAGCACATGTAGCGCACAATGGTGCTGTTGGTGTGCGAAAGCAATGTTTAGGACAGATTAAGAAAATCACAGTTACACTGTTCATGAGCAGAGGTCTTAAAATGGCTATGTTGAAAATTTGGTGACAAAGTCCATAAAATGACTGTGTGCAGGTGAGCAATCACGCAGTTCCACGCACCCTCGTAAGTTCATGACTTTGTAATATTTTCAGTCCAGATTTTCACCAGTGGCATTTTTCACACTTCCTTATGAACAGTACAGCTGTCATTTTCACAACATGGCTGAAGTGTGTTTTCACACTTTCAGCGCTGAGATGCATAGTCGCTGTGGGAAATCATTGTTCGGCACAGATAAAGAAAATCACAGTGACACTGTTCATGATCGGAGGCACCAAAATGCCTGAGTTGACAATCTGCTGTAAAATATCTCCAACCTAATTATATTACGGTGTGCATTGCACAGTTTCTATATAAGCTCATGACTTCACCATTTTTTAAATATTTTCTGCAGATTTGCAACATTACCATTTTACACCTCCCCATGAACAGTACAGCTGTCATTTTTACATCCTGTTCGAATGTTTTTGCACCTGTGGTGCTAAATGCCGTACTAAGCTGTGCATAAGCAGCTTTTGGCTAACAAACTGATATTCCCCCTGTTCATGAGGTGGGTCACAAAAACACATGTTGAAAATTTGGAGTGAAAATACCAACGAATGCCTGAGGTATTAGGGTTTCCAAACCATAATGCCCAACCCTGTAGAGAATGACAGGCATCAGGGTGTGACTTGGGATTCTTGCCTGTAATGCTCATACCATTCCACCCTGCAGCCAGTGAGAGGCATCGAGGTATGCCTTGGACTCTTCAGCCCCAAAGTTCACCCCATTCTCCTATATTGCACCCATCTCACCGCATTTCCTAATGTAATGGGGTGCGCATAAGGGCCAAAGACCCCAAGGAACACCGTGACACTTGTCAGTGTCTGCAAGATGGGGTGTGGTGAAATGGTGAGGCCGTTATGCCTGATGACCAAAATGCACACCCCAATGCCTGTCACTCTCTGCAGGGTGGTGGTGGGGTTGGCTTCAGTTCAGTACTTCACTGCCATTCCTATTACGCAGCTCTGTAACTTCTACATTACCACTGCCAATGCCAGCAAGCAAACATTCGGCATTGACAAATGCTTGTTTTTCTAGGTTTTCCATTTTTTTTCTTTACCCTATCTGAAGGTTTTTCTGAGGTAAGTGATATGGTTTGGGGTCTGATGTTGTGTCTGACAGACATGTTGCGCTTGACGCTGATGTTTTCTGTAATGAAAGTGTTTTTTTTCTTGGCAGTGGATTGCGAGTGTCTCTGCTGCTTGTGCTTACTGTTATGAGAACTGAGTGTGTGTTTGGCATAATAACCATCCAGTTATTAAGACAAACAACAACTGGCTGAGCCCTTAGAAAAAAAATGCTCACCAGTTGTTATAGGTGCAATAAGACACCTCAGCATGTTCCATTATGGTATTATAATTGCATTTCTCAGGTGCATTTAATTGCACTTGGCTGCACCTCATGCCTAACAGAGCACCTGAGGCATGCGATTATATCACCGTAATGCACACTCTGTCATGTCTTATAACTTACATAATGCATACTTTCTATACATTGTTCTCTGTATAATGCACATTTCCCAAACTGAGGACAATTCACATTAAAATCAGAAGAACAGACAGTGATCTGCCCCAGACAAGCTATGTTTACTTCTCTGCATTTTTAAATGCCATATTTTTTTAATCATAGGCAATCTTTCTGCATGGAGACTGGTCAGTAAATGAAATAAAGCACAGTTAAGTAAGAACTAATCATAAGAGTAGATCTTCAAGAGGATCTCTTCCAGCAGGCCATCGTCAGTAGGACTAAGCCATCAGGTACAAGGACCACATGGAAACATTTCTAGCTAGCAGTTTACCAGCAGGGACTGCCCACTTCTGACAACAGTGGCTGATGTCATCCTATCCTATATAAGGCGGGTGGCCCCCACACCCTCCTCAGTTCTCCCAACAGAGACCATAAGCAGGATTCCAGAAGGGGGAACTGAGGAGGCCTCTGAGGTAACCCTGTAACAAAGAAAAGGAAAAGCAGATGGCTCACCCCTATGAAAGGTGAGAAAGACCCAGGAAAAAAAGGGGAAAGGAGAGAGGGAAAGTAGGGCCTGCTGCAAGAGATCCTCTTGAAGATCTATTGTTATGGTAAGTTCTTACGTAATTGTATTGTCTTATTTTGAGGGTATCTCTTTCAGCAGGCCATCACTAGTAGGACTGAGTCCCAAACAGTTTTGGTACTAAAGACAGGAAGTTTGGGTGGTAGGCAAAAAATAACAGCCTAAGAAAGGAGGCCTTGCAGGACAGCTAGGCTGAAGCTGGCTCGATGCCTAGAGGCAATGTCCAGACTATAATGCTTGGTAAAGGTGTGGACAGTTCTCCAGGTGGCAGCAGCGCAGATGTCAGCAGCTGACACATTATGGAAGCAAACCACTGATGCGGCCATCCCCCTTGTGGAATGGCCTTAACTCCACCAGGAAGTTCCTTGCCATACTTCTGGTAACAATAAACAATGCAGTTTGCTAACCACTTAGACAAACACTGTTTGGACACTGGGGTTTCCTCTTTCCCAGGGGCAAATGAAACAAACAACTGATTGGACTTCTGAGAGTCCTTAGTCCTGAGTATAGTGCCTCAGAATTCTATGCACATACAAGGTATGTAGCAATGCCTCTCCTTGATTGGAATGCTCTGGAAAATAAACAGGCAGCTGGAGGGATTGATTCAAAGTAAACTCCAACACCACCTTAAGAAGAAACTTAGGATTTGAACACAGACACCCTGTCTTTGTGAAAAACTAAATAAGGCTCCTTATACATGAGGGCCTGAAGCCCTGAAATCCTTTGAGCAGAAGTAATGGAAACTAAAAATAATGCTTTCCACGACAGAAAGCATAGCTTACAAGATGCTTATGGCTCAAAGGGAGGCAGCGTAAGCTTTTCCAACACAAAATTAAGGTCCCAAGGTGGGACAGGGTCCCTGATTGGGGATTCAAGTGTAAAATGCCCCACAAGAATGTGAAGGACACATCAAATTGGGACAGTGACAGCCCAGCCACAGGTACTGTACATGATATGCAGAGATGGCAGAGAGATGTACCCTAATAGAGGAGTGCCATAATCATTGAGTAGGTGGCCCTGGTGGAGGGTTTTCTGGCCACCATCAAAACATCAGCCACTCTGAGGGAGACCCCAAATCTGGTAATAGTTATGTCCTCAGGAGCCATGCATGGAGATGGAGGGAACTGAGGTCTGGATGGAACAGGGTGCCCTGCTCCTGGGAGAGCAAGCCCATGCACAGGAGCAGGCCCAGTGGAGGTTCTACTGCCAGTTGTAGTAAGGGGAACCAGATCTGATAAGGTCAGAAGAGGGCAATGAGGATCATTGTAGCGCTCTCCATCTGGAGTTTGATCAGAACTCATTGAAGGACATACGATCATACGAACATACGAAATTTGCCAGCAGATAAAGGCCTAGAGGTCTATCAAGTCTGCTCAAATGTGCAGCTAGCACCCCTTATTCTGCAGCTGCCCCTCCCAGGAGTGGGAAGGGAGAGAAGGCATACAGAATCCTCCCTGTCCAGGAGAGGAACAATACATCTTGCTGGAAAACTCCAGGCCCTGGATCTAGTAAGCAGAAAAGCAGCAGTCTTGCATTGAGTGGGGACACAAAAAGGTCCAACTCGGGCCGACGCCATCTGTCAAAGAGGTCTTCTACCACTGAGGTCAGAAGTTCCCACTCATGAGCTCTTGACCACAAGTGACTTAGGCTGTCCACCAGGACATTTAGGTCACCGGGAACATGGACAGCCAAGAGTCTGAGGTTGTGCTTGATGGCCCAATACTAGACTCCCATCACTTCCCTGCACAAGGGATAGGAATAAGTTCCACCTGCTTGTTTATGTAATAAACCACACACATGTTGTCCATCTGAATCAAGAGCAGGCCCAGGGAGAGCTGAGTCTGAAAGGCCTGCAGAGCATACAAGACTTCCTGCATCTCCAGGACATTGATGTGGAGATCCCTCTCAATCTCAGACCAAGTCCCTTGAGTATGGTGGGTCCCCATGTGGGCTCCCCAACCAGGGCCAGAGGCATTTATTGTAAGGATCTGCTGAAGGGAAGTAATAGAAAAGTGAACTCCCAGAAACAGGTTGCTGGGCTCCAACCACCATAACAGCTCCTTCTTGATTGGACCCGACACCAGCACTGGTTGATCTAGGGTGTCCATGAATTGGTCCCACTGGACCCGCAGTGTCCATTGAGGGGTTCTCATGTGCAGCCTGGTTAAGGGAACCATAGCAATGGCTGCAGTCATGAAGCCCAAAAGCCTCAGGAACTCCCTTGCTGGAACATGGCAGTTGGAGAAAAGAAGGCAGACCTGAGCCATCAGGCACTCTGTTCTGTCAAAACATAACAAGGCCTTGCCCTGAGCCCTGTCCTGCATGGTCCCTATGTAAAGAAGGTGCTGGCATGGGGTGAGTAATGATTTGGGCAGATTGATGTTAATGCCCAAAGCCTGGAACAGGTGACAGGTACTTGCAGGAGTTTGTAGCAGCTGAGCCCTGGACGGGGGTGCCAATAGCTAGTCATCCAGGTAGGGAAAGACATAAAACCCTGTTGCCTCAAGGCTGCAGCAACCATCACCAGGCACTTGGTAAAAACCTTGGGGGCTGAGGACAGGCCAAAGAGCAGAGCCTGAAACTGGTAATGCTGTCCCTGGAAGTAGAAGTGTAGGAAGCACCAGTGGGATGCAAAAACTTTGCTGTGCAGGTAAGCATCCTACATGGCCAAAGAGCAGAGCAAATCCCCCTGGTGAAGCAGGGGCAGCAATCCCTGAAGGGTGACCATCCGGAACCGTTTGTACTCTATGTATAGGTAGGGGTTGCTCAAGTCAAGGATGGGACAGAGGTCTCCTGTCCTCTTGGGGACCAGAAAGAAGTGGGAGTAAAATCCCCCTTTTGTGTTGGGCCCAGGGAGCAGGCTCTATAGCCTTCTTTTGAAGTAAGGCCTGAATCTCTGCCCATAAGAGGGGGATGTTGAATGGAGGATATGCGGATGGACCCGGAGGATTTTCTGTAGGCCACTTCAGGGCCTCTAGAGTGTGGCCATGCTCAATGAGCTGCAGCACCCAGTTGTCTGTAGTAATCTCCCTCCACCTGTCCAGGTGGAAGGGGAAATGACCCCTGATAACCGTCTCCTGAAGCCCTATGGGAGGGGGGTCTAGCAAGGAGTCAAGAGGTGCAGACATCCCCTGGGTGTGCAGTGGTCACTCCTTTAGCAGCCCAGGAAGGGTCTGGGAGAGATTGGGAAGGGCAGCACCTGCCTTGTGTTTGCCATGGACCTTGAGTGGGGGTTGGGCCTACCTACAGGAGGAGTGGAGAAAGGGGGTCCTCTGACTCAACTTTGGCTGGGTGTGGTACATGGAGTGGACCGATCTCAGGGCCCTCCCTGAAGTTTGGAGCTCTGAGATAATGTCTTAAACATCTCTCCCAAACAGCTTAGGACCCTGAAAGGCAGCACCCATAGTACTAGATTGGATGTCTGGAGTGAAGCCCTAGACTTTGAGTCAAGCATAGCACCTCAGACTAATGCACATGGCAGTCATCCAGCCTAAGGCATCCACAACATCATAGGCCACCCAGAGGACATGTGTACCGATGTCTCACCCAGTCTTAAGGGCCTGAAGCGTTTGCTGCTTTGAGGGGTCATCTGGAATGGCCATAACCGCCTCCCTGGCCTGGTCCCACAAGAAGTTTTGGTATTGCACCATATGGTCCAAGTAGTTAATGGCCTGAATGTCTAGGGTGGCAGATGCAAAGGCTTGCTTGCCCATTTGGTCCAGCTGTTGAGATTCTCTGTCTAGAGGAGGGCACTGCGGTGTGAGGTTGTCAGAACTAGTTACGTGAAAGATTGAACCCTCCTTGAACCTGGTGTGAGGTTCTAACCGACTCGAACACTAAGCGGACCATAAAAGGTTTGAATCACCCATGAAACGTTGTCTGTTTGCACTTGAGGCATTTCCACGTACGGGTCAGGGTGAGGGTCGGTAAGCTGTATGAGTCATGGATCTGTGGGGGTATTTAGGTAGATGCCGCGAGGAGGAGCGCCATTTGCTGAGGATCGGAGCGGAGGCAGCAGCAGCCTAGCTAAACTGTAGCGTTAGCGGTTAGCGTACCGCTACTCTTGTCCAGTGCCACTTCCATCATCCATTTTCCTGTGAGACCGAGAACAAGAAAGGCTGAAAAAGCTCAAAATCGGGTGGGAGTGGGACTAGGGAGGTTCAGGACAGGTGGAGGATTAATCAAGAATTGGGAAGGGACTGGGAATAGGGAGGGATCGAGACCGAGATCAATCAATATCAGGACTGGAGGAGGACTCAGGAGGACTTGGAGAGAGAATAAAAAAATAAGAAGAAGTGAAGAACCTTTGTGAAATGTGATTATTTGAAACTGCAGCACTGCTCAGTCAGTGGTGCACACTGCACACTCAGCAGCTGCCAGCAACAAGCATACAAGGGGGCCAAAAAAAGGCAAATAAATCTGAACCCTTCCCAGTGTAGTGTGTGTGTCACAGAGAGAAGCCCAGTGTGTGCCCCTTGACTGCACTGTACCCTACCCAGTGTGTGTTACAGAGAGAAGTCCAGTGGCCAGTTGTGTGGTGGCATTAACCTTACATGACAGAAACGTAGAAATATAATTCTCATTCCCTGGGTTGCGTATGTGACTCCGTCTCCTGTGGTCAGCCCATCACCCTGCTACTGTGTGCCCTTTGACTGCACTGTACCCTACCCAGTGTGTGTGTTACAGAGAGAAGCCCAGTGGCTAGTTGTGTGCTGGCATTAACCTTACATGACAGAAACGTAGAAATATAATTCTCATTCCCTGAGTTGTTGGTTATGTATGTGACTCCGTCTCCTGTGGTCAGGCCATCACCCTGCTGCTGTGTGCCCTTTGACTGCACTGTACCCTACCCAGTGTGTGTTACAGAGAGAAGCCCAGTGGTCAGTTGTGTGGTGGCATTAACCTTACATGACAGAAACGTAGAAATATAATTCTCATCCCTGGTTGCGTATGTGACTCCGTCTCCTGTGGTCAGCCCATCACCCTGCTACTGTGTGCCCTTTGACTGCACTGTACCCTACCCAGTGTGTGTGTTACAGAGAGAAGCCCAGTGGCTAGTTGTGTGGTGGCATTAACCTTACATGACAGAAATGTAGAAATATAATTCTCATTCCCTGGGTTGCGTATGTGACTCCGTCTCCTGTGGTCAGCCCATCACCCTGCTGCTGTGCACCCCTTGATTGCTATGTGTATGCCTATGCCCAGCAGCCCAATCATTCTGTAAGCCTTGAACCTGGGATCCTTTAGTTGCAAACTGTCATATTCTTCAATTACTTTCAGTCCACGGTATCACAGTGTCACACAACCAAAATAAAATTTGGAGTTAGTAGCCAGCGATCACAGATCACATTGCTTTGTTACACAGGAATTGTTTGGGTGTGGGTGTGTTCACACGTATACTGGTAGTACTGGTACTTACTGTCTGTTATGGCTGACACCAACATAGATGAAGCATCTAGTGCTGGTGTTGGAGCAGGTGTTGGTGGTAGTGGTAATCCTGGTGCTAACAGAAATAACCAAAATGTTTCACGTGATAAAATTCAACAAACAGCAAAGAGCAACAGTGAAGTGTGGTAAGGGGGACCTTTTAAGAAAACCTGTACAGCTGCTGGGGTCACACGGAGAGGCACCATAAGGTATGCCATTCATGCTGTTAAGATCCCTGTGACTAGCAGCAATAATGCAAGTGACAGTGAGTCCTCTCTGACTCAGACAGTAGCTCTTTGTCTCAGTCCGACACTGTTGTGTCTCGCGACAAATCATTACTTCCTCAACAAAGTGAAATGAGCAAGTCTGCTGACAATGAATCAGGTAGTGCACTTGCAAATACATCCAGCACTGTTAGCAATGAAAAGGACATATCCATTGAATCCACCACTTCTGTGTTGGCCAGCAATGAAAATCCATCAGAGTCTTCTGTCCACTCTTCTAGCACCAAGGAGCATGTCCCAGGTTCTGTTAGGACAGGTGAAAAGACACAAACAGTCTTTAGCTATCTTCCTAGCACTCGAACAAAATCTGTCACATCTGAGGTGTGGAATTATTTCTCTGTCAGTAAACTGATCCATGCAGAGCAATTTGTTCCCTGTGTAAACAGAGTGTAAGCCGTGGTAAAGTTGTGTCATGCCTTGGCTACTAGCTCTTAAACGCCATCTGAAAAGCATTCGGTTTTGCTTGATCATCCAAAACCCATGTCCTCCATCTTCCAGACCACACGTGAGAAGGGTCAGGAATCTGAAATGGATACTGAATTGTCTGAACTTGATGCGGGCAGAACCACTGCCAGCCCTAGAATCACTGTTACCACCAATGCCAGCACCATTAGTACCAGTTGCACATCCAGTGATGGCACTGAATGTATAAGTCCTAGTCCACCATCTCTGCATCCATCTGCCCATCGAAGCACGGTGTATAATAAACCAGCAGGGACATGTTGCAAACAGCTAACACTGTCTCAGGCATTTGAAAGGAAAAATACCTTTACTAGAAATCATCCAAAGACCCTTCATCTTAATCACCGAATTGGTGAACTGTTAGCTGGAGCCCTTCTTCCATACTCTTTGGTAGATCATGAGGATTTTAGGGAGCTCATGACATTAGCAGAGCCTCGTTACAATGTTCCTCATCGAAGGTACTTTTCCTATGTTGAAATACCAAACATTTATCAGGCTTTAAAAGTGACAGTGATGCTTGCACTTAAAAATGCAGAGGGTGGGGTTATTCATGTCACAACAGATATGTGAACCAGCACTCAAAACATAGATTACATGTCCCTTACCGCTCATTGGGTCACGTTTTCTTGTGCTTCTTCAAAAACAAAGACACCCCAAAAGATGGCGCTGCTGCATATAAAGAAGTTTGGGCAAAGTCATACTGCTGCAAACATCTTGCAGGAACTAAATGACCTCCTTGACGAATGGGTTTATTCTCACGGTCTAAAATGTGGCTTCATAGTAAGTGACAATGGAGCCAACATCTTAAAAGCAGTACAGGATGGAGGATTTCTGCATGTCTTCTTGCTTTGCACATTGCTTACACTTAATTGTCACGAGTTTCTCAGCAACGAAACACAAGTGGATGGTATGATTGCTGTTTGCAAAAAATTGTGACTCACTTTTCACATTCAACCAAGGCTATACGGACATTGTCCGAACTGCAAAAACACAAGCTGCCCCAGCAAAAGCTGATTCAAAATGTTTCCACTCATTGGAACTCAACGCTTTATATGCTGCAGCACCTCTTGAGCAAAAGCAAGCTGTACATGAGTACTGCTCCAGTTACATTATTGGAGATGGCATTATGCTGTCTGTGCTGCAGTGGAAATTAATGGAGACAGTGTGCTGTATTCTAGCTCCTTTTGAGACAGCTACAAGGGACATGTCTTCTGAAGGTGCATCTGTGAGTCAGGTTATCCCACTCATAATGCTCATTTCACATCAACTTAGTGTTCTAAATCTACAAATAGAAAAATACAGATCTGAAGCGCAGACAACATGTCGCCTGTATCATGGGAATCTCGTAAAGAGAATGAGCGAGCACTTCAAAACCAATGACAAATTAGTTGCAATGGCGAAATCAAGACACTACATCCTTGCAACTCTCTTAGATCCCAGGTTCAAGGCTATACATCTTCCAAAATCAGATGATATAGATCAGTACAAATGTATGTTGCTAGATGAGCTGCAGCACTCACAGGAGTCAAACACAGACACGCACAGTACCCTCAGGTTGTCATCACCACAACATGCAGGTTCATCTTCACAAGGGATACAGAACTGGAAAAGTCACCAAACATTAACAGAAGTTGTTCACAACTGCCACTTCTTCAGCCCTTAGTAGCAAGCTAAATCTGTGGCAAAACCTTTCCCAAATTGCTGCCATACCAGCTGCTTCTGCTGATTCTCTCTGAGTGGTCTCTGTCCAACATGGTAGACAGTTACCTGCAAGAACTGCCTATTCCTATTGATGCATGCCCTTTGAATACTGGAGATCAAAAAGTCAATTTGGACAGAGCTGTATGATGAAGCGTGTAAATATCTTGGTTGTCCTGCAACAAGTGTCTCTTCAGAACCATGTTTAGTACAGCTGGCAATATTGTGACAGACACCAGAAATAGGTTGCTGCCAGAAAATGTACACACGTTAACTTTTATTAAAGTTAATAAGTCAAGATTTTCGTATCCCTACAAGAGTATACAAACTGATCCTGAAGTGACTGATGTTGTGGATGTTGATGGTGATGACAACTCAGATGGTGGTGGCTGGTAAATACTGTGTGGACTGAGTCTCTCTGCACCAAAAGGAAACTTTACAGACTGTGATGACTGGTTGTCTCTCCTCTCTCTCGATCTACTACCTTGGACTATATACCCCCCAAAACTTTCACCATTTCATGGCAAGCTGCTTTGTAGCTAGGGTCTAAACTAAAGTCAACAAGTTTTATATACAGGGCAATTTTAACATCAGTGGGAACAGGCCCAAATTTGGCATAAAGGGACACTGTCATGTCAATCCTTTCTGTATCATATTATTTATAGTTAAAGTGCAAACATATATTTTTGGATTTACCTTCTGTGACTTTGTGGTGCATCAGTATGGGCTTGGACAGGAGACGGTCTATTTTTCAAGTTTAAAGAGGACAAAACAATGAGTTCTAATTGGTAGCTGTTTATTATTTTTTCAATTACAGAAATGTTAGCCATAAACAAAAAATGGATGCTAGTACATGGGTGAGGGTTGTGGGTTGGTTTTAACATGGGTGTAAGGGTGGCATGGGTGCTACTGCACAGATGAGGGTGGTGGAAGAAAAGTGGAATGGGTGATGGGGTGAAAGGTGGGTGTTGTTTTAGTTCTTTCATTTACAGATTCGTGATCAGCTGGAGATGGTGAGGAAAAAAATGACGACAGACCGAACCTACTGTACACATAATATATATTCTTATTAAATACATTGCAAACTGCTGCCACCTAGCACAATTGTCCTGTCCCCTTTAAAAAAAGAATAAAGGAATCAGAAATAAAAGAAAATCTGCATCAGCAGTTTTCACAGAATGTGACGTATCATAAAGTGTTTTTGCTTTACAAGTAGTGATAATTTGATACATAATGGGGTTGACAGATGCTGTCCCTTAAACATCACATGCCAACTGCTGCAGCTACATTAAATGTTCCTTAGTATGTGGTGAGGAAACCACTTTTTTATTTATGTGACTGAAATACAGATTTTATTGAAGTATCAGCTGCAAAAATGCATCATCTTAGAAAGTTGTATGTATTACTTCAATTTGCCAACAAAAATGTTGGTATATGTATGCATTACCTTAGAAAATTGCATGCATTTTTGCCAGCAACAATGACTGGCATATTTTTTTTATTCAAATGTCTTGACTGACTACATAATGACATAATATGTTTTGCAACAGTTCCACATGCTGCTGCTGTAGTACTTGGCTTGACTTTGTTATAAAAGCTTTCTTTTAAACATAGCAACTTTTGATTTACTCATTTAAAACAGAAAGCAGCATATAGCTGAAATTAGGTAATATCAGTTATTTTTTCTCATAATTCATGACGATGAGTATATATAACTGAGTACATAAATGGCTAATGTGCCTCTTTCTTTCACTAAGGAACTATGATGCAGCTGCAGCAGGAAAACTTTTAACATATGGGTGGGTGGGTGGGCCTGTTACGTATTAAGTTGCTGGCTTTAGCAAACAGAAGAAACCATAAATAAACCTAGTTGTATTCCTATCAATGTCACACATGATAATTTCTCTCCCCTTATATTGAACAGTTTTCCTTTACATGTATTTTATTACTATCTTTGTTACTGGCAGCACAATAAAAAAATAGGGTTCGAGTTCTAAAAAGTTCTAAAAAAGATTAGAAACCTAGAACTTTTTCAAAAGTTCTAGACTAGAACTAGAACCCAGAACTTCAGAGGGTTCTGACAACCCTACTGCGGTGCTTTGGCCTCTTGGTGCAGTCATGGGCCATGTTAATGACTACCAAATCTGCTTTCCGGTGCTCACTAAAGTAGGATTTGCCAACTGGGGCATGATAAAGCTGGCGAGCCTTCTTAGACACCGCTGAAACCATATGGGGGGTGGTGCCATGCTGCCTTGGTAAGGTTTTCATAAGACTTAATGAAGGGGGGGGCCACCAAGAGGGAAGCATCTTGCTGATAAAGGTAGACTGCCAGGCAGCAACGCTCCAGGTCCTGTTCATCAGTCACCCACCCCATAGTGGCTTGGATATGCTTCATGATGTCCATGATGTGGGGTCATCAGGAAAGGATCTGGGTGCATTACTGGGCTCCCCCTCATCTCCTGAGGAGTCTGCCAAAATGGAGGAAGACTCATAACTGCCACCGTCATCGGTGGCTGAGTTGTTTTCCCCACCAGGCTGGCATTTGACCAGGTGAGCAGGGGTGCCCACATCAATAGGACTCCTAGGAGTACAAGGAGTACTCAGGCCCTGGTGGCCCAGGGCCAGTGGCAGGGGCCCCAAGAAGGTCGTTGGGGGTGTGGCTGGATCGACCCACCAGGAGAAGGGGCCTGCAGCTGCATGAAGGCCCATAGTGTAGAAATCAAGCCATGGTAATCCACAGGTGCTGGTGCCAGCTGAGTTATAGATAAACAGGAGTCCTACAGGTGCAGGGTATGGGTAAGCAGGCACCAGTCCCCCAGGCATTGGGTAGGGGTAGGCCACCATCGGGCCCCCAGATGTTGAAACAAAATACGTAGGCTGTGGTCTCACTGGAGCTGAAGGTGGCACAGGCACCAGTCCCCCAGGAAGTGGCAGTGAGAGGACTGGTGCAGGTTTCCCAGGTATAGGTGAGGGGGAGCAGCAAAGGCCCTGCTGGAGCTGGAAGCAGCAGGGCCAGTGAGGGGCCCATGGGTTCTGGAAGGACAGGCACAGGCCCAGCGGGCTTCGGCCTGGGTAATGCCAGAGGCGGATCCACAGGCGCCTGCATAGGAGAGGCTGGCACCAGAGAAGAGGGCCCCACTGGTGAAGGCTGAGAGAAAACCAGACTCTAGGAGGTGCCAGTGCCCTGCATTGTCTGCCCCTGTGAAAGAGGGGCAGGATTGATGAAGGTCCCGGAGGTCGTGACCGACGTTGGGGCGTGGTTGATGGGGTGGCAGATACAGACCTGGCACCAGCAACACCCACACTGGCCAGAGGAGCTCCAGCTGAGCCACCTTCCAAGGAGCCCACAAAAAACAAGGGCTGAGAAAGCAGGGGCTGGGGGGCAGGATATGGAAAACCCTGCCCCGAGGAGCTACCACCAGTAACCAAAAGCTGGGTGGGTGGTGGGGCCACCGGCAGCTCTGAAGGGGTAAGGGCGTGCGGGGCCAGGGAGGTCAATCTTCTCAAGGGAGGAAGACCATGATGCAGTCAGTGGAGCCTTATCCAGAGATCATGAACGGGAGACAGACCGGGGTTGGTCCTGGTCATTGTCCCTATGCTTGTGCTGCCCCGAAGATTTGTCCTTGGATTTGGAAGAAGAAGGGCCTGAGGACTGGGCTGGGGAGGCAGAGGAGCTCCAGGCCTGTAGCTCCCATTCCATCTCGGCAACCTTCTGCATCTCCTGGTGGCCAGATTAAACTTCTGTCAGGCCTCACAGGCTTACATGTCATGGTCTGGGTTTAGGCAGAAGGGGCAAGCAGAGTGGCTGCCCTTGTCTGTAATGGGTCATAATGTTGCACGCTTAATAGTGTACGGTATTATGGCGAAACCCGGACCTGAGCGCTCCCCGAGTTGGACCCCCCCGGAGTTGAGAATCTTTAGTGGAGGGGCACGGGGGGTGCAGCCCCCCATAACGGGGGGTGTGGTGGGTGGAGCTCCCCACAGAACAAAGACATAATGACTCATGGCATAAATCGCGCAGCGCGATAGTGCCATGCGGCATTATGTCTTGCGACATAATGACCCTGTGCCCGCCCTTGTCCAGGATCTGTTTACTGCAGGCACAGTTTTTGGAGCAGTCAGAAGAAGAAGATGGTTGAGAAGATATAAACATGAGAAAGGAACACCAAAAAAACTCATTGTTTAACGTTATAAAATGAAAAAATAATAAAGCTCGGTAAACGTGGGAAAATGGCGGTCGACTGTAGCTGCTGCTGTGTCAGTGGTCTGACATGCATTGGTCAATGGAGGGAAAGAAATGAGGAAGGTGTGGGGGCCTCCCATCTTATATAGGATCGGATGACGTCAGCCACTGACGTCGGAGGTGGGCGGTCCCCTCTGGTAGACTGCCAGCTAGAAAGGTTTCCATGTGGTCCTGGTGCCTGATGGCTTAGTCCTACCCGGTGATGGCCTGCTGCAAGAAATACCCTCAAAGTAATATCTTTGTAGTTCAGATCTAGGTTTCAGAATTTTTGCAAGAAAATATAAAATAAGAACTGTTGAGAATTCTGACTTATTTACTAGGACTATGACTTCCCCAAGATATCATAATGGCACATTATAAAAGACCGGTATTTGTGATTCAAGTCCAATTGGAAAGCAGTGGTGCACGTGAGGTCAGGCCATTACTTTTAATAGGAATGAGTCTCCTGTGCTTGAGAAAAAAAATATAATGACTAGGTCCACATCTCTGGTAATGAGAATATGTGGGGGTAGTACCATCTGACTAAGCAAATGAGGACTCTCTGCCAAAACAAGCTGCCCTGATCAACATCAGCTGAGAACTCATGGCACCGAGACACAGCAGCACTCATTCTGTTAGATGGCAGGACTGCTAACGATCACAAGTTAGTCAACTCTGGCAACTAGAAAAGAGCTTTAATGGCCCAATCTTGAGGCATATGGAATGATCCCAACAAGAGCTTGAGGGTCTTTCGCAATAAATGGATTTAATCTTTGGCCTTTAATGAAAATGTCCTCTCTCAGCCCCAGCTCAAAGGTCATAGCCATATAATAGCATGCTGCTTATTACCTGGCTTTTTCTTGTCATTTCCTTCATCAAAAACTCTCTCTGACTTCAGACAGAATACAGAGACTGAGAATAACACATTTCTTCCCCACAAAATTATGCTCATTATTATACTTCAGAAGGCCAGCACAAAATAAGTTTAAAACACATATCTGAAATGGATTGGCTATCATGGAGAAATCCATGTTAGCAGCAGTATGTTTTCCACCATACTGCAAACATTTTGCCAGCAGTGTACCTCTGACGTCCTTAGATTCTATACTGCAATAGATTTTGTTCATGCAACCATTTTTATGTTTGCTTGCATGCATGTGCAAGAAACATAGTGCCACCATATGAGAATTCATAGGTGTATCTCTCTACTTCCAATGCCCTGCTGCCTTTTGCAGGCAAGGCCCCACCTCACCAATGAATGTAAGACCTGTCTATGACAGCGTTTGCAAATGCAGTGGTGTACAGTTGAAAGAAAGAACTGCAGCGTGTAGGCAATTTGCATACTGATGTCGGCAGTATGCAAAGTGCTTACACGTCGGCACTGCAGTGAAAGAGCTATCATAGACAGCTCCCCCCCCCAACAAGTAGCTCGCTGGGAGCCCACCCCAGCGTGTTCACACTCTCCCCCCACACACACAGTATGGCCGACGGGGGTGCCATTCCCCTTCAGCTGTGCTGCGCTCCCCCCAGCAGCTTTTAGGTGCCACGCTGGGAGCTCCACCCCAGCATGGTAACACCAGGCGTCGGGATGGGGGTGCCCAATCCCACATTGGCCCACTGCCCCCAATCAGCCTTCCAGGTGCCACGCTGGGAGCCCACCCCAGCATGGCAAACGTCCATCTGCTGCCCCCTCAACACACTTCCAGGTGCCACACTGGGAGCCCATCCCAGTGTGGCAAACCTCTCTATGACTGACGGGGGTGCCCAATCCCTCATCGGCACTGCTGGCCCCTCCACAAAAAACTTCCAGCTGCCATGCTGGGAGCCCACCCCAGCGTGGCAAATGTCCCGAGTCATCTTCCTAAAAGGAAACAAAAAACCTAGAAAGAAGAAATGGTCCTCGCTGACTGTCTTGACCTCCGTCCCCACCGCGCCCACCCTCTGCGCACCCTGCCTCCCTACCCCCGCCCCATACTTACCTCCGAGTCCGGCGCTATGTTCTTCGGTGGACCAGGAACATGTCTGCACTCTTCAAAGCCGACCACGAACTGAGGAAATGCTGGTAAGCTGTATAATGGAATAAATAGGGTTTTTTCAACTTTGATGCATATCTCAGGCATTTCTTGGAATGTTTTCACCGAATTTTCAACATGGGGTTTTTGGGACCCCACGTCATGAATTCTGGCACTGTCATTTTGTTATTCCGTCCTGAAAGGTGATTTTGCAGTCACTGCGTGAAACCACCTTTCGGGACAGATGTAAGGAAACGACAGTGTCACAGCGTTCACAAGGTAGGCCCCCAAAAACCCTATGTTGAAAATTTTGGGAAAAAATTCCCAAAACTGACTGTTTTATGCACATGTGTTGCGCAGTTCCTACGCACGCTCGTAAGTTTGCAAATTTTTAATATTTGCACTCCAGATTTTCAATATTGCCATTTTGCCACACCTCCTTATGAGCAGTACAGCTGTCATTTTTCACATCTCCCCCAAAATGTGTTTCCGCGCATGTAGTGCACAATGGCGGAGTCGGTGTGTGAAATTAATGTTTGGGACAGATTAAGAAAATCACAGTGACACTGTTCATGAGCAGAAGTCTTAAAATGGCTATGTTGAAAATTTGGTGAAAAATTCCTAAAATGACTGTTTTACGAGCGTGTGTTGCGCAGTTCCTACACACGCTCGTAAGTTTGTGAATTTTTAATATTTGCACTCCAGATTTTCAACATTGCCATTTTACCACACCTCCTTATGAGCAGTACAGCTGTCATTTTTCACATCTCCCCCAAAATGTGTTTCCGCGCATGTAGTGTACAATGGCGGAGTCGGTGTGCGAAATCAATGTTTGGGACAGATTAAGAAAATCACAGTGACACTGTTCATGAGTAGAGGTCTTAAAATGATTACGTTGAAAATTTGGTAACAAAAGTCCATAAATGACTGTGTTACGAGCGAGCATTGCGCTGTTTCCACGCACCCTCGTAAGTTCATGAATTTGCAATATTTTCAGTCCAGATTTTCACCACTGGCATTTTTCCACACTTCTTTATGAACAGTACAGCTGTAATTTTTCACAACATGGCCAAAATGTGTTTTCACACTTTCTGCACAGAAATGCGTGGTCGCTGTAGGAAATCACTGTTCGGGACAGATTAAGAAAATGACAGTGACACTGTTCATGAACGGAGGTCCCACAATGCCTGTGTTGACAATGTGCTGTAAAAATTCCCCAAACTACATTAAGGGTGTGTGTTGCGCAGTTTCTACGCATGCTCGTGACTTCACCAGTTTTTTTACTATTTTCCCTGCAGATTTTCAACATAGCCATTTTTTACACCTCCCCATGAACAGTACAGCTGTCATTTTTCGCATCATGTTCGAAATGTGTTTTCGCACCCTTGGTGCCAAATGCCGTAGTCACTTTGCAAAATCAGCTTTCGGCTAACGAACTGATATTGCCACTGTTCGTAAGGTGGGGGTCACAAAAAACCCATGTTGAAAATTTGGAGTGAAAATACCAACGAACGGCTGAAGCGTTAGGGTTTCCGACCACAATGCCCCACCCTGTAGAGACTGACAGGCATCAGGGGTGTGACTTGGGATTGTTGCCTGTAATGCTCATACCATTCAACCCCCACCCACACCCTGCAGCCAGTGAGAGGCATCGAGGTGTGCCTTGGACTCTTTGGCCCCAAAGTTCACCCCATTCTCCTATACTGCACCCATCTCACCATATTTCCTGATGGAATGGGGTGAGCATAAGGGTCAAAGACCCAAGGCACACCATGACACTTGTCGGTGTCTGCAGGATAGGGTGTGGCGAAATGGCGTGGCCGTTATACCTGACAACCCAAAGGCACACCCCACCAATGCCAATGCCAGCAAGCAAACATTCGGCCTCGACAAATGCTTGTTATAATTGTATTTATTATTAGCTTTGTAATGAGTCTGGATCCTCGTTTAAGGTGGCAGCCCCCAACAGTTCTCAACATCTTCGTCAAGATGTCTCTCCAGCTATAACAGCTATATTTAGAGTGCAGATATCTCTAGCTGGAACAAACACAGGTGTATGATGATTGACAGCATAGTACTGCTCCAACAAATGTGGCAGGGAAAGGGCCCTGTTTTCAGTTACAAACCTGTGGTTAAGAGTCCTTGTTGCTATAGCAGCATACATTTGGATGCATTGTGCCTCTAAATACCATACACAGAAAGCTAGTTTAACTTCAACAAAATGATTATACCAGGTATCAAGAAGAAGTGCAATTCAACCCTGAAGGTGTGCAAATGCTATACTCATACCCAAACTGTACCCTAAACACGCATAGTGCTTTACAGTTGTTTGGAACTGATAATAGCTGCTGTAACCCACCGGAGTGCACAACCAGTGCAAACATGAAGCATGCAGATATAACTTGTTTATTTTTATTTAATTAATGAATTGGTAACTGTTGATAGCATACTGTGCCAAGGCTTTTTTCCAGGTGTGACCTGGTCGAGGAGGATACAGAAATCAGTGGAGTGCAAAACAGTCTAAAAATAACTAAGTATACAGAACAATCACAAAGAAAAGGTGCTGCAATAGCACAGCTAACACACAGCCCATGATACAGAGAACCCGGAGATCACTTGTTCAGATTCTGCAAGAGCCAAATGTTTGCTGTGCGACTTTGGACAAGTCATTCAGCCTTCCAGCGCTGCAGTTTGCCTAACTGTGGAAATGGGTAAAAAGCAGGACACCTCTGGAAATGAGCTGTTCCATCTCAACTGGGCTATCCTGGGTAAATAACTTGCAAAGAAAAAAAAATAATTCACTACGTGGTCAGTGCAGTGATCGGTGCAGTGCAGTCCATTGCCATGCAGTGGCCATCATTTATTGACACTTCATTTGGTAACATTCTGCAGTTGCTACTTTTTTGCACCCTATACGCCGCCTGTTTTGCACGCTGTGACCAAGGGACTCATGTGGATATGTATAGCATCTGTGATGCTAATGCAATGTTTTTTTTTTCATTTCTGTGTGAAATATTTTAGCAGAGGGGGTGTACGTGGTAAAATGAAATTGTGTTCTCTTTGCTGTCCTAGGCCTAAGGGTGAACAATTCTTTGATCTCATCAGAGAATAGAGCACCATTTTTTCTGAAAGGGGCTATGTGTTTATGTATAAACAATAGCCAGGACAGGTCAGATGGGCCCCCTGTAGGGTGGCATGCTGTGTGGGACAAAGGTAGGTAGCTCTAAATCACATCCAAGACTTAAACTGGGTTTTAGGAGCAAAGACAGGCCACAGATCAAAGGAGATCTGGCGATGTAAGAAGGGCATGTCAGATGATGGGAGTGGAGAGGCTGGCCTGATAGGACTATTTCTCTGTCCGGCTATTTTGGTAAAGGCTAGTCATATTTTGGGAACTGACCCTGCAACATCTTTTTGTTGAGATCTGCTATGATTCAAGAGATCCCAGTTGGGGTAAGCATAAGCTATCTACTTAGAATCTAGTTTAGGAATTAATTAATTTCATTCTGTCTGCATTCTGTTTGTATAAATGCTTCTTTTTTTTATTATTTCTGCAGTGTTACTGTATTTCCCACAGACTTTAGTATGTATAATGCAGTACCATATGCAAAGACCATGGAGAACGAAATACTATTTTATGTATTTCATATTCTCTGTAACTGTACTTTTTTTTCTTTCAGCTGTTTGGCCCTGACAGGCCCCCCCACCACCAGTCTTCAATCTCGTCTGCCATTCCCCCCATCATCTTGGTCGGTGGGGATCCACACAATGCAAGACCCAAGAACTGTAGGGGCCGTCACTCTTGGCACCATGCACTTGTTTTTTTTCCTGTTTTTCTCCTGCTATCCCGCCCTACACCCTAGACGTTTGGCATAACCTCTGGCAGCCTCAGATGCACTACCACACATTGGGCATGTGCCACTCCTCAGGAGGAAGAGAAGCTCCCCAGTTCACATTGAGGGGCTGCTACTGTGCCGGGACCAGGCTGTCTCCCACATCAGCTGGCTCGTGTATCCCATCGGTGCACTCCCCAGCCTGGCCACCTGACCTTTGAAGACCGATGCTCGCTCATGAACCCCGGATACCAGTGTAGAAGTGCAAAGTGCAACCACTGAGCCATCAGGCACCTCCTCTGTGTCTGTACTTTTAAGGGTATAGATAATCTGGTGTAATTGGCAAGCCCATAATCTGTCTCAGAAGAAGCAGGCTACTCAGCTCTCCAAAGCACACCAGAGTCTAAAACAGGGCAGGTGACACAGTGTTCCCAGATGTGATTATAGGGGTGGGTTGTTTGCCCTTTGGAAAGTCCATTGTACTGTGTAAGGAGTGACTAGTGGTAGGATCCGAACTTAAAGATACCCCACTTGACAGTCAAGCTGGGTCTCGGCAGTATACCGAGGTGACCAATCAGGTGGGTGAAGGGTCAAGAAAAGCTGGTTGCACAGTGCAGTCCGAGTTCTGGGAGGACCGATCTGTGGCAGCACTCCAGCAGCACGGTGCACATTTTCACCCACGATTTCTGCTTTACGCTTATTATTAGTTTACAGTGAAGAATTCAGACCTGATCCTTTTCAAACTCCAAAAACACTTATCTCGCTCTCTGTCTAAAAATTAAATGGCTGGATAAAGTAATGTCTTTAAATGTTGGCTAGTGTTTATTGCAAGTGTTTGCATCCGGAAGTGCTGCTCTAAACTCTGTGAGCTTTTTGCAGCAGGTTTGTTTGGAATGTGCTGCTGTGCAAATACAGTGACATACAAATGGCAATGTGATTTGAAGAGTAGGAGTATGTTTTTCTTTGACTTTGTGTTTCTGTACACAGCCCAAATTAGATCTTGGAATAAGAATGCTACATCTTGTTTAGCACAGTAATTTTATATGCCCTGCTGGCTAAACAGAAAGTGCACGCTGCGTTGTATCCTGGAGAGCTCCATAGTAATGGATTCATAGAAATAAAGTGAACTCCGTTTTCTGAGGCTTTAAAGCAGAGACAACAAGTCATGCTGTGATATGAGAAATATATGAAAATAAATGTCTGCTTTCAAATCTGATTCAAGTTGACTTGTTAATCAGTAAAGCAATGTAGTGGGGCCCCTTTACAATATGGCGAGGCCCTTTTATTTCTTTCTTTTTGTTACCAGGTAAGTGCGCTAGACAATCTGATGCCGATTTTCAGGCATGACCTAGGAGAGTTTTTGGTAGCCTGCTAAGCTACCAAGTCAGCATGCCTAGCCACCCTTCATATATCATTGCAGCTTTCCATACTCAACATATTCTATTGAAACTTCAGGTCATACACCCTATGATACAACAGGCCCACATACTGTGACACTCATTCAGTGTTGTAATGTAACCCCCAGGTGGAGCTATCCCAAGGGCTACTACCCCTGCCTGAGTAACTGCTAACAGGTTAAGGGGCCTAGGTCCAATAGCGGGTGCCTCCACCCAGAGGTTGGGGTTAAGACAGTCTGGTATGACTTGGTCACAGCCCTCTGGGTCACTGCAACCCCCCCTTTCTTCCCACTAGTGGCCCACACAATATATCAGAAGTACCTTCACAGTATACACTTACCCCCAGGACTGGTTCAATCAGCTTGATTCTGGGAACCCCCTGTAAAACAAGATGATACAATGCAAAAGCCACAGTGCGACACTTTAACATAAATGAATACCTCAGACAGTGTAACTTTGCTGAAACAAACAGATCTGATTTATTTAGGGGAATATAACAAGGACAGGGGAAAATCAAGTTAATTAGTTTAGACACCTTAATAATCACAGTACTGTGCACATGTTCAGAGTCCCAAATTTTCCTTTCACTGGGTACCCAGGATGGGGAGGGGGGCAGCTAGCCAGGATCGGTGCAGCTGGATGGGGCCCTGTGATGGAAAAACACTTGCACAATACTCAATTGTAATCTGGAGCCAGATGGCTCAGTTCGTGAAGAAATGAAACAGCAACAAACAGATGACACACTTGCAATTTGATAAACAGATGGCAGGGAGCCACCCTGCTTTGTACTCACAGACTCAATGCTGGGAACAGGATGGAAAGCAGATTGTCCTGGATTGCCAGGAGGAGCAGAACATGTGGAAAAGGTCCTTGTGACTGGACCCCACTGCAGTTTAGAACAAATGGATGTAGTCTGGATTAAGCTGGGGTTTACTTCCAGCTTCATGCACTCAATTCACTGTACAGGGGATTTGAAACGCGATTCCTCACAAGTACTACACACATTTATATGTAAAAGGAAAGTACTGTACCAGGCAGGCTGCTTCTCGATCCCGATTGCAATTACTGCACAATGCCTGGGAGAACACACAGCAGATTCATTTCCTGACAGACCAAGCGCGATTCAGCAATTTCTCCAGTCTTCTACAGGGTCAGCCTGGTTTCTACTCTTCAGATCTCCTTGATTCTCTTCACAGGTTTGATTCAGTCTGAACAGGCGCTTGCACAAGCTGCAGACCAAAACGTAGGGCCTTACACGAGCTTACCGTGCTAAAACTATACCCAGCAGAAGCATGTAGCTCCTTTTCTCTTCACTGTCTCACCTCATCTGATCTTTCCAGTAGACAGAGCCGGGCATTTCCTTTGAGTTCCTTCCAAATCAGTTGGCTGGTTTGGCTGTCACTCACAGTAAAGTCCCCCTGTTGGTGGAAAAAAGGCGCCAAAGTCCACACTACAATTCCCAGAAACATTGGCCATACAGAACATAGGTGGCTGGCTCCACAATGAGAGTCCAAGTTCTGATTTGCCAGCAGCAGGCTCCATTTCAAAGGTCCCCCTATACTGATAGGTCCAGTTCAGCAGTTCAAAACCAGAATGGGGGACTAGGCAAACATAGTTCTGACTGCAAAGAAAAGCAGGTTAGACAAACTGTATTTTCGTTATTACTCTAGATGATTTGTGGCAAACAGTTACATCTTTGAAAAGTGCTCACTCTGCCCACTTAGTGACGGCAGAAACGGAGCGATTTGGCAGCAGCTCGAGTGGGATTCAAGCAGGGAAACACACAGACCCCCATCCAAATTAATTATGTCTGTAGGCAGACAGCTCTTAAAGAGACAGTACCAGAGGCTCTAAAAACACTCACAGATAAACGGCTTAGACGCCGAACACCATCCAGGCTTGGAGCATTTAAGCAAGCTCCTGGAAGACTTTTGGGAACCCCCATTTGCAGGAGGGGTTACAGTAACAAATCTGTACATTGCAAATACTGGCAGAGACATTAAAGGATGACTCAGTGATATGCTGGAAGTTCATTTTTGCTACCTTTAAAAGACCCGGGATTGCGAGCCTACAGTGCATACAGCAGTATATCAGCTTTTATTCTTCCTTCCCTCTGGACCCACCCCATCTGTGCCTTTCTGCACTGGAATGTCTAAAGGACTGAAACAGTTCTCCTGGGCCAGGCATGAAGAACATCTTCAATTGCCCCTCCCCCATTTCCTCCATCAATAACTTGGACTCCGACCTCCTTTGCAGCAGCCATGACAGATAACTTGGTGTCTTCCTTGACTCCAACTACTCTTTGCCCACCATGTCGCATCACCCATAGATTGCCTATACTGTCATCTGTGCCTATACCAGCACATGGTTTTACTCCACATACAGTATGTCCCTAGAACCCTAATCTGCTGGTAAGCTTTAAATCTCTGGTCTCCCTAACTTTCACTGTAAATTACTAATTCATATGACACTGAACCCAGTGAACCAATACCTTTATACTCCATTTTTGATTGCCCCCTTTTCCTCTTGTCTTGTAAAGATGCACATTCGACCCTGTTATGCATGCACGTTTGCATTTTTTAGATCGGAAATATTTAATGGTGAAGGCCATTAATTATGAAATACCAAATTACACATACCCCATTAATTCAAAGCATCATGGGAACCATATGCAAATCACCATGTCAGAACTAGGGCTGGTTCAACTTTAAATAAGACTGAATAGGTCAAAAAGGCCTCGCAAACAATGTGGAAAGGCTAAAAATAGCAGACACAGCCTTTGACTGAAAACAGCAGACACAGCCTTTGCACATGATTAACAAGCTGATCTACATGTACAGTGCTGATCAAAAAAAGTTCCTTCTTCCTGCAGTATGCCTTAAAGTACCCTAGCTGGTTGGATTGAAATCCCATTGAAAGCAACTGACTTGCTGCAGTTTGCAGTACATCGTTTGATGAAGCATTCCACAGCAGTGGGGAGCTCTTCGTGATCACCACCATACTTCCCTTGATGCTTTGCACCAGTGGAGTACGTGTAATTTGATATTTCTTTGAACCTTGGCTTTAAGGGCAGGGCTTTTGCACTGAGATTCCCGTCTTTTAAATAATTAAATATGGCTGCTACACTAGTTTTTATCAATATTTTCAGTTGTTTTGGAGCACCCATAGTTTATCAAAATTGTTTTTGTAACTAAAATGAATCGGCATACAGCAAACATTGATCACTAACACTGGGGACATCAGGCCACGAAACATAAGCTCTAACATGGGGAACATAAAATGAAATGTGACGACATATAAAGAGATCTAGAAAAAAAAACATAAACAGCAGGGAGTAGCAACATTAAGCATTTTCCTTAGCTGGTCAGTACCGGCAATTTAAGAGGGATAATACACTGTATTACTGATTAACATTTATTATATGTACAGGCATATAGGTGTCTCCCATGGCTTACCTTGTTGTGCGCATCATCAGAAGGCTGGTAGCAGGTGATGGTGGTAATCACTGGTTATGGCCTGCAGTGGTGGTGGTGGGGAGGGGGTCACAGGATCAACCAGATATATCTAAATATTTCAGACAGTAAGCCTATAAAACCTTTAACTTGCTTGGAGTTTTGTTAATTGGTACCTATAGGTTCTTTTTTCATTTTGCAGGGAGCTGGGAGTTCACCCTTAAAATGATCTGTCAATGTATCGAGATTGTCACTGCCTGAAGTCTCAACAAAAACATATAATATAAGTAGTAGTGTTGCCAATAGTATACTGTATAATCATTGGTTGGTATGCTGACCGCCATTGTTCAGATCAAAAAACCACTTACACACACACACACACACATATGCACACACACGCATACACACACATGCACACACACACACACACGCATACACACATGTATATATACACACGCACACACGCATATACACATATACATACACACACGTGCGTGTACACACATACACACACACACACACACACACTCTTAGGCCTTGTTCTCATGAGAAAATAGTAATATGATGTTAACAGGTCATAATATATCAGTGGTGCACAACAGATGGCCTGCGGGCCATGAACAGCCCGCACAGAGGCTGTCTGTGGCCCGCAAAGGCATACACATGCTGGCAACATTTACTGTGATTTCTGTTAAGCATGTGTTTTTAATTTTTACAATCTCTGTACCTGTGCCAGTGTTTTGATTTAGTGTCAGGTAGGAGAACAACTGCTGCAGAAACAAACACTGGGGCTCAGATGATGTCGACTAGATTTACATCAGCATTTTGAACAGTCTTGTCAAGTTACTTATACAAGTTGGGACTTATTGCTGTGTCCAGAGCATTAGCCATAACAGGAACAGAGGAGGAAGATCCTCAGCTGGCTGGAGCAGTCAGGGTTTTGGTGCCAAATTTAAAACTTGGCTGAAATGGAACAGAAGCTAGGGCTGAAGTGTTAAGCCAGTCCCGGCAGGTCTTTTAGGCCCTGTTCACACTAGGGAGCTTAAAACGGTTTAACTGCCTTAAACCATTTTAAACTCCCAGAACACGGTTTGCGTTCATACTGTAACATGGTTAAAACCGTGTTACAACCATGTTCTAAAACCATGCTAAAACCCCACTAGAGAGGTGGTCTTTAGCATGGTTTTAGCTAAACACAGTTGCCTTAATCCATGTTAACAGCAGTGTGTACGCAAACCGTGCTGTAACACGGGTTACGGCACCCCATCCGGCAAGAAATCCATTTTGTGAGCCACAGAATAAAAAAAAAATGAATTATAGGCACTGCTGAGCAGAGGAAGCACCCCTGATTCTGCCAGTATACTTTTTGTCCCAATTGGTTTTGATCGCCATTCACGGGTATCCCGTCATGCACTGCGGTACCAACCGGAACTCATAATGCTTTGAGTTGGTGCCACAGTCATGACTGGGAACCCCTTCCACCTGGCACAGTTATCAGAATTGAATGTGGACGCTCTGATAACCGTGCTAGAGACCGATTTATAAAACATTTTTAATAATGTTTTATAAATGGCCCCAAGTGTGGACAGGGCCTTAGGGTCTGGAAAAGAACTTGCAGGGAGCTGGAGTCACCGAGAAGTGAGGAAGCCTACAGGCTGCCGTGAGATTCTGTGGAGGCAGGATGGAGATCAGGCAGTGTGCTCATGGAGCTGGAGTACATGAGTCATTGCTGGTGACAGTTTCCCAGATAGGAGAAAGAAAAACCCGGACTGAACTCTGTGCCCTACATTGCCCTGTAAGGTACAAGTGGTGAGGGAACTTAAAGCTTGTCTTTCTTGTCTCTCCTGCATTTGCTAGTTAATCCCCACAGCAGTGGTGAGAGTGCTGCTGTGGGGGGACACTTCTATCATTTATTAATGGGTCTTACTCTGGTGGCAGCAGAGCCAAATCATAACAAGTGTCTGAACTGGGAATTATGTTGATATTGCACAAAGACTGTTTCCTACTGTTCAGTGCATTTTAAAACTATATTAGTTTAAACACTCTTGATGTTTTTATTTTTAATTTGATTGTAATATTTATTCTACTCACTGTGGCAATATTATTTGAATTTCATTGGGAGATGAATCACGTGATGAATTTGGGCATTATCATAGCTACTGCACTAAAGACATCACTGTGCAAAATTTAACAGTGGCCTCTGACTCAAGTTTTCAGTCTGCCCCCTCCCCAAAAAGTTATGCACCACTGTAATATATGCTAGTAAAGTCTATATGTACTAATTAATCAATTATGACGTGATGAACTGAAGGGGAAGGTTTGCCTGTTCACAGACAATACAAAGCTGTGCAGCAGGGTGGATACACTAGAGGGGGTATTAGGTATGGAAGCGGACCTAAGGAGACTGGAAGAATGGTCTAGAAATTGGCAGTTAAAGTTTAAGGCCAAGAAATGTAAGGTAATGCACATGGGGAAGCGCAACCCAGGAAAACAGTACATACTAGAAGGGCATCAATTAGAGGAGACAAAGATAGAATGGGATCTGGGTGTAATCATTACCAATGACTTAAAGGTAGGAAAACAATGTGAAAAGCAGTGCAGAAGGCAAGTGGTATCCTCGGATGCATAGGAAGGGGTATTATGAGCAGAAAGCGGGAAGTCATCATGCCCCCTCTACAGATCCTTGCTGAGGCTACACCTTGAGTGCTTTGTCCAGTTCTGAAGGCCTCACATGAAAAAGGATATTGACTGTCTGGAGACGGTGCAGAGAAGGGCCACAAAGATGGTGCAGGGGCTGCATCATTGCGGCGCCTGTCCACAGGGCTACTGGGCAGTGCGGGCGACCATATGAGGGGGTCCATGAATATAGTGACAGGATGTCGCTATATGTACATGCACCCAGGGAAGGGGGAGTGAGCACACCGTGCAATGAGCAGAAAGGATGGAGGGTTTGTGAGGCATAGTGTGGTGGTGAGCTGCCGAGCTGGGCGTGTGGCATGGTGGGTGGGTGGCAGGCTAGGGTTGCGAGGTTGCTAGACACTCAGCTCAGACACAAAGGGCAACCCTAGGAGGCATATGCCAAGTGCGATCCAGCCCCTAGCCTTACTGTCTGCTGAGCTTCACTGATCTTCACCATCTGGGAGAGAGACTAATCATGGAGGGAAGGCAGACTCTGACAGGTGCAGAAGCAGGGATTCCTTGACAGCAGCTCTAACTGGCTGAAGCCCCCTTGGGGTGCACAGTCTGGACTCCTATCTCTTCTGAGGTGACTTCTCTCCTTGATCGCTCTGCTCAGACACAGCCAGCGGCTGCTCTCTCAGCATAAGAAGCAGTTGGAAAACTTACCCAGAATGCCTAGCTGCTGTATGTAAATCAGCATTTGTACTGCTGTACCACTACTGAAATAGTGGTCAACTAATAGAAAGCTCTCAGCTAGAAGCAACAGCTCAGACAGAAAGGGCACCCCTAGGAGGAATAACTCAAGAGCGGTCCAGCCCCTAGCCTTACTGTGTGCTGTACCCACCACTGAAATAGTGGTCGGCTAATATAAAGCTCTCAGAAAGAAACAACTAGAAGCAACAGCTCAGACACAAAGGGCAACCCTAGGAGGCATATGCCAAGTGCGGTCCATCCGCTAGCCTTACTGTCTGCTGAGCTTCACTGATCTTCACCGACTGGGAAAGAGACCTTCTCTCCTCCAGTCTCTAGTTGTGCTACTAAGTGGCAGACCTTAACAAACTGATTGTTTTTTCAGCAGGAAGGAGTAACAAAGATTCTCCCTCCCCATCCCACCCTCCCCTGGTCATCTACTTATAGAGGGCTGTGACATATCCCCTAATTCCTGCCTAAAGAAAAGAAAGGTGAGGATCTATGTGATTACAACAAAAAAAGAAAAAAAGCACGCTTTCTCATTCATCTGCCTGGAACAGAGCATCTTCCTCTAAATTTGAATAATTATGTACTCTTTCTTTCCATCCACTGGCACACAAATGGATATCGTTGGCTGCCAACACTGTGGGACACTCTTCAATGGTCACATCACCCAAAGGTAGGGCCGCTGTCCCATATGCTCGGAGATATGTCACCTCAGGACTGAGCTGCAGAAGGCATGGGGTGAGATCAGCATCCTGCACAACCACCTACAGGGAAACATTTCTTTTAGGAGTGCATCTCCACATCGATGACTCCAAATCAACACACCTCTCCCCCAGAGAATGACCAGGCCTGGGGGATGGCAACTGGTTGCAGGAAAAGGGGGCAGAGCTCGGGCAACTCTCCCAAACCAACAAAGCACTCTAAACACAGCAAACAGGTACACACCTCTTGCATCCATACCATCCATAACGACGGAGGATGTCTCAGGCCAAAGGAATGCCAAATGCAACAGGATATCAAAACAACATCATACCCCAAACCAACAAAGTACTCTAAACACAGCAAACAGGTACACACCTCTTGCGCCCATACCATCCATAACGACAGAGGATGTCTTGGGCCAAATGCAACAGGAGAGCAAAACAACATCATAAACAAAATCTCAACAGGAAAAAAATCATAATCATAGGGGACTCCATGATTTGCAGTGTGGACCCCCACCTGAGACAAAACAAATGTGCAGATGTGCTGGTCAGATGTCTCCCAGGAGCATCCATTGGAGAGGTACTGACCAAATAGTCAACATAGTCAAAAAGGAAGAAGTGGTCGCAAACATCCTGGTCCACCTAGGGACCAATGACCTTGCTAGCTGGTCGGTAAAGGAGGTTAAGGAACACATTGCGCAGCTCGGTGAGAAATTGGTTTCATTTTCATCCAGCATTGCATTCTCTGAGATTCTGCCTGTTTGGGAAAAGGAGAAGAACAGGCAGAAAATCAGAGAGAAAAAGATAAGTGAAATCAACGCATGGCTCAAGGCCTGGTGGCACACAAAGGGGCATCACTTTGTTGGAAACTGGGACAACTTCTGGGAAAGGGAGTTCTTCAAATTCGATGGCGTCTACCTGACTAAAGAGGGAGTCAGAGCACTTGGCCAGAAATTTGACGTCCACGTAGAACATTTAAACTAGCAGGAGGGGAGATGATGGTAGCTCTAGGAGACACACACAGAGCCTGCTGCCTCTCCCCCTCCAGCTTGCACCAAATCTATATACTCCAGGATAGCAAAAGCAGATAGCCGGGAACAAAAAACCCTTTCTGCCTCTGGCATTGACCATCACAATGGAAAGGGAGGAACCATAAACAGGGAAAACTACAAAGGGATGAACAATAAGATCAAGGGAGGCAAGATAAACAATGCAACACAGCAAAAGTGGTCAGCACTATGCCTCAGTGCATGCAGTCTGGCTAACAAGATGATTGACCTCACTGCCACAATAGCTGAGGCAGGACTAGACTGGGTGGCCATGATTGAAACATGATTCATAAATAATCATGGTTGGGAGGTGACTATCCTTGGGTACAACTTGTTTAGGAGAGATAGGACTGGGAAAAAGGGAAGGGGGTAGCTATTTATGTTAAGGATACCATCAATGCTACAGAAATGCAGCAGGCACTAGGGGAAACAGAGTATCTATGGATCACAATAGGGGCAGGAAGCTGGAAACCCATTCAGGTAGAAATAATCTACAGACCCCCACTAAGGAGGAAGCCAGAGATAAGGAAATCCTGGAAACCATCCTTCAGATGTCGGGCAAAGGGGACATGGTGCTGGTGGAGGATTTCAATCTGCCAGACATAGATTGGAATACCCACACAGCGGCATCACAGAAGAGCAAGGAATTCCGGGTCACACTACAGGAAGCAGGCCTAAGTTAATTAGTGACATCAACTACAAGGGGTAACATGGTTCTAGATCTAATATTCACAAATAGCGATAGTGTTACGGGTGTTGAAGTAGGGAACCACCTGGGCAACAGTGATCATAATACAGTATGATTCAGGGTAAAAAGGACTGTAGACTCCACACACTCCAAACTGAATGTCATTGACTTAGGGAGGGCAGACTTCACAAACATGAAGGCTTGCCTAGGAGATAACCTTAGAAACTTGACAGAAGGGAGCATTGAGGAATATTGGACAAGGCTGAAGGATGCAATAAGCATGGTCACATCACAGCGTGCCTGTCAGGTTAGTAAGAACAAAATGAGGAAAAACCCACTATGGTTTTCCAAAGAGGTGGCAACCATGGTGAGGGAAAAACACATAGCCTTCAGAAAGTACAAGGAGTCATGGAACGAGGCGGACAAAACAGAATATAAACAGAAACTATAAGAGACAGGGAAAGTGATAATAAATGCAAAGGCTCAAACAGAGGTTAAGATAGCTCAGGAAGTAAAAAAGGGTAACAAAACCTTCTACAGGTACATACGTGAAAAAAGGAAGACCAAAGGGGGCATTGTTAGAATCACAAAAAAAGATGGACAAACCACAGAGCAAGACAGGGAGAAGACAGAGGCACTCAATGAGTACTTCTGCTCAGTCTTCACACAGAAAGCAGACGGTAACAGACCAACAACAGGCATAAAGAAGTGTCTGATTGAAGGAATAGACACGGGTTCCTTCACAGAGGAGAGGGCCCTGGAAGAAATAGACAAGTTAAAGATAGATAAAGCTATGTGGCCAGATGGAATACACCCAAGATTACTGAAAGAACTAGAGAGGGAACTGGCAGCCCCCTTAGCAGTGCTCTTCAACAAATCATTATGGAGTGGGGAGGTGCTGGAGGATTGGAAGAGTGCAACAGTAGTACCACTGCACAAGAATGGAAGCAAGGAACAGCCAGTTAACTACTATTCGGTTAGTCTAGCGTCAATCGGGGGAAAACTGATGGAGTCCCTGCAGAAGGAAAGAACCACAGCTTTTTTGGAGCAAACTGGTCAGCTTGATAAAAATCAACATGGTCTCACATCAGGGAGGTCCTGTCAGACAAACCTGGTTGATTTTTTCAATTGGCTCACTAAAACAGTGGATCAGGGTGGGGCAGTGGATGTGGTTTACCTGGACTTCAGCAAAGCTTTTGACTCCGTTCAGCACAGGAGACTAGTCAAAAAACTGGAGAACATGGGAATTGGGCCCAAGGTTGCAAATCAGGTCAGAAACTGGTTACTTGGGAGAACTAAGAGAGTATTAGTAAATGGCACTCTGTCTGTGATGGGGAGGGTGACTGGCGGGGTCCTGCAGGGCTCAGTTCTGGGGCTGATCCTGTTCAACGTATTCATCAGTGACATTGCGGATGAACTGAATGGAAAGGTATGCCCATTTGCAGATGACACCAAAATCGGCAACAAGGTAGACACAACAGAGGGACAGCAAAGCATGGAAGCTGATCTCTGAAAACTGGAGAAGTGGTCCAAGACCTGGCAATTGAAATTCAATGCCAAAAAATGCAAGGTCATGCACCTGGGAACGCCTAACCCAGGGAAACTGTACTCAATGGAAGGGGAGCAGCTGGTGGCTACAAGGCTGGAGTGAGATCTATGGGTTATCATATCAGATGACCTCAAGGTCAGTAGACAATGTGAAAGGCAGCACTAAAGGCTAGTAGTATTCTGGGATGCATAGGAAGGGGCATCTCAAGCAGAAGGCATGAAGTAATCATGCCCCTGTATCGTTCCCTGGTCAGGCCTCACCTGGAGTACTGTATCCAATTCTGGAGGCCACACCTCAGGAAGGACATAGATAGGCTGGAGATGGTAAAGAGAAGAGCAACAAAGATGGTGCAGGGCTTGCATCAGGAACCGCATGAGGCAAGACTAGATGACCTCAAATTATACTTCCTAGAACAATGCAGGAATCGTGGGGACATAATAGAAACATTCAAATACCTTAAAGGCAACAACAGGGTGCATGTGCAGAACCTCTTTCAGGTAAAGGACTACAGCAAGACTAGAGGGCACAACCTTCAACTTAAGGGAGGAAAGTTTAGAAGCATATGAGGAAATTCTTCTTCACAGAGTGCGTTGTGGAGCCATGGACTAGCCTGCCAGAGGAGGTGATGGGAACCAATACAGTGGGGGAATTCAAGTGGGCATGGGACAGACACTGTGGGATACACAAGCAGGCAGCTAAGTAGGGGGGGTAGGAAGCCAAGGGCAGACTTGATGGATTGTACGGTCCCCAACTGCCGACAACTTCTGTTTCTATGTTGGGTTCTGGCGTGCATTCATTTTGTTGCCTTGACCTTTTTAGAAGTTTACACCCCTCAACATGCACCCCTGGTGTTGAGAATCCTTTAGAAGGTAAGGGCATTGCCCCAGATAAAAAAAGTCCTCCGGTTGAAGTTGGGAGTACATCACGAAACTGATTTTCAGCAATGTATTCTGTCTTCTAATGGCGATCGCCTTTTTGCGATTGCCATTATCACATGAAACCAATAGAAACATTTAAGTACATCAAGGGAATTAACACAACACAGAAGGAAAACTTCTTGCAGGAAAACAGGGCAGAGCATACAAGAGGGCACAACTTGTGTCTGGTGGGAGGCAAGTTTAAAAGCAACTCTAAAAAGTACTTTTTCACCAAGACAGTGATAGACCCATGGAACAGCCTGCTACCAGAAGTGGTGACATCAAAGACAGTAAGGGAATTCAAACTCACTTGGGACAGGCAATGTGGGCAACCTAGGAAAAAAATATAATTGGGGGCGGTAACCACCTTGGGCAGACTAGATGGACCACACAGTCTCCATATGTTGACACTTTTCCTATGTTCTTATGACATCCTCAATACACTAGCTGATTACAAAGTCATCAACTAACAACTTTTTAAAGTTTCCTAGCTCAGCCTTGCCCACCAACTGTTTCTTCACTCACTGATCTCACTGCATTTGTATTCATTACTTTTCTCTCTGAGAGGTTTTTGTTCTGCGAAGACAAGTTTTCATCCCTTCTTACAGGGACATGTGGACTATCGTATGCCTTTTTCATTTATTCTAAATTTTCTCTAACATTTTTTAATCTGTAATTTTTCACTGTCTTCCTTTGTACAGGAGGTACTGAGAAAGCTGGGTCTGGTGCTGGTTTGAATGTTGGGGTTGAATGCATGGCACAATATGTCTGTGCCATTGCCAGTAACCCTGGTTCCAAATGTTCTGGTTTCCATAGGGTCCTAATGCATCCAGGCTAGAGATGCAGTGAATTTTTACCACACTTGGAAAGTTGGTGTGATGTCAGGAACTTCGCACTATACATAATGGGGGGAAGTTTCCTGACTACACCACAAATTCATGTGCCAAAGTAATTTTTTACTCAAAATAACAATGTTTTTAAATGCATATCCCTCCCACTGTGGCATACATCTCCCACCCCCTCTCACCATACAGTCCCATTAGAAGACAGTACCCCCATCCTCTGGCACCCACCTCCTTCCCTCTGCAGTTCCAGTGAAATAAGTTATAATCGTGATTAGATGCCTTACCCCATACCAGATCACATAATACAAATCACCTACCTCCCCCACTCCATGCCAGTTCCCCTTAAGTCATCACAGTAGTGATCACCCCCCAACACCCTCTAGCATCGAATTGCACTCCTCTCCCAACCCCAAGTTAGGCAAAAGATAGGGATGTAACCAGTAACAAAAAAGAACAAGAAACTATTCCATGTAGGGGTGATCTGTTCTTACTCTTCTGTGCCCTGCTGTAAAATGAATGAACAATGACATCCTCATATGTAGTAACACCTGATTGGCTGCCAAGCAACGTTTTCATAACTATTGCCACCACTGTATGTGTGTCATTCTAATTAATGGACATCCAGGAAGGCAAAAGAGAGTCACCAGCAGGAAGAGAAAAATGCATGGAATGGACAACATAGCTCGAAGGTTTCTGACTCACCCTAAGATTATTCTTAAGAAGTGATATTTTTTCTATGTTGCGGTTCTTTTATTGGAGTTTTAGGCCTGAATGAATTGGGAATACCACATCCCTGGGACTTCCTTAATAGTCCTGGTGCCAGTCATGCACACAAACCCCCAGCTGAGGGACAAATGGGGCATACATGTTTGCACCAGCCTCCCTTGAATGTGGAATTCTTGCACAGCTCATAACAAGTGGCCCTGGCATGTCTCTACTGTCAAAATCCTGCTGAAAATATATTTCTTTTTTGAAATGTTAGAGCTGTTCTGAGGGTTACGTTTTGTAGTAGTCCCCATATTGCATTATGATCTTGTATTAGTGTTTGCTAGTGTAGTTTATTATAATATGTTCTTCATGGACAAGCTCAGAAGGACGCAAGCCAAAAAAATGATGATGTTGATGATGATAATGATGTAGTCCTGTAATGTGCTTGTCAGTATTTTCCAACTACCGTAGCTCCTTGAGTGCTGAGTATGTTTGAATGTATATACATTCAGGATGTATATGTACTCGCACAGTACTGTAATGGTTAAAAATTACAGCATTATTGTGTATGCTAGAGTGTACCCTGTGACAAATGTAATCCTGTCCTCATCCATCTCTTGTCTATTGTTATGTAACATAGGTTCCCATGGGATGTTCTTACAGTACAATAGGCTTTCAGAGACAGTTCTCGCTCATAAATGTTCCCATAAATGGTAGTGACATGAATAAAGAGCTATAAGATGCTACTGTACAGTAATCCCTGTTGTGATTCATATTACTGAAAAGTTTAGGACTCTGGACTTCCAGTGAGCAAATATATCCCTTGGATTTTTTTGTGTGTAATGTTTCAGCAACAATTATTGGTAACAATCCAGTTCTTAGGATGCAGGAGACTTGTGATAAACCTTGAGCCACGCTGGGCAGCATCTGTAAATAAGCATTAGCTTAGTGTGCCTTTCCCAGTCAACAAATATCTACAAATAAATAAAAATAGAGCAAGGATGAAATTTAAGCAATAGGGCATGACAGGGGATGTGTTATGGTGGGATAACAGCCTACCCGTGAAGGGCCGTTAGCCCTCTATAACAATTACAATTATGAAATGGGTCATTTTTAATACATTTTATTCATTTTTAAACATAATACTTTCAGCTGGGCTATTGTGCTGGGATAATGGCCCAGTGAAAGCAGCTCTCAGCCAATCAGAATTCAGCATTCTTTCTACCCATTTCATAATAATAATAATATCTACAAATAAATAAAGATATAGAAATAAGTAAATTAATACATTGAAGTTTCTTGTGGTGCTGAAGAGTTTTCTTTTGGTGACTCTGTTTATTCCTCCTTACTTGTGCTATCTTTTCGTTCTCACATCTGACTTGCTTCCTACCTGAGATTTCACTATCTGGACTGGGGCCACCTCTGCACAGGCAATGATACCCCAACACAGATACGCAGCCTTGCCCCCATGGCATGATTCCCTGTTCCAGCCTGGGTGGGCAGCAATATATTGGGGAAGGGGTGAATGGCTCACAATGACCTGACAGTGAATGAGGCAGGGTACGGCCTGTTCACAAGCTGGGAAGGCATGGGCAGCCACTGTCTCATCCTATCTAGCTGCTGCCAATGAAGGAAAAGATGTTCTCCTATTTTGTCATGCCCTCCTACCTCCCACATTTGAGCACACCCACACACAACGGCCCTGGTCATCAACATCGCCTAGGGTGCTGCCACCACCAGGAGCTGCCCCCAAGCAAAGCAGTGTGACAGCTCCCCCTGGAAGAGAAGTCTAAGCCCTCCCTGTCACCCTCCACACCTGATGTCCCAGGCATGGGGAATAAACCATGATTGTCAGTATGCCAGAGCAGCCCCTACCACACAGCAGCATGGAATCAGCCACACATCTCCACTGTTAAATGACAATAGAAGCGAGCAACTGGGGTGTGTGGTATACAGCAGAAAAATTCTCCAGGGCAAAGCATAATCTGCTGCATTTTCTATTTTTTTTTTATTTCTTTTTTCTCCCTCCTATGTCCCTACCAGAGCCGTCCCTACTACCGACATCAGGCTTACTGGCCTATAGTTCCCTGCCTCCTCCCTGCTCCCACTCTTGTGGATCGGCACCATATCTGCCCTTGTCCAGTCTCCCTCCCTACCACTGACTTACCTGCTGCCTAGGGTCCCTCATTCTGCCATGGATTGCCCCCCAGGTGGGGTTCGGGGTGGGGTGAAACCCCTGTACCTTAGTGTCTTCTCTGGTCCCTACGACAGCGGCAGTCAGTGGCACATCAGGACTGGGTTCGGTGCTCCATCTACCCGGTTCTGGAGGGTGATTTTCCTTGTTCTGTGGGGACGTTTCTAGCCCATGACGTCAAGGCACAGGCGCCGACATCCGCAATGTCCTCCCCCCTTAATGATGCAACCCCTAGAGGTGATTGGTTCACCTGCCTCCGCCTGTGACCAATTGAACCCCCAAGGTGCCGACAAACTGTCATGCCCCCAGCCTCCGCCAGAGGTCACCATTCGCCGAGGTGGATCCCCACCCTTCCCCCGGAGAAGACGAGCTGTCGTCGGACGCTCAGCCTTTCTCCCCTGGCCAACCCGCGGCGACCTGAGTCCGCTCCCGAACCCGGGTCGCCGGCGTGGTGCGAGGTGTGGTGTCCAGCGCCTCAACCCTCAGAGCCACTGGGCTGGCACCCGCTGCATTTTCTAACACCTACAGTCACTGATTCTAACACTAGTTTATGAGCACAAGAGATCTCACTGAGATTTTCAAGAATTTAAGTTTATATCAAGTCGATTCTTTGCAACAGTGTCCCATACATACAAGGTGCTCAAAGATGAAATGGATAATACAAGCAGTGGAATATCTGTGCTAGCTGTGATTTGTTTAACTTTAACTGAGATAATTCTCTTAGAAGAAATACTGCTCCTTGCCCTAGTCCATTGGCCAGCCACTAACCCCAGTGCTTTGCTCTATGACCTTCATCAGGGGTATGGAACCAGTCACCCTGTACACCAGATGTCCTGGGCTCAGAGAATGAACCACAGTTGTCAGTATGTCAGAGCATCCCCCACCACACAGCAGCATGGAACCAGCTACTGAGAGCACCTGATGTGCAGGGCTCGGGGAATGAACAAGGGTTGTCAGCATGCCAAAGTGGACCCCATCACGCAGCAGCATGGAACCAGCACCCCCCCCCAAGTTTTCAAATTTTAATGAACTGTGACAGAAATATCTGTAATAGAAAATATCTATACACAAGAAATACCATAAAGTAGGTAATGCATGCATAAGTTCAATTTCCCCATCTATCCGCTCTGCCTCTTCCACCTTCTCCCTTGTCTCTTCTTCATGACTTTTCAACTTCCTCCTGCAACTGTTCCTGACCTCAAACCTTGGCAGCCACCCCCCATTCACCCTCCCACACTTGCTCTAGCCTCGATATGCTCCGAGTCCCCCATACTGATACACCTCACTTGGGATTGTTTCACTTCACCTCTCCAAGTGCAGTTTTATCTACCTGATGTATCTTGTGCTGTTTTACCCTTCACTGTATTTCGTATACATATCTGCAATGCACATCTATAATGTATTGCACTTTGCTCCTGTTTTACCCTGCATTGTATTTCATACACACATCTGTAATGTATTGCACTTTGCTCCTGTTGTGGCTGCAGTGGGCAGAGCCCTGCAGACATTTTGCTATTGCAGTAGAAGAAGGGACCTCTCAAGATTCCTAATGGACTAGATAAAATTAGAAGTTTTGAGATATCACTTGCTACTGTTTTTATTGAGCTGAGCAGTGTTTGCACTGGACTATTCTGTATAACTACTAGCTTCAGTTTGGCTAGTATTCTCTTTCAAGAAAGATACACTCATAAATATGTTAGCTTTCCCAGCAAGGAATCTTGTAAAATGATTTACACTGTTTTTTTAACCTCCTACAACACTATCCAATTAGCACTGTCTTAGACATAGTTTGCTATAGCAGAATACATCTGTTTCTTTAATTCCTAACACAAGTAAAAAAACTGTTATCGTTTGTTACTACCTTTACTATGCTCTTTAAAAAAATATTTATATTGGGCTTTAGCAGGCAAACACATTATGAAACTTACAGCCCTGAAAACAGCCACTTTTTCTGGTTTCAAATCTAAGTGCATAGCACAACCAATTACAGTATCTTAAACTTGTTACTGCCTTCAACAGTGTCTAGAATACATTTAGTATAGCAGAAGACAGCTGCATCTTTAAACCCCAAAACAAGTAAAGAACAGTATCTTTTTTTACTCTTTTTGCTATGCTTTTTTTGGGGGAAAAAACATTTATATTGAGCTACAGTATGGCTGGTAAACACATCCTGTATTTTGTATCCTGGACAGCACAGTGGAGATGCTACATCTAATTCTCATAGGGATCTTTATTTTACACATTTTTGCACTGCATTTACTAAGGACATCCCAGATTAGATGGAATATCTTGTTTTCAGTGGTGTCATAATTTTACCCATTTTTATAATGTACAGTATTTATCCAGGGTTGCCTAGTCCAGATGCAAAATATTTTCAGTGTGTTCAGATTTCACGCAATGCAGCATAATAATGTGTAGATGTAGAACCCCACTGAAAATAAGACGTTACATCTTCTGTGAACTATCCAGGCTAAATATATAGCAATCAGCAGGCATATTCTAGGAAAACACATAGCAAAAATGTGTAAAAAGAAGACCACATTGAAACTGCCTCTCAGCAGATCTGCATTATGCAAATACATTAGAAAAAATGGGTAAAAGTATGACCGCACTGTAAATGACAGCTCCAATCTCAACTGGCATAGCCTGAAAAAATTCGGTATTTAAAATGGGTTAAATACTTTACCCAAATGAAATAAATATTTTAAATATTGGATTGGTTAGTCTTTCCTCATAGGTCTTATCCTGCAGGCCTTGGACCATTTTAGTTGCCCTCCATTGCACTGCCTCCACCCTGTCTTTGTTCTTTCTCAGATGGGGCCTCCATAACTGGATGCAGTATTCCAGGTGCAGTCTCATGAGTGTCTTATACAGGGGCAAGATGACCTCCCTCTTTATACTCCTGATATCCCCCCCATGCATCCAGACATCTGGCTAGCCTTTCCAGCCACCTTATCGCACTGCCTAGTTTCTCTTAGGTCCTCTGAAATGATAACTCCCCAGGTGCCTTTCCTACTTCATGACTATCAATACCTCGCTAACCTACTTTGTACTTTGCCCCTGGGTTCTTGTGCCCTGTGTCCATGATCCTGCACTTCTTTGCACTGAATCCTAGCTGACATTCTTCAGACCATTTCTCCAGTTTTTTAGGGTCTTCCCTCATTCTTTCAGCACCCCCTGGCAAGTCCACCCTATTGCATACCTTTGTATTGTCTGCAAAGCGGCATACCTTCTACTTCAGCCCCTCTGCAATGTCCTTAATAGAGACATTGAAGAGGACAGGCTCCAACACCGACCCCTGAGGCACTCTGCTCATCACCTCTCCAGAGTACTCCCTGTTTAATACAAGCCTCTGACTCCTGCCATTCAGCCAGTTCTCCACCCACAGAACTATTTTAGGATCCACCCTTAGGCTGCACAGTTTGTTAATCAGCCTTCTGTGGAAGACAGTGTCGAAGGCCTTTCTGAAGTCCAGCTAGGCCACATCCACTGCACCTCCCTGATCCTTTGCCTTAGTTATCCAGTCATGCCATAGATCAGTATAATGAGTTAGTGCAAAACACAGTGCTTATCCTAAGTACAGTAAAAGGTAGGGTTAGATGTATAAGTAAATAAATGCCATATAATGCAGTGTATGTGTGTTAGTATATGTGTGTGGAAATGCTCTGTGTGTGCAGACAGTGCACTGCTATGTTATACTGGAATATATAGAGGATAATGTATAGTCATTGATGGTTAAGTGGTTTGTTAACCATCGAGAGGTTGCCAGGGTGACCATGTAAACCTCGAGAGCGAGGCTTGAGAGGCTTACGTTGCCATGGCAACCTCGAGATTGGTTAACAAAACGGTTACCCATCGATGTACCATACATTAGCTTTTATAGTGTATGGTACCATTTCGTTTTTTTGGGAAAAGAAAGCAGTTCCTTACTGCTGTTTTTTTTATGTCCCCACTGCTCTGCCCTCACCACCTCGGCTGTTTCAAAGCTGTCTGATCCAGCTGCGTGCATGCCCAGACTGTTCTCGGTTACTAACCCATCGATGTGACATACCATTGATGGGTTAACAACATCGTGATGTCACATCAATGGTAAAATGTTGTTATAAAAAGGTAGATTTCTACCTTTAACAACTTTCTACCATACATTATATATACATATATGTGTATATGTATTAGTCAGTGTGCGTATATTACAACAATTATAAAATGCCGGTAAATGGCTCAGTGGTTAGTGCAAAAATTGCTAGTCTACATTCCCCCACTGCATTATCTACATCAGTTTTAGCCTTCTGCATATTACTGCTGATTTAAGTTAGGCATCTAGTGGCAATCCCTCACTCTCCGATATCCCTCGGAGCCTGAAAAGAAGAAAACAGTCCCTTAATGTATTTTTTTAATCTGTAAAAATGTGTGTAGACAGTGCACTGCTATATTATACTGGAATATATATGCATACATGTGTATATATATTAGTCAGTGTGTATGTACAGTGCACGCCACTTATACTGCCTATTTTTAGGGTGGGCAGTCAGCTATATCAGGTGTAACAGTGTTTCCATTTGCCAGCTCGCATAGGGAACTATAATAAAAAGTGCCGTATATAATGATTTCTATGAGCCTGCTATTTCGGGCAGCCAGCAGGAGTCAACTATGTGATCTGCCATTAGACGTGACCTTTCAGCTGCCCATTAACACCTTAATCAGGTGTAATCACAGGCACCAGTAAGCTGTGAACCCTGCTGGCCCATGATCATTGTGGAGTACTGTACCTAGCAGTTGCCAATTATCACCTCAAGATGTGGAGGAAACATAGAAACATAGACTTTGATGGACGATGAGGACTGCTTGGCCCATATAGTCTGCCCATTTCCCTACCTACTGGATAAGCTGCAGATCCTAGTTAACCAACAGCCTATTTCTTCCTACCCCCCACAAGAATTGCCTTATGTCTGTCCCATGCATTCTTGAATTCTCCCACAGTTTTAGACCCCACAACCTCCTCAGGAAGGCTGTTCGATGAGTCCACCACCCTCTCTGTGAAAAAATACTTTCTTACATTCCCCCTGAGCCGTCCCCCCTCTATCTTCCAATTGTGTCCCCTTGTTCTTGCATGTGTCTTTTTCTGAAAGATGCTACCCTCTTGGACTTTGTTAATTCCACTGAAGTACTTAAAAGTTTCTATCATGTCCCCCTCTCCCTCCTTTCCTCAAGGGTATACATATTAAGCTCCTTTAGTTTCTCCTCATATGACAGTCTCTAGATGTCTTTTTTAACTCTGTAAAAATGTGTGTAGACAGTGCACTGCTATGTTATGCTGGAATATATATGCATATATGTGTATATGTATTAGTCTCTGGCCTGGATATTCAAAGCAGTTGCATATGGTGCAATAGGATTGCTCATGCGCAACTGTGGAGATGCGCCCTAGAGTCATATTCAGTGGGAGAAACTGTGCAGCGCAAGTAGCAGTGCGCCAATTAAGCAATAAGGCACGACAGGGTGTGTGTTATTGTGTAATAACGTCACTCCTGGGGTGGGTCGAAGCACGAGGCAAAGCCGAGTGCTTCCACAACCCAGGAGTGACGTTATCAACATAACACACATCCCTGAGTGCCTTATTGCTATTATACAATGGCTTTGTTGAAAATTAAAATAAAATGAGAATAATGTGTTCAAAATGTTTTTCCCACAGTTTTCCTAGGGTAGGTATACATATTGAAAAAAATAGTGCACAGTTTCCTTTTGTCCAGCTGGTGGAGCTGCTGCTACATGTTTACCCAGTATCTTGGTTTGGTCTCTCTTTGCCTGTTTGTGTCAGCCTGCCACTGTTTTCATTTGTTGCTGCCTGCCTTTTTGCTCCACCAGGTAGACAGGTACATTGGCTACGGTTTGCAGATGCCGTTTAGGTTTTGAAATATGGCACTGTTCACTTAGCTTACGCGGTTTATGACGATTTCTGAGCGACCGCGATTTGTAGCATAAACTGACAGCTACGCGCTGTCTTTGAAGAAACGCTCGCTCGCTCACTCGCTCCTTTAAGGTTGTATGACTTAAGGCTTTTAAAGTAAAGCTTCAAATAGTGAGTAAGATGATTTCTGAGCGACCGTGATTTGTAGCATAAACTGACAGCCACACGCTGTCTTTGAAGAACCGCTCACTCGCTCACTCGCTCCTTTTCTTGCAGAAGCTCTGTGTCACAAAAGAAAATGAGTAGTGATTAAAATAATTTGTGTTAAAACAGAAGGAGGAATAGAAGGACCGAGGGATGGAGTGTGTGTGTGTGTGTGTGTGTGTGTGGGTGTGGGTGTGGGGGGGGGGCGTGACGGTCACTAGATGGTGTGCTTCACTTTCGATGGATTGAGGAGGGATTAATTCTTAAGTGGTAATGCAGTCTTTTTTGTGCCTGCCCTAGATACAGTGATGTTATTGTCTAATATCATCACTGTGTCTAGGGGTCAGCAACCAATCAGGTTGCTAGAAATTTTCTTGCCATTGTATAATATGCAATAGTAATGTATGCATGTGCAAGGACAGGGGGCATACCCATGAATATGTGGTGCAGTACGATATTCAACCCCCGACCAATGGCGCAAGTGAGGAGCAACTGCCAGTTGTGCAGAGCAGACTTCAGCCTATAAAAACAGGGAGCAAGTGGGAGGAGGGCAATTGCACCAGAGGGAAGCAGGACAGAGGGAGACTGACAGGCTGTCTGATAGAGAAGAAGGAGACAGGGAGAGGGAGAGAGAGAGAGAGACAGAGAGAGAGAGGGAGAGGGAGAGTGAGAGAGAGAGTGAGAGAGAGAGTGACAGAAAGGGAGGTCGATGGAGGGAGTGAGAGGGAGTGGGTGCCATACAGAGCCACCAGACCCAAGGGGAGTGATACAGGCACCCACAGGGGTGGTCGACAGAGCCTGCAGGCAATAGCCAGCCAGGGGCAGGGTATGCAGGAGGGGGTCCAGCCAAGTGACAGGCACTGCCTCACAGAGCCGGGGGGCCAGTGGAGCTGGACACCCAGTGGGTGACAGGACAACAGGGGCCATGGCCAGTGTGGCATTCCAGATGGAGGCCATAATGAGGGGTGTGAGGAGGCAGGAGACAGAGCAATGTGGCTGTGGAAGGGCCCGTCGGTGGTATGCCTGGAACAGGCGGTACCGGCCCTGCATCAGCTTTCAAACCCATGCTGACACAGAGACTGTGGGCCATTATCACCTGAACTGGATGATTCTGAAGCAGCTCTGTGAGCTGTGCAGTGGGGAGATGCAGGCACCCACTAGACAGGGCCATGCCCTGACAGTGGAGACAAAGGTAACAGCCGTCATGTGCCTGCTCACCACGGGTACCTTCCAGAGACCAACAGGAGGCACCACAGGCATAACCCAGTCGGCCATGTCATAGCTCCTAGCACAATTCCTCAACACCCTGCTGCCACATGCTGTGGAACACATTCACTTCCCCAGCACACAGGCAGAGTGCACAGCAACCATGCAGGAGTTTCACAGGGTAGCATGTATGCCTGGCATGCTAGGGGCCATTGACTGCACCCATGTGGGCATCCGCATGCCACCTTGTGTGGAGGGGGTAGCCTACATCAACAGGAAGGGCTACCCCAGCATCAACTGCCAGGTGGTGTGTGATGCCAGGGGGTGCATAACCAATGTCTATGCCACACACCCTGGGGGAGCACATGACACCTACATCTGGCACAGCTAGGCACTGTGCCACATGTTTGAGAGTGGGGACATCCCCACAGGACATCTAGTGGGTAACTATGGCAAGACCATGGGCAACAGGGTACAGCAGGGCATGGAAGGGGGCGGTCAGGGCGGGGAACCACCATGTGCGACTGGGAGGGGCATGGGGCACAGTGACAGGGGTCACCAGGCTAACCTTTCCTCTCTTTGTCTCCCCCCTCTCCCCACACGCAGGTGACAGTGGCTACCCAATCAGGCCCTGGCTGCTCACCCCCCCCCAGGCAGAGGGATCCCTAGGTCATGTAGCTGGCACAGCACCGGCGAGACACAATAGTGCAGGAGCACTACAGTGCACTCAGGTAGGTGGACAACCACACGTGCACAGAACCAACACAGTGGCAAGGCACACAGCCATGTGTGGGCATGTCCAGGGCCATGCACACACAGATGCAGTGCAGGGGCAGGGTAGTGCCACACGGCCACATGCAACACCACCCCACACAGCACCGCACAGCATCACACACACACACACACACACACACACACACACACACAGAGTGGCACCCGCATGCATGCGACGGAGCGCCAGCACCTGGCGTGGATCAGATGCAGAGCACCGGTGCACATGTGCAACCAGTTTTGAGATGGCATCATCACGCACATGCCACACAGGCCAGCAGGTGGGCAGGTGCACACACAGGCAGTATATGGTGCTCCACATGGCTGCCACAACTGTGCCATGCACACACACACAATGCCCATGTGCACACAGGGCGGTGGCTGCAGACAACTGACAGGGGTGTGTGCACATAAGGTCCACCACGCAGTCACACAGCCACCATGGACACAGGGACGGCCATGCCATGGATGCCCAGCAGTCGCAGGCTGTGTGGTGGCCTCGGGGGGGTCTGTGACCACCTCCCAAGGGTGGGACTGCAGAACTGCAACCAGGTTCTCGCAGGGGTCTGCAGGCTCCCAAACAGGCCCACACCAGGCATGCCTGGGATGCCAACAGCAGAGCCCAGCATCAACATGGATGGGGTTGCCCAACGCCAGATCCATGGGGTGGACATTGCACTCCGCAGTGTCTGTGGCGGTCGGCCATGCCCTGTGGCAGCCAGTTGGGCAAGGCTGACCAAGATCGCATTGGCAATGTGGTACAGGGCTGTGGTCGTGTCCTCCCACAGATGTTGAATGGCCTCCAGGACCTGCGCGGTGCCCCTCTCATGCTGCTCGGCTGCCTGGTGCATCTCTGGGTGGAGTGCCTGCACCCCAGCCACAAGCAGCACCTGTTGCTCCATGGAGGCCTGCAGCAATCTGGTGTGCTTGGCCAAGGGATCAGAGCCCTGGAGTGCATGGGCATGGCACCGACCCACTGGTGTTGTATGACTGCACTGCATGGCCCCCCACTCAGGTGGGAGCCACACAGCGTGGCTCTCATGGGGATGGGCAATGTCAGGTGCCCCGGCGGCGGATGCGGCGGATGCGGCGCCTGGCCCCCTCACATCTCCAGCTGTCTGCTGCTGCTGCCCCTCCTGCCCCTGTGCACTGGCCAGCACCTGTGCAGGTGCCCCACAACCCTGTGCCACTGTGCCTGACCACACAGCAGTACCAGTGTCAGTGGTCAGCAGCTGTTCTGCCACCAACAGGCCACTAGCCGCACAGCCAGTGCTGGTGTATGGTATGGGTGACTCCCCTCCGACAAGTCCCCTGCCATCCAGGACAATGGTCAGATTGTCATCAGTGTCAGACCCTGCCCCGATCTGTGTCTCCGTGCAGAGCACACCGTGGCTGGCATCTTGCTGGAACACAGCCAGGGCCTCATCCGCCACCATGCCCGGGACATTCTTCTGTATGGCGGTGTCAGTCCATAGCCTATGAGGCCCCCAGATGCCCGTGGAGGTGGATGGCCGGTCCTCCGGGGCTGGGCGGGCTATCACGACAGCCACTGATGCCCAAGCCACCGCATGCTGTTGAGCTGGTGCTGCAAGGGAACACAGATGTGTTAGAGCTGCTGATCCAACAGTCCCGCCCTCCTGCCAGACCTATCATGCAGTGATGGGCTCCCTCCAGTATGGAAGCCACCACCCGGCACACCCTCCACCGCACTACACCACATGGTGGCCACCACCATCTCCTCCTGCAGCGTGAGCTGTGTCACAGCAGCCTGGCCCCCACCTGTGGCCAACCTGGTGCCCTGGATGGCCACCACCTTTTCCTTTATCCAACACTTGTTAGTGCCCACCTTTTTCCTGCACTCCTGTGCAGACCACTGGTGGCTGCCCTGCTGGTTCATGGCCTCCACCACTTCCTCCCAGGCCACAGCCCTGGCCTGGGGTATGCCAGTGGTGCCACTCAGCAATGGCTCTCCATTGAGGTACGCCTTGAACAGGTATCTGCCTCTGATCTCGTAAAGTTGGGCCTGCACTTCCAGGCAGGCCCACGCTTCTCACCTTCCTCATGCTCGGACATGTTGCTACCTGTGAACATGGACATGTGGTTAGTGGCTGCAGTGGCCCACCATGGCCATCAAGCACCCTGTGCTGGCCCTCCCCTCAGCAGGCACATCCTACCTCTGATGGTTGCAATACTGGTCCATGGCCTGTGATGTTGTGCAGAGCTTTTATAGCGCATTACATGCAAATGAGCCAATGCACAACTATAATGACATGCAAATGTCCTCATTGTGCCACAGATAGACTGATGAGCTGATCTGCGTATGTCAGCTGAATATCGCGCTGTTGCGCATTGTGCAATGGACTTGCTCCGGCGCATGTCGTTGCCCAATGCCGTGATATGCACAGTGCAGACTCACCAACGCACATGTGCAACAGCATATGCTGCTGCCTATTGTGCAGCGTGCTCTGTAGGGTCCATCGCGCCCATGCGCCATGGGCCCTATGGCGCATGAGCACCATACAGCCTATAGTGCTCGGGCGCCATTGGGTCTATAGTGCTCGGGTGCTATTGGACCCATGGGGCATGCTGTTTTTATGGCCCTATTGCACAATATGCATCATGGGCCTTATAGCGCTCCCGTGCACATTGCACGTGCCGACCCCTGATCCCACCATGCTCTATGCCCTCTAAAGACCTCTGCCCTATGTGCTGGTGTGGCCATGCCCATGCCACACATCTCCAGGGATGCATGATTGCTGCAGACAGCTCATCTCCGTGCAAGGTGCGCATCCCATGCACGTTGTGCACATGCGCTACTGGGTGCCATTTTGGCCTTATACAGTACTGACTGACTATACCATGTCACGCAGTGCCTCATGCCTGCAATTGGAGCCAGGGGAGCTGGTGAACCTGGTGGTCCAGGTGGAGCCCCATGCTGCCGGCCTGTTTGGCCAGCAGCCCCTCACTAAACCCAGGACAGAGGTGTGGCAGGACATTGCCAATAGACTTGTCCAGGCCACCAGTGTGCTGTGCACCAGGGAGCAGAGCCACCACCGGTATGGGGACCTGATACAGAGGAAACCAGAGAGGCTGTGGGCACTGAGGATGCTGTAGGCGCACATCCGGAGGGGGGCCGTGCCATGGCCAGCTAAGTGGGCCCTGACTGCATCTGTGCAAGTCCACTGTTCCATGGGGCTGGCAGGGCTGCATGCTATGTGGGGGGGGGGATGGTTGCAGTGCGCCCTGTGGCATGGCATTGCCTGTCACTGTGTGCACTGCACAACTGCCCAGCTGCTCTGCCTGGCTGGGGTGCACTCTGTACATGGATGGTAGGGGCAGTGGGCCCTTGTGGCTGTGTTCTGATGTGTGCCTGTCTGTGTTCCTGTCCTAGGACCTGAGGATCAGAGGAGAGCCAGGGCGGCTGGAGTACCTGGTGGTCTACAGCAGGATGCTGTGGGCCCATCGGCTGCTAAAGGAGGCCCGGCCAGGTGTGCAGTGCCGGTTCCAGTGTGTGGAGCACCATGGGGAGCAGGTAAGCACTGTGCAGTCCCATGTTGTTGTGCAGGGTGGGTGGCGGAGGTGGGGTACGGCCTTGGTCCCCTGTGCCATGTGCCATGGCAGCTGTATTCAGCACATGGTGCAGTGTGCATGGTGCCACAGGGTGGCCATTGCACATGTGTGGCAGCTGTTGGTGGGCCGGGTGTGCATCCGGCCATCACTTGTGCCGCTGCAGTTCCACTGCAGCATCATGCCACCTATCTGCCACTGTGCTGTGGGGTGGCCCTTGGGCAGTGGATTTCAGCACTGTGTACTGCTGTGACATGCCAGAATGGTGGCAGGTGTAGTCCTACCCACTGCGGGTGGTCAGGGTGCCACTCCAGGGGTGTATGCTCCCACTATCTGCTGCACACAGGGGTGGCTGGGGTGCTTTGGACATGCACTGATCACCTGTCCCTTCCTCTGTCATAGGTGTCTGGAGGGGTTCCAGGCTCCCACACTACTGTTATTTGCTGTGACAGATAATACTAATAACCTCAAATACAATGGAAATAGCAGACCAGACCAGGCGGATCCTGCTCCTAGACCGGTGCAGGGAGAGGCGCCAGGGGCCAGCAGGATGTGGCCGGCCATGAAGGACACCAGCCCCCATCCCGCCTCTGTCCTCCCTTCCCCTACCTTCCCCCTTCCACCTGTACAGACCCTGTCCCCTGATCCCTTCTCACCTAAGCCTACCCTCCCCTTTGTTTTTGTGTCTGTTCAGCTGTGTTGCTTTCTGCCATTATATTTGTTACCTGTTTACCCTTCTGTGTCTGTGGCTGCTTTGCAGCTGGCGAGTGGGTCCATGCTGCAGTCGTGTTATGGGTGGCCGTGTGGTGTGCCTGTGTCATTGGGTGGTGCGTGCATGGTGTTGACATGCCCCTCGGTCAGTGGCTGTGCCTTGGCATGGCCCTGGGACAGCAGTTTGGGATGTGTGGTGTGTGTGTGTGCGTGTGTGTGGTGGGTGCCATGTGTTGGGGTGTGGCTTGTCGTTGGCCAGGAGGCCACGTGCCCTCCAGTGTGCGGTGGTCTAGGGTGCCCGCCACTGTACATCAATGCTGCCTGTACCCTGCGTCCTCCCTGGGGGCGCCAGATTCATGCCTGCTCTCCGTGGGCAGTGGTGAACTGTGTGCTGGCTGTGTCCCTGCCAGTGTTCCTGGCCTGGTGCTCCCTCCTTCCCGCACTGTTCCACTCCCCCTTCCCCCTTGCCTCTTTCTCTGCTGTGCCTCTGGCTGTTCCTGCTGTGTCTTGGTACATCTTCCTCTGCCCCTTGCACATCTCTGGTTGTGCTGTGGCACATTTCTGGTTGCTCCCTGGTGCACCTCTCACTGCGCTATGGCGCAGTGCCTGTAATATTCTGCCATGTTGCGCTGGCACATGTTGCGGTGTGCAACCATTGAATATCGCAGTCACTGCACCATCGCGCAGTTGACTTGTGCTGCACCAGGATTGCGCATGCCTTTGGTGCATTTCTGAATATCCAGCCCTGTGTGCTTGTACGACAAAAGTGCAGTTAGGTGGCTCAGTGGTTAGTGCAAAAATTGCTAGTTTACACATTTCTCACTGCCCACAATACCATTGTTTTGCAGTTGTATTGGCTCTTGCTAGAACTTGTTTTAGCTTGCATTGTATTTTGTACACACATCTGTAATGTGTTGTACTTTGTTCATGTTTACCCTGTATTGTATTTTGTATGCACATTTGTAATGTATTGCACTTTGCTTCTCTTTTACCCTGCATAGTAGTTCATACTCAGATCTGTAATGTATTGTACTTTGCTCCTGTTTTACCCTGCATTGCAGTTCGTATGCACATCTGTAATGTATTGCACTTTGCTCCTTTTTTATCCTGCATTGTATTTTGTATGCATATCTGTAATGTATTGCACTTGGCTCTTGTTTTACCCTGCATTGTATTTCATATGCACATCTGTAATGTATTGCAACTGGCTCCTGTTTTATCCTGCATTGTATTTCGTACACACATCTGTAATGTATTGAACTTTGCTCCTGTTTTGCCCTGTACTGTATTCCATACACACATCTGTAATGTAGTTCACTTTGCTCCTGTTCTACCCTGCATTGTGTTCCGTACACACATCTGTAATGTATTTCACTTTGCTCCTGTTTTACCCTGCAATGTATTCTGTACACACATCTGTAAAATACTGAACTTTGCTCCTGTTTTACCCTGCATTGTATTCCGTACACACATCTGTAATGTATTGCACTTTGCAGCTGGTTTACCCTGCATTGTATTTTGTACACATATCTGTAATATATTGTACTTTGCTCCTGTTTTAGCCTACATTGTATTCCATACACACATATTTAATGTATTGTACTTTGTTCCTGTTTACCCTGCATTGTATTCAGTACACACATCTGTAATGTATTTCACTTTGCTCCTATTTCACCCTGCATTGTATTCCATACACACATCTGTAATGTCTTGTACTTTGCTCCTGTTTTACCCTGCATTGTATTTTGTACACACATCAGTAATGTAGTGCACTTTGCTCCTGTTTTACCCTGCATTGTATTCTGTATACACATCTGTAATGTATTGTACTTTGCTCCTGTTCTACTCTGCATTGTATTCCATACACACATCTTTAATGTATTGTACTTTGCTCCTGTTTTGCCCTGCATTGCATTCTGTACACACACCTGTAATGTATTTCACTTTGCTGCTGTTTCACCCTGCATTGTATTCCGTACACACATCTGTAATGTATTGTACTTTGCTTCTGTTTTACCCTGCATTGTATTTTGTATACACATCAGTAATGTAGTGCACTTTGCTCCTGTTTTACCCTGCATTGTATTCTGTATACACATCTGTAATATATTGTACTTTGCTCCTGTTCTACTCTGCATTGTATTCCATACACACATCTTTAATGTATTGTACTTTACTCCTGTTTTACCATGCACTGTATTCCATACACACATATGCAAAATACTGAACTTTGCTCCTGTTTTACCCTGCATTGTATTCCGTACACACATCTGTAATGTATTGTACTTTGCTCTTGTTTTACTCTGCATTGTATTCCGTACACACATCTGTAATGTACTGCACTTTGCTCCTGTTTTACCCTGTGTTGTATTTTATATGCACATCTCCCAGGACAGTGATTTTTGGTTTCTACTGTAAAATCTGATAAAATCCCAAAATTTGGTGCTTGGGGCCCACTTTACTCAGTATTGTCTTTTGGTATTTATACTTATACCTGTCTGACCTGCTCCTCACACATGTTGCACAGTTGTACTCAATGTTCTCTTTGTGTAAAAATGTGTATTCCTTAACCGGATCGTGACACCCTCCAGTGATGCTGTGTACCTCTGTTAAAGATTTTTTCTCTGTAATTGTGTATATACCCTCCCATGTATAAGTGTAACACTGCAATTTGTGCTTTCTCTGATTTTGTGTGCATATTCCCACCTATATATTTCTGTACTCCTGTATATGTTTATGCTCTGTATACTCCCACTGTTGTTTTTTTATTTCAGCTGGACACTTATGAAAATGGGCATTTTGCTCACATGTCTTTCCAGTATAAAATAAAATGAAATTTGGTCTTTCTATACACCTGTAAAAACAAAGCATTTCACGGAATTTGCCACTTTTTTTACCAGATCAGTGAACCTACACAAACTGTATTTTACTATAAATTCTTTCCTGTACTATTTTCAATTTGCTTTATTTAATTTGACGTACACCTAGCCTTCATTTATTCTGAATATTGATGCACATACCAAAAGGGTACAAGGATAGAACACTGGTAAAAACTGATTTTGGCATTGCAGACACTGGTGACAATACAGATTTTTCCCATCAGCAAAACAGTGTCCCCATATTTGTATTGTACTTTGCTCCTGTTTTAATGCACTGTATAGCTTGGCATTTCCGTAATGATACACTTCTGTTAATGTTCTTTTAATTCTTTTTCTTTTTCCTTATTGTAATTTCTTCCTCTCCCTCCTCCCAGGTTGCCTCTGGAAAGGAGCTGTTAACAGCTCTGTATGTCTTTTCTGGTTAAACTTTTTAAATAAATAAATTTCATGCCACCTGGTAGTGACCATAATTGACACCAATTAAATTTTGTGGTACCGCTCACCAGGCATTTAATGCTGCTACTGCTGGAGGCTCTGATGGACTGGGGGAGGTGGTCATCAGAACACAATGCCTTTGTCAGTATTGGCATCACTACCCATGCCTGCATTATTGGAGGTACTAGAGGGACAGAGGGATGCCAAGGGTGAAGTCAGAGCAGCTTTACTAGATGAGGTGTGATTAGGCCTCAGGAAATTAACCTCTACTGATTCCAGTAGGGATTGGGGATGGCCTGGGTACAGCAGTAGCACACTGTTTCATTCAGTAACATATGGCAACCAGACTGTATCTGTGGAGGAAAAGTGGTAAGTTGCTGGTGGTAGAGTGGGGTACAGCAGGGGATGGGTAGCTCCATGTGAAGTTAAAAAACTCCATAATTCATGAAGTGCACAGTGTAGTGCTGCAACTGGCATAGTAAAATTCATGGAATTGCACACATTTTACGATGTGAATTGTTGCAGTACACATGCTCTACACAGTTGCAGAAAATTTTACTATGCAATTTGTAGTAAAAATTTGCTGCTAAGTGCATTACATTGCGCAGTGTGTGCTGTATGAATTTTATGTATAGCACATAGAGGGTGAATCCCCCACAATTTGCAGGCAAATTAAAAATTCACAACACACCTAGGGATGGGGTGTTTAGATAAAGGCTGAGTGCTGATCTTCCTGGATGTTGATCTTGGGTTCAGATCCTGGGTGCTGGTCCTGGATTCAGATCCTGAGAGCTGATCCTGGGTGCTGATCTTAGGTTCAGATCTGGGGTGCTGATCATGGGTTCAGTTCCTGGTGGCTGATTCTGGGTGCTGCTCTTGGACTCAGATCCTGGGTACTAATTCTGGGTGCTGCTCGTGGGCACTGACCCTGGGTGCTGATTCTGGATTCTGATCCAGGGTTCTGTTCCTCGGCATTGATCTTGGGTTCAGATGCTTTGTGCTGATTCTGGATACAGATCCTAGGTTCAGATCCTAGGTGTTGGTTCTGGGAGCTGATGCTGGGTGGTATTCCAGGGTGCTGATTCTGGATTCAGATCCTGGTTGCTGATTCTGGGTGCAGATCCTCTGCATTGATCTTGGGTGCCAATCTTGAGTGCTGCCCATTGGCACAGTGGTAGCATTACCACTCACAATGCCTGTGACCTGGGTTTGGAAAGGAGCCTGGGTTGGTGGGGGATGGCTGGGGGGGGGGACTGTACATCCCAGTGCACTCTACATCCTTTGGGAAGGAGGGTCCTGCAGGGGAGAGTAGAGAGTGTTGAGACTACGGGAGAGAGGAGCTTTGCTGGCCTGCAGATGAATTCACACTTGCATGTGTACATCCTTGCAGCCCTTGCACACATCACTCCTGTGGGGGCAGGACAAAAAACTAAAAACAAAACAAACAAAAAAAAAAGTGTATAAGCCCTGTGCCCAATGATGAAGGGCTCCCAGCACCACTGCATCCCTCTGCCTTGCCAGAGTCACCTCCTGATGAAAATTAGAAATGTTCAGTTGTATGTCCCCTTCACTCATCCCACCTGGGGGGGGGGACTAGTCGCAGCTCAGTGGAAGATGGCACTTCAAGAGTCATGGTAAGGTCAGAATTGGTGGTCAGCATTGGGGGACTGCAGGGAGTTAGGGGGCAGTGTGAGAGGGAGCAGAAAAATGAAATTACAAAAAAAATCCTGAGTGCTGATCTTGGGTTCAAATCCTGGGTGCTGATTCTGGGTTCAGATCATGGGTGCTGATTCTGAGTTCAGATCCTGGGTGCTGATTCTGGGTTTGGATCATGGGTGCTGATTCTGGCTGATCTTGTGTTCAGATCCTGGGTGCTGATTTTGTGTTCAGATCCTGGGTGGTGATCCAGGGTGCTAATCCTGGTTGATCTTGAGTTCAGATCCTGGGTGCTGATTCTGGCTTCAGATCCTGGGTACAATTTGGGTTCTGATCCTTGGTGCTGATTCTGGGTTCAGATCCTGAGTTCAGATCCTGGATTGTAATTCTGAATTCTGATCCTGGGTATTGATTCTAGGTTCAGATCCTGAGTGCTGATTCTGCAATTAGATCCTGCGTGCTGCTTCTGGGTTCTTATCCTGGGTGCTGTTCTTGGGTTTAGATCATGGGTGCTGATCCTGGGTGCTGGTTCTGGGTTCAGATCATGCGTGCTAATCCTGGGTTCAGATCCTGGGTGCTGGTTCTGGGTACAGATCCTGGGTGCTGATCCTGGGTTCAGATCCTGGGTGCTGGTTCTGGGTATAGATCCTGGGTGCTGATCCTGGGTTCAGATTTTCATTTCGGATCCTATTTAACATCCTGGGTGTTGATTCTGGGTGCTGATTCTGGGTTCAGATCCTGGGTGCTGAGCCTGAGTTCAGAACATGGGTTTTGATCCTGCATGCTGATCTTGGATTCAGACACTTAGTGTTGATCCTGCATTCAGATACTGGGTTCTGATCCTGGTTCAGATATTGAGTGTTGATCCTGAGTGCTGATTCTGGGTGCTGATTCGGGGTTTAGATCCTGCATGCTGATTCTGCATTCAGAACCTGGGTTTTGATCTTGCATGCTGATCTTAGGTTCAGATACTAGGCGTTGATCATGCACTCAGATCCTGGATTCTGATCCTGGTTCAGATCCTGGGTGCTGATCCTGAGTGCTGATTCTGGGTTCAGATTCTGAGTTTAGATCCTGGGTGCTGATCCTGTGTTCAGAACCTGGGTTTTGATCTTGCATGATGATCTTGGGTTCAGATACTCTGTGTTGATCCTGCATTCAGATCCTGGGTTCATATCCTGGGTGCTGATCTTGGGTTCAGATCCTGGGTGCTGATCCTGGGTTCAGATTCTAGTTCAAATCCTGGGTCCTGATTCTGGGTGCTGATCCTGGGTTCTGGTCCTGGATGCTGATCTTGGGTTCAGATCCTGGGCACTGATTTGGGTTCAGATCCTGAATGAGTCCTGGGTCCGGCGAGTGATCGTAAGTTGCAAATGTGTTAGTCAATGTTCTCTGCAGCATTACTAACACTGCTGCATATTCTAAAAAAATCACTGTAATTTTTCTTTTTAAAGGATGGATAACAACCACTAAATATTGCACAAATGAATTTGTAGAAATATTGTGCATTCTACAGTATTTCAAGGTGTATTGCAGGATTCAGACAGTGCACACAAGTACATAGAAACATAAAATGTGTTGATAGAAAAGGACCACTTGACCCACCCAGTCTGCCCAGATGTTCCCTGCCTAATTCGTCTCTGCAGACCCTAACTCATCTCCTGTGACCCTCCCTCCTCCCTGCTTATTTATTAATATACCCCTACGTCTATCCCACACATGCTTGAAGCCCTCCTCCCACTATTTTTGCCTAAACTGGTAGCCTGTTCCAGGCATCTACAACTCTTTCAGTGAAGTAGTACTTCCTCACATCCCTCTGAAACTCCCCCCAGCTTTGTTGCATGCCCTCTGCTCCTGGTACTCTTTCTTTTTTTTTTTTTTTTTTTGCAATTCACTTTACTTTTTCTTCCCCTCGAGCCGCCTGCCGCCTTCACATCTCTAACATTCGCGGCTACTTGGCTTCTGTCCCCAAATCAGCCGCCCCCGATGCCCATGGCTTACCTCCCGACGGGGGCCCGCGACACGGCAGGGAATGCCCCGGCACTGTAGAACAGGTCGGGGTCGGCCTGAGGACACATCGAAGCTGCGGGGCGGCTTCATACATGGCGACAGGCGCTCAGTGTTTTAACGTTTTTTTCTGTGGAGGTGGGGCCACGCTCCCCAATGCCGTACGTCACCACCCGCCCCACCTCCAGGGAACACGTAAGTGTCGGATGCTTGGGCACACCCCAGCCTCCACCAGGGGTCCCCAGTACACCGATCACTACCCGCACCCTCCCCCCGGAGTAGGAGAGCTGCCCTTCGGGCGCTCGATTCTACTCCCCCCGGCCGGCCCTCCGACGACCTGGGTCCATTCCCAACCCGGTTGCCGGGCGCCGCAAGCAGAACTCCAGACTGGCTGTGCCAGCGGCCCGGCTCCTGGTACTCTTTCTCATTTGAAAGAGACTCCCCTCCTATACTCTTTTCTCCCCTGTGAGGTATTTATAGGTCTTTATCATGTCCTTTCTCATGCTTCTCTGTTCCTGGGTGTACATGTTGAAATTCTACAGTTTTGTCCTGTAGGACTTTCATAAAAGCCCTGCACCATTTTGTTTGCTGTCCTCCTCTGGACTGCCTCCACCCTGCTGATATGCTTTCTTAAGTATATGTATGAGGGTCCAGAGGGAAATCACTTCAATAGTTCACTTTGATTAAACGGTGGAGCTGGTCACTTCTGTGCACACTTGAATAATGTCAGCTTGTAAATTTTGAATATGAAAGGCTTATTAAATTAACAGCCTACAAGCATTTGTCATTAACTGTATGATATGTTTTAAGAAAAATGAAAAGATTTTGAAATTGAAGTTTAACAGAATTGTTCAAGTCGTTGAACTTAGAGAATGTATAAAATACATAATGTCACTCTATAACTACAAATTTACATTTATACCTTAAATACAGCTCCCCTGAAGAAGCTGAATAAGGTGAAATGTTGGGTGTGCTAATAGGAAATAAAAGAAATTACTTTTTGAACCTTTACTGTGTATGGCTTCAATTGTAAGCCAGAGTGGTCACAATCTTTGACTTTCATTCTTTGGTGTGGCCTCCAAAGCTGGACATAATACTCCAAGTGGGGTCACTAGTGAGCAATATAGTGGCAACACCACCTCCCTCCTCCTGCTGGAGATACCCTTCCCTATGCACCCAGTACAATTATGATTGCAGCAAAAGAAGATGAATTGTGATGGATTAGGCTCCTGCTTAAACACAAACATTTAGATAAAGTGTAATAATGAGAAAGAAAAAAAAACAAGATATGTCAAACAGGGAATTGGCTGGAAAATGGCAATGTTACACTTTCATACCAGACAGTCTCTTTACTACTGTTGTATAGAGCATAACATTTCTATGACACACAGATGACTGCAGACTTTGCACTGCCAGGCTGTTACCATACACCAGTGATGTCATCTGGATGAGAGAAAGAAAACAACAAAACCACTGTCTCTGCTCTGTGCAATGTCATTATTCTGTACCATGCCATGATAGTTAGTGCTGAGTAAGCACTTCAAGGTTAAAGCCCCATATTCTGCCACTTGTAACTAAACTGCCTTTTGCCTAGGGAGCTTCACATAGGGATGCAAACTAGAGCTGGAAGAACTTGGTGAAGTACTGACTCTTATTGAATAAGATCCAGAACACGGGAGGGGGGGGGGTCTGATTAGTCCTGATTAGTTTTGATTACGATAGTTTTAATTATTTATAAATGTTTGAATAAATGTGAAAAAAAAGGGGCCAAACTCTGTAATATTTAACACAAAGACCAAAAGGGAATAATTTAATTTATTATTTGTATGACAAAAATAAAACTGCTAAAGCAAAGCAATCAGTACCTACTTTACGGCCTCCCTTGGTGACATACCTGCTTGGCCCATGAGTGCCGGCGGAGAGAGAGAGAGAGAGAGAGAGAGAGAGAGAGAGAGAGAGAGAGAGAGAGAGAGATGCAAGTCTCTAATACTGACCATCCAATACTAAGCAGGTAAGATTTTGTTTTGTAATTAATGCTAGGTGCATTTCTTGCTGGCTGTTCCAGAGGAGACCAGGCCACAAAAATGGCTAGTGATCAAATGACATATGCAAACCAAAAACTGGAGCCCTCTCACCCATCTTCAAATACCACCAAGATGCTTCAAGTAAATTATAAACTTTTATTAAGTGAAAAAACGACACATATTGCCTGACGCATTTCGGATAAAATACCCTTTCTCAAAGGCTGATGAAAAACTAAACCATCCATCCTTATATAACACCATAGCTATGACATCACTAATAAAAACTTTAAAATCATTGATCTGCATCAACGACACATTAAGTGCAAAGCAACAACACACACATCTTTTTAAAGTGCTCACAGTAATGGAGTGCAAAAAAGACATGAAAAGAGCAAATATTTAACAGAATTTCAGGACCTCCTTGAAATTAAGTGCAATCTCTGTTAAAATGCACAAGTTATATGGCATTCAATTTCCAGTATCTCTAAATCATAAATACAGAGGTTTCAGATGCAGCTTTTCATGAAAAGTGCAAAACATTTAAAAACAGAATTTCAGGACCTCCATGAAATTAAGTGCAATCTCTGTCATAAAACAAAATGCACAAATTATATGGCATTCAATTTCTAGTATCTCTAAGTTGCAAATACAGAGGCTTCAGATGTATCTTTCCAGAACACACATCCCTTTATTTACCTTTCTTCTAAATAAGGCTTTAACTCTATACCAACATTCAGACCTGTTTTTTTATTGGCCGACAGTCTTATGATCCACTCAGTTTCTTTCTTTAAAATCTTATTTCTGTAACTACCCCCTCTGGAGTTAGGGAACACTTTTTCTATCCCTGTAAATTTGAAACCATGCTCACTTGGGTTTTCTAACATAGCCACACGTAGAGCTATAACATAAGTGACATATTTTTTCTCTACAGCCCTAATGTGTTCTCCAACTCATGTCTTCAACTGTATTTCTGTCTTTCCTATGTAGAAAGCTCTGCAGCTATAATCTGCTTTGTTATTACCCCTGTGGTATTACTTGTGATTAGCTGGTGTATTTCAAACTTCCAACCACTTCTACCACAAACAAAATCCTTGTTTTGATTAATGTATCTACAGTTGACACAATTTTTACACTGAAAGCATCCCATTGTTTTATTAAGACATGTCTCATTGGATTTACTTTGAAAATGACTGTGCATGAGACAGTCTTTTAATGCTGGGGCTCTTCGGTAAGAAAGGATGGGGGGGCCTCTATATAGTGCAAACCTCTATCACTTGCTAAAACATTCCAATGTTTTTTAATGATGTTTGCAACTCGGCCAGCATGGGCTGAGTACCCTGTTACAAAGTGAAGTCTGTTGCCTGCTTCTTGTTCCTTTTCCTGTGTTTTCAAAAGTTCAGCTCGATCCATTGCTGTTACTTCCTGACAGGCAGTATTTACTAAATTGTGTGCATAGCCTCGTTCTAACAATCTGTTCCCTAACTCAGTGACACCTTTCTGAAAGACTTCTGGTGTGTTGCAGTCCCTCCTTACCCACAGGAACTGCCCTTTGGGAATGTTACACACAGTATGCCTTGGATGGCAACTTGCTGCATGGAGTAAAGTGTTGCCATCCACATTTTTTCTAAATACTTCTGTGTTTAAATTCAAACCTGTCACCTTGGTAAGTGTTAAGTCTAAATAATTAACAAAAGTGGAATCTGCTGAATAACTAAATCTTAGATGCTCATTTGTGGTATGTAAAAAGGAAATAAATTCTGCAAGAGTCTCTTGATTACCTCTCCATATCAACAATACGTCATCAATAAAGCACTTCCACAGCACTACATTGTCTTTAAATTTGTTGATAACATCATTATACACCACATCTGATTCCCATTTGCCCACATAAAGATTGGCAACAGGGGGGGCACATGTGCCCCCATCGCTGTTCCCTTTTTCTGTGCATATAATTCCCCATCAAACATAAACACATTTTTTGTAAGAATATAATCTAACAATTTCAATGAAAATTCTGCAGGGGGTTGTTCAGCACTGTCTCTTAGATTAAGGTAGTAGGCCATTGCATCTAAAGCACCCTGATGAGGTATGTTAGTGTATAATGCCTCAGTGTCCAGTGTTACCAGGAGACAGTCATCATCTAGGTGTGTGTGTTCTATCAGATTTAAAACACCCTTTGTATCTTTCACACAAGAAGGAAGGTTACTCACATGTGTCTTTAAATGGGAGTCTAACTATTGTGAGAGGGGCTTTGTCAGGTAGCCGATGCCACTCACTATCGGTCTACCAGGTGGCTTCTGTCTATTCTTATGAACTTTCGGTAATTTATAAAAAGTAGATCTCACAGGATGTTTAGTAGTCAAAAACTTTTTTGTAACCTCTGTAATGCAACCTTCTTTAAGTGCTAGATCTACTGTCTCATCCACTGCAAATTTGTAATCCCACATCAGATCAGTCTTCAACTTAGTGTAGAAGTCTGTGTTATTAAGTTGTCTCAAGATTTCATTTTTGTAGTCCTGAACATTCATAACAACTATACTTCCCTCTTTATCTTCTTTTTTGATGATTATCCTGGAGTTTTCCTGCAGGGACTGTAAAGCTGCCTTTTCATTCTTCGTTAGGTTGTTATAGTTTAAATGTGGCAGGTCCTTAAATAGCAATTCTAGATCTCTCTCACGTAGGTCTCTAAATACTGAGACTGCTGGATAGAGGGGTGGGTTAAACACAGAATTAGGCTTGAAATTAGTGGCAGAGCAAGTTGAAGGATTGTTCTCTGTAACAGACTCTTTCCTATAAAAAAAAGATTTCAGGTTTAACTTCCTGCATGCCAAATGTAAGTCCAGAATAGTTTGTGTCTTATTTAGGTCAAATGAGCAGCAGTAGCAGCACACCCATGTGATGCAGCTGCATTGCATGTCCCAGTGTACTATGGTAATGTACACTACCTGCTCCAACAGATGGTACTGTTTTCTGCTTCTACTCAGCATCACCTTTTACATGAGAAGTGAAAGATATCTTACTGTCCACCACCCAGGAAGTCACATCAGTCAAGTGCAGTCAATAGATAAAACAGTTTGCCACTGCCACGTGCATCAGACAACATACATAATACATCCTTCCTAGTTCCAAGAAACAACTGCGGCCAGTGCCAAGTACTATACGTATATATGTCTCAGTCCAGTCAGTCACTGTAACCGAAATGTATTATTAAATCATACTACAAACAATGAATGAATGGCTGAAAGAATGAATAGTAACATTTTTCTCTATAAAGTAATCATAGCCAAATGTGGTTATGGGGGATGTGAAAAATATATTATTCAAAGAAAAGCATTCAGACTTCAGCTAAGTCATCTGTTGTAAGAAAAACAGAAACTATAGTATTAACATTATACAGTCAGGTGGTAAAATAATATTTTATGCAGTTGCTGTTAAGTAGTAGTATTAGTAGTAACAGTAGACAGCAGTACCCTACCATTCAGATCAGCTAAGTTGTACTACCAAGTAAATCTGGGACATGAAATATAGTTGATTGCTATATTATATTGACTCTGAACCCACTGATGTTATTATTGTTTTTATTTCTCTGTGTTCATTGTGTTTGTTCAAGTAATCCTGGCATGGACTATCCTGATCTGACTTGTTACCACTATTTCAAGTGTGCCTCATGTATTATTCAGGTACCGTACTGGAAATTAAAGCAAGGGATGTTAACTTTCAGAAATGTCAGACACTCAGTATTTTCTGGTGACAAACAGGACCTTTTGTCAGTAATAACATTACCAGCTGAACTAAACAGTTGTTCTGAATAAACAATAGTAGGAGAGTAAGTCATGTACTTTGTAGCAGTTTGTACTCAAGCAGGCCATATATTTTGTTTAGACTTCCAGTATTTCATAGGCTCTGCATTTCAATCAATATTGGGCTCTGTCATGTACATTTCATCAATAGTCCATGCTGAGACTGTTTTAGAAGAAGTGGATGAAAAATAATTTACAATGACATCTTCCAAGTGACTCCAGAGACCTGAAGCTGAACTGTGCAATTGTGAAACACTGCTGTGTTGTGATGGTGATGAAAAAGAAGATGAAGAAGGCCTTGGCACAGTGGACAAAGAAGAGGAAGAAGAAACAACTGGAACACCAGAGGAGGGGTTGATGAATGCTGTGCTGTGTTGTGAAGAAGACTATTCTGAATCTGTACTTTGTTCCATGATAGCATGGACTTCATCAATTATCTCTTGCCTCCTTATCTACAAAGGAAGTGTCATCATCATTCAATAGTTGCTGTGATTTTTATCATGGGTCCAGGACTGTTGCTTTAATGTGGCATTCAGACTGAAGCATCTTATGCAGTTTTCTTTCTTCATCAACTTTTCTGATCATACGTTTGGTCAAATCTCTTTGTATTCTACTGGGCAACCTGTTTACATCAGAAGGGGTGGCAGCATGTGGTATGGGATTGTCTGCATTCTCTTAATTGTCCCTAATTAGACTGAAGTGATATTTTAACATTTTTATGGCTGTGGTCGGAGCCTACAGCCATCTTGCTGTCTGTAGCTGGAAAAATGGAGGAACGTGGAACACTTTTTTTGGACATTTCAATGTATCCTTCCACATCTATAAATCACTACGCCAAATTAAATAATATACTCCCTTCTTTCTGTTTAGAATGTTGGAGACAGCACTAAAGCTGCTTATCAGATGGCCATTAGGAAACTGAAACAACTTGTTAAATATCGGTTGCCTATTAAACTGGAGATTTGTTTACTCCCTTTGAAATGCAACAACTTGCACATTTAAATACTGAGGCCTGGATATTCAAAGGGGTTGTGCCTGGCGCAATGGAGTTGTGCCGGTGCAACCTCACATTGCGTCCCGGTGGGATATTGAGAAGGCTGCCTGTTGCAGTGCAAATCCTGATGCACTGGGGTGCAATGTAATCGTATATGGCATAGATGCAGTGGGCGTGCCATGCATATGTGGCACAGACTGATATTCAGCCTGGGATGTGCAGTGCATATGCAGGTGCACCCCTGCACTGCGCCACAGTGGGGGGGCTCAAAGTTGAGCCCGTGCAGAGTAGGAACAAATCCTGTCCACCCACAAGTAGGCTGCTGTATTGCAGGGTGCAACACAGCAGCCCATCTGTGGGTGGCCACCCACCCGCCAAGAACACAGTCCACAAGCACTCACAACCCTGGTGGTCTAGTGGAACCCCCCCACAGCCTGTTGCCTTGATCGTGGTATATGTATGTACAGCAATCCCTGGTAGTCGAGTGGCCCCCTCGTCCCTGATACCCTGATGAATTAAACACAAGACCAACCCTGGTGGTCTAGTGGTCCCCCCTCCCACCCAATTCTCCAAAATATGTGAAAATGAATGTCCCTGGTGGCTAGTGGACCTCCTGTTGCTGCAATTGCTGTGATCCACTGTAAAGATATGTCCTCATGACCCAGTGGCACTCACAACCCTCCACCCACACTGAACCCCTTGCCCACCTCGCTCCCCCCCAGTCATTGGCAGGTGGCTGCAACCCACCCGCATACTGCATGGCCACCTGCTGAATGACAGGTACAGTATGGGCTGTAAGCCCATTGGTCCCCAGTGTGGACCAATGGGCTTGCAGGGCATACTGTACTAGACAGTCCCAAATATGTGAATGACTCTTATCCTATGTATAATGTACTGTATTAATCTCCTGTAATTTTTTTGTAACCTATCTCTTTGTAAATCTGACATGCAGCCTTTGCAAAAGAGTTTTTTGACTCAAAGGGTTGTAATTCCAAGACTTCAAGAAATAAATAAATAAAAAAAAATAAGTAAAATAAAAACACATTGTAAAAATGTGTAAAAGGAAAAACACTGAAACTGCCTCTCAGCAGATCTGCATTGTGCAAATTCATTAGAAATAATGGGTAAAAGCATCCCAAAAGCTCTCCACAGCCATATTGGCTCTGACTAGAATTTGTTATTAAGGGTATCACCTGGCTCAGAGCTGCTGTGTTTGCATTCACCTCTCTGGTACTCTCATCAAATGGCTGGAGAAGTAAAATTGCAAACTTCAGAGTTGCCCACTGTGTCGGAGTGATATAAACATTTGCATCACCAATTTTATTTTACAAGGTGCATTGTCTGACAGCTTTCTTTTGTTCCAGCAGCCTAGGAACATAAGAACGGTCGAATTTCACCTAGTAGAAATGTCTTGGATCAGTCTGTGCAAAGATAATTTGTGCACCTGCTGTATTTTTTCAAACAGATGCAGGCTTTGCTTGAGTGATTGAAACGAGTGTAGATTCATTTCACAGTGCAAACAAGAGCCTTAATGTCCCTGTCCTCATCAAGAAAACTCTGAACTATTAAATTCAAGCAATGGGCAAAGCAGTGGATAGGAATAAAGTCTCCCTCCTCCAAGGCCTTCCTTATGTTTGATCCATTATTTGCAGCTGTACGGTCAACTGACAGTCCCTTGGGATGTGAGCCATTGCTGTATTTGTTGTTTGAACTCTTCACTGATGTTGTATGAGTTTTTATTTTCAGTTGTAAAAATATCTACGGTCTGTACATTGACAACTGGGTCTTCGTACTCATTTCTGTCTTATCTTATATGGTGTTCTATTATATTGCGTAAACTTTCATAAATAAAAAGTATAAAAAATAAAAATAAAACATTCTTAGGACAGCAAACTTCATTTCACTGCCTCCACCAGAATTATCATCAAAACATGTCCAGTGTGCAGTGACAGACCTGAAGGGTGCAGGCTGACAGCTTGTCCAGATGTTTGTTGTGAGATGTACTACCCTCCCATCAGCACTGGCCAAAACTCATTTGAGTTTTTTATATAGAACATCATAGAGATCTAGAATCCCTGTTGAGGAGAAATATTTTCTCTGTGGTATACTATATCAAAGTTCAAGGTATTGTAGCAGCTACCTGAATCCTACATGTTCTACCATGTTATACGGCGGCAAGTTAATGGCTATCATCTCTGAAATTTTCCTTGATATTGTAACAGCAATAGGGTAGGCCCAGGGATATTTGGCCTTATGTTTGTATGTTTGTACAAGTACGCGCTCGTTCATTAATAACTCAGTGGGCTGCCAGCCATGGAAGGGAGAGGAGGGCTGTGCCGGTGGCCCGCTCTCAGGTTTGGGATGGGGGAGTGGGACTTTGCCTCCAGGGTTGGTGGCCTGGTGTACACTAGACCACCAGGGATACTAATTTTATTTCATGGATTGGGGAAAAGGGGGGGAAGATCACTAGACCACCAGGGAGAATTTTTAATTTATTTTTTTAATTGTAACTTAGTTACTGTATACGGTGGTTGGTGGGAGATTGTGATGGGGTTACTGAAAGGGCTAAGGGCATGTTGCCCTGGACTGGCTGGGTGGGTAATTGGGTGGGAGGAGGGACCTCTAGCCACCAGGGATTGCAAATTCAATTAAATTATTTTTAACATATTGGGCACGTGGGCAGCCTTACAGGGGAGGCGTAAATTCCATGAAAGTTCAGAAATTGATTTTCAAACTTTCATGGACGCGCCGCCAGCAAAAGTTTTTTTTCACACACCCCTAGTGATTAGAGACTGACTGGGGAAATCCCATCAGCAAAGTAAGCCAGGAGCAGGGAGATCCTTGAGTCCCTCTAGGAAGCTTTCCTGCAACAGTTGGTAAGGGATCCCCCTAGGGGTGGTAACATATTAGATGAAAGTGTGGAAGAGGTGGTAGTGGGGACAGCTTAGGGGCAAGTGACTACAATACGGTGAGGTTCAGGGTAAGGATGGATAAGGAAGTGTGCCGGTCTGACATGAAGGTTCTGGACTTCAGGAAGGCAGATTTCACTAGAATGAGTGGAATATTCAGGAAGGAAATGGAGGGAAAGGAGCACACTGAGGATGTGGAAGAGTTATGGGAATCAGTTAAGGGAGGGTTACTGAAAGCCACAGAAATCTGCATCAGGAAAGTTAGTAAAAGCAAAAATGAAAGAGACCACTGTGGTTCACCAGGGAGGTGATGAGAGAAATCAGGGGAAAAGGGCATTCAAAACATACAAGTCGACCCAGAGGAAAGAAGACAGGCAGAGTTACAGGGAGAAGAAGTGCATGGCAAGGCAGAAGATTAGGAGGGTAAAAGCGGATACTGAGGAGAGGATTTCTAGAAGAGCCAAAACGGGTGATAAAACTCTTTTGGGTATGTTAGGAAGAGGAAGAAGGCCAAGCACAGGATATATGGATTAAAGGGGGAAGGGGGAATGCAGGTGGAAGAAGATGTTGAGAAGGCAGAAGTGCTAAATAAGTATTTCTGCTTGGTCTTCATGATAGAGGGAGAAGGAAGAGGACCGGAGTTAAGGTGGTGGGGAAGACATGGGGTAGATCCTAGCTCATTCAGTGAATACAGGATAAGGGAGGATCTAGGAAGGTTGAGTGTGGATAAAGCTATGGATATGGACGCCCTCCATCCTAGGGTACTCTGGGAATTAAGGGAGGAGCTGGCAGCACCTTTGGCGAGACTATTTAACCTGTCCCTAGAAATGGGGTGGGTGCCTAGGGACTGGAAGAATGCGGTGCCGCTCTACAAGAGTGGCAGCAGGGAGGAGGCAGATAACTGCTGTCCAGTCAGCCTCATTTCAGTGGTAGGTAAGGTGATGGAGGTGCTCCTGAAGGAAAGGGTGGTCAGTTACCATGTAGACAGTGGACTGCAGGATGACAGGCAGCATGACTTTAACAAAGAGAGATCACACCAGACAAACCTCATTTAATTCTTAGATTGGGTGACCAGGGAGGTGTATTGGGGAGGCAGTGGATGTGGTCTATCTGGCTTCAGGAAGGCCTTTGACTCCATCCCGCACAGAAGGCTGGTAAGTAAGTTGGGAAGCTTAGGGTTGGGACCGAAAATAACAAGACGGCTGAGGGACAGAAGCCAGAGGATGGTGGTAAATATGGTGCATTCCAGAGAGGTATGGGTGGCAAGCAGGGTACCCCAGGGGTCAGTGTTGGGGCCCATCCTTTTCAACTTTTATATCAGCAATATAGCAGAGACTGGAGGGAAAGGTGTGCCTGTTTGCAGATGATACAAAGATCTGCAACAGGTTGAACATCCCGGAAGGGGTAGAGATAAAGAGGGAGGACCTAAAGATCCTGGAGAGGTGGTCAGATACATGGCAGCTGAAGTTTAATGCAAAAATGTGTATGATAATGCACATTCAATTCAATTCTATTCAAATCTTTATTTAACCAGGTGAGACACCTTTGAGAAGAACTCATTTCCAAGGTGAACCTGGGCAGGTACAAAAACAGATGACAATAATCTCATACATCAGAAATAGTGTAAATGAATACAATATAAGCAATTCGCAAGAAGTTCAAGCATTAGAATTAGATACAGTACAGTAGCATAAAGGAATGCAATATATACGATTCACAATAAGTTTGAGCATTAGATACAGTACATGGGACACACTTTGTCTAGGTAAGGGTGGGACTAGGCAAAGTAAATAACAATTGAGTAGAGTTCTTACAACAGAAAAATAGATCAGCCATTGTTTACATGAACATAATAACATGGTAGACAGTACAGATATGTTGGGGAAGTAAAGTCAGGCAACATTATGCTAGACAGCAAAACACAGTAAGAGCAGCTAGCAATAATAATAACACTGATTACAATAGTGATTTGGGTATTTACTAGGTAACAGCCTAGCACAGAGATTGAAGAGGGGGAAATGGAGATAAAGGAGTGGAAGGAGCCAGGAGGGGTGGTGCCTAGTGGGTTAGTTGAAAAGGGGGGGGGGCATGACAGGCAAAGACTAGTCCTCATCGATTGCACTTACAGGACTCCTTAAAGGATTGATTAAATAAGGACTTGAAAGCTGATAGTTTGACAGGGACAGCCAGTTTCAATACTTTTTGGAGTTTGTTCCATAATGAGGGCAGGACATAACCTATGGATGAGCTACCAAACCTAGTATTGAATTTAGGAATGATAAGAGTAATGTAGGAGAGGCTTCTCAGTCCATACTTGCCTGGCACATAGATGGGCAGACAGTCCAAAATATGCTGGGGAAGCCTATGGGTAATGGCTTTGAATGTCCATATGGCTGCATTTTTTTGCCGCTGGAATGAGAATGAGGTCCATCCTAAGAGGGAATAGAGGGTACAGTGATGGGTGGAGTAGGGTATGCCAGTTGTAAAGCATAGTGCTCGGTGGTAGAGGACGTCTAATTTGAATAAAGCGGTGCTAGTACTTTGAGCATACAGAATGTCTGCATAATCTAAGAGCGGAAGAAAGGTGGCTTGTACTAGCCTGGTTCTTGCTTCTTTAGAAACTAGGTGCCTGATTCTATAGAAAAGTCAGAGTCTCAGTTTTAGCTTCTTTGCAAGCTCCTCTATATGTTCCGTGAAGTTTAGCTTATGGTCAACCCACACACCCAAATATTTAAATTTGGCCACTAATTCTATTTGCTCACCTACTAAAGTGGTGATTTGGGGTAAGGAGTCAAGGCTAGGCATTTGTGCTGGTCTCGAAATGTGTGAGAAAAACATAGCCTTTGTTTTCTTAGCATTCAGTAACAATTTGAGGTGCAGAAGATTCATCTGCAGTTTGTCAAAGTCTCTTTGCAGATCCCTGCAAGCCAAGTCGGGGGGGAAGGCCTGTCTATATAGATGACGGTGTCTTCCACGAATAGGTGAATGCTGGCTGATTTTATGCCAGAGTCAATATTATTAATATAGATTGCAAAGAGGAGAGGGCCCAGAATTTACCTCTGTGGGAAACCCCTTAGAAGGGCGTTCAAGGGTGAGAGGTCACCGTCCGCTTTTATCTGCTGGAAGTGATCAATGACATAACTATCAAACCATTTCAGGGCAGCAGGGTCCAGATCAATGCTCCTGAGGATGTCCAGTAGTAAGACATGATCCACAGAGTCGAATGCGTTGCTCAGATCAAGGAACAAAGCGCACACGTATTTTTTGTTGTCCAGGGCTGTGAGCCAATCATCGGAAACTTTGACTAGTGCTGTAATGGCACTGTGTGCTGGTCTAAAATCAGACTGTAATGGTGACAGTAGTTTAGTGGACTCAAGATATTTTCTTAGCTGGGTGTTAACTATTTTTTTCAAGGAGTTTAGAGAGGGTGGGGAGCAGAGAAATAGGCCTATAGTTGTTTACATCAGCTCCACGATGCCAGTTCGACAACCTTTTGTTGACCGGCATCTCACCAACAGGAATCATGTCGACTGCAAGTTGTGGTTTACATGATTTCTGTGTGTCTCCCGGTTAATTTTATTTATCAGGAGGCTCTTCCCCCCACCCCCCTGTCTTTAGGATTCTCAACTCCAGTCAGAGTTGATTTGGTGCAGGGGTGCAGGACCGGGAGACAGTGTGTCCCTGTCTTGAGCACACCAACACAGCAACTTGTCGGCAAAGTGTCGATTTTGCTGACAGGGATGTAGTTCGCTGTGTTGGTGTTGTTGTATGTGGGGCATACCTTTTACATCCATGGGATCACCACATTTGAAGAGAGGTATGGCATGGGCTGTTTTCTAGATGGCAGGAAGAGCACCCTGAGCTAGAGACATTTATTTATTTATTTAAGAGATTTACCAGATAAGCATTCTGAGCTGGACCCGGTCGTTTCCAGATGCGACCTGGGGTTACATAGGTCAAAGAATAGATACAGTAAAGTCACAGTACAACAGTGTTACATAGGTCTAGAGTAGTTAGCAGTAGTCACAGTACACAGTGTGGTTAAACAACAGGCAGCAGGTATAAGACCTTATTATATATGTAAGCTAAGTCTGCGGGTGGCAGTTACATACAGCAGAGTAGTGGGACCTCAGTCGTGGTTTGAGGGCCCAGTGGGAGTCTGAGAGCCTGATGTCTGCAAGTAGCTCATTCCATAGTTTAGGCAGTCAATGCATAAAGGCCATTTGGCCCTTAGAGGTGCACATGAAGGGTACATGGAGTTGTTTAAGATCAGAAGCTCTGAGGGGGTAGACGGGGGGTGGTTGGGTTGATAGAGCACATCTGAGGTAGAGGGGGAGGGTATTCGACCAGTATTTGTAAATAAGATTAGTACAGTGTAGTTTACACCGAGATTCTAAAGATGGGAAGGAGAGGGCTCTGTATAGGTCACAGTGATGGGTGGAGGGAGGGCAGTCAGGGCGCGTGAAAGCGACAGAACGAAAGGGATAGAGGGGTCCAGCCTGGCCAGGGTAGATGGTGGGGCAGCGCTGTAGACCACATCGCCGTAGTCAAAAATGGGGAGGATCATTTTGAGGACTAGCTCCCTCCTAACAGAGGTGGGAAGGGAGCCTTTGTGTCAGTACAGTGCTCCTAATTTAGGGTGGAGTTTTTTCTGTAGAGATTCGATGTGGGCATGGAAATCAAGGTGATGATCGAGCCAAACCCCAAGGTACTGGAAGGAGGTGCGGGAGTCTAAGTTGGAGCCATCCAGGGTGTGGAAGACAGTGGGGGCAGCCAGCCGGGATAGCTTGGGATGGGTGCCGAAGGTTATGGAGACGGTTTTCTTGGCGTTTAGGATCAGCTGGTTGGACCTGAGCCAAGTTTGTACGGCATCGAAATCACGTTGGAGAGATAGCATTGTGTCATCGGTAGAGGGGCCAGAGGCGTACAGCACTGTGTCATCCACGTACGTTTGCAACGCTGATTTGGAGCAGACTAGTGGCAGATCGTTTAAGAGAATAGAGAAGAGCAGGGGACCCAGGACCGAGCCCTGGGGTACCCCCATGTTCACTGGGAAAGGGGAGGAGACGTGGGGGCCAATTTTTACAGCCTGCATTCTGCCTGACAGATAGGCTTGGAACCAGTTCAAGGCGGGCGGGGAGATGCCTGCTTGTTGCAGTTTTGAGAGAAGATTAGAGTGGGACACAGTGTCAAAGGCTTTGGCCAAGTCAATAAAAATAGCAGAGGTGACAAGGCCCTTGTCCATGCCCAAAGAGATATCGTTAGTGAGCCTTAGCAGAGCTGTGACGGTGGAGTGATTTTTGGCAAAACCCGACTGGAATGGAGTGAAGAAAGAGGTGGAGTCGAGGAATTGTGTTAGTTGGTGAGTACTGAGCTGCTCTTGCAGCTTGGCCAGTGCCGGTAGGAGAGAGATAGGGCAGTAGTTGCCCGGTTCAGATAGGTCGCCCCTTTAGGTAGGGGGATGATTACAGCTTCCTTCCAGGTGGCTGGAATTTTTGCCGTGGCAAAAGAGAGGTTTAGTAGGTCAGCTAGGGGGGAGGCTATCGCAGGGGCTGATAGGAAGAGGAGTTTGGTGTCCAGACCTTGCGGGCACTTGCCTTTGTTTGGGTCAAGGGAGCATAGTGCAGAAAGAACTTCTCCTGGGGAGACCAGCCGGAAGGAGAAAGTGGGCATGCTTGAGGACGGCGGAGATGTGGCAGAGAGAGTGGGTGTGCTTGAGGACATCGTGGGAATGGCACGGTGGTTGTTGGCGGCTGTGCAAGGTTGCTGGTTGTCTATGAGAGATTTGGCACTAGTCGAGAAAAAGGAGTTGAAAGCTGATGCAACTTCGCTGGGGGTTGATATGATATTGCCCTGAAGGTTTAGGGTAGGGGTGGGGGGCTGGGCTGGCGGAGAGAACAGGGTTTTGACAGTTTTCCAGAATTTGGAGGGATGAGTAAGATTTTTGGACATATTAAAGAAGTGCATTATGGGAACCGCCAAGACACGGTAGCCTAGCTTCAGAAAGAAAGGGTCAATAAGGTGCTTTTTTTTGTGTCCAATTTCAGTATGAGGTCTTCCACGTCCTTAAGGGAGACCGGTGTGAATGAAAAGGTGTGATAAGTACTAGAGGGCTGGAGACATGGCCAGCTGTGGCCTGTCCTCTGAGCTGGTCACGTAATATTTTGGCAGAGGATGACTCAAATTCCAACCTGGCGGTAGCAAAGTGGGCATTAAGTAGTTCGAGTATTTTCTGTTTGTTGGTAAAGGTAGTGACACTCAATTTAACTTTGGGAGGGAGTGAGTTAATAGATTTGTGTCCCTCGATATCTTTTAAGGTCTGCCAGAACTTAATGGGCCGGTTAGATGATGCATCTAGGGTTTTACAAAAGTAGCTGGCTTTTGCGGTTCTAATGAGTTTGGTGCACTGGTTTCTGGCTGCCCGGAAGGCAGTCCAGTCGTCAGGGAGTTTGGTTCTGCAGACTTTTTTTCTGAAGTTTGTCCCTATGAGGTAAGGTGGTCTTCAGGTCAGGGGAAAACCATGGACATGATTTTTTTCTTGGTGTGCATTTTGACCGGGGGAGGGGCATGCCTCTCTATGGTATTGAAGACAATACTGTGGAAGGCCTCATAAGCTTTGGATACCATTGTGGCTAAGTAGAAATCTTGTCAGCATGCATACTGCAGATCAGAGACCAAAACATGGTAGTCTAGATTGCGGCGACTTCTCTTGAGGGTAAATCTTGAGGTAGATGAGGGTTTGGGAGCAGACCTCATGCTGGCAACCAGGCAGTGATTGCTTAGGTCATTTGGAAGCACACCTGAGTGAGTGAAAAGGTTGGTTTGCTTACTAAGATGAGATCAAGTAAACTACTGTGTTCAGGAGTCTTTATGTTAGGACAGATGGCTTCCACAATTAGTTGTGTAAACCCAAGTGAGTCACTGAGTTCCTTTAAGGGTTTGGAGCACTCGGCGAACCAGTTAAGGTTGAAGTCACCCATGATGATGATGACCTCTGTTGAGAGTGAGTCCAGAAGGTTAGACAAGTGGTTCAGCAGCCTTGAGGCCTGCTGTAGGAGGTCTGTAGCAGCCGAAGATTAGGAGTGGGACAGAGGAGGGTAGTTGTAGTTTAATGGTAAGGCATTAAAATTCCTTCGGCACTGAATTGAAGTCTATAATGGTGGAAGAGAATTTATTGTGTACATATATGGCTACCCATTCCTCTGGCATGCCTGTCTGCTCTAAACACATTATATAAGGGGATTTTGATTTCAAAATCTTGAGTAGAGGGTTTGAGCTATGTCTCAAAAACCACCATGACATCTGGTTTTGTATAAATGATCCAGGATTGAAAGAGGGCAAATGTTTTCAGCAGACTACAGGTATTTATATGTAGCAGGCTCAGGCCCCGATGTAAGGGTAGTTGTGGCGGTGACTGGATAGGGGCTGGTGGTCCAGGGTTTAACTCAACATTACCTGAGCATAGCAGTAGAAATAGTAGGAGTTTTCTAATGGCTCTCAGAAGTAGCCTGAGTACTCCAACCTGTCCTCTTTTGGCTCTTTGGGTGGAAGGAGTCACATGGTAATGAAAAAAGAATTCAGATGGTCCCAGTGAGGCTAGGATGAGTACCTTGGCCTCATAGGAAAGAGTCGATTCAAGGCTTGGGGTGTCAACGGTGACAGGTCCCTAAACCAGTAATCATATGTATAAGACCTATGGAAAATAGGTTTCATGTGTACTTGTGTATAAAGGGAGGAAAGGTTTAAGAAGGTGTAGGGTGGGGGTGTGGTCTAGCCACCAGCATGATGGCTACTTAATCCTCAGAGCTCTCTCCAAGCTGGGCAATATCCAAGCTCTAGCACCGCGATTCCAGGACACTGAGACCCCCTGGTGCATGTATTTGTTTGAGTAACTCTCCCTCTACCAGTCAGAGTCTGTATTTAGTGGATTCTGCCATGACTTGCTTTTTTTTAGTAGCACCGGTATCTGCAAGACACCCTGAGTGACTAGGCTGCATAGACCTTACCACTGCTCCGGCCTGCTACACACAGTGAACTACAGCTGGGAGCATCAGGACTCATTTGTGCTACAGCCGAATCTGGTGGACACTTGTTCGGATTCCCTGTTCTTGGCAACTTTTCTATCCTGTGCACAGCGGTACTATGGCCACCCAGGGATCCATAAATCAGCTGTTCCAAGGCACTCAGTCCCCCACCCAGCCTACATCTGTGGGTGACTCGCTTTGATATATCACGAGGATGTTGGAAGCTGTGCTAACTTGTGTGGAGGACATTAATCTTACCCTTTTAGGAATGGCTGCTGATGTGAAACAGCTGCAGGATCTTATGAATGTGGCTGAGCAGCATGCCGATGTTTGTGAGCAACAGCAATTTAAGCTTTATCAGCGTCTACAATTGCATGACGAGAGACTTGCGGCCCTGTGGAACAGGGTCAAGGACCAAGAGAACATGGTCAGACGTAATAATCTGTGAATTACTGGGGTACCTGAGGGGGTAGAGGGGCAATCCATGGAATGTTTTTTGAATGATAACATCCCCTATTATGTTGGGAGACAGGTGGAAAGGCCCCATGGATGTAGAAAGGGCACACAGAGTGGCAGGTCAGAGGGATAGGAATACATCAACACCGAGACCAATAATTGCCTATTTACTACGTTATACCACAAAAGAGAGAATTCTGAGAGCTGCTAGAGACCTTGGGGAAGTCCACTGTTAGGGGACCATAGCCTTCTTTTATCAAGACTTTGCGCAGGAAACAGCATCCAGAAGGAGATCTATTGGCCCTTTGAAAAAATTCCTTTACCAACAAAACTTTCAGTTTAAATTTCGGGGACTTACCAGTTTGCTTGTCTCTAAAGAGGGCAGAGAGCTCCTGGCTGATGACCCAACTGACATTGAGAGGTGGTTTGGCAAATTTTGGCCTGATCTCTCCATACCAAGTACAACTCCCAGAAGGTTCTGGGACCCTAGTAAGGATGCAACTTCTAAAGGGAACTGAAATGCAGGGAGCAGAGTTCCAGAGGACAATTCTTTGGTTGGACGTGTTGCAGCTCTAAGTGGTCTCTCTGTCTCGCCTGGTTCTGCAGAATGCAATTCCTTGAATAATGCCTCTGACCCACAGTCCTCATTCGTGGCAACCCCCTCATTGCCTCCACATCCCTGTGTGCCAACCCATCAACAAAGGCAGCATGTGAGAAGTGGCACCCAGTCTGCAGAAGATCCACGTATGGCTGCCCCACTTGCTAAAGTCTCCAGAGAAGACAGAGAGCATCTTCCTCCTCGCACACAGTCTGCTTCTCCTGAGCCTCTGGATATGGATACCACTGCAGTTGCTGAGTGGGCGGACCTTCCTGACTCTTTGCTAGTGGAAGTGGTGGATGCTTTGACCCCTATGAGACCAGGCCTAATCTCCTACATGGCTGCTGTTGCTACTGAGGCTCCGAAATCTGCAGCATCTCCCCCAATGGGCATCAGGCAGGCCGAAGGACAGTCTGGCTAACCCTTGGACTTTTCTGATATATTTTTTACAGTTGCTTGTTCTTTTATCTTTGCAGCTAAGTTACTCCTGTTTAACATGTGCCCTAACCCCGGTGCTTAGACGGGGAGGCAGTCTATTTAGGTGCCGAGGTATGAGTTCCTACCATATCGTTTCCTCAAGCCCATCAGGCAACTCTGCTTCCTTGCCAGTTTTGAAAGTGTACTAGGGGGGCTAGTTTCTAATTTGCCTCCCGACTCTTCCTAGCTGCGGCATCTGGCTACCAGGGAAGCAGTTCCCCATAAAGGTTCCGTCTGGTGGTGTACACTCTTATGGGGGCTTAATGCAGATTTATCTTGAAGCCCCCACTTCCCCTCCCACTATGTCCCAGTACAAGTGGTGGGCTTATAACACTGCTGTATGAGGGGTTACCACTCACGTGTCATCCCCATCTTCCCTCTCCTCCTCCCCTCACCACCTGCTTTTTCACCTCCCTCCACACCCCCTTCCCCCCCCGATGTCCTGGTGCTCAATCTTGTATATGCTCCCAGTTCAGGAGGAGTCAAACCCTGTTAGTTGCGAACACCTCCCCCTGTTTTGGGCTTAGAGAGCCTGTGTAGCTGAGGATAACTGTATACTGTTACCCTCTTTCGCTACAAGCTCAGAACCCTGTAGCATGTTTGCACTTAATATAGTTATTATCTAATTGTGGTGTGCAGTGTTAGACATTCTTTTCATCTGGGGCAGTTTTTTCTTGTCCTTTGATCAGTTTAATACTACTGTGTTTACCATATTTACTTATCTGGTTCTGGTTTGCTAATTTTTCTCTGTATTCCTCCTTTTGCAGCATGTCTGTGTGGTGTGCGTACGCCTCCTTTGATTTTCTGAGCCTTCCCTCTTTTCAGTCTGGTACTACAGGTTTGTGCTTGGGGTAGCTAGGGACTTGCACATGCTGCAATGGTACCTTTCACTAGCTTGGTCGTGCCTCCCGTTCTGGTGGAAGTAAGTACCGAATTATCTTCAATTTTCTCTCCTTCCTGGGAGTAGGTGGCTATGGCAGTTTCCAATACCTCAGGGGCAGTGCTGGTGTCATGGAACGTTAAGGGTCTTAACCATCCCATAAAGCACACAGAAGTGCTGCAACACCTCAGATCTCTTCGCATGGACATTGCTTTGCTTCAGGAAACACATCTTTTTTTTTAAATTCAAAGTTTATTGAAATTTTCACAATAAACAATGGATAGGGTCATAACATCCCTAGCATAAAGCTTATGACTAGACAGGTTGATTGACCCCGCCCCCACCCCCACCCCAACCTCCCCCGCACAGTCCAAAAAACATAACAGTCCATGACATCCATGAAATTAAAAGCTAAATATTAGCCATTAGATGGTATATAATGTATGAAGAGAGGCCCAGATCCGATCGTATTTAGTCTTGTTATTATTAATACTCGAAATAGTCTTCTCTACTCGAAGATTAAATAATAACTCGTTTAGCCATTCAGAGTAGGAAATAACTTCAGAGCTCTTCCAATGCCTGAGCACTAATTTCTTGACAGACATCGAGATCAAAGCAATGTGAAATTTACGCTTATTAACAGATATCTGTGAATAATCCCCGAAGGTACAGACCTCTGGGATAAACAGGTCCCTCATCCCAAGGAGTGGGTCCGCTTTGTCCCTTATAGCCTCCCAAAGGGGTGATATCTTAGGACAATCCCAGAAGATATGAAGTAGGGAACCTTCCATCTGAGTGCATCTCATGCAAACATTAGAGGGAGATATGCCCCACTTAGCCAGTTTCTGAGGATAGTAGTAAAGGTTATGAAGAATACGAAACTGCATTAACCATAACCTATCCTGTGTCACAAAACGATGGCAGTTATTCCAGATATTCATCCAATCCCTATCCCAATGTGGGAAGAGAGCAGCCCAGAATTCAGTTGGGCCAAACAGCACCGGGAAACGCCAATCAAACCAAATATTGTACAGTTTGGAAATACTTCGACGAGAACTAACCAATGGGGCTAGATCAATAAGGAAGGCAAAATTATAAGATAAGGGAGTGCCCTCCCCAAATTTTTTAAGGAGGAGATGTCTAAGCTGATATACCTTAAAGTATTTGCTTTCCTTAAGCTTAAATTTCACCACAATATCCTCAGCTGACAACCAGGTACCATCCCCCTTAAGGAATAAGCTAACCCTACCATCACCTAGACTAGGTAACCATCTGGGGGAGGTAACACTTTATTGTCTATTTTAAAAGCAGGGGAATTCCAAATCGACTGCTCCCCATCTAACCAGTTTTTATATTTTAGGAATCTACACAGCTGCAAGTGAATCTTCATAGAAAATTCAATTGTGGTGCCTTTTAATTCTTTAGATATAGAAGCGGTCTTAAGAAATAATAATGCAGAGGGGGCTATATTAGCCAAGCAAATCATTTCCCTCTCTATTTTGAGCCATGCGGGCACATAATCTGAGGAATCAGATATTATCCATTTTAGGTATCTGGCCGCGCTACTGGCCCAATAGTACATACTCACATTTGGAAGTCTTAAACCACCCTTAGACTTGGGCACCACCAACTTGTAAAAGGCTAATCTAGGCTTCTTTTTAACCCAAATGAAGTCACTAATCAAACTTTGGGCCTTTTTAAGCCAGCTGCTTGGTAGATAAATGTCAAGTAACTGAATAGGGTATAGGAGACGTGGGAGCACATTCATCTTAACCAGACTAATTCTTCCCCAAAAAGAAATGGATAATGCCGACCATCTAGCCAAGTCTAGAGCTACCATGGACAGTAGTGCTTCCAAATTATATTTAAAGGTACTCTGTAGGTCTCTAGTTAGCACAATGCCCAGATATCGTAGCGAGTCTCTAGACCAGTCCAGACCCAAGGCGGTAATATCATTCTTAAAAACTTTATGATTTAGGGGAAACACAGTCGACTTCCCTACATTTAATTTATAATTGGATAGTTTGCTAAATTGCCAAATTACATCCAACATGGCAGGAATAGAAGTCTCTGGGTAGGAGAGGTATAAAAGCAAGTCATCCGCATATGCAGCAACCTTTAACTCATTACCTAGAATGGTAATCCCCTGGACCTTCATACAAATAATTAATTTATGAATTAAAGGCCCCAGGTAGAGATTAAAAAGTAGAGGAGAAAGGGGACAACCCTGTCTGGTTCCAGAATACAGACTGAAGGTCCTGGAGAATACCCCATTCCCTGAGATCTTAGCCATTAGATACTGATATAAGGCTTTTATCCAAGATTGGAATTGATGAGGGAATCCAAAAGAATTTAACGTCTGAAACAAAAAACTCCAGTTTACTCTGTCAAAAGCCTTCTCGGCGTCCAGGGAGACCAATGCCACTGGAAATGAGGCGTCCCTGTACGCCAAGAAGACATATGAGAGGACCCGGAGGTGGTCTACAGAGAGTCTACCCTTCATAAATCCCACCTGATGTGAGCCAATTAAATTGGGAAGAGCCAAACTGAGTCTGTCCGCCAGTATCTTTGTTAGAATTTTTATGTCTTGATTGAACAATGATATAGGTATATAGCTTTTGATGGATTCTTGATCTTTACCCAGTTTTGGAAGCAGCACAATGAGAGCACCAAATAGAGAAGAATCAACTTGTACACCTGATAGTATATAATGAAAGAGAGAGAGAAGGTGGGGGGTAATTTGCTCCTTAAAACACTTATAGAAGTTTGCTGTGAAACCATCTAATCCAGGTGATTTATCTAAAGGTAGGCCCTTTATCACCTCCAGAATCTTGGACTCCGTAATAGGAGCTACCAGCATCCTACCCTGGGACTCCGATAGACAGGGAAATTGGGCCTCCTCTAGGTAGGAAGAAAGAATATTTGTTGAGGGGGAGGGTTAGGCATTTCCCCATATAGGTGTTCAAAGTAACCAACAAACTCCGAAACAATCTCCTGGGGCTTAGATTTGAGAGTTCCATCTATTTTGGAGCAAATCAGGGGGATAAACCGAGAACACTCCAATTGCTTAATTCTCTGGGCTAGTAACTTGCCCGCTTTTTCTCCGTGGTCTATGTATGAGGCTTTAGTACATAGAATAGCAAACTCTGCTTTCTCATTGAGCATATTTATATAGAAGTCTCTCAATTTTGCCAGTTCTTGTTTAAGGAGGTCCAAAGGATTTGATTGTAAGGTCATTTCTAAAGCTGTTATCTGGGTTAACATTTCCCTCAGCCTGGCCTCCCTTCCCTTCTTCCTTGTCGCAGCCATCCTGATTAGGATGCCCCAGAGATATGCTTTAAAAGCACACCATAAAATATCTGGCCTAGTGTCTTGCATAGTATTCAACTCAAAAAATTGTGTGATATGCTCCTTAACTTGGTTTCTACACTTGGGATCCTTAAGCAGTTGGCTGTTCAGTTTCCACCTGGATTGCTGCTTAGGCAGGGATGTGACAGCCAATTTGCAGAGGACCAGTGAATAGTCTGAAGGCATACCCGAGTGAATAGTGGAGCCTGTCATCCCTGGTAACAAAGCTTGGGAGACCAAGAGATAGTCAATACGGGAAACGGACCTGTGAACAGGGAACACAAAAGTGTATTCCCTGTTCACAGGGTGGAGAACCCTCCAAATGTCACAGAGTCCTAATCTATCTATTAACTCATGCAATGCATGCTGTGCCGGGGAAAACGAGACTGGGAATGAGCTTATACGGTCCTTGCCTGAATTTATCACCAGGTTCCAGTCCCCCCCTAAAATTATGGTGGAAGGTAACAGGGAAAGAATATTATTAAGTAGTCTTACAAAAATAGGGAGTCATCTTTGTCCGGGCCATAAATACTTCCTAAGACGAAATCTACTGAATATAAGGTGCCCTTTACCAGAAGAAATCTACCATGGGGATCCTTAATTTCTTGGGTAACCTGGAAAGGAATGCTTCTATTATTAAGAATTAAGACCCCACAGCTGTTGGAGGTTCCTTGGGCTGAGAAGACCTGACCAATCTGCATTCATCTCATCTGAATGGCTTCCGAGTCAAGCAAGTGTGATTCCTGAATAAACCCAACATTAGCACATAATATATTTAAATGCTTCAGTATTTTGTACTGCTTAGTTTTTTTATGGGGCCCCTTTAACATTCCAAGTTAAAAAACAGAGCTCCTTAGCCATTGTACAAATACACTGGGTAGTTGCAGTAATTAAGGTCATAGACTACCCTGAAAAAGAAAAACCTCAACCGACCTAAAGAGGACTGTGCCCCACCCAATAATACCTCCCTCCCCCCAAACATACTCCCCCCTCCTACTAAGAATAGCCCACAAAATATCCAACCAAAAAACAAACCCCAAACAACCTACCCTCCGTCTCCCCTGCCCTCCCAACCCACCCCGCCTCCCATGCATCGCTAGCAGCACTCCTCCAAAAACAGCCGCTCCCATCCTCCAGCCCACCCCCATACAAACTCTCATCTTAATGACCAAGGTTAAGGAGCAGAACAATATCAAGACCCTTATGAGGCCCACAAGCATCAGTGCTACATGTGAAAGCCTCTTGTATAACCAACGAAATACGAATAGCAAGTCTCATCAAACTTACCCTTAATCCTGTTACTATAAAAATGGCTATCACCCTTGGTACAGACTAACATGAAACAGAGACATCTCCTATCCAGTGCCTCGCCTCGAGGATGTTATACAAGATGAGGGTAAAACCGCTACCCTCAGCTTCAAACAAAAACAAATCTTCTCCCTATTATCTAGCAAAGCAGGGGATGAGATTATGAATGGAGAAAGGAAAGTCTACCAAAGTAGTCTAAATCCTAAAACTCAGGAGGCTTCCTCCGCAAATAGAAGGGAGATTAAAAACCTCCAAATAAACTAAGCGCAGGATACACTCCAGACCAGTAATTGCCGCTCTGAACTCAACCTATATCTCTCCTGTCACCAGATCTGCTTTAGCATTTCCTCGCTACTGCGATAAGTGAGAACAATCCAGAAAAATAATCCCCTCTAGTGGCTGCCACTGAGAACTGTGCGGCAAGTATTCTCCCTATAAATGGTTCCTGTATCCCTCGTAAAGCTGCAATAAGGAGAGAGAACCCCAAAAAGATTCCTATCTAGCCGATATCTCCTAGAATTCAATAAGTCCTGCCAAAACCCCCATAAACTGGCCATCCAGACTCCCATCATGAGGGCCAACCAGACTAAGAAAGAGGCCCCTATCCCAGATATAAAGAAAAGGGAGGGCATAAGACTGGCCCCATTCAACTGGAAAGCATAGTACAAACAGTGCCCTATCCTAAAGCTTTGTTTCACTGGCTCGGATCTCTATAATGGGCAATTCAGCAGAAATATGCCCCCCTGCACTCAAGAGACTTTCTCTGCCCCCCAGAAGAAGCTCACGCATGCAAATGAGCAATTTCCTGGTATAGCTGTGATCTGAAATATCCCTACTGTTTGCCAAACCTACCCTCGTAGAGATCTAGAGTGTAGCTAGTTAACCGAGAAGCTTAAAGATACAGCAACTTTTTAGCTTTTAGAACCCCACTAGAGAAATAACCAGAAATAGATGACTATGAATCAGAGAATAAAACACTGCACATTTCCACGTGTTCTTTAACATCGTAAATTTCTTAAATAGTCCCTTCTAATAGCCCCCATGATGATTAGGAGTCTTTAAAGAGATCAGGCATAGCCTTTTTTAGTCCATCCATTGCAGAGTCCGAGTCTTCATAAGAGTGCCATTGTTCAGATATCTGGACCAGCAGCTTAGAAGGATATTGCACCCTAAATTGAAGACCAGCAGCCAACAGCTTTTTAACCACCGAGTGGAAGGCAGCTCTGCGTTGCCTAACAGATAATGGCAGATCCTGGGTAACTCTGAATCTCATTCCTTCCCATTGCAGTTCTTGTATGTTCTTTAGTTTGAGAAAGAAGTGTTGCTTCTCCAGATAGTTGAGAAAGTGAAAAATTAACGGTCTGGGAGAAGCCCCCCTTGGCGGCATAGCATGCAACACTCTATGAGCCCTCTCTATAATATAGAGGGGGTCATAGGGCAAGGGTCCTATTAGTTTCTCGATAAACTTCTGCACAAACAAGATCGCATCATTCCCTTCTTCCGTCTCAGGCAATCCAATAATGACCGCATTGTTCCTGCGGATACGACCTTCAAGGTCTTCAAGTTTCTGCTCCATTCTGCTGATTTTTGGCCGAAGCGTGGTCACCTCAGGATTCTGCTTATCCACCTTCCTCTCTAAAGCAGTAAGTCGAATTTCGACATCTGAGGTTCTCAATGCTATGTCTTCAATAGCCTGGGAGAGGGTTTTGAATTCGGAGGTAAGATTTCTTAGCTCTTCCTTGAATGGCCGCAGTTTCGGCCAGGAATCCAGCAAGGGTTAATGGCTCCTGATCTGAACTTGGAGGCGCCATTGTCTGCATTGAGCCAGTGGATCCAGCCCGCGGTTTCTTAGAGGCCTTCTCTGGGGTAACCGGGGGTGTATGTTTAGCCGGAGGTTTCTTCTTCTCAGCCTCCATACTGGATCAAACACACGAATTACACACTCGAGGACTTCCCCACCAGATATAAGCAAGAATTAGGCTGTCAATATTAAGAAGCTCTGAAAAAATGCACACATTTTATGGCGGTGGGCAGGAGAGAATGGGAAAGCATCTTCTCAGGCCTACTGCATCACATGATCCTCAGGAAACACATCTTTTGATCAGGTTGGTGCCGTGGTTGAAAAGATTGTGGGTGGGAGCTGTTTGTGTTAGCTCGGCTTCCTCTAAAACTAAAGGGATGGCTATCTTGATTAGTCATTCCTCCCCTTGGGTCATAGAGGATTCCCAGCATGACTCACAAGGAAGATGGGTAGTGGTGAGACTCTCCTTTCCAGGTGGACAGCTGATCATTTGCAGCATGTATGCCCCTAATGTTGACCACGCTGAATTTTTTCCAGCAATCAGACCCTCTCTTCATTGTCTTCTGCAGGACCTCCTATTCCAGTTCCCATCGGGAGTGATTTTAATTTGATTTTGGACATTTTTCTGGATAAATTGCAGAACTTGCAGTAAGAATGGAGGCTGGCTGATGTCTGGAGAAGAGATAACCCCAATGTACGTGATTACACTTAGTACTCTCCAGTACATCTCACCCACAGTTGAATAAACCTTTGGTTAGCCAATGTAGCAGCAGCCCAAAACATTTCAAACAATAAAATTGGGAGCATCTTAATTTCTGACCATGTCCCTGTTATGGTTACTTACACTCCGGGAGGGCAGCCGCCTTCTGGCACCCACTGGAGATGTAACCTTCTGTTCCTGAGAGACCCTGAATTTCATCAGGTGATCTCCCAAACTGCGAAGGATTATTTTTCCCTCAACTTGGATTGTGGGGTCTCTTCTGGCACTGTTTGGGAAGCCTTCAAGGTGATGCTTTGAAGTCACATTATTGCCTTTTCAGCTTCTAAGAATAAAGCATGACAAGCTACTTTAGCCAAACTGTAGGCCGAGTTAATGGTACTGGAGTGGCACTTCAAATCCTCCAATCCTTCATCCTGGGATACCTCTCTTGGGCAACAGATTATGGGCCTAAAATATCAAATTAATACTATTCTCCATCAAAAGGTCGAATGGCTGTTATTGCGGTCCAAGCATGCTTACTGGGATGGGGGAGGGGATTGCCCGGCTCCTAGCCTTTAGGCTGTGGAAACAGCAAGCCTCTTCTTGGATCCACACCCTTTGGGATCTGATGGGTAAGACAGTTCACCACCTGCAAGAGATTAACAATACCATGAAATCCTTCTACCAAACTCTATACCAGTCACATTCCTCTTTCTCCCCATCCCAACTAGAGCAGGAGCTTGACAAGTTCTGCCAACAGTTTGACAGGCCTGGACTAACCCCTGCTCAAGCAGCCAAACTGGACACTCTGATCATGGGCGAGGAGCTTTGTCAAGCTTTGTCCCATATGGCCAAAGGGAAGGCCCCTGGCTCAGACGGGATGTCTGTGGAGCTGTATCAAGAACTTGCTGGTAACATAGTCTAGCCACTGCTACTGGCCCTTCAAGAAGCTCATGCGGTGGGATCCTTCCCCCCCAACTATGAGACAAGCTCTTATTACTCTTCTCCCAAAGAAGTCTAATGACCCATTAGATTGCGTAGACTTCCATCCTATTTCCCTGCTACCCATTGACACCAAAATATTACCTAAGATCCTGGCCACCAGGATGCTGGAGGTGCTACCTTCCATTATACACCCAGCTCAGGCTGGTTTTATGAAAGGTAAATTGGGGGTGGATAACACTAGATTGTTGCTAAACTTGAAATGGGTAGCATCTCGCTCAACCCTTCCCATGGCTGCACTGGCCATTGGCTTTACTAAAGCCTTTGACTCAATTGAATGGGATTATTTACATGTTGTACTTAGGTTATATGGGTTTGGCTCCACCTTTTGCCATAGGGTATCTATGCTCTATTGCTCCCAGATGGTCAGGATCCTAATGAATACCACTATTTCAGCACACTTCCCCTTACATAGAGGGACACGGCAGGGTTGCCCCTTATCTCCTCTTCTTTTTTTAGTAGCCCTGGATCCTCTTATCCAGGCCTTTATTGCCTCGAAAGAGATCACAGGTATATATGTCAGTGGTGCCTCGTACTTGGTGGCAGCTTATGCTGACAATCTTTTGTTGACTCATCCTCAGCAGGCATTACCTGTGGTGCTGTCTATTTGACAGAACTTTGCCATAATCTCAGGTTTGCAGGCCAATCAAAAGAAAACTACTCTGGCTCCCTTGAATGCAGTTTGCTCTAAGAACTGCCTTTAGGGAACTGATCTATCCTGAGCGGCCCAGAGGTTCTCTTATTTTGGCATACATATCCCCACTAAGTGGTCAGAATTAGAGTCAGCTATCTTCTCTCCATTCCTGATACAGTTGTCATCTGAAGTGGAGCGATGGCGTAAACTCCAATTATCTCTACCCAGAAAAAAATCATACCATACAAAGGGTAAACAGCAGACTAATAACTGGTTGCGGTACCAGGGGTATGGTATACATTTTAATACATGGGAGAAATTCATAAGCAATAGTAAAATGTACAGAAATGACAGACTACATCTAAGTAGCCTAGGTACACAAACATTGGCAACAGCAATAAGGGAGGCTCTTAAGAAGCACTTAAACTAGTGAAGGGGGGTCCTGAAAAAAACAACTTAAGAAATACAGAAAATAAAGTTAATCAAAATCTTAGAAACAACGTACTCTGTGTATTATTAAATGTTAGAAGCTTGAATAATCAAAAAGAACAAGAAGCAGAATTTAATAACAGGACAAATATCGCAATGGCCTTTATTACAGAAACCTGGTGGTCTGACAGAAATGAATGGGGAGGGAATATACCAGGCTATGAATTAAATCATTTAGACAGGGAAATAGAAAAGATGTGTGTGTGTGTGTGTGTGGGGGGGGGTGGGTAGCAGCATATATATCAAGTTCCTTACAATCTACTGACATATAAAAAGAGGTTAAACAAGATAAAAAAGGTCCTGAATCCATTTGGATAGGTTAGAGATAGGAATAAATACATATATTATTGTGGGGGTATGCTATAGGCCTCCAGGGGCTTCAGTAGAGCTATCTAAACTAACAAATCAAGAGATTAGCAAAGCTTGTGAACTAGGGAAGGTACTATTTGTAGGTGACCTAAACTACGGAGATACAAATTGGAAGAAACAAGAGGCATGTAACCCACAGAGTCTGGAGTTCCTGGAGCTTAGCCAGGAAATATATATGACCCAAAGTGTAAATACTCCAACTAGGGGAAACAAAATACTAGATTTAGTGATGGCGACCAAAGAAATAAATGTTACATCCTGTCGAAATATTGCCCCACTAGGACAAAGTGACCATAACGAGGTCATCTTCACATTTAGACAATATATATTCCTATAAATAAAGGATGTAGAGACATCTATAACCTGAGTGCTGCTGATGGCACTAAAATATTGGAAGATCTGGAGGGGATAAACTGGAACAGTATACTGGAAAATAAAACAGTGAAGGAAATGTGGAATATCTTCAAACATGAAATCTTTACTATTTGTGATAAACATATTAGGAAGTTAAGTGTGTATAACAATAGGGGAAAAAAGCCAAAATGGGTAATTAAAACTTGAATCAAATTGTTAAGGAAAAAACAGAGACTTTATAATATACACAAAAATACTGAAGATCCTTGAGCTTGGGTTAATTATAAGACAGCACAAGACAAATGTAAGCAGATGATAAGAAAAAATAAGCAAAGGCTGGAAATAAAGCTGGCAGCCACAGCCAAAAAAGATAGCATGCATCAATTTTACAGTCATGTGAACTCCCTAAAGAAAACAAAAAAAATTCTATACTCCAACTAAGAGGGGAATGAGGCAATTACAGATTCAGTAAAGGCTGCAAACATTTTCAGTTCTTACTTTGGCACAGTATTTTCTAAAACAACATCAGGGACAGGTAGACATTAAACCCAATAAGGAATGTCACATAGAGATTACAACTGATATAGTATTGAACAAAATAAAATCACTAAGAAACACAAACTCAGCCGGGCCAGATAACATATCAAACAGGATGCTCAAACTACTCTCTCCTAATAGCTATCCCATTAACACTGATATTTAAAAAATCACTCAAAAGTGGTAAGGTACGGGGGGATTGGTTGATGGCGAGTGTGGTGCCCATTCATAAGAAGGGCAATACAGCACATTACACAAACTATTGGCCCATTAGCCTAGCTTCAGTACCAGGAAAATTGATGGAATCCATAGTAAAAGATGTAATAAACACCCATCTTGTAGAGACTGACCAAGGGGATGATGAGCTGCACGGGTTTGGGGCGGGAAGGTCATGTGTGAACAATATGCTATGTTTCTGTGAGAAGATCTCAGTAGCATTAGACAGGGTGGAGGCCAATGATTGCTTCTATCTGGATTTTGCGAAGGCCTTTGGCAAAGTCCCTCACTTGGAAATTATGCACAGCCTAAAGGATATAAATGTGGAGCACAGAGTGATCTGCTGGATTGAAGACTAGCTAGGCGACAGATCACAGATAGTATGTATAAATAGGTACTACTCGGATAAAATATCAGTGAAGAGCGGGGTTCCCCAGGGATTGGTCCTGGGTCCTGTGCTCTTTAGAATTTTCATATCGGGAATAGGAAAAGGGGGGGAAGTTGGATAAGTAAATATGCAGATGATACTAAATTAGCTGGGTTGGTGTAAATGCAGAAGGGGTCAAAAAAAAGCAGACAGACCTAAACAGAATCTATAATTGGGCAACAGCAAAGGGCATGAGTTTTAACGTAGATAAATGCTGTGTAATTCACTTGGGTAAGCAAAATGACAAAATAAAACTACTACATAAATGGATCAGCTCTGTGCAAATCTGAAGAAAAAACAGGCCTGGGTATCTTAATAGAACAACAAACATATATATCACTCTCATTCTGATAAACAAATCATAAAAGCAAAACAAGTATTGTGGAACATAAAGAAAAACTTTAGGAGTCGGAGTTGGGAGGTGATTATGCCGCTGTACAGGGTGCACGTTAGCCAATACTGGACTATGGGGCCCCGGTGTGGGGACCCATCACTAAAGGGGGAGTAGCTAGCATCGAAAGGGTGCAAAGACAAGCCATGAAAATCATACATAATTTTAAAAATATACCATACGAACAACGAACGAAAGAAATACAGCTCATGTCACTTGAGACAAGAGGGGTCAGAGGAGACCTGTTGTTATGCTATGATGTAATGCAGGATGATTGCATATTAAACAAATTAAACCTTTAATTAAAAATAATAAGAAGTGCACCAGGGGCCATCCACTCCAGCTACTCCACATTAGATACAACACCAATAGAAGAAAAGCTTTTTTCACTCAGAGGGTGGTGACCCCATGGAACGAGTTACCAGAAGAAATTATTTGTTCAAAAATCAAGTCCCAGTTTAAAAAGTGGATTGCCAGCTATATCCTAAGAAGACATGTGCTGACTTACTACAGGTGAATGGATGGGAGTGGCAATGGGCTACAGATGGCCTTCTTTGCTCCTAAAACTCCTAGTATGACTCCTAGTATGATTTGGGGAGTTGATACCGACCTCCAGCCGGGGATAATGGTCAGATGTCTCACAGGTACATCAGCATGGAGAGACACTGACTGCATTGCTAAAATTGTGCAGGAAGCAGGAGAAAACATTGATGTCCTGGTACACATAGGGACTAACGATCTTGCCAGCCGGTCAGTTGTGGAGACCAAGGAACACCTGACGAGGCTGGGAGACAAACTGTCATCCATTTCATCCAGCATCTCCTTCTCAGAGATCCTGCCAATCTGAGAGAGGGGGGCAGATGGACAGAAGGTCAGAGAAGGGGAGATAGGGGAGCTAAACATGTGGTTCAAGGGCTGGTGCCAGGAAAAGGGACACAAATTTGTAGGCAACTGGCAACAGTTTTGGGAGCGAAAGTTCTTTAAATTCAATGGACTGCATCTGACTAAGGAGGTAGTCAGTGCATTGGGGCAGAACTTTGATGTCTTTGCAGAATATTTAAACTAGCAAATGGGTAGGGGTTGTAACACCCGACACATCAAATGGGAAGAACACCCCTCCCCCTCAGCTAGTGATCAAACAGGAGTTCAGCATGTTTGTACTTCATTTGCATCACCAGGCAAGGAAAAAGGTTTGGCTCCCCATACGGCATACAGGGGAAATGCTGGACCTCGCCCAACAACTAACACACTGAAACCTGGCCAATGAAAAATCATATACACAAATGCCCGCAGTCTGAGAAACAAGATACCAGACCTGTAGGCAACAATGACAGAGGCTAAACTGAACATAGAAGTCATTAGCGAGACATGGTTCACCAATAACCACACTTGGGAGACTTCAGTACCTGGCTATATACTATGTACTGTTCAGAAGAGACTGAGGTACAAACGGGGGGGGGGGGGGTGGCCCTTTATGTCAATGAAAATATCAAAGCTACAGAAATTCAGAATACACATAAGGAGCCAGAAGAACTGTGGGTCACCCTGGAAACAGGAAATGGGACAGCCATACGAATTGGGATTGTCTACAGGCCTCAGGACTAGGGGGAGGACATAAACACATTACTGTTAGAAGATATATAAAACATGACAGCTAAAGGGGAGGTTCTGATTATGGGAGTCTTCAACATGCCAGATACAGATTGGTCAACACCAACAGGAACATCCTCCAGAACTAGACACATAGTGGATTCCCTGCAGGAGGAGGGCCTCAAACAACTAGTACAACAACCCACAAGAGACAGGGCAATACTGGATCTAGTACTGACTAACGGGGAAAGGATCTCCAGGTAGAAGATCACCTGGGGGCCAGTGACCATCGCATTGTATGGATCAGTTTAGCCACTAGAACTAAATCATCCCATTCCAAGGCACAAATATGGTACTTCAGAGGAGCTGACTTTGATAAGATGGCCATCAGAGTTAAGCTAGCCCTGGCAAGAAGAAATACAGGTGAGGGGGTTCAGGAAACATGGGCAAGCATTAAGGATGCAATACTTGAAGCAACATCCCATTGTGTTAGGGAGAAAAGCAAGAACAAAAGAAGGAGGAAACCACTTTGGGTCTCAAAAACAGTAGCAGAAAAGATCAGAGCCAAAAGGTTGGCCTTCAGGAAATATAAGGGAATGCAGTGGGATGATGATAGGGAGGCATACCAAACTTCTCTAAGGGAAACAGGGAAGGCAGTAAAGCAGGCAAAGGCCCAAACCATGGAAACACTAGCATGAACAGTAAAAGAAGGGGACAAGACTTTCTATAGATACATTAGTGAAAGGAGAAAGTCCAGAAGGGGTATTGCTAAGATCAAAGGGGATAAGGGGGAGTGTGTGGAGGAGGACCAAGGAAAAGCATCTATCCTAAATAGGTACTTCTGCTCAGTATTTACTGAGGAGAAGGTAGGGCAGGGCCCACAGCTCAGCACCACAGACGCATGGGGGAGTGAGGTGTGCACAAGTCCCATCACAAAAGAAAGGGTCCTGCAAGAGCTCTCTAATCTCAGGATGGACAAGGCAATAGGACCTGATGGCATACATCCCAAGGTACTAAAGGAGCTAAGGGTGAAACTAGCAAAGCCATTACCAGAACTGTTTAGTGCATCTCTGAGTACAGGAGAGGTTCCAGAAGACTGGAGAAGGGCTCATGTGATCCCGCTCCACAAGAGTGGCAGCAGGGAGGAGGCAGGGAACTACAGACCAGTCAGTCTTACCTCAGTAGTGGGTAAAATTATAGGAGATAGTGCAATACCTGGAATCCATAGGAGCACAGGATCCAAGACAGTATGAGTTTACAACAGGAAGGTCCTGTCAAACTAATCTCATAGATTTCTTTGACTGGGTAACCAGAGTGGTGGACCAAGGGGGTGCAGCTGATGTCACCTACCTTGACTTCAGCAAAACTTTTCGATACTGTTCCACATAGAAGATTAATTAAAAAGCTAGGTAGACTCAGGTGGGTAAGAGGTTGGTCAACTGGGTGGCAAACTGGTTGGTGGGCAGAAAACAGAGAGTGGTGGTAAACGGTATACAGTCAGAAGAGATGCAAGTCACAAGTGGGGAACCTCAGGGATCAGTTCTGGGGCCAGTCCTCTTCAATATCTTCATCGGTGACATTGCAGATGGACTGGAGATTAAGGTTTATCTGCTTGCAGATGACACCAAGATCTGCAACAGAGTAGATGATCCAGATGGGGTGGGCAGAATGAGAAGAGATCTGGATAAACTGCCAAAATGGTCGGAAGAGTGACAACTGGGGTTTAACATAAAGAAGTGCAAGATCATACACATAGGGAAGAGAAACCCTGACGCTACCTGTAGGTTGGGAGAGAAGTTGCTGGCAATCACAAGGGAAGAAAGAGCCTTGGGCATCATCATCACAGATGACCTGAAATCATCCAAGCAGACCACTAAATCAGTAGGTAAGGCTAGAGGGATGTTGGGGTTTATTAGTAGCAAGCAAGCAAACTTTATTTATAAAGCGCCTTTCATAGCCAAGGCACTGTACACACTATAAAATTACAGTATAAACCATAATATAATAACATTTTAAAAACAATCAATTAATTTATTATTTAATTAGGGAAGGCCAGAGAAAATCACAAGTTGGAAGAGGGAGGCAATAATCCCTCTTTACAAGATACTGGTTAGGCCCCATCTGGAGTACTGTGTGCAGTACTGGAGGCTGCACTTGCACAACAACATTAACAAAATGGAGGCAGTCCAGAGAAGAGCAACCAAAATGGTGCAGGGACTACATCAGAAAACATTTGAGGACAGATTAACAGAGCTCAATATATGTACCCTAGAGCAAAGGAGGGAGAGAGGTGATATGATCGAAACATTCAAACATCTTAAGGGCAATAACAAGGTGAAAGAGTCTAACATGTTTTAATATAAGAAAAATAGCAGGACAAGAGGACACAGCATGAGATTAGAGGGAGGCAGATTAAGGGGTACTGTGAGGAAGTTCTTTTTCACAGAAAGGGTGGTGGATACATGGAACGGCCTACCTCAGGAAGTGGTGGATATGAATACAGTGCAGGACTTCAAACAGGCATGGGATAGGCATAAGGGAGCAATACAGATGAGTGTGAATAGATAGGCCATTGACAGAGTAAAGGCCTATGGCACATTCATAAGGTAGAAAAAATGGGCTGACTGTATGGGCCTTGCGGCCATTATCTGCCATCAACTTCTGTGTTTCTATGTTTCTATGGGTGATAGTAAACCTTGACTCAGGGGTCAGGTAATCTTTAAGCCTGTATCTGACTCCTGATTTCTGGTTTATGCACCATATTGTAAGTTCAATGTGATCACCCAAGGTCAGAGCAGGATCAAGGGTGACTCCACGGTATTTGAATTTGGTCACAAGGAGGGGCCATCAAGGGATAGGACTGTAAGAGGGGTTGAGTTTCTGCCTGGCCCAGTTAGCCTGGGTTTGAATCTGAAAGGCATGGCTTTCAACTTTTTGGCATTGACCAGGAGCCTGTTTGTGAGGAACCACTTATCAGAGGCACCATAGTTGTTTGTGAGAGTAGTAGAGAGGTTTGCCAGTGTTTTCTCACTGTGGAATAGGATTAAGTTATTGGGGAACAGAAGAGAATTGCAGGTGATGCTGTCTTTTGGAAGGGAGTTTACAAATAGGGAGAACAGGATGGGTCCAAGGATGGAGTCTTGGGGGACCCTAGTGAGAACCTCCCAGGTGGGGGAGGTGGCACTTCTGGTGCAGACAGTCTGTGTATGACCAGAGAGGTAATTTTGAAACCATGCAGTGGCCAGGGCAGAACAGCCAAGGCAGCTCAGTTTGTTTAGGAGTATATTGTGATCCACCATGTCGAAAGCCTTGGTAAGGTCCACAAAACGGTGCCCGTGAGCTTGCCTTCATCCATGTTGTGAAGGACATGGTCAGTGAAGCAAGCCAGGGCTGTGGTGGTGCTGTAGACTTTCTTAAATCCACGTTGTGGACAGAGGAGGTTATTCCTATCTACATAGTTGGTGATCTGCTGGTGTACAGCTTTTTCAAGTAGTTTCCTTAGGTGGCAGAGGATAAAATGTTATTTTTTTAATATAAAATGGGGAAACAAAATCCTGTTTTCTGATTGGTTAATACCTGAGCATGAAATCTATTCCATGCACAGGTAATAACAAGTTCAGAAAAGCAGGACCACAGAACAAACAAAGGAAATCATTGTGACATTAGAACACTGAATATTTTAAACACTGCCATTTTTTCCCCCGTCATAGTGAGGAAATAATCCTTAACCAAACACCCTCCAGTTAACATATTTGGCATTTTCTTTGCAGAGGAAATAACAGCCCTATACATTTTTGACAGTTCAAATTTAAATTAGAAAGTATTTATGGTATTCTCCCGTTCACCGAGCTGAGCCCACTCACTTCCCACCACTCTCTCACTCGGTGAAAACGCAATGCCATTAAGAGCTCTACACATGTTTGACAGTTAAAAGATATATTGAAAAGAATTAACAGTATTCTCCACTCTGCGTGTTGAAACTTCAACTCCCTGTGCTTCCCGCAACTTGCTTTATCACTCGCATTACTCACTCGCACAGTGGCACTGCAAAGCTGCTCCAAGTCAGTCACGCTCCTGCCCCAATACTTATAAATCAGAACAAATGCTCAGTAAAGTCTAACAAATGAGGATCATGTGTGTTACCAAAGAATAAAAATAATGCTGACATTTCCCGGCTGCTTTTTCAACTTCCTGCTCATTCTTGCTGCAGCTCCAGTCTGCTACTTGCATGTTGCCATTTGGCCATCTATCAATGCTATGTTTTAAAACAAAAAAAGTCTCGCTCTCTTTCCTGTACTGTCTGTCCCAGTCCCCCCAAAAACACCAGACAAATACATGGGGGGGGGGGAGGTAGTGCTCCTGCATCACGCTGGCAGCAAACATTACCACTAATGCCAATATAGGACAAACTTAGCCAAGCACAAGCATAATGACATCATCGTCTAGTAGGCAGAAGGAATATTTTGTCATAAAATTGTATATGCAAATGTGTTTTTTTCAACGTATAAACATGCTAGTTCTGACTGTTAAAATGATAAAAAGGTGACCGATTTTATAAGTGCAATAAGACACTCCAGGGGTGTGTGTGGAACAGATTTTTTCGCACTTCCATGGTCTCAAGGCACTTGGCCTGTGGCCTCATACCTCACTACGCCCCTGAGCGTGCAGTAAAATTTGTTCATGCACACCCCATCATGTTTTATTTCTTACTTAGACACCAACAGCCTAGCAGTAGGCACCTATTGTGGTCATCCGTACTCTTTTTTGCATTTAGTCAGGTTCAAAGGTACAGTAAAGCCCACCAAGATGGAGCCCAACTCTACAGAATTCTGCACTAGAGTTACTGCAGCAAACAATGCAGTTTCAATGGGAGTTAATCCGTTTTGTCATGGAGGAAACCTGTGACACTGTACATTCAGTCTGAGTGATCCAGCTGCATGATGTCATTAATACGAACATACGAAATTGCCAGCAGATACAGGCCATTCAGTCTATCTAGTCTGCTTGAATGTGCAGTACACCATCTATTAGACTGCAGATGCTCCAACTCCCCTTACACCCCCTTCCAACTTAGTGACCCCCCATTTCTGACTTCTCCTTCCCCACCCTCCCCCCAGATTTGACCCTCCCTTTGACCTTATCCCACCATCTCTTGAAGCTGCCCACCACCTGCAATGCCACCACTTTTTCTGGTAGTGCATTCCAGCCACCACCTTCTCCGTGAAATAGTACCTCCTCATCTCTCTCTTGAACCTTCCTCCCTCTAACTTCAGATTGCGATCCCTAGTGTCCCTCCCTCCTTTTTACTTCAACAATCCATCTGAATTAACTTTGTTTATGCCCTTTAAGTACTTGAAGGTATCAATCATATTCCCTCTCTCCCTTCTGTATTTTAGGGTGTACATGTTGAGCTCCCTCAGTCTCTCCTCATACACCCTGTCCCCCATCCCCAGGATCATTTTTGTTGCCCTACACTGGACCTCCCCAGTAGCTTGATGTCTTTTTTCTAACAGGGGCACCAAAAATGCACACAGTACAAGTGCAGCCTCACTAGAGACCAAAGAGGTCGTTGATGTCAGTTATAGGGCTTTTGGGTCCTGACATAGGGTTTCAGACCTACACGAGTCTGGGTTTGAAACCCAGTGTAGAACATTTTTTTCTTTCTCACTACATTTTTTGTAATATTAGAAAACTTGTTAGATGACCCTTGCTGATGTCAATGATTGAATATCAGCAAAGTTTGAAGCTCTGTATTGCTGATAACATGAAAAGTTCCTACCGAGACTTTCAGGTTTGAATATAACTTGGAAAACATTACTTCAAATTAACAGACTGGTGCATTACTAAATCCACTGCAGCTGTTGGGGGTGCACTCAGTGTTGGATGTCCTTTGCCACAGCATGCATTTTCTGTCAGTGAGCTTTAGTACAGTGGTAAAGCTGTAGACTACCAACCTGTAATAGGCAAGGTTTGATCCCAAGTGTGGGACTTTTTTCTTTCTTACTCATTTACTGTAGTGTGAGAGAAATTGTCTGATGTCATTGTTGATGTTATTGATAGAGTTTTAGCAAGATGTGAAATTCTATATAGCTGAAAACTTGAAAATTTCCAGCTGAGACTTTGAGGTCTGAATGCAACTTGGTAACATTACTTCAGATTGACTGACATGTTCATTACTAAATCCACTGCAACTTTATGTGTGTGTGTGGGGGGGGGAGGTCTGCATTCAGTGCTCAATGCCCTTTGCCACAGCATGCATTTCCTGCCACAGAACCTTCATACAGCAGTAGAACTTCAGGTTACCAAAGCAGTAGGGGGTATGGGGGCTGGGTTTCATCAAAGTGGAGGGCATTGTTGTCATTCTCACTGCAATTTCTGTAGTGTGAGAGAAAATGTTAGATGCCCTTGCTGATGCTAGTGATAGTTTCAGTAAAGTTTGAAGTTCTGTATTACAGATAACATGAAATATTCCAGCTGACACTTTCAAGTTTGAATGCAGGTTTAGAAACATTACTTCAGATTGACAGATTGGTGCATTACTAAATCCACTGCAGCTGGTGGGGGTGTACTCCATGTTGGATGTCCTTTGCCGCACCATGAATTTCCAGTTAATGAGCTTTAGTACAGTGGTAAAGCTACAGACTACTGAGTAGGAGGGTGGAGTTTGATCCCCAGTGTGGGACTTTTTTTCTATCTTACTGTTACTGTAGTGTGAGATAAATTGTTTGATGTCATTGCTGATGTTAGTGATGGAGTTTTAGCAAGATGTGAAGCTCTATATAGCTGATGACTTGAACATTTCCAGCTGAGACATTGAGGTCTGAATGCAACTTGGTAACATTACTTCCAATTGACTGACGTGTTTATTACTAAATTCATTGCAGCTGAGTGTGTGTGTGTGTGTGTGTGTGTATGATGGGATCTGCATTCAGTGCTGAATGTCCTTTGCCACAGCATGCATTTCCTGTCACAGAGCCATTGTACAGTAGTAGAGCTACTGGCTACTAAGCAGTAGTGGGTAGGGGGCCTGGGTTTCATCACAGCGGGGGATATTTTTATTATTCTCACTACAATTTCTGTAGTGTGAGAAAAATTGTTTGATGCCATTGCTGATATAAGTGATAGAGTTTCAGGAAGATGTGAAATTCTATAGTAATGATAACTTGAAAATTTCCCTCTGAGACTTTGAGGTGTGAATGCAACTTAGGAACATTACTTCAAATTGATTGACAAGTTCATTACTAAATTCACTGCAGGTGTGTGTGTGTGTGTGTGCGCGCGTGCATGCACATGAGGGGGTCTGCACTCTGCTGAATGTCCTTTGCCATAGCATTCATTTTCTGTCACAGAGCCTTTCACAGTGGTAGAGATATATGCTACAAAGCAGTATTGTGCAGAGGGCCTGGGTTGGATCCTAGTGTAGGACATTTTCTCATTCTTAGTACAATTTTTGTAATATGATAGACATTGTTAGATGAGTTTGCTGATGTTAGTAATAGAGTTTCAGCAAAGTGTGAAGTTCTGTATTGGTGATAACCTGAACAGTTCCAGATGAGACTTTCAGGTTTGAATGCAACCTGGGAAACATTGCTTCAAATTGTCAGATGGGCGCATTACTAAGTCTACTGCAGCTGTTGGGGGGGGGTCAACACTCCGTACTATATGTCCTTTGCCACAGCATGCAATGCCTATAAGTGAGCTTTAGCACAGTGGTAGAGCTACGCACTCCAAGCAGTAGTGGGTGGCGGGACTGGGTTTGAACCCCAGTGTGGGACTTTTTTTTCTTTCTTATTCAGTTGTTTTAGTATGAGATAAATTGTTTTATGTCATTGCTGATGTTAGTGACAGAGTTTCAGCAAGATGTGAAGTTCATATTGCTGATAACTTGAACATTTCCAGTTGAGACTTTGAGGTTTGAATGCAGCTTGGGAATATTGCTTCAAATTGACTAACTGGTTCATTACTAAATGCACTGCATCTGTGTTTGTGTGTGCTGGGGGTGTGTGTGTCTGCACCAAGTGCTGAATGTCCTTTACCATAGTATGCATTTCCTGCCAAGGAGATTTGTGCAAGGGTAGAGATTCTGGCTACCAAGCAATAGTAGGTAGGGTACCTGGGATTGATCCCATGTGGGACATTCTTTTTTTGTTCTCACTACAGCTTCTGTAATATGAGAGAAATTGTTAGATGTCATTCAGTTTGTGTATTGTGTGGGCTATGCTTGTTTATTTTTTGAGGTGTATGTGTGTCTTGCATGCATGTATGTGTCTGTACTGTGCAGCATCTGTGAGTACACTGTTTAGCACGTACAGTGTATCTGCCTTTTACTATACGAAAATGATAGTTCCATACCATGGTGCTGCTCAGTACCATTGGTACTTTGATTTAGTTTTTTTGCCAGGTAGACACTGCAGCTCAGTCTCCTTTTCAGGAATTTTGTTTTTTTTCTTTGCTGTATTTTTCTTGGGCCTGTTCCTGTTGTGCTTTATTCCCTTCCTCTAATCCAGCCTTCTCCTCCACCACAGGAACAACTGCTTCCACTCCATCCTCATTTGCAATTTCAGTCCCTTCATCCTCCACCGGCGCATCTTGTGCCTGATCACTGTCTTTATCCTCATTGGGATCAGCCTCAAAGCATCTGATGTAGTCTGCGGGGGGGGGATTAACATTAGCATAGTATGCAACTGTTCTACATACCTGGGAGCGCCTCTGTGGGTGGTACCCACCAACCCTTTAGTTTTAACTAAAGAACCTTTTTTTGGAGGGGGGGGGCTGATCTGACAGATATACCATAATATTCATATGGAAGATGATGCTTTAGAGTCACTAGAATCACTTTTTTGGGTTTGATTTTGTTTAACCTATACAGGAGAAAAATTGCTTAGCCTGGCCCTTGACACTCCCTTGTGGCTGCCTGAAGCTGCAGTGTTTACCTGAGACTCAGAACTGGTTGAACTCTGAACACTTTGATCCATTCTTTTATTTTTTGATATTTCTTTCTATTTTCTAAAACTATCCCTTCCTAGTTCCTAGCATCTTGATTCCCACTCTTGTCCCTATAAATTTGTACACAGCAGAGCCAGCCACACAGAAATGGTAATGACTACTGCCACTTCCTCTGACATAAGACAAAGAGTGACTCCTAGTGTTACTGTTCAGTGACTGTATTCAGCAGCTGAACAATGTAATGCTACTAAAGGCCTTGAAATTTAAATTGGTGATGTAGACCTTTACTTTATGACTTTATGCAGGGCACACTGGTACGGTGGTGATAATGAAAATAAGGAGAATATGGAAATGGGATGATGATTGATGATGACACATCGTTATATTTACGCAGGCAGGAACTAGTGTTGTCTACAGCTGCAGACATCTACTCTCATGTCTCAACTCAATAAATTAACAAATGTTAAAAACACCAGGTTTGTTGTTTCTTTCGTGTTTGCTTTAACAAAAATATTAAAAAAAATAGTCTGTTATGAGTCAGGTCAGGACAGAACAGGACAGGACAGGACAGGATGAGTATGTATGTTAACTCACTGGTCTCTCTTTCTCTGTCTTTGTCTCTCTCTCTCTGTCTCTCTCTCTCTCTCTCTCTCTCTCTCTCTCTCTCAGTCTTTTGCTAGTTTCCTTCTTTTCTTAAAGAGACTTTTATGTGGGGGTCCTGTGGATGGGGTATTTCATTTTTTTAAACCCCCACCACAACCTCTTCCATATCTCTCTCTCTCTCTCTCCTCTCTCTCTCTCTCACATTCTGTCCTCCCTCAGCTGCCAGAAGCCACCTTTATGTTGGGGTCATGGGGATGGGGTATTTATTTTTTTGTATCCTCCACTACAATTTCCTCTGTCTCTTTTTCTCCAACTTCATCCTCCCTCAGTAGCCAGAATCCACTTTTATGTTGGGGGGGGTGTATTTTTTTTGTAACCCCCACCATAATATCTTCCCCTTCCCCTTGCTTCCTCAGCACAGCAGCCAGAAGCCTCGGGTGGAGGGGAGTATTTTTTTAATGACAACTTTTGTTTTGTTAAGGGGTATTTGCTTTCGTGTAAAACGGTAAATTTTCTTATCCTTATGACAAAGGGTATTTGTTTTCTTGTAAAACACTACATTTTCTTGTTTTTATGATAAGGGGTATTTGTTTTCTTGTAAAATGGTAAATTTCTTGTTCTTATGATATGGAGTACTTTTTCCTTATAAAATGGCACATTTTCTTGTTCTGATGTTAACAGGCTCGATTTTTAAAGCCCCAAGAATGACGCAAGCCCTTGATGTGGTGATCATTTGGCGAAGGGGGCTGGTGGCATTCTCCGGCTGGCTCTTGGGATTCCTTGGTCTAACTTGCACCATTTGGGGAACCCTTTTTATGGGGCTTGCACCAAATCTTTGGTGCAAACTGCTGAATACTGAAAAAACTGTCACGATTGCACCCAATGTACTAAAATTGGGTGTATTTGCATCAAAGGAGTTTGGCACAGCAGTGCCAAAAACCGGGATTGATGCCGGGCTTGATGCAAACCCGGTACCACCCTTTGAAAATCAATCCCAAGGGGTATTTTGTAATGTGATTGGTCATTTTTGTTTTCTTACTTTTTGCCCCCCTTGGCCCTCTCCTCAAGTACCATCTTCTCTTCTGCCATTCTGTCTATCCAACTCCATTCTCATCAGCTACAAGAAGCCCCCCTTTTAAACTGCAACCAAGTAGACTTTCTTATGTAACCACCCCTTCCCTTTTACCTGCACACCCACCCGCAAGTGGTGCTGCCTAAGGGATATAGGTTGGCGCCTGGGTTCGTGGTTATAATTGACTTGGCAAGTGGCGTGGTGCCTCCAACTATGGGGATCCTTCTAACAGTGTACTGCCAGGGTGCTTCCCCACAGGAAATGAAATATAGCCCCCTCCTTTGGAAACAGGTAAAACAATATACAGTTCTCTCCCAACTTATCACTCTAGGCATGACATATCACTCTACACAATAATACAATGGCTGCAACTGTTTTCAGAAAAATAAACAACGGGTTTATTTTGTGGTGGATAAGGAGGTAGGGGGCAGTGGAAGCAAAAGGAATAAAAGCATTCAATAACACGACTCTATACTCTATGCAAATCAGGCCAAATAACAATACATGGTCATTCAGCACTATGCATTCCAGAATTACCAGCCCCAGATGCACTCCCCCCACCGGTGTACCAGTTAACCCCACAGTCCCTGTGATAGCTCCCTATTTGGTGTGCACACACTGAGCAGTTGCAGGCCTGTGACATGGAAATGTTGAGTGCAGCACAGGTGAAACAGTGAGGTGCTGTAGTGCAAAGTACCAACCACACCTGGGGGTGCAGTGAAACAGTTTTATTTCTGGCTGTACTGGTTGCTAAGGGTGTTCCTAAGGTCATGCAGGAAGCCCAGATGAAACGTTAACTATCTAGCTGAACAGTTAGAAAAGTATTTGTTTGAGTAAAACCCACTTCTCACGACCTTTGGTGAACAGATGCAGGCTGTTAGAGGATGTCTTCCCTTTTCAGGCAACTTAGAAGAACAGGCAGCTTGGAAGAAGAGGCAAGAAAGGTGTGGATGCAGGCGATGATCCTCTTCACCCCATAGAGAGACTTGTCTTCACCCACCTCGACTGTAGGTAGACAATCTTCATCCCACAGAGGGACTTGTCTTCACCCACCTTGGCAGTAGGTAGGCAGCAGTGGATCAAGCAAGCATGCAGAACCCCAGAGCATAGGTCCTGACAGGAAACACAGTCTCTTTATTGTCAGGAAAATGAGGCAGTTGTTTTTTTTACCTCAGTCTCTACAGCAGAAAATTACTTTCCTTCAGCAGGCTTTGGATATTTGGGCATCAAATATCCCAGTTCTTGCAGCTGAGGCAAATCTCTGATCTCTGGGATTCACCAGAGTTGAAGTAGGGAAAGTCAAGAGTTCCTAATCTGTACAGAAGGCACAAACTGCAGGATTTTCTCTCTGACAACAGCAGGAGCTGTCAAAAAATACTTCTTCTCCTTCAAAACTCTCACAGGAAAGTCTCACTGGCAAACTGTAAAACTCAGAATCTTCATGTTTAAAACTCAGTGTCTCATTGGTCTTTACTACTCACGAGTTCTCCGTCCTGATTGGAGGTACTACAGTTACCAATAGGATTCCATGCTGTCCTCAAGCAACCTTGGCAAAGATGGATGCCCTTCCTTGTACAGTTCTCACAAGCTCAGTCTCTTTCAACTGTAAAATGTTAATGGCACATAGCTGGCAGCATCTGGCTGCATGGCTAGCACCCTCCTGGTCCCTTCTGAGGGTCACTAGGGCCAGGGGGTACATTGAGAGGACAGAAGCTGAGTCACTAGCTCTTTTTGTGGGCTCCCCAGGAGGAGCTGTGTGGAAAAATGGCAGTTTCGGCCACTGAACATCATGGGACATGTAGTCTCTGTGACAGCCATGTTGTCCCTTACTCCCCAACCCACTGGAGGCAGAGGTAGGGTTGGGGAGTCCTTTAAAAGTTTTATTTTGTTTTGTTTCTGTTCCCCCCAGCCCCTTAGGCAGTCTGGTGGGGCTGGGGAGATGAATCCCCTCACGTGGCACTTCTGCCGCTTTTGTGGTGGTCTGCAGTGCCAGAACAACTTTGTATCCTTGTGCAGGCTCCCTGCCCCAATGTGTGGCAGTTCAGGGTTGGGGGAGCAGCCTTTTCCGTGCGGCTCTCGGACATTTCTTCTATGGTGCTTGAGGTGCCAGAAAGTGATTTTTCCCACTCCCCGGCCCCTTAGGCAGTTTGGGGGAGGGCCGAGTGAGTGAGGAGGACAAAATGGCTCACCGGCTGTGAAGATCAGGTGCAGGAGGAGCCAAAAAAAAGTTAATTGGCTCCCCAGCCCTGTCAGCAGTTCAAGAATGGGCCAGGGGAGCGAGGAAAGGCTGCAACAGTTCAGAAAGCTTTGGGGCGGCTTCAGGAGCCCAGGTAAGATCTTAACTTGGGAGGGGGTTACACTTGTTTTTTTTTGTTTTGTTTTGTTTTTGCAGCCTGGCCCTCCTGCCCATGGTGCTGTATCCTCTTTCTCTCTCTCTCTCCTACTTCTAGTAAGTAACTCATTTTTTATTTATAGAGTGCCCTATCCCTGAAGCTCAGGGCACGTTACAATATATAGACGGTGAACAGTGGATTAAATACAGATTCCAAGGAAACACAATAACTAAATTAGTAGCAGCATTATTAAAAGGAAATAGCAGCAGTTAAACACATAAAACCAATGTGAATTAAATCCTGAAGGCTTCCTTGAAGAGATGTGCTTTCAGACCCCACTTAAAGGCATCCAGTTTCCTCTCAACAACCATCCAGAACCCCTGTTGTAGTTTTCTTTTTCGCATTTATTATTTTTTAGCACATTTCCCATTTCTTTAGTAACCACCCCGTCCCTCTCCATCCTCTGAATCTGCCTCTCTCCAATTCTCTTCTCTCTCCATCTCTCATCTCACTCTACCCGTGACGCCACTCTCACTCTCACTCTAAGTCTGTTGCACAGCTCATCAGTATTCATCATGCTGAGTTGTGTCACATGACCATTCTGACTGACAGCTACTTATTATTAACTGTGGCTATGGCTACCATCAGCATGCTGCTGACAGTCTGCTGCATCAGCCAGTCCCTTTCCTATGTCACCCAGATCCCCTCCTCCCCTCTCCACCTGCCAATGTTAGTTTATGGCATCACATCCCTTCCTTTCTCCTACTATCTCCAGAGTGTTGCCCTGACACATCCAGTCTCCTCTTCCTACTTGCACCACTTGTCCCCTTTTCGGCTTTTCCCCCCTCCTCCCCCACCCACGCGGCATCAAACACTAAGGAGAGGGATTGTGAGGCTAAGAAGGGCAAGTGGGGACTATGCAGAGAGGATCAGGAAAAAGGAGATATCCTGAAAAAATACTTTTGCTCAGTCTTCACGGAGGAAGGATAAGGGCTACATAAAAGCAACAGGGGCACTGGAGGGGGAGGTAGACGCAAGTCCCTTTATGGAGGAGAGAGTCCTTAAGGGAGTCACAAATCTGAAAGTGGACAAACCTATGAAGCCAGACAAGGAACACCCAAGGGTACTGAGGGAGCTCATGGAGGTACTGGCTGTACCTCTGCCAGTCCTTTTTAACAACTCACTAGGAGTGGTTCCAGAGGACTGAAGGAGTGCAGAAGGAGGGCAGATATAGTCCCACTTCACAAAAGTGGTAGCAGGGAGGAGGATGGCAGGTATATGCCAGTCAGCCTGACATTTTGGTGGAGAAGCTAATGGACTCACTTTTAAAGGAAAGGATTGTGGAGTATCCTGAATCCAGTGGGTTACAAGACCTGAGGCAACACGATTTACAAAGAGGTCAGGTCAGACAAATCTGAAAGATTTCTTTGACTGAGTGACCAAGGGAAATAGATCATGGTGGGGCAGTGGATGTGGCCTACTTAGATTTCAGTAAGGCTTTTGAGACTGTTTCATATAGGAGACTCATATCAGAACTAGGCAGCTTAGTGGTAGGTCCCGAAGTGATAAACTGGGTAATAAATTGGTTAAGGGATAAATGACAGAGCGTGGTGGTAAATGAAGCTCACTCCAGGGAAGAGATGGTGACCAGGGGGTGCCACAGGGCTCAGTACCGGGACCAGTCCTCTTTAATGCCTTTATAAGTGACACTGCAGGTGAGCTGAAAAGGAGGGTCTGCCCCTTTGCAGATGACACCAAAATCTGCAATATGGTGAGCACTCCAGAGGGTGTGGAAAGAATGTGCAAAGACCTGATAAAACTCTAGAAATGGTCACATGCATGGCAGCTGAGTTTCAATGTGAAAAAGAGCAAACTCATGCACTTAGGGAACAGAAACCCTGAGGCAGATCACATTGTGGGAGGAGAGGTATTGCTGATCACCAAACAGGAAATGGACCTGGGAGTAATCATATCTGATGATCTCAAGGTGGTGAGGCAGTGCAACAAGGCAGTGGAAAGGGCCAGTGGGATGCCGGGGTGCACAGGGTGGGGTATCACTAGCAGAAGGAGGGAGGTGGTGTTGCCACTGTATAGATCACTGGTGAGACTTTACCTGAAGTATTGTATTCAGGTCTGGAGACCACATTTAAGAAAGGACATGAGGAGGAGGGCAACTAAAATGGTGCAGAGTCTGCATCAGAAGCTGTATGAAGACAGACTGAAGGACCTCGATATGTACTGTACAGCCTAGAAGAGAGAAGAATGAGGGGGATATGACAGAAAGTTATAAATACCTCACAGGTGTAAATAAGCTGAGTATTCTTCAGAGGAAAAGATGCATGAAAGCAAGCGGACATGCAACGAAGCTGGAAGTGGGAAAATTCAAGAGATGTGAAGAAGTACTTCTTCACTAAAAGAATGGTGGATGCCTGGAACAGTTTTCCACTGGAGGTGGTGGAGGTGAAAACAGCAGTGGGCTTCAAGCATGCATGGGACAGGTATAAGAGAATCTTAGTGGAAAGCAAGGGCAGGGGGTAGGGAGCCAGAGATCAGGCAGGGTCTGTGGTGACAGTATAGGCAGGGAAAAGAATGGGCAGACTGGCATGGCCAAGCGGTCCGTATCTGCCATTAAATTCTATGTGGAAAATAAAAAATTATCAAGTAAAAATTAAATAAAAAATTATCAAGTAAAAATTAAGTGATTCAATCCCTTGAAGAACCTTTTTAACATTAGGTGAGTAACTAATGAGCTTGAACTGGTATTCAATCTGCCTGTATAGGTTTAATTAGAAGCAAGATGCACCTTTAGGTTAGATGGACAGGAAATATTTAATTTGATGTCTAAGAGATATTCTAAGAGCAAAGCAGAATCTGTATTGTCTGGGTTTTCAGATCCATTTTTACACCAAATTAAAAACAATTTTCACTTTGGAATACTATAGGGGCACAGTAGTATTCTTAGAGATATTAAAGTGTGACACAAATGTAGCTTTCAATTGATTTTCAAGTGGATTTTTTTCTGAACTTTTGCTCTCGTCTAGGGAAAAAATTGTGAAATTTTGTATGGTTGTGTAGGTTGATGGGGAAGGATTTCCTACAGGAATCTGATGCTTGGACATTTTGTATTTTTTAAGATATTTACATTTGAAAAATCGGATTTTGGCTTTAAGAAGTCAGGCTGGAGTTAACATTCAGCACAGGAGATGTACAACATGCGCACACGAGTTTTAATGCTGTTGAATGGGGATGGGGAAAGTGAAAGTCAGGTACTGAAAGCCGTGGTGCCGTCCTCACATGCAAATTGTAACTCGAGTTGCGATTCTATTTTTTTTTTGTTTTGTTTCATATTCCCTATCTGAGTTTATGAATGTAAGTACTACCTGATTAACAGCATCAGTATTTTGGTCTGACCTGTGTAAATTGTGAATAAAGTTTATGTGTGTCCCCAATCCCAATACATACTCATGCAAGGTTTGAGAGACTGTCCTAGCCTTTACAACTGCTGCCTCATTTATTTTCAAATCATGTCCTCCATGAAAGGTATACAGTAAATAGTTTTTTCTGTGTGGCATGTTGTAATTGTAACAGTGGTGGATCCACTTGTTTTGAAACTGGAACCAAGCAGCGAGTCGAACACGTGAGTGTAGTATTTTGCAGGCCGGAAACTATGCCTCAAATGTGAAAGTTATTACAATTCTTGTTAACAAAAAAAACAAAAAAACTTCAGATGAGATGGTCAGAGTGTCTAGTGAATTCTTGCAGGAGCATGAGGTGAGGTGAGGAGACATACAATTTAAGAAGGAAGGAAAAAGAGTGTTTCTTTTCACTGCAGTGTTGGCTGGGTTTTCATTCTCCCTTCTACTTCCCATTCTATTCATATTCCCCCCCTTTTATTTCTTTCAAGTAAATTATTAGGATAATAATGAGTTATCATTAATATAAAAAAAAAGTGACTGGGACTCTATGTATTCCCTCTGTTTTCACCCTCCCATAATTCTTTTGGCACTTTAAGAGTATCTCAGTGGCTATCGTACCCATTTTTATTTGCAAACCTCATGAGAAAAAATCAGTGCAAGAAAACCTAAATTCCTCCTTGACTTTTTAGTCATGATTGGGAGGGTGGACTCTACTCATAGAATTTACATGTAGCCCTTTGTCCTATAGTAACAAGATACAGTCAAGTAGATTAACAAGCATTTGTCAATGCCAAATGTTGATTGTGTTGGTGTGTTGAGCTCGCTCACTGCCCCTCTGTCACTTGCTCAGTCTGTTTGTCCTGGTGCTGCAGGCTGCTATTTTGTACTGGGCTCCTGCCTGCATTGGCACCTTGTTCTACTCACTAAGAAATCCGCAGCTGTCCCGACAGAGCTCCGTTGAGGTGGCTCACTCCCCCTCTCTCACTCACTCATTCTGCTTCTCCTGGCACTGCAGGCTTCCCTTTTGTACTGGGCTCCTGCCTCTGTTGGTGGCTTTTTCTGCCCACAAAGAAATCTGCAGCAGTCCTGACACAGGTCTGTTGAGCCTCCTGACTCCCCCTTTCTCACTCACTCATTCCGTTTTTGCCAGTGCTGCAGGCTGGCCTTTTGTACTAGGCTCCTGCCTGCGTTGCCGCCTTTTTCTGCCAATAAAGAAATCCGCAGCAGTCACGATAAAGCTCCACTGAGCTCGCTCACTCCCCCTCTCTCACTCGCTCATTGTGTTTCTCCTGGTGCTGCAGGCTGCCCTTTTGTACTGGGCTCCTGCCTGCGTTGGCACCTTTTTCTGCCCACAAAGAAATCCACAGCTGTCCTGACAGAGCTCCATTGAGGTCGTTCACTCCCCCTATGTCACTCACTCATTCTGTTTCTCCTGGCACTGCAGGTTGCCCTTTTGTACTGGGCTCTGGCCTCTGTTGGCACCTTTTTCTGCCCACAAAGAAATCTGCAGCAGTCCCGACAAAGCTCCATTGAGTTTGCTCTCTCCCCTTTTCTCACTCGCTCATTCCGTTTCTGCCGGCGCTGCAGGCTGCTCTTTTCTACTGGGCTCCTGCCTGCATTGTCACCTTCTTCTGCCCACAAAGAAATTTGCAGCAGTTACAATAGAGCTCCGTTGAGATCGCTCACTCCCCCCTCTCTCACTCGCTCATTCTGGTTTTCCCGCCACTGCAGGCTGCCCTTTTGTGCTGGGCCCCTGCATGCATTGCTGCCTTTTTCTGCCCACAAACAAATCTGTAGCAATCCCAACAGAGCTCCATTGAGCTCACTCACTCCCCCTCCCTCACTCGCTCATTCTGTGTCTCCCGCCACTGCAGGCTGCCCTTTTGTACTGGGCTCCTGCCTGCATTGGTGGCTTGTTCTGGCCAGAAAGAAATCTGAAGCAGTCCCGACACAGCTCCATTGAGCTTGCTCACTCCCCCTCTCTCACTCACTCATTCCATTTCTGCTGGCGCTGCAAGCTGGCCTTTTGTACTGGGCTCCTACCTGCGTTACTGCATTTTCTGTTCACAAAGAAATCCACAGCTGTCACAATAGAGCTCCATTGAGCTCGCTCACTACCGCTCTGTCACTCGCTCATTCTGTTTATCTTGACGCTGCAGGCTGTGCTTGTGTACGGGGCTCCTGGCTGTGTTGGCACCTTTGTCTGTCCACAAGAAACCTGTAGCTGTCCCGACAGAGCTCCGTTGGGGTCGCTCAGTCTCTCTCTTTCATGCGCTCATTCTGTTTGTCCTGGCGCTGTAAGCGCCCCTTTTGTAGGGAGCTCCTGCCTGCATTGGCACCTTTTTCTGCCCACAAAGAAATCCACAGCAGTCCTGATAGAGCTCCGTTGAGCTCACTCAGTCCCCCGTCTCACTCACTCGTATTGTTTCTCCCACTGCTGCAGGCTGCCCTTCTGTACTGGGCTCTTGCATTGGGGCCTTTCTCTGCCCACAAACAAATCCGCAGTAGTCCCGACGGAGCTCAGTTGAGCTCGGTCACTCTCCCATCTCACTCGTTCGATCTTAATCTGTCTCAAACACTGATTTCCCACAGTGACCGTGCTATTCTCCAGCAGGAGTGCAAAAACATATTTTAGCCAAGATGTGAAAAATGACAGCTGTTCTGTTCACAAGGAGGTGTGAAAAAATTCCACTGTTGAAAATGTGGCGTGAAAATATTACAAATTTGCAAAGTTACAAGGGTGCGTGGAAACAGTTCAACACACGCTTGTAACACAGTCATGTTATGGAGTTTCATCACCAAATTTTCAACATAGGGATTTTAGGACCTTTGCTCATGAACAGTACCACTGTCATTTTCTTAATCTGTCTTGAACACTGATTTCCCACAGTGACCGCGTTATTCTGTGCCACAACTGTGAAAACACATTTTGGTCAGGATGTGAAAAATGACAGCTGTACTGCTCATAAGGAGGTGTGCAAAAATGCCACTGTTGAAAATCTGGCGTGACAATATTACAAATCTGCGAAGTTACAAGGGTGCATGGAAACTGTGCAACGCACACTTGTAACACAGTCATTTGATGGGCTATCATCACCAAATTTTCAACATAGGCATTTTAGAACCTCTGCTCATGAACAGTATGGCTATCATTTTCTTAATCTGTCCTGGACAGTGATTTCCCACATCGACCGCTCTATTCTGGGCCGGAAGTGCGGAAACACATTTCGGTCAGGATAGGAAAAATGACAGCTGTACTGTTCATAAGTAGGTGTGGGAAAATGGCAATGTTGAAAATCTGGAGTGAAAAATATTATAAATTTGCGAAGTTACGAGCATGCATCCAAACTGCGCATGCACGCTTGTACCACAGTCATTTTATGGAGTATCATTACCAAATTTTCAACATAGGCATTTTAGGACCTCTACTCATGAACAGTGTCACTGTCATTTTCTTAATCTGTCCCGAACACTGATTTCCCACAGTGACTGCTCTATTCTGCGGAGGAAGTGTGAAAACACATTTCTGCCAGGATGTGAACAATGGCAGCTGTACTGTTCACAAAGAGGTGTGAAAAAATGCAAATGTTGAAAATCTCATGTGAAAATATTGCAAATTCATGAAGTTATGAGCGTGCGTAGCAACTTTGCAGTGCACGCTCGTAAAACAGTCATTTTTTTTTATTTTTTCCACCAAATTTGCAACATAGGCTTTTTGAGAGCCCACCTCTTGAACACTGGCACTGTCATTTCGTTAATCGGCCCTGAAAGGTGATTCTCCGCGCAATGACTGCGAAATCACTTCGGGCCGATTAGCGCCATGACAGTTCAAGAATTTATGAGGAGGGGTCCCCAAACCCCATGTTGAAAATGTGGTGCCAAATTCAAAAATGACTGAGATATGCATTAAAGTTGGAAAACCCCATTTATTCCATTATACAGCTTACCGGCATTTCGTCAGTTCGCGGTCGGCTTTGAAGAGTACAGACGTGTTCCCGGTCCAGCGAAGATCGTCGTGCCAGACTCCCGAGGTAAGTATGCAGTGAGGGGGTGTGGGGAGGCAGGGTGCGCAGTGGGTGGGTGTGGGTTGTAGGGGGGCAGGGAGACCGCCGAGGGACAGTTTCCTTTTTCACTTTTTAAAAAAAAAAGACGTTGTGGGACCATTTTTTTTTTTTTTGAAATTTAAATTTTATTAAATTTTTTATAAAACCAAAAATACATGGAATGAAGGTTATCTGTCCATACAATACACGGATCAAGAATGTAACACTTGACGATGTGTACAAAACTCACTAAATTAAGCGTGAACAATAAAACACCCCCAATAATACCATCCCAAACCACCCTACCACCCCCCCATCACCTCGGAGAGTGTCATAGCAAGGGATACTGGTCTGAGAGAGGAAGACCAGAGATAGAAAAGAGGAAAAATCCACACACCCATTAACTAGTCATGACTGCACAGCAGAGACGCAGTATAACAGTATCAACCAAAGGGACTACACCTATGGAGGTTAATTTAGGTAGAGCGCATATAATTTGCCCCATTTCCGATTGAAAGAAGCCAGACTGTGTCTAGAGCTAGCTGTTAGTTTCTCGGTATTGAAACAGTGGGACATCTTCCTGAGCCATTCCTGGTAGGTGATAAGGTCTTGATCCATCCAATGTCTGAGGACCAGCTTTTTGACAACTATTGAGATTAGAGCCATGTGGTACCTATGTTCCTTCACCTCAATGTTAGAGTAAACTCCTAAAATACATATTTCTATGGTGAATAGCTCCCTGAGCCCCAAAAGTGGATCTAGACTGTCTCGTACTGTATTCCAGAGAGGTGCCACTCTATTACAATCCCAGAGGATATGCAGCAGATTTCCTTCAGTGGCCCCACATCTCGTACATATATCCGATTTAAGCTTACCAAATTTAGCCAGCTTTACTGGGGTATAATAGAGGTTATTTAAAATATAGTATTGGATTAATCTATGATTGTCCTGGGAAAAGTAACAGTACACGTCCTTCCAGATCAATTCCCATGATAGGGGAGAGCTCAAGGTAGGGAGTGACCAGATTGTGGAACCCTCCAGGAAATTAGGAAAGAGGTCGTCTAACAGTTTGTTGTATATGTTAGCTATTCCATTGGGATTACTCTCATCCTGGATTTTCTCCAAGAAAGGCCTTATTTTGGAAGGAAGGAAGACAGGCCCAAATATTTTGTGTATGAGGTGTCTCAATTGAAAGACTTTGAAAATATACTTCTGGGGGATGTTGAAGGAAATTAGAATTCTGTCCAACGGGAGAAGCAAGCCTTGCGCATACAGAGATTCCACCAGTAGATTGTGTATTTGTGGGAGCCACTCGGAGGTTAGCCAACTACCTCCAATTTTAATACTGGGATTTAGAGTGACAGGTTGTGCTAAATCCTTGGTCTGGGATATGTTGAAGAAATTCCAACATTGGGAAAGAATTTTAATAGAGAGACCAATAGCAGAGTCCTGAATGGTTGGAGGTAGTGTGGAGCAGGGGTGACAAAAGATATGGGGGGGGGGTGTAGGTTGAACTGGTCCATTAGACTAAGCTCCAGTTGTAGCCAGGTTGGTTGAGGTAAGTTAGACTGTGTGGTGGACCACTTCCCTACTCTATATAGGTGACTAGCCCAGTAATATAGTAAAAAATTAGGTAAGTGAAGACCCCCTTTGTCTCTAGGTGCACTAAGTTTAAGAAAGGCTCGACGAGGCTGTTTCTTTTCCAAATAAAGTTGGATAACAGAGAGTTTACTTGACTAAAATACTGTCTGGGGAGCCAAATGTTAAGGAGATTTAGGGGGTAGAATAACCGGGGTAAGACATTCATTTTGATGATGTTGATCCGCCCCCATAGGGATATTGGCAATTTTTGCCATCGGTCCAAATCTCTCTGAATCCTTGTTAATGCGTCATCTAGATTAAGCTTCTTGACCGTTTCCACCTCACAGGCCAAGTGGATACCCAAGTATTTAAATGAGACCGGAGACCATTTCATACCGAACTGTGTGAAACCTGATTGGAAGGTAGTAGAATTTGTGGGACCATTTTTTATGTTACATGGGTATGTGGCATGCTGGGATGGGCTCCCAGCATGCCACCGGACTCTTTCTTGGGGGGCAGCAGTAGCCAGTGGGGGACTGGGCACCCCATCGGCAGACAATAAAAGCAGGGGGGGTTTACAGAATGCCAACGGGGAGTGGGCTCCCACATCGGCAAAATCAACATTGGGGCACTGAAGCAGATGGGGATTAGGGGCCCCCATCGGCAAATAGACATGGTGTGGGGGTGGTTATATTGTTTGTGAACATGGCAGCAAGCCACCGCCATGTTCACAAACAATATCAATGTTTCTAGATCCCGCCCTGCAATGACGGGTCGCTCACTCATTACAGCGGATGGTTGACGCCGCAATGACGAGGAGGCCCCTGATTGCAGCGACTAAATTTTCACAAGTTGGTGGCATGCTGGCTGACCTAGTGCCAGCAGCAGCATGCCACGGCATTGGGGGATGTACAACAAGCCTTTACAGGCTGTGGGAGCATTGGCCACAACAGTGCCGTGCCTCCACAACCTGCTTCTCCAGAAAGCTGTCGCAACATGTTTCTTGCGCATGCGCGCAATCAACATAAAAAGGGAAGTTCCCATGTTTATTTAGCAAAATCATTGGTAAATATGGCAATGCTCAGGTTAACTCTTAAGATACTTTTGCTACATAAGAGACACCAGGAATAGGCTGGTTATCCTGTAAAAGAAATGGGATAATTATAGGTCTCTGTTTGCAGATGTTCAGGGACCCAGATTGAATACTCCCCTTCTCCCCTCCTCGAGGTACAGTAGTGGAATAGTTAAAACCTCAAGGAGTGACAACCTAAGTCCTAGAATGACATTAAGACAGTGATATGCTAGTAATAATATCAATAAATTGTGGCTAGCACTCAGGGGTTTGTCTCTGTCCTCATCTTCCATAGCTTTTTACTGGCAAATTTATGCATATCAAAGTGGGTATTGCAACCATTTCTTTCCTTTTCTGAAATCTATGGAAAGGATTATGGCAGAAATTCTTAAATTCCTCCATGACATCTCAGTCACAATAGGGAGGATGGCCCCTTGTTCTCAGACTCTGCATTCAGCTCCCTGTCTCATAGTAATAGAGTGCAGTTATAAACTGTAAAAGGGAAGGCTGCCATCTATAGCTATATAAACCTTTTAACAAATATGGCGGTGTCCAGGTTAGTTTTTCTTAATGATACTGCTACATATGAGACTTCGAGGATAGACCAAGAAATTTGTAATAGGTACAGTATTCCTCTCGGTCCCTGCATGCACTAGCTCAGGGACCCGGGTCTGCCTAAACCCTTTCCCTCACCTCCCTACCAACCTGGGGTTGTGGAGTATAGTAGAAACAGCTTCTGGGAGTGACAGCTAGGAAGGCATTCAGGTAAAATATAAAGATAAGAGTTTGGCCATGCAGTTGGAATTAAAATCGGAACGAGATAATGTAGGATATTTTTTCCATTTGGACTTTAAAGAGACACTGTCAGACCTTTACGCTTTATGTGAGAGCATACCTTTGTGGAGCCCCTTGCCGTCTCTGAAGGTCGTGCTGTAATGCCCTTATGCATCTTTCTCTCAGTGTTTTTTCCGATTTTAAATTTACAGCCATTCTCTCAAGTAAAGTACCTCATCATTGGCGGATGTCAGTACTATTTTTTTAATATGTAATGGTCTTTTACATTTTTCCTACACAGTTATTCCTTCATCTTCTCTCTTCTCTCCCTATGCTAGTAATATGAACTGTGGTAGTTAAGTAATAGATAATCCACTATAGGGTGTGGTGGCCGTGCTCTGACATACGTATGCCTTGGTATGCGTTTTGATGCACGAGGCTGCAAGTCGAGTGTGTTCAACCACCCAAGGCATGCATATGTCACAGCATGACTGCATGCACTGTAGTGCATTATGTGTCTCATAAAATGGCTAGAAATGTTTTGGGGGAGTTATTCTTGTCTAGCAGAAATTACAGTTTTGCTTAGCTGATCTGGTTGATCCTGGTAGTCCTTGGGTGGCAGGAATTAGAGTTTTATTTAGGTGATCTAGTTGATCCTGTCATAATTTTGATTGCTGAAAATTCATAAAAAGGTTATCTGGTTAAGCCTGCCATTTTTATAGTCGTTTACAGTGTAATCACTTTCACTTTTCTCTGTCAGTGTAGCGTGACTAAGCAGTGTTTGTTCCAGTAAAGAACATGCTGCCAAAAGTATAGAAAGACCAATGTTTTGTTTAAAAATCATGTCAGCTGTTGAGTTTAAGGTGAGTTTACTGGGTTTTCTGTAAGAGAAGCCGCCAAATGTAAAGCAAAGAGAGCGTGCGACTTGGTGACGTCAGAAGACTAGATGCAAGCGTGAGTGAGTGTTGCTATAGCAACACTCACTTAGGCTTGCCTCTACACTTCTGAAGCTGCTGAGTCACTTACTCTCCTCACTCCACACTCGACAGCTTCTCTTGCAGAAAACTCCAACAGAAACACCCCATGCACTGAAACCTGCTCCGAGCAAAATCCTTCCAGGCATGGAGCGAGCATATTAAATAATTTATTATTTATTTCAAAAGTTTCGGCAGGAAAGACATACTGAGCTGAGTAGCAGCTCATTTCCAGATGCGTCCGGGGGGGGGGGGAAGAGGCAGATCATAACAAATCAGAACAGTATTTACAATCAAGAATAGAACAATATTTGCATCGAGAAACAATTAAAAACAATTGGCAACTTTACAAATATCAGTTAGGCCCAGATAAAGCAGAGGATACAATTTAAGTGTATCATGGAACTAGGGTTTCTGGGTGGAGGTAAGCAGGGAGGCTAGGGCAAGGTTATAGGAGCAAGAAAAGACAAGGAGGAGATGGTGGGAGGAATCGTTGAGTGGAGGAGCAGGGGTAGAGATCAGGTGCATTTACGTTAGGGAGAGATGAAGTCACGGAGAAGAGAGGAGAGAGAGCAAAGGGAAGAGGCAGAGTGGGTGGATGGGGGAGAGAATTCCATAGTTTAGGGAAGCAGTAGGAGGAAGCAGCCTGGGCAGCTGAGGATGACCTTGATGGGAGTGCTAGGGATCTAAAGTCAGAGTTGCAAAGGGTGTAGGAGAAATGGGGGGGAGATAAAAGTAAGAGGGGAGAGAGCTGAGCCAGTGTTAAGCAATAAAGAAGGAGCAATGAACAAGGCACCTGGCTTCAAGGGAGGGAAGGGAGAGGGAGGTCTGGAGGGACCAATGGTGAGTGCAGGGTGGGCAGTCCAAGGCAAAGCAGCAGAAGGAGTGATAGAGAGGATCCAGTCTGGCTAGAGTGAACTTAGGAGCAGCACTGTTAATAATGTCTCCATAGTAGAAAATAGGGAGAATAATTTTCTGTAGAATGTCTCTGCCAGCCGGTGAGGGGGATACACCCACAGTTTCTGTATAACACACCTAATTATGGGTGCAGCTTTTTGTGGATGGTGTCCACATGCCCAGAAAAGTTGAGGTGACAGTCAAGCCAAACCCTGAGATACTTGAAAGAGGGAACATCCTCAATGAAGGACACATCTAGGGTGACAAGGAGGGGAGGGCAGTAAGCCTGGAGAGCTTTTACCTAGTTCCAAAGGTCATGGGGACCTTTTTTTTGTATTGAGGGATAGCTGATTCAGTCAGAACCAGTGCTGGACATTGTCAAAATCCAGCTGGAGTCTGGTCATTAGATTAGAGTGGGAGGAGCCAGAGGCAAATATTACTATATCGCTGGCATACATATGGATGGATGCAGAGGTGCAGGCAGCAGGGAGATTGTTTAGGAAAATTGAGAATAGAATAGGGCCAAGGTCGTATCCTTGGGGCACACCTTTGCTGATAGGGAGAGGGAGAGAGAGAGAGAGGGGGGACAGGGAATCTCCATTTCTAACCAATTGAGTCCTGCTCACAAGGTAGGAGTAGAATCAGTTAGTGATGAAGATGGACAGTCCCACAGCTACAAGCTTAACAAGAAGGAGGGGGTGGTCTACGGTGTCGAAGGCATTGGCCAGGTCAACCAAGATGGCAGAGGTGATGAGGCCCTGATCCATGCCTGAGAGAATGGAGTCAGTAAGCCTGAGGAGGGGGGAACAGGTGGAGTGGGATTTATGAAAACCAGACTGGAAAGGGGTGAAGAGGGAGGACAAGTCAGTGATGGGACAGAGCTGAGAAAGCACTAAGTGTTCCTGAAGTTTAGCAAGGGTAGGAAGTAGGGAGATGGGGCGGTAGTTACCAGAAATGGATGAGTCACCATCTTTGGGAAGAGGTATGACTGTGGCATGTTTCCAAGCTTCGGGGACAGAGGCGAGAGAGAAGGAGAGGTTTTGAAGGGAGGTGATTGGAAGACTGATGGCAAGGGCAGAGAGATGGAGGAGTTTAGGGTCAAGCCCATCAGGGCTCTTGCCCTTGAAAGGGTTAAGAGTTAGGAGGGCCCTGAGGATGTTTGCCTGTGAGATAGGGGAGAAGGAGGAAGGAGAAAGGAGGAGATGGGGCTGGGGTGAGTGGAGGGGGGAGGTGAAGGAAAGGAGGAGAGAAGGGATGAGGCACAGGAGGTGAAGAAAGCATTGAATTCAGAGGTAACAGAGACGGAGTCAGAATGGTGGTGTCTCTCATCTTGAGGACCGGATGGGGGGCAGAACTGTGCTGGGTGTGTGAAGAGAGCATGGATAGCCTTCCAAAACTTGGAGGGGTGGTTAATGTTGTTTTGGAAGGTGGTTGAAAAGTATTCAGCCTTAGCAAGTTTTGTGCTCTGGTGCAGACATTTTGAATCTCTCAGTATTTGAGCAAGTCAGCAGGGGAGCCTGAGGGCTTGTGATCCTTCCATGCAAGATCCTGTGCACGCAGGCAGGCCAACAGTTCATTCGATACCCAGGGGAGGTGGGAATTTAGGACCCTGGTTTTCTTGAAGGGAGCATGATGATCCCAGATGGACAGGAAGTTGGACTTGCAGTAATTGAGAGGAGAATCGATGGTGCTGGTAGAGGAGATGGGTGACCAGCTGGTAACTGCTAAGTCCTCATGGAAAGAGGACAAGTCCAGTGACCAGAAAGGTTGGATCAGGAGGAGTTTGGGCAGAGCTTTGGATCTGTGTATTTTGTGTACACAGTATACCAATGTGGTGGTCACCGAGGGCATCCAGGAGGGTGCCAGTTGCAATAATACAGTGTGGGTGGGAGGCAAGGGTCTAGCCCAATAAGGTGTGATTGCGGGATTTGTGATTGAGGTGGATGGGATCAGAGACCAGTTGGGTGAGGTTAAAGGACTTGATGTTATGGCAGAATTTGGATAGTGACGGGGAGAGCCAATTGTTGTTAAAGTCCCCAAGGATGATTAGTTCACTGGCCGAGGCATCGGAGAAGATGGTGGAGAGTGAAGTCAGCAATAGTGGAGGAGGATAGGCCGGGGCAGCAATAAATGCCAGCCACAAAGATGGAGAGAGAGAGAAAAGGAGAGAGAGTTTGATGAGTAGGAGTTCATAAGCAGAGAGGGAGGGAGGAGATAGAGGGTATAAAGATGAACTGGATAGCAGAGGAGAGGTAAATGGCAACACTGCCACACCTCGTAGATCGATCCTACCAGGTAAGTGAGTACCTGGGGATGGCAACTGCAGCATCTGGTATCTTGTGGGAAAGCCAGGATTCTGAGATAGCCAACAAGTCTGGTTGAAGGTTGATCATGAGGGGTTGTAACAGGTCAATTTTGGGGGAGGTGGCTACAGACATTTGACGTGCGCCACTCTCAGCCCTTTGGGGATGCAGGTGGTGGGGGAGAAGGCAGGGCCAGGACTGGGCTCTATATCACCTGCAAGTAATAGCAGTCAGCAGATAAGGAGCTTAGTGGGAATAGAGGAGTGTTTGTGTGGCAGTTGAGGGGGAGAGTAGGGAAGGGAAGGAGGGAGAGGGGGAGGAGGGGAGCAAGGATCTAAGAGTAGCGAGATGGCGATTGGATGACAGGAGGACAGAGCAGTTAGGAAGCCAGGGGGAATAGAAGAGAGAGAGTGAAAGCAGGAGGAAGGCAGGGTGGGGGTGGTATGGAGAGGGAGGAAGGAAGAGAGTGAGAGTCAGTGGGAGGGAGGGAAGCAAGGGTAAACATGAGGGGGAAGGAGAGATAGGTAGATTAGGACCATGCTGGAGAGACAGAAATCCTGGAGATCTGAGATAGACAGGAGGAAAGTGGTGAGGGAGGAGAGCTGCTCAGAGAGGAGAAGTGGGGAAGTAATGAGTAGCAGTAGTGGAGCAGGATAGTAGGGGGGCTATGCTGGGATAGTACCACAGAGAAATTAAAAGATCAGGGGACCCTATATAGGGAATTGGTTCTGATTGAAATAAGCAAAGGGAGAGGAACATAGAAAGGCAGCTGGGATCATAACATAGTGAATAGAAAGGTCAGGGGACCTTATATGGGGGTTGGTGCAGACTGGGATAAACAGAGGTAGAGGAAGTAGAAGGCAGCTTGGAGCTGACTATATAGGGAAACTAACACACTGAAAAGGAGAGATCAGGGACCCTGTAAGGGATGGGGGAGGGTGGCAGTAAGAATGCAGATGGGTAGGGGTAGTTTCCTGTAGGAAGAGAACTACTCAGAGGGGAGGGAATTGGGGAGACTAAGATGCAGGGGAATTAACTGTTCACACAGATGCAGTAGTGCAATAATTGATATCTAGTAGAGAGGAGAGAAAACTTCAAACTAAACTGTTGTCAGCCCTGTAGGTGAAGTAACATATGGTTGCAGAACAACAGTCAACAGCAGAAGTACAGTGAGCAAACTTTATGTGCTACAGGAGCTATATGCAGAAAAAGTGTAGTTGCTTAGGATGGCATAACAACAGTAACGTTAGCAATACAATGAGTAAAACAGCACTTACAGGAGCTTATGGGGAGCAGCAGGCAGAGAAGGGGTGAATTATAGTGGCCGGCTAGCCAGCTGCTACTGGCTGACACCAGCAGACACAAGGCAGACACTAGCATTAATCCTTAGCGAGGGAGCTACAAGCAGAGCCCCCCTAATATATAGAGGAAGAGTATCTCCCCATGTCTAAAATCAGCATTCTGATTGGCTGAAATGGAGAAGGTGGCAAGTTCAAAATTTCAGTCCAAGAAGAGGAAGTCTGAGGTGGCGGGGATCCGGTGGCCATTGGGGGGAAGGCTGTCACCCTCAAGACCCCTTGCTGCTGCTGGTATTTCTACTGGCTCTGACAGGAATCCCTGCTATTTTTATAGCCCAGCAACTACAAATTGAAGTGGGCATACAATGGCTCTTTCTTCCCAGGTCTTGAATCAACCTTCTGATTGGCTAAAAGGGAGAAGGCACCAAGTTCAAAATTTCAGTCCAAGAAAAGAAAGTCTGTGGCAGTGGAGGCTCTGGCAGCCATTGAGGAAGAGGAGGGCTGGAACAAGGCTAGCACTCTCACGACCCCTTGCTGCTGCTGGTATTTCTGCCAGGAGCAGTAAGCATTAAAGCACTGAATACAATAAGCCCGTCCTGGGCTCATATTGACCCGCTCCAAGTGTGTATAGTATTTAAAACAAGGTCCATTCTGGGCTGTGTTTTCCACTGTGAGCAGGAATTTAAATTAAATGAAAGCCCACTGTGGACTATGTGCTCTGAGCAGGAGAATTACATAAATAAAGTTCTCCTGGGTTGAATTAAGTTAGGGGTGTGAAGGCCCCTCTTGATGTCGAACCTACTCCCCTGACTGCAGGCATCTTATATAAAATTACAGCCCACAGTGAGCATAGTCATACTCATTCCCTCCCATCACACTGTCTCCTAAATAGGACCCGACTTGCCACCAACCAGCTCTTCCTAATTGTTCAGTAAGCCCCTCCAATAATGGACCACATTAATTCTGCATGTACTTGTTGGTTGATGGCAGCAAGTGCATTCTTTTGCTAGAGCAATTGAAGTGCTTTGCTCTTTTATGTCTTCCCAAAAAATTGGGTCACGATTGCACATAGGACACTTCTTTTTTGGAGGACTTGGGGATGTAACAGCGAGTCCCTCCCAGCATCATGCTGATTTTTAACTTTTAATTTTGCCAAAACATGATAAAAAAACAGCTCGATCAATCAGAATGGCAGCAGCAGCATCTTGTTAAATATCTTTGTAAGACGATTGTATTACATAGAAAATAATGGCCGGGTAGGGGGTTATAACGAGAATTTTACGTCTCCCGAGGTGTGGGATGCCGCATAAACCCCAAGAGTGAAGCTCAAGGAGTTTATTAAAGCATCCCACAATGAGGGTGTGTGTAAAATTCGAGTTTTACACCCTCTACCCAGCCTTTATTTTATATAATTACTGGTGCTCTTTTTTTTCGCCACAGCAATTATATAAAATAAAGATAGTCGCGGACCGGTCAGGTTTCTGTACAGTCCATGGCTCATGATAAAACCCCTTTTTTCCCTCAGTCGGCCATTAAAAAACCTCCTTTGTTTGTATGTTTTTTTTTAAATTTACTCACCACTGCTGAGTCTGAGTGCAGCGAATTGTGAAGTGGTGGCGAAAGGCTGACGGCGGCACCCAGGAGAGGAATGCTCGAAAACTTACTCGAGTGAGCGAAAGAGTGGTGGCTGTGCATGCTCAGTTCTAGGGAAATGGGGTGCATGTGCACTGTTATAACCTGCTCATTATAATGGTGAAATTACAACCCAGTCACCAGTAGAGGGGCTATACATTATATTTTATAGTGTATAGATCCAAGAAAAATGAAGAAGGCTCTTTCCTTTTGAGATTTCAGTCACCTCCATGGCCATTCTGGGCCATGCTCTCACCGCTGCACCCCTTTCTGAAAGGCCTTGCTTCATGTGGAAAAAAAGGTGCGTGCATGCGCTGATCATTCCCAGTTGTTTACCCATCAATGTGACATACCATTTATGGGTTAACAACATTGTGACATCACATCAATGGTAAAACATAAAAACATAGAAACACAGAAGTTGACAGAAGATAAGGACCGCAAGTCTCATCCAGTCTGCCCATTTTTCTACCTTATAAATGTGCCATAGGCCTGTACCCTGTCAATGGCCTATCTATTCATACTCATCTTTCTTGCTCCCTTATGTCTGTCCCATGCCTGTTTGAAGCCCTGCACTGTATTCATATCCACCACTTCCTGAGGTAGGCCGTTCCATGCATCCACCACCCTTTCTGTGAAAAAGAACTTCCTCACATTACACCTTAATAGGACTCCTTCTAAGCTCATGCTGTGTCCTCTTGTCCTGCTATTTTTCTTATATTGAAACATGTTAGACTCTTTCACCTTGTTAATGCCCTTAAGATGTTTGAATGTTTCTATCATATCACCTCTCTTCCTCCTTTGCTCTAGGGTATACATATTGAGCTCTGTTATTCTGTCCTCATATGTTTTCTGCTGCAGTCCCTGCACCATTTTGGTTGCCCTTCTCTGGACTGCCTCCATTTTGTTAATGTCCTTGTGCAGGTACGGCCTCCAGTACTGCATGCAGTACTCCAGACGGGGTCTAAACAGTGTCTTGTAAAGAGAGATTATTACCTCCGTCTTATGACTTGTGATACCCCTACTGATATACTCCAACATCCCTCTAGCCTTACCTACTACTTTAGTAGTCTGCTTGGATGATTTTAGGTCATCTGTGATGATGATGCCTAAATCTCTTTCTTCCCTTGTGTTTGCTAGCAACTCCCCTCCCAGCCTATAGGTGGCTTCAGGGTTTCTCTTCCCTATGTGCATGATCTTGCACTTCTTTGCATTAAACCCCAGTTGCCACTCTTCCGACCATTTTGCCAGTTTATCCAGATCTCTTCTCATTCTGCCCACCCCATCTGGATCATCTACTCTGTTGCAGATCTTGGTGTCATCTGCAAGCAGATAAACCTTAATCTCCAGTCCATCTGCAATGTCACCGATGAAGATATTGAAGAGGACTGGCCCCAGGACTGATCCCTGAAGTACTCCACTTGTGACTTGTATCTCTTCTGACTGTATACCATTTACCACCACTCTCTGTTTTCTGCCTGCCAACCAGTTTGCCACCCAGTTGACCAACTTCTGACCCAGCCCGAGCCTACCCAACTTATTAATCAATCTTCCATGTGGAACAGTATCGAAAGCTTTGCTGAAGTCAAGGTAGGTGACATCAACTGCTCCCCCTTGGTCCACCACTCTGGTTACCCAGTCAAAGAAATCTATGAGATTAGTTTGACAGGACCTTCCTGTTGTAAACCCATGCTGTCTTGGATCCTGTGCTCCTATGGATTCCAGGTGTTGCACTATTCTTTCCTTAAGAGTGCCTCCATAATCTTGCCCACTACTGAGGTAAGACTAACTGGTCTGTAGTTCCCTGCCTCCTCCCAGCTACCTCTTTTGTGGAGCGGGATCACATGAACCCTTCTCCAGTCTTCTGGGACCTCTCCTGTGCTCAAAATAAGGCCAACCTTTAGAGTTAGGGAACATTGTTTAACCAGGAGTAGCACACTAAGCTGAAGTTTGTTTCCAGATGCAACCTGGGAGCACAAGGAAGTTGTGACTTGCTCAGGATCACACAGTATGCACCTAGGTGGCTGTGGGATTCAAACCCAGGTCTCTAGATTTGCAGCTCAGAGGCTTAACCCACTGTGCTATACTGTCAGTTACAACAAAATGTTGTTATAAAAATATAGATTTCTATATATAACAATAGTCTACCATACATTATAACAGCATACTGCATATTTTGAGAAAGTAATCAAAAAAGGTCACATTTTTTTCAGAAGATCAGAACATCCTCATGATTTCAATAAATGAACACTTTACCGATAGTTTTACTACCCTGCCCGATTTCATATATCATGTCTTTTTTTCCAATCGTATGTGTCAGTATTGACATTATATTATCATTGGGACTATGCATTGTTGTTTTTTGTTTCTATACCCCTCCCTTACCCTTGTCTTCTCTTCCTGTCCTGTTTATTTCTTTGAGTTACAAGGGGGCATGCTATGAAGCTGGAGGAGGTAGATTCAAGAGAGATGTGAGGAAGTACTTCTTCACAGAAAGAGTGGTGGATTCCTGGAACAGCTTTCCAGAGGAGGTGGTGGGGGCAAAAACAGTGGTGGGGTTCAAGAATGCATGGGATAAGCACAAGAGAATCATAGCGGAAAGGAAAGGGGGAGAGAGAAAAGAGGTGTAGATCGGGCACAGCCTGCAGTAATAGTGTAGGTAGGGAGAAATGGGCAGACTGAATTGCCAGTCAGTCCTTATCTGCCATCAAATTCTATATTTTTATGTAAACCAAGCATATAAGTTACGGTTACTTTTTATTCTTCATGTGGTTTATTTGTTTCCCTGTTTACTGTGTTTTTGACACTTGTATAAATAATTATTACCACCCAGCACTTCTACACACTGTCTCTTTAAGACAACATTATTTAAACCAACAACATCCAGTGTGGCCCGGACAGCTGTTCAATGACTGCATCATAGAATGTGAAGCAGAATCAATTCCTTGATGTACAACCCCAGCGCACACAGCAAGCTGGGGGCGCAGGTCCATAGATGGGGCTAAATAGTTAGTCAGAAGGAGCTAGAGTTGCTACACTGTAAGTGTCAGTTAACTATGCTGTAGTTACTCAGTTAACTACGCTGTAGTTACAGTGTAACTGCTGTACTGTAACTGCATTGCAATTTAGCAGATAAAGTACAGTACTTCTGCAACAAACTGCTATGCAGTCAGTGATATGGGGAAAACTGAAAATCCTGATTGGCAGTGCACATAAATCTAGAACTTGTAATCTATGATATGAAATTAACTACATACAGTATAACTCATTATAATGATCTTCTGCCATGCACCAATTGTTTTTCAGTGTTGCCCACAAAATGTACTATTCTCAAGTGTTCAACTACTTGGAAACAGAATCCAGTAGTATTTCTGTAATTTAACAATTCTCTAAACTAATTATAATTCTAATGGTTTTCCTTTTTTGTTTTTAAATTTAAAATGTGCGCAGAAGGCAAAGTAAAGCAATTTAAAGGGCAATCTCGGGCATCCGCTCACCTGACCTAAAATTCATTTTAAGCCCTGTACCTTCTCCATTCCTGATCAATAGTTCTTCTTCAATTTCACACTGCTGCTCAGCCTCTCACTTAAATAATAAACCAAATCTTTAATATGAAATATTATTATATCAAGCTGTTATGTCATCTTCCCTCCTGCCAGCCTGCCTGCCCACTCGCCAGCCAGCCTGCCACTGACCTGACATGGGTTTGTATCAGAGTACAGCACTGGTTTCTATTGGACTGTTCTGTAGAAGTTCTGCACACACTGGCTAATGGAGCAGTGTTAAGTGAGCCCTCTCCTGGTGACCCCGTGGTGACAGTGGCATCTCTGTCCTGATGTGATGTGTTATACTATTCTGCCCCCACCTACCAGTGACCTGACATGCATTTGTACTGGAGTACCCTGTACAGGTTCTGCCAGCACTGGCTAACATAAGTGTCATCTCTGGTATTCTTGGACATCCTGGCTACCATACTTATTCTATGGGAGATCAGGAGTAAAACACTTGAGTCTAAAGTCAGACTGAATCATGGATTGGGGAGCTGCTGATCACTTAGCCTGCTGTATGTTTTGTTTTACATTTGTGTGAAACTGTGTGTGCTAATGAAGTAAAGTGAGACAGCTGAGAAAAGCTGCTAGATCACCACTAACTAGCTGTGAGTGAGCTGTCAATTGTCCATAGCACACGGAATGCTTCATCACCAGTTATAAGCAGCTTTTTTAACATTGAGTGCTGTGGACTTGGTTTTGGGCAAACAGAAATCCTTATATCAAGCTGGTTTGCTCCCTGCCTGCCTGCTCACCTGCCAGTCAGCTTGCTACTGACCTGGCATACATTTGTATTGGAGTATATTATTGGTTTGTATTGGAGTATTTCTCATTTAAAATAAATATATTAAAATAATTATTAAAATGTTACTACTTCAAAATTGAAATGGCTACCATGAATGGCCTGTTTAGCATTTTTTAGCATGTTCTACATCTGTGAGCACTGAACCACCTTTTTCATGGCCCCAGCCTGCCTTTCCCAGTTGCTTGCTTTGCACACTTGGGAATTACAAATACAGCATTTCACAGTATTGAACATGAAAAAGGTAGGTATACTGCCAAAATAATGGATCTGTTCTGATATGATTGCATAAAGGCATTTGGGACAACAACATTGCCATTTCTTTAAGCAATTAAGTCCTCGTTTGTTTACACCTAAAATTATATTAAGAAGGGCGACATATTGTTTATTTCTTTTCTTTTAATATAGTTCACTTAATTTTACCAAGCCCTTTATAAAACAAAGGAATATTGTATCTGTGATGTTCTGCATCTGTTTTGATCAGTGATGTTGTGATAAGATAGCCAATAGGATATATCGTCATAGTAGGTGCTGAATGTGGCTAAATTAATCATAGATACTGTATATAGTATGTACTGTAATTAGTTTTCCTTTAAAAGACTGCATTCAAATAAATATACTGAGCAACACAAAACTAATACAAATGTGATTGGCACCAGTAGGGCAGCAGTATCCTTCTGGTGCAGGTCGGGAGGGCTGTGAATTGGTCGCTGAGCCATTACTTACCACTTTCAGTGGGACAGCAACATTTGATACAAGTTGTTCAAATGAGGGATAGGGCAACTCCCATCCCCCGCTCTGCTTTGTTGTGCTGAGGATCAGGTTTGAACAGTCAGAGTATTGTGCAAGGCACAGGGAGAGGGGTTTGGGGGAGGGGGACTGGCTTGCTGGGCTTCTGTTTTGGATTGGCTGCAGTATTTATCCCCCTATGTGATGCAACAGTAACTAAGGGGCAGCAGCAGTGCCTCCTTCCCAAACGGAAACCTTGGCAGTTTCAAAAATACAGAACAAATCAACCATTTGCAGAGTAGAGTGGAGCTGTCCGGTCCTAGTTGTGAAACACCTGCCGCTGCTAAGGAATACAGGCTTGGCAAACCCCGAAACAGAGCAGGGCACCCTTTCATTCCTGGGTCTCCTCGGCCTCCTCTCCGGGATGTCAACTGGAACTATTTTGTAATCCGAGCTGGGTCAGGACTTGGGAGGGAGGAGGGGGCTCACTTTTTTGTTTCCTTTGGGTGGTATGGCAGGTGGTGACACTGGCTTCATCCACCAACTAACTTCCCAAGGAATAGGGAGTAATTGTTATCAGGTAGCTGACATTGTTTTAATCTGTGAATTACTTTATTCCTAAAACAATATCAAAATATTTATACAGTAACAAATATTTGTTAATAATAGGCTGGCAGTGTAGCCTAGAGGTTTGAGTAATGAGCTGGCTATGAGTTTAGTACATCCAGCAGACCTGCATTTGATTCTCACAACCTCCACTTGCATACTGTGTGGCCCTGAGCAAGTCACTTAGCTTCCCAAGTGCTCCAGGGTCACCCCTGAAAACAGGCCTTGTGCCTAGTGAGCCTTATCGAGTTACCATAAGAATAAAAAAAAATGCTTAAAAAAAGTCCAAAGCCTGTTTACAAAATAAATATACTTTTCTTTATTGATGTAACCTTGGGTTCACCCTTCCCCACACAGTGGTCATTTGCGCCCCACTGTAGAATTGTATATCTGTCATGCATCCGATTGGGTACAAAAACTATCAAATAGCAGCAAATACACAACATGATTTATTCTAATGTTGTGTGATGCTGTATTGTTACTCTGTTCAAATCCAGCTGTGCAGGCACATCAAGAGAAAGTTCTAGAAGAATAGCATTTCTGAGTTGTGGTAGTTAATTGTTTTTGTTTTTCTCTGCTATGTAAGGTGTGTGATTGCTTCACATGTCTGAGAATAGTGCAAAAAAAATATTAAAAACATTGCCATGCATGGAATATACAACCAGCCTTTGTTTTTTGGAACATCACGTAACTCAAGCACGCGGAGGTGGATGGCAACAACTAATGGCAATATAATCGGATTACAGTATACTGGGGTTGTGAAAACCCAGATCCCTAAAGTGCAATTCTATTCTGTGGCTGTGCGATCTTAGAAGTAAATACCCACAGTAACAATGTTTTGCTAATGTTTTATAAGCCTTGCACAAGCTTCACTTTAAACCTGTTCCAAAAGGGGTGCTGAAATCAGAAGGGAGTGATACAGCATGAATGCAAATACAGAGAGTGAAACATAGCTCAGTTGTGTATCTCGGCTCTGTGTCTCTTGGGTGATATATTTTCATATGTCTGTACTTGATTCCCCTCCGTATTAAAATGGTTAGCGGGGCATACGTGTTTAGTACACAGAGACCCAGGACAAGGCTAAAGACATTGTATTTGCTTTGCCATCCAGCGTACTTCTAATTGTGGTTAGAAGATGTAATACGGTACCTAATTATATAGAATAGTGTGATGTTGAATAAAAGTACAAGAACAGTAGAACAGATGAAATGGTGCCTGGGCCATATAACCTGTGCTTTGTGTCAACCTTTGCACATTGTTTATCACCAGTGTCACAGGTCCCACACATTGTAATCCGAATTATTGAAATATGGTCTATACCAAGAACAGTCCTGGTTCTCATTAAAGGGTTTACCACAAAACCACTGTTGAGTGAATCAGTTATATAGCATAAAAGGGAAATTATGCTTGATTAGTACAGCTTAACAGTGATTGACCTCATGCTACATTAAACATCCCCTTACTTTACACAAGATGTAGGGTTACCTTATTCTGTATACCAAGAAAGTGCAAATGCCTGATCAGTAGCCAAGTAGATTTTGACTAGTGGAAAGCTTCTCAGACGGATCTACTATGAAATCCCGACAGTCAGTCTCCAGAACTCCATAAGCCTGAGTTTAGGAGACCGACTGTCGAAAGACCGACAAGGTCTTAGTGCAATGCACCCCTCACACCCCACATGGGGGGGCTCTGCCCCCACACCCCCCATAACTAAAATAACCAACTCTGAGGGGTAGTGGACCTTGGAGTAGGTTAAAACAATTTACGGGGGGGGGTGCAAAAGAGCGCCATGCAAAAACATTGCTTTCCTGGAATAGAACCTGGGTCTGTGCACAACGGTGGTTGAGCTGCTAGTGGCTTAGCCCTTCATGCCACAGAAGTAGCTTAGCCAACCCTCAGATTTTCCCCTCTCTTGTGGTGCATGGCTAGAGGCAGAGTAGTGGTTCGTCACATCCGCTACCTTACCCCTGTCAGCACCAACTTCTATCTGTCGGGCAGGTGTGTGTGTCAAGCAACTGAGCCCAGGATCCTGAATGTCGGGATTCTGAGTTTCGGCACTTAGTCATACTCCCCTTCAGACTGGTAGCAGTCTCTACAGATGGCAAGATCTGAAATACATCAAATGGGTTAGAGAGCCTCTGAGAATAAAGTCAAGAATGTTGGAGAAGTACTATCACTAATGTAATGTTTTATTTTACAGAAAGGTTGGTGGAGCCGTGGAACAATCTGCCAGCTGATGTAATGGGCGCCGGAACTATCAGTGGTTTCAAACATGGTTGGGACAGATTGAAGAGCTTTGTGGTTGCTCAGGGTGGCAGCAGTAGGGTGGGGAGCATACGGGTGGACAGTGTGGACCCTATATGGACAATAGAGTTTTCTGGGCAGACTGGTTGGATCAATGATCTTTTTCTGCTGTCATTGTCTATGTCTCTATATTTGTTATTAATTCCCCACAGGAGTTGTCTGGCTAGCTCCAAAAGGAAGAATTAGATCCTAAATTTTTATTTATTTCATTTATTTATTATATTTGTTGACCGGGTAAGAACCCAAGAGCATCAAATGCCCATTTTCAAGGGGGACTGGGTACAAAAGTACAGTAAATAGTCAAACATAAAAGAAGACAATGTACAGATGCACAGTATACATACAGAGTCAGGTAAAATACGTGTACATACACTTAGACATGGTCATAAAAGGTTCTTTCAGTGTGCACTTAACCCTGGAATAGGATGCTATTTGAAAAAACTCTGTAGGTAAGGAGTTCCATTCAACAATTGACTTGTACAAAAAACATCATTGGCCAGCAGCAGTTCAATAGCGTGGGAGTCTGAAGTTACCAGTTTTGTACAACCTTGTAACATACCCTGAGGAATAAGGAGTTAGGATAGTCTTAAAATAAAACAAGACTGGACCACTATAGAACCTTCAAAAAGTAAGAAGTCTAAAATACAAACATCTCGCATTGAAAGTAAACCAATTCAGTTTCCAGTAAATATCACAATGATGTTTATGTCATGGGCTTAAAGTAATAAATCAACAACCATGATTGCAAAGTATTTCAATCCTTCTAAAAGTAGTCTTATTAGCTGCAGAATAAATAGGAAGACCAAAATCAATAAGAGATAGTAACATGGAGTGGGCTAGAAGCTAAGCAATGCCTGACTTTATAAAGTAAGCCCAGTCTAAAGTGAACATTCTTAATCAACAAATCAATATGATTAATATATGATAAAGAACTGTCTTGCATAAATCCTAAATAGCTATCAACCCTCTCATTTACCTTATTATTTATGGCTTTAATTGCCAAAGCTGACAAACAGAAAGACTGCTTATGAACAGGCCCAAAAAGTATTTACTTGGTCTTATCCCACATTTAAAACCAATTTATTCTTAATCAGCCATCACTGTACTAATGAAAAATCATTCTCAACCAGAGTCATTAAAGAAGAGACACAAGCATTATTTGCATACAAAATAATATCATCAGCACATAAAAGAACATGAGACCTAGTAACAACCGAAGGTAAAGCATTTATAAACAAACTAAATAAAATAGGACCCGCTGTTGATCCCTGAGATACTCCGATCCTTACATTCATAAGAGAAGATGTTACAGAACCTAAAGCCACCCTTTGTTTTTGATTGGTTAAATAATTTGAAAACCAGGAAACCACAATATTGGACAAACCTTGTGACCTAAGTTTTGAAAGCAGGAGACTATGATTGACTAAATCAAAGGCCTTCGATAAATTTAAAAAATTGCTACCACCATGTCCCCACTATCCAAGGTCCTATGCAAGAAGTCTGTCAGCTCAGTCAGTGCTGACAGAATACTATGATCTGATCTGAAACCATGTTGATAAGGTGTTAAGATATTCTACTGATATAAGTAATGCTTTAACTGGTCCAACACTGTCCTCTCAAGGACCTTGGACAAAGGGGACAGTAGAGAGAGATTGGCCTATAATTCTTAACCAGTGTCCTATCACCAGATTTAAATATAGGTATAACAGTCACCTGCTTCTACAACCTAGGAACAGTTTCAGTAGTTAAAAAAAAATTAAACAATTTAAAAGAAAAAACATAAGATCCCTTATAAGTACCAGTAGCTTTATGTCAATTAAATCATTCTCACTACGAGCCTTTACATTCATCTGATTAAGATAATGAGCCGTATCCTCTAAAGAAATGGTATGAAAATTAAACCAATATGCAAAGATAAATCAATAATGACATCAAGAGGAACATCACCAGAATCTAATTCCGGTATTAACTTAGCCACATTACAAGAATTAATGCTCAGCTCATCAGCCATATCTTTTGATCAACTAATACACCAGTACAAGTAGTCAGGAAGGTTATTGACATGATCTGTGCCCTACCTAAGAGCTCATGTAAAATTCTCCAATTTTCTGTAGACTTATTTGAACTGGTGAACTGTTGAGTCAAAAAATATTCTGCTTTACAGTTCCTAACAGCACTCTTACAACAATTCCTCAGGTGCTTATAGGCATTGAGTGACTGAATTGTTTTCTCCTTCCCAAAAACGTTCCATGCCATGCCCTGCTCACTCATCAGCATTAACAAATCAGGTGTAATCCAGTCATGATTACAATTTTTCACATGTAATTTATGAACAGGAGCAAACTGATCACAAATTCAACCAAATTCAGAAGCAATAAAGTCTAACATTGTATCAATGTCAGGAATACTATACAAACATGACCAATCCAATGAAGCAATTTATGTTCTAAAACCAATAACATCAACGTGCCAAATATATAAATTTAGGTGGTAAGAGATGTTTCTTAGCCCTCCAATAACAATGAACTGGGCTATGATCACTCAATGAGTCAGAAAGGGGCAAAGTCGAGAATATCAGGTCAGGCCTATTTGTTAGAATGCAATCTATGATTTATAGTTAATATGAGTATGACTATCAGTCAGTTGTGTTAAGTTCAGCTCAGCTAGCATATCTTTAATTTTAATATTAATTTTATCAGCCCAGTTTATATTAGCATCCCCTAATAAAATATGTTCCTTAGTGTGCTCATGGGATCCAGTATATTTAGGCAATAAATAGAGTCTATCTTTGATTAACTCTGGAGGGAAATAAAAAGTACTTACATATAAATGTTACTCCTCCTAAAATAGGCCTAAACAGATACAAAATCCCAACCATTATAGGAATACAAAAAATCCCTGTACAGCCAAAAATTAGACTTAATAAACATTAACCCCCCTCCCCATTTACCTATCCTATCCCTCCTGAATAACTTACAATTGGGTAGCACAACAAAAGAATCACTAATCCTTGAGCACAACCGTGTCTCTGAAAGGGAAACAACACAGTGCAGTCCGCCTGTGTCAGACACCTCCATGCATGTCACTTTCTTCTGGTGTAGTGGGTGTCCGTTTTACCATTAAAGGCAATCTGTGAATGGTGGCAGGCTAGAATGCGCTCATTAGCGCTCATGGTTATTGGTATGCTTGGTAATGAGGGGTTTTATGCAGTGGTGGATTGCAAGATCAGATATTACAGAGACTACAGCTGAGTGCATTGTGTTTTGGCTGTGGAAACTGTTTTTATGTTCTTTTTATTTTGCAGCATGCTGGAATGCTCTCATTAGCGCTTATGGCATGTGCTAAGGGGTTTTATGCAGTGGTGGATTGCATTGTGTTTTTGTCAAGGGAACTGTTTACATGTTTGCTTGTTTTTTTGCTGCGCTCAAATGCACCCAAGTGTGAGAGTGATTTATTGTGCTTGTGCTGTGGGTGGGATGAAGGGTGGTTGCTTTATTTAGGCTTAAGCTTATCTTTTATGCTTGCTTGATGTGTTCTGGTCATACTGTATCGTGACCAATCCCTTTCAGTTTTCTCGATAAGGGATCAGTCAGGGGCCAAGTTAGCTCATTGCTCCATTGCTTTCCAAAGTGTGAGAAGTGTTTCATCGACATCTCAAGCCATTATATCGGGCTTAGTTGATTTTTCATCAGCGTCCTCTTCCTCTTCCTCCTCGTCATTGCACTGGTCAATGTTGCCAGTGAAGTGAAGACACCGCAGCTGTAATGTTGTCCTCTTCAGGTACAGTTTCCATGTTGTCCCCGAGGTGGCAAAAGTTCCTGGAACTCCTCTGTTCGGGTGGCTGTTCTTCAGGGTCACTGTCTACGTCAGGGTCTGGCACTACTGCATTCAGGTGAGTGAAATCACCTTTGGTGAAGCACCTCACTATGGTGTCAGGGGTTATGAGTCTTCATCATGTGCACAACATCAAGAAGGTTAATCCTCCTGACACACTCAGTGGCCAAACATTCTTAGCCATCAAGCAGCTCCATTATACATGACCTCATAGCCCTTACATAGTGCCATTTAAAGGCATAAATGATGTCTTGACCTGAGGGCTGAATGAAGCATGTAGTGTAAGCCAGTAGGAACATTCGTTCAATGTTTTTAAACTCTGCCTCTTCCGGATGACCGGTGAAGTTGTCCAAGAGCAATAAAATCTTTCTGGACCATAGTTCTTGGTCCCACCCTTTTAGCCATTCAGTAAAAATGTATTTATTTATTTATTGAAATGTTTCACCAGGAAAGCACACTGAGCAACACGTTGCTCATCTCCCGATGCAACCTGGGGGGATGGGGTACAACTTGAATGAGACATTAAACATTCAAGTTACAAGATCAATATTAACATACAGTTATAAGGCAGGTGTTACAAACAGTGTTACAACAGTGTTGTGCATAACATGTAGAAAGAGTGGGCACTAATAAGTGCTAGGTTAATAAGTAAACAAGTGCTTCCATGAAAGAAAAGGGGAAAAGGGGAGGGAGGTGTGAGGTGGGGGAAAGGGAAGAGTCATGTCCCTGGAGATCCCTTCAGGATACGAGGAACCCTGCAAGGGCACTGGGGGGACCAGAGAGAAGGTGATAAGGCAGTGTCCCAGACAGACCCCCTTTAAGATGGTGGGGGAAGGGAGTAGATGAGAGATACAAGCCCCTTGGGGGGTAGGAGAGGGACCCATGGAGAATATTCGGTGTCCTTTACATTCTGTGAGAGATCAAGGGAGGCCAGTAAGGGGGAGCAATTTGGGGGAAGGGGCGGAGGGCTAGAGATTTGGGGGGTGGGTGTGCACAGGTAAAATGAAGGTGAGGGTAGGGGTGTAGGGTTTGTCCAGGGCTTAGAGGAGGGAATTAGGGAGGGACATGGGAGGAACAGCTAGATGCAAGGAAATTATTGAGGGCAGAACTGATGGAGTAGGTGGCGGATGAGTGCTGGATTTTGGGGGGGATTCCAAGTTTTTGGGAGGAGGTGAGAGTAACTGGATTGGCTGATTTGGGTGGATCTGGGGGCAACAGGGTAAGGGAGTCAGTTGATCTAAGGGAATGGGAGGTGGGTGGGGTGTTATAAAGGAGGAGGTAAGATAGGAAGGAGCTCACCCACCAGTGCTTGGAGGTGAATTTAGTGCAGTGGGAGAGTTGCCCATTTGAAAGAGAGGGGAAGGATAGGGCACGATAAAGATCGCAGTGATGGGTGCAAGGGGGGGGCATCCTGGGCAAAGCAGTAGAAGGAATTTCAAAAATATTCCCAGTCATCCATGCAGTTCTGCTGGACATAGAAATTACAGAAAGGTGCCATACCACCCTGATCCAATGTGGCTGGACTGATTTTCTGATCACCAGTAACTCACATTAATCAGTCCCAGCCATGTTGCAGAAGCACAAGACACTAAGTCACTCCTTGGCTTTCTTGGTTCCCACTGGCAACTCACTTTTGAGTGTGAGTGTGCCTGAAGTCACACAACAAAATAAGAGTCTTGTTTCATTACAGTTATAGATGTTGTGAGTTTTGTAGTCTGCAAGCACACCAGGCAGCACTTCTGCTAGACACTGCTCATCACTTGCAACATCTGCACTTTGTTTAACTCTGTGTGCATGGCAAAAGCCAACGTTATGCCACACCTTCCATCTATGCAGCCATCTCATAGAAGGAGCAAAGTCAATTTTCTCTAATGCAGTGGCAATCTGTGTGGCTTTCTCGATGAGGAGAGGTCTGCTTATTAGTGCATCCCGACCGCTTGCATTTGAGAACCACCTTAGAAGTGCATCCTTGATATCACTGTCTTTTCCGTCGTACTTCCTTTCCCTCTCTGGGTTCTGATTGCCATGCCAACCTGCTAAAATATTTTCACAGTCCTTCTGCAGATTGGATAGGGTAGATCTGAGCATGCCAAAAGGGATGGACAACTCCCTAAGACTCTTTTTTTGCAGAGTCTGAATTTCATTTAGGATCTCCACTTTACGTGCCAAGCTCAGAGTGCTTTGTTTCAAAGGCATACTGTTTCAATGTCACTGATAGAAACCAGAGAACAGTAAGAACAATCAGCCCTTTTGTGCATTGGTGAGCTGCTGACAACATGTGTAATTAGCACCTCGTCAGAGCTGGAGTGACCGCAAGTAACCTGTTACTCAAACTATCAGAAATGTCAGCACCTCATCGAGAGCTGGAGTGACTGCAAGTGACCTGTGATTCGCACTGTTAGCACAGTCAGCAGTGTGCTATAGATGGGCTGCTAGAATCAGCATATTGCAAACCATTACTTTTGAAGTTAATGCAGACGGCTTTTGGCAAATGGGAGACATCTGATCTAAGCTAGCTTCTGCTTTAAATGTATCCGGTATAAGTGGGCTGCACTGTATCAAAATTGTTAGCAGCAACCCATGTCCTAAAATCATCAGCTTTAGAAGGTAGACTGCGAATGTTGACATGTACAATGATAGGGCCCCTTTTGGTTTACTTTCACCAGAAATTTCAAAATCATTATCATAAAGAGGCCCAGTATTAACCTTAATGTTTCCTGATACCAACAGCATCAACGATATCTGTAAGTGATTAAAATTAACAGAGTTTGGTTGCTAAATATAACCTTTAGTGAGGCATGATTTTGTTTTAAATAAAGAGGGTTGTCCAATTAAAAGGGCATACCCCATTGTTACAAGGCCCTGACAATAAGTGTGGGAAGCTCAGGGAGGTGGGAATGGGTGGACCGAAGGGGGGACCCAAGAAAGCCATGAGATCATGGAAGGGGAGGAGCTGATGAGGTCACGAAAGGGGCAGGAAAAGAGGAGTGATGGGAACAGTGAGGTGGCAGCAGATGAGTGGCCAAGGGACAAGCGGGGAGGAACAAAGTGGGCCACTTATAAGGGGCTACACAGCAAAGGGGAGCTCACAAAATTGCTTCGAGAGTTTTTCTCTGGAAGCACATCAGTTTGGGCAAAAATTTTGGGAGCCAGTGAGCATTGTTTAGTGAGATATTCTGAGTTAAAAAAAAAAAAGCTATACAAAAGAGGAGGTAAAGGTAATTATCACCGTGGTAAAGTACACCTGAGAAGAAGAAGAGAAACCTGAGGAGCCAAGCTTGGTGCAGTGAGTAACGAACTACAAGCTATAGTGAGGTAAGGTACAACCTATACTGTGCAGGACTGAATAATGATGGAGCTGATGCTTGGTTGTGGGGTGTTGTTAAGTAGAGAAGCGAGAGGCAGTGAAATGCAGAGTTTGGGATGGACTGCAGATAAAATACAGTATGGGCAGAAAACACTGGAGAAGCACTTGTGTGGGAAGGGGAAGACTGACTAGGAGGCGAGGAAATGTTGTTTGTTTGCACATATGATTGAACTGGAACTCTGGTGAGAGCTAGGGGTTGGGGGCTGTTAAGAGAAGGAGGCCAGGGGGCCAGTGTAACCCAGGTTGGTTTCAGAGTTGAGGGTGCTGTTAACTGCAAATCAGAATGGAATAATTGGAGGCAAACAGGGTTGCAGCCCGCGAGGTTCCTGGCTGCACATCCTCCTGTAAGTGAACAGTGTGGTTAAGAGAAGAGCAGACAGCGCCGTTTCTGTTTGGCATCTGCAGGATGAATGCTGGGGGGGGTCCGTTTGCCATGGCATGAGGAGGCAAGAAGGGTCTGCAAGCATGCAGAAAGGGTGTTTTAAGGTGAAGGAAGGGCCTCAGGAGAATGGAGAACCTAATGCTGGCAAGGCGGGAAGTACCGCCTGTGACCAATTTTTTCATGCACGTGGGAGCAGCTGAAGTGCCAAATTCTTCAGGGCAGCTGGAAGTCTGTGGATCGTGTTTCTCACAAGGGGCTTTCTCGCAGTAAGTGAGTAGGTGCGTGTCTCTGGGGGAAGGGGGTAAGCTGCTGGACAGGGTGCGAGCGGAGTCACACAGCCAAGAGGGGCGAGAAGCCTGGGCTCACCACGCTGGATGGCACCTGATGTCTCACCCACGCGTATAGGCCTGGGACAACAGAGCCAAGTGCATGGAAAAGGTTTTGGTTTGGGTGTGGGGATGCAAGGGGGATGCTTGTTACACTCAAGAGGAGACCCTCATAAAGAGGCAAGATTTTCACCATGAAGCCAATTTAGGGGCCTGCGAGTGAGGGCACAACCAGGAGTGGCCAGAAGTCTGGGCCTACCATGTGGGATGGCGTCTGACGTCATCACCACGTGGTGCAAGGGTGAAACAATCAAGGGGGTTTTTGTTTAACGAAGGCCACTTCAAGGAGTTAATTGCAGTGATCTACTGTTTCCCCCAGTTAAGGGATTAAAAGACAGTTTGTATAGGGTGAGCGAGGAAAGGCGCAAAGCCCAGATGGTGGGGTATAGAGGGGCTATGGCACGGAGTGTCCTTTCCCCTAGAGAACAATGAAACAGTGGATAAGGGGGGACATTAAGACCCGTGGTCGTTTGCTTTGGGGAAGGAGCCCACCCCTCCATTCCCTCCCTCAGGCGTGAGGGATCCAGGACAGTCCAAGATGTGCAGGCCTGGGGGGGGTTAGCTTGGGGATCATTTGAGGACTTTTCTCCACAGCATGGTTGTAAAAAGGAGGGACAATTGGGGGACAAAAAAAAGGGATGATACAAGAAGGGATATCACAACATGCAAGGATCTGGGCCTAGTCGGCTAGTGCTAAAAGCTAACTGTCATGATTTCTCTTACCAGGTACAGCAGAAGGGAAGGGATAGCACCAAAGAGAGTCAAGCCTAACAAAGAAGACTGCTACTGGGCGGTGATGGACCTGGTCAAAAAAGCGAACCAGCTGCTGGAGGTGACACAGTCAGACAGGGGAGAGGCACTAAATGGAAGGGGAGGCTATGGAGGGAACAGGAGAGGAGTAAGAGGGTGCCTAGAAGGTATGAGGTGCCAGAACCGAGGAAGGAGATACAGTACCTGCCCCTCAGGTTCCTCCTCCTTTGTGACCGATTCCTGAACCAAACCTGAGCCAGTCCCAGCACCAGTGCTGGAACCCCCATGCCCGTGATCCTGGCCACACTGCCATAGAACCAGCACTGCCACCACAGGTCCTACACCCATACCCGCCCATCAGGGGTGCCTCAGCTAGGGACCGGCATGACACAGCCAGGCATAACAGGTAATCAGGTGGTGACACTGGAAAGCAGTGTAATAGAATATGTGGAGGAGATACTAAAGAGCATGGGGGAGAATGGTTTGGGACAGCTGGAGAAGGCTTTAGGTGAAATTAAGGGGACAGGGATGGAGAGGGGGTTGGGGTGTCAACCAGGGCCCCCATGGTGGGGTGGGAGATCCGGGCACCAGGAGTCCAGCTGGTGGACCACGTCCCCATGGCCGTGAAAGAGAAGATCTGGAAAGGAGAATATGTGGACATATTCGCCCTGGCGAATGTCGACACTATGGTTAAGTATGAGGAGAAGGATAACTTTGAGAAGAAGGATATGGCAGCAGCAGTAGTTTTATTGGGGAAAGGGGAGGAAGACATAGCGGGGAAGGGTAAAACTTGGGATAATTGGTCCACGGGATTTACTTATTTTACAGCCATAGTCATTGAGAAGCAGCCAGAACTAGCTACCTCGCTCCTCACCTATTCACTCATCATTAAAAATGTGTATAAGAAAGGGGGTCACAGCTGGATATGGTATGATGAGAAATTTAGGAAAAGAATGGCACATTTTGGGGATGTAAAATGGGACACCAGGCAGATAGACCTGTGGCTGGAAATCTACACTGGGCCAACAGAGAAGGAGATGGAGGGAGACAGATGAGGGGGGGCAGTGGCAAAGGCTTGCTGGGGATACAACAGAGCCTTTTGCTCGTGGCCTAACTGCTGATTCTGGCACGTCTGTTCTAAGTGCAGTGGACATCACCCGGTGTCCAAGTGCAGGTACAGCTGGGGAAAAAGGGACCGGCAACCAGGATAACTCATACCAGCAACCCTTTTGGGCCAATCCAGGCTCCTTTAGGGGTCAGCAGTGGGGGAGGGGCAACAGGGGAAGGGCGGCAGGAGGGGTCACGGCTATCAAACCCAACACCAGGACAACTGAGGGACCAGTGAGAGTGGAGTTCCGGGTGGCCCGGATACCCATAAGAACGGTGGCTGGGGGGTTACCCAGATCGGGAGGCAGCCAGAAAATTGTGGACAGGTTTTAGATCAGGTTTTAGTTTACAGTTTCAAGGAAAGTGTGAGGCAATGAAGGCAAGGAACCTCAAATTCACTTGGGGTAAGGAGGCCATGTTGACACAGAAAATAAAAAAAGAGGTGGCAGCAGGGAGGGTGGAAGGGCCATTTGCCTCCCCTCCGCTGCCAAACCTAAGGATTTCCCCATTGGGTTTAGTGCCCAAAAAACAGACAGGGGAGTACCGGGTGATACATCACCTATCCTACCCCAAAGGGAAGTCAGTCAATAATGCGATAGGTGAAGAGAACAGTAGGGTCACATGTGTCACCTTGGAGAACGCAGTGTGACTCATCAGGGCTAAGCAGAGTGCCTGGTTGGCAAAAATGGACATAGAGTCAGCATTTTGGTTACTGCCAGTTAGGCCAGCAGACTGGGACCTACTAGGATTTCAGGTGGATGGGCAGTATTATTTCGACAAGGCCATGCCAATGGGATGCTCCATAGCATGCGCCGCTTTCGAGATGTTCAGTACTTGGTTGCAGTGGGTGTTTCAGATGCGGTACGGGTACCAGACAGTGGTGCACTACTTAGATGATTTCCTGTTTATAGGGGAAGGGGAAAAAGAGACCGAAGCCATGCTGCAGGACTTCAAAGTGCTATGCCGAGAATTGGGGATGCCCCTAGCAGAGGATAAGATGGAAGGGCCCAGCTGAACGATAGAGTTCCTAGGGCTGGAGTTGGACACGACACGGGAACTGTACCATTTACTGGGAAAAAGGTGGAGAGATTACATGAATTATGGGGGAACATTGGGGACTGCAGGGGGGTGAAGCTCCAGCAGGTACAACATCTTTTGGGACACCTACATTTTGCACGTAGATCCATTGCTCCAGGACGCACGTTTACGCGGTGTATAGACTGGGAAATGCAGGGGGCAATACAGCCCCACCACTGGGTAGATATTAATAAGGGGACCAGGGAGGATATGTTGATCTGGAAACACTTTGGCTATACAATACCGATCTACAGTTGTACACAGATGCAGTGGGCGGGAGTGACATGGGGGGTTATTTCCAAGGAAAATGGTTGCCGGAAGCATGGCCGGATGACTGGGTAAGGGAAGAGGTGATGAAAGACATCACTTTCCTGGAGCTGTTTCCCATATGGGTGGCAACGCTAGTATGGGGAAGCGAGCTCGGGGACAGGAAAGTAACCTTCTGGAGTGATAATAAGGCAGTGGTGGAAGTCTGAACAAGAAGAGGATGAAGACAGACAGGGTCATGAGGGTTTTAAGTAGGATGGTATGCCTAGGCCTGACCTCGAACATGTCGTTCAGGGCCAAACATATTGATGGTGTGGACAATGTGATTGCTGATTGCCTCTCCCGATTGCAGATGGACAAATTCCGGACCGTCGCACCCGGAGCAGAGTTCAGGGGGACCACCATCCCGATGTACGCATGGACGATTGGATTGGGGAGCTGAAGCACTGTTCCACAATTCCTGGGCCCCCAGGACCCTTAGAGCTTATGAAACCTCTTGGAGGGTGTTTCAAAAATTCCGGCAGCAGTATGGCGGGCAGGTAAGTGGGGCAGTAACATGGGAGCAGGTAGCCCGATTCATTGTAGCAGGTTGTAACCAACACATGGCGCATGCAACCATGGGGGTGCACCTGGCAGCCATAGGGCAGATTTGTACCCTGAGGGGATGGGAGGACCCAACAAAAAGCAACCTGGTCCGTAGAATGATGTAGGGCTGGATACGGGGACAGGATAAGAAGCAGGATGCCAGGAAGCCGATATCAGAGGCCTTGATGGGGCAGTTGATGGGAATATTATCTCATGTCTGCAGCTCTAGGGGTGAAGCATTGCTGTTTAAAGCCCTCTACACTACCATGTATAGCAGGGCTTTTAGAGTGAGCGAAGTGGTGGGGCATGGCAGGAAGGTAGAAGGAGGGGGGATGCAATGGGATGATGTTGAATGGACTAGAGATGCAATTGCCATACTATAAAGGAGATCAAAGACTGATCAGCAGGGGCAGGGCAGTAGGGTGTGGTTAAGAAAGCATCCTAATGCAAGCATTTGCCCAGTGGGGGCACTGCACGTGTACGCAGCAGAATGCCCAAAAGGAGAAAGCCCAGCACTGTTTATACATGGGGACAGCAGGCCGGTGTCGAGGTACCAGGTGACAGTGGTGCTGCACAAAGGCCTTAGATTCCTAGGAGAACCAGGGCAGGGATACTCCTCCCATTCCTTTAGGACTGGGGCGGCCTCTACAATGGCAGCACAAGGCAGCAGGCCCATGGAGATTAAGGAGAAGGGTAGATGGACTTCGAATTGTTCTAAAATGTACATATGGAAATTGCCACAGTAATGATGTTTCTGTTTCTCTCCCATAGGAGGCACAAGGGATGGGGGGGGATTTGGGGAAATGAATATACAAGAGACTAATCAATTTGCTTTGGATTATGCAGGGAGGTCCCAGAGGCTCAAGGCATGGATCTGCGGGCATTCATTTATGCACTGGGCGGAGAAATGGGCAGCCAGGAGACAAAGGGGAAAGCAGTTGTGTTTGGAGAGTGACACCGTCTGGCTGGTGTGGAAAGGACGGTGGGGAATGAAGTGGGCGCAGCTGTTGCCAGAACTTAGGGAGATCAGGAAGGAGAATAAGCGGCTGGACTTAATTGTGATACACCTGGGGAGCAATGACCTGGGTACAAGGCCCTGGCTGGACATATTTTACCAAATAAAACATGATGCTGAGAAAATAAAAGAGTGGTGGCCGGAGGTTACATTGGCCTGGTCCGAGATCATGCCTCGAAGGGTGTGGCGGCAGGTGGAGAGCCACAAGGGAATGGACAGGGCCAGGAAGTGCATGAATGCGTGCGTGGGCAGGTTAATCAAAGGCATGGGAGGAATAGTCATCCACCATGGAATTTTAGAATGGGTGGATAAATTTTATAGGGGAGATGGGATTCACCTCTCAGGATTGGGTTTTGTTTTGTTTAACACAGAGCTAGGGAACGCCATTGAGTGTTGGCTGCGGCACAGAAGCGAGAGGGGATAAGGGGAAGACAGAAGGCTAGTAGAGGGGAAGGGGGAGAGAGAAAGGGGTGGGAAGTGGGAAGTCCACCGTCCATCGCAAGCTGTAGGTGGGCTAGTGGAAAAAGGGGGGAGGAGGACAGGAAAGAGAGGGAGGAAAAATGGAAAACAATCAAAGGACACAGCATTGAGAAGCAAGAGGCAGGGGTACAGTGTGTACGCTTGTACCCCTTGACAGCAGAAGAGGAAGAGGCCGAGCCCCCCCAGGATGTACGTCTGGGGGGCAGAAGAAATAGAAGAAAGTAATAGAATGTATCAGTTGAACATGTTTATAGATGTATAAACTGTATATAAATATTCATGGGGAAAGAGATGAGAAAATGGAAATGGGGAAGACGTATCATGTTATGACAATGTATTATGAACAATGATTTTGACTATAGTAAATTGATTGCCAAACTGAGCAACCAGATTTAAGTTTGTTTGTGTCTTTATTGGAGGGGTTCTGGGGACAAGTACAGTTTAACATAAAGACGACATAGGCTCTCTTGAAAATCCCCATCCGATAAAACAGAAGCCACCCTAATTTCCCAGAAAAGGAAAAAACTGTTTTGATAGCAAACATTATCAAGTATAGAAACATTTCTACCTGTTGTCACATTGACTAAAATAATAAGCATGTAACTACATAAAACAACATTCCAAAGAAGAAACATTTTCATAGAGCAGAGTTCTGTGGCCTGGTCTTTTCTGGTCTGACAACAGTCAGACTCCGGTATCTGCACTTTGCCTCTGCACTTAGCCGCCGCCACTTAGACATTACTGCGTCAGATGGTGCTGGATTTTTAAATCAGCTTGTCTCTCCCCTTCACGACACTACCATCACAATGATTGGACTGTTAGCTGACAATCTAGAACAGACAGCAAGTGGGGGCAAGACAGGTGTACAGGATAATGTCAGTCTCTCACTGCAGACAAAACCAGTCCCAGTGGAAATCACACACACTATTCAGCAGTAGTTGACAGTTACCTTGCTCTTTAAATCCCCATTTGCAGCACTGCTTACCCTGCGCTGAGGAGAGAACTATCGGTAAATGGAACCAAACTCACATGTGTTTGTGTCTGCATGACTATGTGTGTGTGTGTGTGTGGGGGAAGTTAGGGTGTTATGTACCATGCTGCAAGGCTTGGTATTACAAATGCAAAAAATTGGGGACTCACTACCTCCACATTTTATAATGAAGACACCACTCTTAGTTTTCAGTTAAAGTGCAATGGTGACATTTTTATTTCCAAAGTGCAAGAACAGACAGACTCCCAAAAACACACACCAGTCGCCTACCGTGTTTCGTATGTACCAATGCTTTATCAAAGGCATACTGATTCAAAAACAGGCTTGCTTATATAGCGGCTCATAGTAGTGATGTTTACATGATGTCATAGATAGCTGTCATGGAACCCTTACACCTGGTAAAAGACAATAATAAATAAGTAATTATAAAATGGTGAAAAATGTACTTGAGTGAAATATAAAACACAGTACAGAAATATATCTTAACATAACTATGCTACACGTACAAACCAATTAAAATTAGAGATAAAACAGTACATACGCTAATAATTTGCTTGATATTAAGGACAGTTTTTTATGTTTATTCCTTGTTACCATCGATTATTTGACTATAGTCAAAATACCCATTTTATTACTGATATCATTCAAATGTCCTAACACCGCATTGTAATAGTTTATGGGTTGTTTAGACAATACAGTCAGAAATGACAAGTGCAGCTCTTTGCAAAGAGCTGGTGGTCCAGTGGACCCTCCTCCCCACCCGCCCACTGATCCCCACGTCCCGCTCCCCGGTCAATAGTGGGTAGCACCCCATACCGCCCACGCCGACTGACACCATCGGTAGGGCTGTATGCCCATTGGTCCAGGCGTGAGCCCGTGGGCATGCAACCCATACTGCATCCCACATTCAGATATGTGGGAATGGACCATTCACATATCTGGAATGCTCAATCTGGCTGTCAGGCTGCACACTCATTGACTCATGCTGTGGACCAATGGGCATACAGCCCTACCGACGGTGTCAGTCGGTGGGGCGGCGGGGCGGCAGGCGGGTGGGGTGCTGCCGCCCGCTGCTGACTGGGGGGAGCAGGCCGGTGGGGATCAGTGGGCAGGTAGGGAGGAAGGTCCACTGGACCACCAGGGATAATAGTGTTCTTATTTTTTTAATTCAGCCCGCGATCAGGTGGACAGGTCCACTGGACCACCAGGGATGATAGTGTTCTATTTATTTTAATTCAGCCCACGATCGGGCGGACAGGTCGACTGGACCACCAGGGATAATAGTGTTCTTTTTATTTTCATTCAGCCCGCGATCGGGTGGGCAGAGGTCCACTGGACCCCCAGGGATATAGGATTCATCTGAGGTTTTACTTAGCCCACGATCGGGTGGGCAGCAGTTCACTAGACCACCAGGGATATAGGATTCATCTCATTTTATACCGCAGCCTGCGATCGTGCTGTGGGGCACTTTGCCGTGCTGCAGGGGGCGTCGGTCCCCGATGGCTGCTGCCTGGCAGGGCGCCAGGCGCAAGTCGTCGGGGATCAGCACACCTGCATGCAAATGGGGCCATAATGACATGCAAATGGCCCCATTTGCACCTTGCATTAATTATGGCCCCATTTGCATGTCAACTTTTGAATATCGCGGTTGATGCGCCTTGCGCAATGGAACTTGCGCTAGCGCCCCCCATGCTCCACTCTGGCCACTGGCACTGGCGTAGTGCCACTGCGTAATGTGCACTGCGGGTTACCAGGGTGTGATATTCAACGATGCTGAGCCATGGCGCAGCTCCGTTGAATATCACCCAGTCCACGCTCCTGCGCAGCCAAGTTGAGCTGCTCCCAGGCTTGCGCCACAGCCTGGCGAAGTTTGAATATCTGGGCCTTTGAGTGTAAGATATAAACTAGCTCTTATAAGTTGGTCTGCAGTTAAAAAGTTCAAAGTTTTCCTTTTTTTGAATAATCTGTTTATTTGGTTTTCAGGTACTCAGTTCAAACAACAACAAGCAGACATACACAGACAAACAACAAACAAACAGATGCAATCAGTTGTGTACAATTAATTCTTTCAATTACATTTTTAGCCATAAGAGTACATTATTGTGGAGTCCTGAAGAGCTTTCTACATGTAAACATTTTGAGGTAATTATCTTTATCCAGATCTGATAGGCCAACCTAGTACATAACAATAATACCCACTGCATCATGCACCCAGTCCAGTCCTCAGCATCATCTCCTCTGCCACAATTAGAGAGGACAGGAAGGGGGCCCAACCCTGTAGGAAGGTCTCCTCCCTATTCCTGACAACCAGTGTTAATCTTTCCAAGGCTAGAGTTCGCATCATTAACTGGCGCCACTGCAAAACTGTGGGTTTAAGATTGGATACCCAGGTATTTTGAATGCAGTCGCGTGCCAATACAAACAGTGTTCTCATCCACCTGGGAAGTAGAATCCACTCCTCCCCCTCCTCAACCTCCACTCCAAACAGGCAGGTTAATGGGTCTCTCCCCGATGGCTTACCAGCCATCAGAGCCACCTATGCCACTACACCATCCCAAAATTGTTCTAGAACCGGGCAAGTCCAGAAACAATGAATGTAGGTGCCCCTCTCTTTCCCACACCTACCACACATGGGAGATACTAGGGGATGTGGCTTATGTACTATAGCAGGGAGATAATACAGCCTGTGCAAAAACTTAAAGAAGGCCTCTTTGAACTTGTTACAAACCATAATTACTTTGGGCATGTGGAGTACCATCTTCCAATTTATATACTTTGCTCCAGGTCTCTTTTCCATAGGGCTCTTGTATTTCCTGTCAAATCCGGCAGCCCTTGTTTACCCTGTTTAGCTGCCTTCCCTAAAAATCCCTTGGGATCCTTATTGGCTTGGTATACCAGCTGTTCTAGCAGATCAGGCTTGAGGCATTCCTGTTCACCCCTGTCTAGCCTCCCCACAAAAGCTTGAACCTGCATATACCTGTGCAGGTGTTGCTCATCAATCTGAAGGCTTTGTTTCATAGTCTTGAAAGTGCACAATTCCCCCTTTACCACCAGGTGGCCCACACTTCATATTCCCCATTTCTCCCACGCTCTAAAGCCTTTATCTTCCAGACCTGGTAAAAAGAAAGGATTCTTAGCTACCGGTAGCAATAGAGTCTCACCCTTACAAACCACTTTCTGTCTTTTAAGCCATCCCCAGGCCTCCAACACTGCCTCCACCAGCGGGTATCTACTACCCACTGCTCTGTAGGCCCTTAATCCCTTACTATGCAAATATGCAGTAAGTCTTCCTGGGGTTCCCATTTGCTCCAGATTCACCCCACTAGCCACTAAGGGTCAATGCACCCAATCTGCTACACACTGCTGCTGTACTGCTAAATAATAGTTACCCAGGTCTGTGAAATTGAGCCCTCCCCAGCTACTTTCAACCTTTAATCTTTGCGGGGTGATTCAGCCTTTTCCTCCACCATATGAACTCCAAAAACACTTTCTCCACCCGCTTAATATCCCCCTTTGTTAATCCCAGGTGTAACATCTGCATTGGATACAGGATCCTGGGAAGGATATTCATTTTAATCAAATTAATCCTCCCTAGCCACGAGACTGGAAGCTGTGCCCATCTCTTAAGATCAGCCATAATAGTTTTTATCAAAGGGAGGTCATTCAAACTGTATAGGTCACTGAGTCCTGTGAAGCTAGTCTGCACTGTCTTAAGCCCCAGGCGCTCCACTTCTTTGCCTCCATCTGGAAAGCACGTAATTTCCAACTTCTCCAGATTGATCATATAGCCAGAGAAGCTGACAAAGTCTTCAATAAGGGATAGCAGCGGTACCATGGACCTCTGCGGATTCCAAACAAACAGGAGCATATCATCTGCATACAAAGCGACTTTATGCATGAAATCCTGCACCCCCCAACCTCTTCCACCTGTGCATTCTGGTGCACTGCCACTGCCAGAGGTTCGATCACCAGGGCAAACAGAAGAGGGGACAAAAGGCACCCCTGTCTCGTCCCTCGTCCCTCTTCCTAAACTAATCTGCTCTGAAAGGCCTCCATTCACCAAAACTCGTGTGCTGGGTTTCTCATACATTGCTCTTACCCACCCCACATAAGAGTCACCCAGACCAAACTGGGCCATTACTTCAAACAGGTAGTCCCATTCCACCCTATCAAACACCTTTTCAGCATCCATTGCTACTATACCCACCTTCTGTCCTTGGCTGGCCTTCCAGATAATATTAAGTAACCTACGCATGTTATGATACAACTGGCGGCCTTTAATGAACCCGGTTTGGTCTGGGTGAATCAAGTCTGGCAAGATACTCTCCAACCTGGTAGCCAAAACCTTTGCTAGAATTTTTAAATTGCAGTTTAGCAGTGAAATGGGTCTATATAGCGCACATTCTGTCTCATCCTTTCCTGGTTTGAGCAGTAAGCAAATTGTGGCATCATAGTAAGTATCAGGCAAAATGGGTATTTCCACTCCCTCCTCTTTTGTAAAGAGCCCACAGAGTGTCCCCGCCAATTGACCCCCCAAAAGCTTATAGTACTCCGTTGGGAAGCCATCTGGGCCACTAGCTTTTCCCTGTTGCAATTTTTGGATAGCCCCCAAAACTTCAGCCCTGGTAATGGGTTGACACAGCTGCTCCCTCTGCGTTTCCGAAGCTTTAGGCGACTGGAGTCCATCCAGAAATCTCTTTATCTGAGCTTCCAATTCCTCTCTCTTTCTTTTTTCTTCCTCCTTCACCCTGGCCATATATGCTATTACAGCCCCCCTCATGAAAGCCTTCCCAGCCTCCCAAAAGGTAACCTTAGATATATCTGAACTAGTGTTGGTCCCCACATAATACTGCCACTGCTCCACCAGGTATTCTTTAAAAACTTGATTTTGTACCATATATGTGGGAAATTTCCACTGTGGGGGTCCATCCCTACTCTTCCCACCAAATAACTTCAGAACCACCATGGTGTGGTCAGAGACATAGATAGGGCTATGGGAGATATCCTGAATCCATCCACACCAACTTCTGGGCAAATTTATATAATCAATTTGGGACCAGGTTTTGTGCGGATTAGAATAGAATGTATGTTCTCTGGCTCCTGGATTGGCCGTACGCCATCCATCCACTAAATCCAGGTCCGCTATCCCTGTCTGCCATTGACACATGGTTTCCGATGTTCTCCCCTTTCCCTCTGAATGATCCATTCGAGCATCCATTGTCCAATTAAATTCCCCCCCAAAATTTACCCCGGGAATTGCTCCCTGATCAGCAAGTCCAGCAAAGACACGTAAAACTGCAGTTCATAAACCACAGGGGCATATATACATCCAGATGTGATTGTTTCCCCGTTTAACACTCCAGAAATAAAAATGTACCTCCCCCCCCGGGTCTTTAACCATCCGTTTAACTTCAAAGGGGAGGTTTCTGTGTAAGAGGATTGCCAACCCATGCCTATGGGATGAAAAGAAGGCAGCATAACATCTCCCCACCCAATTCCGGACCAACTTGACATGTTCCGCATCTGTTAGATGGGTTTCTTGTAATAAGGCCACCTGTGCTCCAGCCCTTTTTAGGGCAGTCAAAAGTGACATTCTCTTTACTGGACTTGCTATCCCCTTAGCATTCCACAAGATGGCATTGATAGTTTGTTTGTTAGCCATAGCCTTTACACTGTGTTTCCCTATACCACCCTCCATTAAGCAGCCAGGCACCCCATCTCCGCATATCGGGGTGATCCTCCCAGTCTGCCAGACCCCAACTGTACTGTACAGTATTATTATTGTTCACATCGACTGCATCTATAAACATGAAAACAACAACTATTTGAATAACAACACGAACTAACCCTCTCCCTCTTCCCCCCCTCTTCTCCGACTTCAGATCCCAACAAGCCCCCCCTTTTCATCCTCCAGTTGTTTACCTACCCCAATATGGAGCATCTCATCCTCCGACATCTCCCCCACCCCTGACCCAGCTCATCTCTCCATCGAGTGTCCTCCCGCCCACTCCCCACAGCACTGCTAAGTTCTCCACCAAACAGTCCCATGTCTATAACCATTTCCCCTTCTCTCTCCCCCCCATGACACTAATTGCCAGTCTAGCACAAGTGTCAAGATAACCCCTTCAGATGACAATTGTGCCCTGTTGCCTCCCCAACAGTAGAACCACCCCACAGGGTGTTTTCCCTCATATTTGCTTCATAGCTGGGATAAAAATCCCATTCCAACCTCGGAAATGTCCCCCCCCTCCCAATCAGGTCCCAGCCTCCAGCTCCATACCCAGACTCAAATAATTTCCTTCAAGGCATGTTACCCACCATCTTACTCCCTTCCATTTGTAGACATTCAGCCATCATTGTTCCTACCCCCTCCTCGCTTCTCATCTCCAATCCTCCGCCAACTACCTGCAATTTTTCCCCCCATCCCGCATGTAGACCAACATGTACGAAAAGCATAACTTTTTAAACTTGTTTAACAAACATAACTCATTGCTGTGCATTTTATGTGCTATGCCCCCCAGCAGTATGCAGACAAAGGAGAGGACAGGCTGTGTCATCAAATACACACGCATGCCCGCTCTCCCACCACCACATGCCAAGAGGAGAAAGAGACCGCATGGTCTGAAAAACAGCTGCATCATGGTGGATGGAAGCCAGTGAGGCAATGTCCAGTCCAGCAGGAGATGTCCCTTTAGGGCCTGTTATGCCCATAGTCTCTCCCTCACACCCCGCAGGAGTCAATATTGCGAGTCTCCAATGTAAAGAAGACGTGACTGCACTTAATTAAATTATTAAATCTAACCTGACCCAGGTCCATCCATGCAGCTGCATGCCCTTTTCTTCAAAGAAATTACAACACAATGGGAGGTAGAGAACATGCCAGCCCTCCAAACCCTAACTAGTAAAAGAGTGAAAACAACTTGCAACAAGTCACAGCAAAAGTATAGCAGGGCCACTTTCACAGCTTGCACCTCATCCTGCTTTCTTCCGTAGGGCCTTCACAAATTTCTTGGCCTTCTCCACTTCCCAGAAAGAAAAGGTTGCACCTTCATGCTGAATTTTCAAAATGGCTGGGTACACTAGGAAGTTCTCTATTTTCAGCTCCCTCAACTGCGCCATGATAGAATTAAACATTTTTCTTCATTGAAGCAATCGAGCCGAGTAGTCCTGCGAGATAAACAGGCAGTCACCCTCATAGCTAAGTGTTCTCTTTTCTCTGTATGCCTTAAAATCACCTCCCGATCCTGGAAATGGTGGAACCTCATGATAATCTGCCTCGGCGGCTGGTCCTCTTGCGGCCACAACATTACTGCACGATGAGCATGTTTCAGCTTCACTTTACCATTTTTAGGCTGCAACCCCAGCAACTCCGGCAACACCCGGCCACAGAAATCCAGAGCACCCTCTCCTTCCCAACCCTCTGGTAGTCCCCTGAGGCACAGATTGAGAGGCCTGTAATAATTTTCTTGGTAATCATAGGCTTCCTTGAATTCTTCAAGCTCTTTATGTAGGCTAGCACTTGCCTAGGGCCTGGCAGCAACTCATCCTCCACATGGGAAATGCACTCTTCAGCCTCCACTAATCGATTGCCTTGCTAGGTTTGCTGTTCAAGTATCTCCTGTAGTCGGGAGTCCAGCTTGCCTTCCAGCTTTATCAGTCATGGTTCCAACGCCACCATGACTTGGCCAATGAGCTCCCGGCCAAGCGTGGCAACCTCTGCAGTGGATAGCGATACTAGGCCTGCATTATCTCCCAAGCCACTCGCCGCTGCCTTTTTGCTACTTTTACCCACGAGCCACTGACTTTTGGCTGGGTTGGGGGTCAAGTGTTCGTCCATGGCACCTTCCAACACTGACTGCTGCTGCAAAGAGACTGTTTCGAGGTATTTTAAAATGTAATATTTCTTTTATTTTCGGCCGTTGGAGCAGAGTGATGAAGAGACGCGGATGTCTAGTTAGCTGCTCATCAACGCCCCCATTTTTTTTTTTTTTATCAGTGTGTCCCATATTATAGGCTTGCTTGATGGTATAATTTATTCACTATTCGAAATCTTGTTGGGTCTTCTTCCAGTTTGGTATGAAAGTTTTTATTTTCTAGTTGCCTCAGGACTTTGTTTTCATATTTGTCCTTGTGCATCCTTTGTTGGCAGCTTTTATGACCAAGTTGTTATCTTCCAATAAGATCTTTAGTGTTTCTTTTTCATTTCTTGTCACATTCTGATAGTTTAGTTTAGGAAGATCATTGAAAAGTTCCTCCAAGTCTTTTTCAGCTAAACTCTGAATAGTCAAAATGGTTGCACTTGGGGGAGGGCAAAATGTAGATTGTCTTCAAAATTGCTTTCCCACTTGTTCAATGCTGGTTGCTTCATTGATTTCTGTAGCTGTTTCAGTTTTGTCCATGATATTGTCTGTGACTATAGTAGTTTCCATTCTTCTTGTATTTATTTTGAAAAAGGACTTTAAACTAAGGCTGCAACATGCAACATTAAGGTTAGTTACTGTCTGGAACTTATTGATTGATACAGTCAGGGTGACGGAAAGACCTGTATTTAGCAGTGATGTTTTGGCTTCTGATAGTTGATGTTTTGAAATAATAATCTTGATCTGTTCTAGTACTGCCTCTGCTGTCTCCTGCTTGCTTGTGCTGCTGGTTACAGCTCTGTGGTCTGCCCTGTTGTTGAACTTGGCCTGACCGCCCCTGCCTCTTTGGCCTCCACCTTGACAGTGCTAAAAGTATGTGTAACCTGGAGGAGAGGAGGGGGTGGGGGTCAGTCTGCAACCAACATCTCAAATCTCACAATCCTGATCTTCTAATTTGACCGTTCAAATGCTGGCAGACTAATCTTGATATCAATTGCTGTGTTAGGCATCAACAAACAAGGCTAAATGGTGTAAAGATTAGAAGAGAGTGGGGGGGGGGGTAGGTGTCAGTCTGCACTGCCATGCTGATATAGCACAAGCAAACACAAGACTGCATGTGCAGAACTCAGAAATGAAGGAATTCTCTTCATTGAGACCATTTGTAATTCATCACTATATTTATAATACAGCATATACATAGATCAGATATCAATAAATAGAGATTTTACATCCATGATTGAAATGCACATGTCCTTCCCGCTATTACAAACTAAGACAATGCCACACCTAACACAAGTAAATAAACAGACTGCAGCCTAAACATTTTTTTTTTAAACATTATACTGCTGCTGCTGCTGTGTGAAGCCGATTGCAGTAAATAATCATAGTAATGAAATACTGGCACCACTTGTGCAGTTGTGCTAGCAATATATACTGATATACTACATTTCAATCTGCGACAATTCAGGTCTCAGTCACCCACATCAGTTAAATAATCTGAGTTTGTATGAAGAAGTAAGCACTAATTTATGTGATTCTTACCTAAAAACCAATATGTGTGTTTCCTAAATAAATAACAGGAGTCAGAAGATCTATTAGTTCAAAAACTGATCAGGTAGGCACTAGTCTTATGAGCTGCTGTGTTTCAAATATGCCACGTGATAAGTAAACAGTTGGATTCTTAATAAAATGTAGGTGCATCATGAGTCTTGCTACAATAGTGTACAAAATGGCCCAGATATTCAAACTGCGCCAGGCTGTGGTGCAAGCCCAGGCGCAGCTCATTTTGGCTGCGCAGGAGCATGGACCGGGCGATATCCAACAGAGCTGCGCCATGGCTCAGCATCGGTGAATATCGCACCCTGGCCACCCGCAGTGCACATGGTGCAGTGGCATTGCACCAGCGCCAGTGGCCAGAGTGGAGCATGTGGATGCGCTAGCACAAGTTCCATTGCGCAAGGCGCAGCATTCGCGATATTCAAAAGTTGACATGCAAATGGGGCCATAATGTATGCAAGGCGCACATGGGTCCATTTGCATGTCATTATGGCCCCATTTGCATGCAGGTGCGCCGATCCCCGATGACTTGTGCCTGGCGCCCTGCCAGGCAGCAGCCGTCAGGGACCGACGCCCCCTGCAGCACGGCAATGTGCCTCACAGCCCGATCACGGGCTGCAGTACAAAAAAGAATAATCCAATATCCCTGGTGGTCCAGTGGACCACCTGATCGCGGGCTAAGTAAATAAAAGATAAATCATTTTATCTCTGGTGGTCGAGTGGACCGCTGCCTGCCCGATTGTGGGCTTCAGTATATAAAATAGAAATCCAATATCCCTGGTGGTCCAGTGGACCCGCTGCCCGATCGCGGGCTGAAGTAGAATTAAACGAAACCTATCATCCCTGGTGGTCCAGTGGACCCCCCTCCCCTACCCGCCCACTAGTCCCCCGCCCGCGCTCCCCAGTCAGCGGTAGCGCTTTCCACCGCCTGCCGCCCACTGCCCGTCCGACTGACACTGCTGTATTGCACCCATTGGTCCACAGCGTGAGCCAATGGGCGTGCAGCCCATACCGTACTACACATTCCAGATATGTGAATAGGATCCATTTTATATACTGTTGCGCCATGTGCAACCCTTTTGAATATCTGGGCCAGTGTGTATAATCACAAAACAGACAAACTCGTGATTTTATTTTTGGCCAGGAAACATACTGTACCTGTCTCAAGACATCAGGGGCCCGATATTCAAAATTTGTGAGGGTACAAATGGGTGTTTACCCACGCAAACTGGATTTGTGCCAGAGCACAACATTCAAAAGAGGTGGTTGTGTGAGCAAACAGGGTTAGTGCCTGCACAAAAAATAATGTATGTGTGTGGGCAAAAGGAGGGGTGGGGAAAGGAATACCTGTGCAACCCCATATTCGGCGCATTTGCACTGCACAAAAGGGGTTAGTGTGGTCATTTTGCACAGTGCAAATACCACTGAACAAAATCTGTCTTACTCCAGGCAACCCTAGCATCTGCTGGAGTTACTGCAGTCAACAACCCCGTTGGCTGGTGGAGGAGCACTCCTGCCTCCTGGTGGTCTGTGGTCCCACTTGCTAATCACCATCCCCTTACTGATTTAGTTAAGCCCTGGCCTAGTGCCTTCATCACTGGCCCGACATAAATTAACTAAATCCGTGGTGCCCAGTGCTCCTCCCCTCCGATCGCCGGCCTGACAAATCCCTGGTGCCCAGTGGTTCCCCCCTCCCTCTGATCACTGGCTAGACATAAAATAACTAAATCCCTGGTGCCTAGTGGTCCCCCCTCTCTCTGATTGCCAGCCTGTGTACTAATATAATATTTCTTAGTTCCTGTCAGTCCTCCTATTACCTGCTCCCCAGCCCCATAAAAAACCCCAAAAAAACAGCTCCCGGTAGCCAGTGGCACCCCCCCTGTTCCTGATCCTGGGAATGTGAATGACTATGGACTCCCTAGCATCCAGGGGTCCCTTCCCCTAGTCCTGGATCCCTGGCTGCTGTCCAAATGTGTAGATAGTCCATAGTCACACAATACAAAAGGTGTAGCACACATAACAAAAGACAATATTCTCTGGTGTCCTGTAGAAACCCAGCACCCTCTGATTGCTGGTACACGCATAAGCCCCTGATGCTGAGCAGCCCCCCCACTGTGGGACCAACCACCCACCCTGCCAACCCCTTCTTACCTGAAGTGGCAGTGCCACAGGAGCCCATGTGGTGACAGGCACAGCCCTCCTCACACCTCTCCGCCCGGCTGTCATATGTAAATCCAGGGAGTGCATATCCTATATAATGTACAGGGCAAGCATCCTCTGTACTGTACTGTACAGAGGATGCATGCCCTACACATTACATAGGACACATGCTTTCTAGATTTGCACATGACGTCCTGCCAAGGAGTTGTGAGGAGGGCTGTGCCAGATTCTTTATGGGCTCCTGCGGTACCAGAGCTTCAGGTAAGGGGGGTGCTGGCAGGGTGGGTGGTCAGTGCCACAGTTGGGAGATGGTAGATGCCAGGGACTGATGTGGACCATGGACTGGCAATCAGAGGTGGAAACCCACTGGGCATCAGGGAATATTAATGGCAATATGTGCTACCTGTATTAATGACTACACTAGTCCACATCTTGAACATGGCTGGGGATCCAGGACTGGGAGGACCACTGGACACCAAGGAGTCCATAGTCATTCACAGGCCTGGGGAATGGGAACTGGGGGAACCACTGGCCACCAGGGAGCAGGTTTTATTTTTATGAAGGTGGAGATCACGTACTGGATGGACTGCTAGGTACCAAAGAATATTATATTAGTATAAGGGCTGGTGATCGGAGGGTGGGGGGCAACTAGACACCAGGGAATAGCTTTATTCTATGTCAGGCTGGTGATCAGAGGGTGGGGGAACCATTGGAAACCAGATATTTAGTTCATTTATGTCGGGCCAGTGATTGGGGGGGCCCACTAGGCACCAGGGATGCTATTTTTACATGATGGCACAGGAATGGGGGGGGCCGCTAGATGCCAGGGAGGCCCTGCTTGTGACGGGTCCAGGCACTTGAGGTGGGGGCAGATCTGCGCAAACCTCCTGCTACCCATATAAATGAGCCCATAATAGTCATGCAAATGACCACTTAGTGCCTTGCATTCCCAATGGGCTCCTTTACATGGGTCCATCCGAATCGCATGCCTATCTCTCTGTCGCTATCAGGTTTGGTGATGCAATTCTTTGCACAGCAGGGGATCCATGTCGGCACCACTCTGCCTGACTTAGTGCTGTGCTGACATGTCACTATATTCAGTCAGATAGTGCCGGTGTGTTATCCAACTGAATTATAGCATCCTCAGACTCCTGGGCACAGGCAAAGTGCAGCAAAAAATGTTGTGCTCCACTTTGCCCATTTTTGAATATCAAGCCCCAGCTGTCTCAGCATACAGTAGTGCATGAGTGGCTGTTATTGACATCACTCCTTGAATGGCGTCAATGACATTCAGCTCAGATATGAGACTGGGGCAAAACTGAGAGGAGAATCAGTAAAGACAGCAAATATGAAACAGTAAAAAGTGCTAATAGGAGAAAGAAATGACACAAGACACACTTTATTTTTTTAGATGTATTTTTATTGAACCGTCACATAAACAAGCATTTGTCAATGCCGAATGTTTACTTGCTGGTATTAGCATTGGAAATGCAGGAGTCAGACAAATGCAGACAAGGAATGGTAGTGAAGTATTGAACTTCACACCAACCCCACCTCCATCCTGTAGAGATGGACAGGCATTGGGGTAAGTGTTTGGGTCATCGCCCGTGACGTTCATGTTATGTCACCTCACCCTATTCTGCAGACACTGACATTTGTCGAGGTGTGCCTTGAGGTGTTTGGCTTTACAGTCACCCCATTCCATAAGGACATATGCTGAAATGGGTGCAGCATAGGAAAATGGGGTGAACTCTGAGGCCAAAGAGTCCAAGGTACACCTTGATGCCTGTCACTGGCTGGGGGGTTGGGGTGGGATGGCATGAGCAGTTCAGTCGGCAATCCAAAGGCACACCCTGATGCCTATCAGTCTGTACAGGGTGGGACATTATGGTTAGAAACCATAACACCCCAGACGTTTGTTGGTATTTGCACTACAAATTTTCAACATGCCCTTTTTGGGACCACACCTCATGAAAGCATTTGGGACCTCTTCTCATGAAGAGTGGCATTCTGATTTTGTCAATGTGTCCCAAACTTTGAGTTCCAACAGCGACCGTGCCATTCTGCACCATGTGTACAAAAACACAGATTGGGCAGGATGTGAAGAATGACAGCTGTACCATCCATAGGGAGGTGTGAAGAGATGGCAATGTTGAAAATATGTAGTGGGAATATTAAAAATGCTCGCACTTCCGAGCATTTGTAGAAACTGCGCAATGCATGCGTGTAACACAGTCATTTTATGGACTTTCATCACCAAATTTTCCACATAGGCACTTTAGGACCTCTGCTCATGAACAGTGTCACTGTGATTTTCTTAATATGTCCCGAACACTGATTTCCCACAGCTACCGTGCTATTCTGCGCCAGAAGTGCAAAAACACGTTTCAGCCAGGATGTGAAAAATGACAGCTATACTGTTCATAAGGAGGTGCGAAAAATTGCAATGTTGAAAATCTAGAGTGAAAATATTGCAAAGTCGTGAAGTTACGAGCATGCGTGGAAACTGCACAATGCACGCTCGTAACACACTCATTATATGGACTTTCATCACAAAATTTTCAACATAGGCATTTAGGACCTCTGCTCATGAACAGTGTCACTGTGATTTTCCTAATGTGTCCCGAACACTGATTTCCCACAGCAAGCGCGTTATTCTATGCCGGAAGTGCAAAACACATTTGGCCAGGATTTGAAAAATGACAGCTGTACTCTTCATAAGGAGTTACAGATAAATGGCAATGTTGAATATCTGGAGTGAAAATATTACAAATTCATGAAGTTGCGAGCATGCGTAGCAACTGCGCAATGCACACTTGTAAAACAGTAATTTTTTGGATTTTTTCCACCAAATTTGCAACATAGACTTTTTGAGAGCCCACCTCATGAACACTAGCACAGTCACTTCGTTAATCAGTCCCAGAAGATGATTCTGTGCAGTGACCATGAAATCACCTTTCAAGACTGAATAACACCATGACAGTGGCTGAATTCATGAGGAGGGGTCCTAATAACCCTACGTTGAAAATTTGGTGCCAAAATTCCCAAAAATGCCTGAGATATGCACCAAAGTTGAAAAAACCCTATTTATGCCATTATACAGCTTACCGGCATTTCTTCAATTCGCAGTCAGCTTTGAAGAGTGCAGACGTGTTCCCGGTCCACTGAAGATCATTGTGCCAGGCTCCGGAGGTAAGTGTGGGGTGAGGGGGTGTGGGGAGGTGGGGTGCACAGAGAGTGGGTGAGGGTTGGGGGAGGGGCCACCGGATTCGATGAGGGACCGTTTTCTGTTTTACAGGTTAAATAAAAAAAAAAAAAATTGCAGGACTTTTTTTTTAACAGGGACATTTGGCACGCTGTGGTGGGCTCCCAGCATGCCACCCTAGTGTTTTTCTTTGGGGAGGCAGTAGCCAATGGGGGATTGGGCACCCCCCTCAGAACAAAACAATGTTTTTTTTTGGTGGGGAACATAATGCCGATGGGGAGTGGGCTCCCCCATTGTCAAATTAAACTGGGAAGGGGGGACTCAAGCCAATGGGGATTGGGGCCCCCATTGGCAAACAAAGGATGTTTTTGGGGGCGCATTATGCTGAGGTGGATTGGGCACCCCCTCGGCACTGGGGGCTGGTAATATTGTTTGTAAACATGGCAGCAGCTTGCCGCCGTGTTCACAAACAATATTACACTAGGCAAGGTACCACCCTGCAATGACAGGTCGCTCCCTCATTGCAGGGGAATGCCTGACGCTGCAATGACGAGGTGGCCCCTGATTGCTGAGGCAAAAACCTTATAAGTTGGTGGCACTTTTGGAAGCCAGTGTCATCAGCACACTGTGCCTCCATTGGTCCACCAGTGCCAAGCCCCCAAATGCAATGCCTCTGTTGACTGCCACAGTGCCGCGCCTCCACAACCCATTTCCCTCCTAAGCTGCCACATAATGTTTCTTGTGCATGTGCGCAAGCAAACATAAAAAGCAATTTATTTGACCTAATAAATGTAGCAGTGCCTTAGATCTTTACAGTAAGTGTGCAGCTGAGGTAGTGACATTTAGTGACAGTGGATGGATCGGATGGGAATGGCACATGCTAAATGAGAATGGCCACCTGATTCAGTGTCTCCACTGTAATGCAATCAGCTGTAGCCATCTGATACACCAAGTGTGATAGATCTGATTATTTTTGGTAGAATCACATTCTACATGATTCCAGATCACGTGATGCAGGGTTCCTGGCAGCAGCATTGAAGCGGAGCTCCAGCACCTCGCCTCTCTATCCGTTTATTTTTGAGAGAAAATAACCTCCTGTGATAATGATTGCAGCTACTTCTGCCTTATCTGGAGGGGTAGCATCAAGTTATTGAGGCAATTAGCCCTGTGGTTGCTGGCATTGTGGAGATGGAATCTGATATGAAGCAAGCCTTGCCCAGTCATACTCCACCAACTTCCCCGGAGAAGCTATCGAAAAAGCAGTGAGCTCAAGGGGTTAACGTCTGGAAACTGGTGCCCCCATCTTCATCCACTTCTCCGTTAACCAAGGATCGTTTTTTACAGGAGATGCTTACATTCCGAGAGACTCTCTCTGACATCTCTTCAGAGCTAAAGTCCCTACGTAGTGATTTCACTGGACTTGCAAGAAGGATGGGGGATACCGAGGCCCGAATGGCTTCAGTGGAGAGGTGGAAGGAGAAAGCTGAGCCTGATTTAACACAACTGCACCAACAAATACAAAGATTACAGTTGAAGTGTGAGGATTTGGAAGGCAGGAGTAGATGGAAGAACATAATGATTCTTGGCCTGCCTGAAGCGGAGAAGGGTCCAAACATAGGGGCCTTTTTGCAGAGATTTCTACAGAAAGTAGTAGGCCCTTCCCCAATAAGTGCTGGTTACCAGATTGAAAGAGCGCATCGCTCTCTCAGGCCACAACCTCCACCAAACACCTTGCCAAGACCATAGTGAGATTTTTGAGTTTTGTGGAAAAACAACATGTGATTGATAAAGCAAGGGAGTTACAAAGTATTAAATGGGAGAATGCTACCTTAAGAATCACTCAAGATCTGCCTCGGGAGACTCGTATGAAAAGGGCTACGTATCATGCCACAGTTAAAAAGCTCATTGCAGCGGGTATCCCCTTCTGCATGCAGTACCCAGCAAAGCTTCGAGTTTCAGTACAGAGGTCCTGGTCCTCGTATGATATGCCGGAGCAGGCCTCCTTGGATCTTTCAGCAAAGCTACCTAGTTTGTTCAAGGGTGGTTGAACTTTTATAAAGACTTTAACAGTTTGATTGTTATTCAGTTTCATGTTTTGAGTAGATTACCTGTTCTTTCTGCCTCTTTGGGGATGGTGTTGGTTGAGCTCACTGGGATTCCGGGGGTTGGATGGTCGGAGGGGAAGGCAAGGCCGAATGATGATCAAAAGCGCTTCGGGCCACTACAGGATACATGGGAACCTCTGCTAATAGGAACCGCTTTCCAGGGGATAATATTCTGAGTCCACGGGGTGTATCCTCCTTACTTTTCCCCAAGCTAACCCGTTCGTAGGAGGATGCACTGGCTCAGGTCTGTTTTTCCTACAGTTTTTTACTGAATCAGGAGGGTTATACTTTATTCTGCTGATTTAGTGCCAGGAGGGTAATATCAAAGTTTTTGGGGTGCCCGTATCAGCGCATAGTACCCTCCAACGTACGAGGTGGTTTCCTGATTGCTAGTCAAGTTGGAGTCCCCTCTAATTAACACTTTGCGTTGGATTCAGGATAACCACTGACCAGGAATTACTTTAGACAGTCTATCGGGGGCTGTGAGGCTGCATAATCGCAGGGGTTATGTACACGTGGCACTATAAGGGATGCTGTCTAGATTTCTTGTGGCCTGGACTAGTAGTACGAGCCTCATGTCTCAGGTGGACTTTTCACCCTTAGAGTGCCTGTCCCAGTCAGAGGGTGGGAGGTGCAGAGAGTTCCAACTGTGCAGTCAGGAAGGCTGCTAGATGTACTAGGTTGGGGGGGATGGCGTCTGGTTGTTTTTCTACATGTGTTTTACTTTGCACGCTACAGTTAGTGCCATCGGGGTTTGGCCACCCATACAAGATTCATTTTGGCAGACAGTTATTCCTATATGGACAGGATGGCCTATTGTAAATAGTTATTGGGGGTTGCCGATGGGGGGAGGGGATGGGGTTGTGGGTTTTTTACCGGTTTGGCTCATTCTGAGTTATCAGCCATGGAACATTGGACTTATTGTTCTAAGAATATACGGGATGAATGACAGTGACCTCTCCTTTAAGGAGCCAGATTTAATATCACGGATCAGATTTATGGAAGAGAATGGGGGGGCTGAGGGGAGGAGAGTATACGGGTCTGTTAAGAAGTTTTGGTTTTGTGTCAGGTCAAGTTTCTACATTTCAAATATTGTTTGGGGGAGATTGGGTGGTGGGCTGGAGTGTGCCTTAGAGTTCTGAATGGGATTATGTCTCACTCTTTAAGATTGTTACAAGTACCTGGTATTAATAATGGCTAGCTCTCCAATAAAAATAATTACTTGGAACGTTAGAGGAGTGAAGGATGTCTTGAAAAGATTACAAGTACTTAAGCACTATGTTCTCTTAAATGCAGATATTATTCTGCTTCAAGAAACTCACTTGACTAATTCAGAGTCACTATCCTTACGTAGACAGGGAGTGTCTCAGGTTTTCGCTGCAGGATGTTCATCCTCTAGTCGAGGGGTGGCTATCTTAGTCAGAAGGACTGTTGCTTTAGAAGTAGACACAATGTTTACAGACCCTGGTGGGAGATATGTACCAATCAAAAGTATTTTAAACAACACAACAATGGTTTTTGTTTCAGTCTATGGTCCGGTGGGAGGGGATCCAAGTTTCTTGATGGACCTGGCCAACAAGTTGGCAATGCTTCTACCTGCTCCTGTGATTTTGGGGGGGGGATTGGAACATTCCTCCGACTCAGGATTTGGACAGGACCTATAGGCCACTGAAGCCACTTTCACCCTCACAGAATGCCCTACAGGATTTTATGGCCATGCTGGGGTTGGGCGACCCGTGGCACCTCCTAAATCCTACACAACAGTCATATTCATTTTATTCCAATATTTACCAGACTTGGTCCAGACTAGACTATTTCCTAATTAGTGGTTCCCTCATGCCGGGCCTATACCAGGCTGGTATAGAACCTATAGTGATATCAGACCGTGCGGTGGTATGGGTGGCCCTATCGATAAATCCCCACATTCGGAGGGAAACAATTTGGAGACTGAATACCCAGTTGTTACGAGATGAACATTTGGTCTCTCGTATCAAGGAACTTATTCCTGAATTTATGGGACACAATAGTGACTCAGTTCAGAGATATGACTTCCTTTGGTGTTCTTTGAAATGCTATCTTCGGGGAGAGTTTATTAAAGTTGCCTCCAGGAGGAGGAAGTTGTGAGACTCTAAGGCCTTAGCTTTACTATCCCAGATTAAAGAGAGAGAGAAAATTCTTTGTCTCCGGATACTTCTAGGGGTGCCATAGAGGAGTTGTTGGGCCTGCGTAATGATTATGCGGAGTTATTAAGGGAGAAGGCAGAATATGCCCTGATAAAGACTAAAGCTAAATATATTGACCAGGGGGAAAAGGCCGGGCGATTGCTGGCTTTACGTTTACATCAGTTGGAAAGTTCCCATTTAATCCCATCTATAAGGGCTGCTGACGGTTCCATCAAAACAGAGCCGTGTGACATAGTCAAGGTTTTTGAGAGTTTCTATCAGTCGTTGTATGGGAAGTGCCTCACTGAATTAAACCCACAAGATATTAGCATCTATCTAGACTCTCTAAATCTTCCAGTGTTGGAGGACTTGTGTCAAGCTTCCCTAACTTCGCCAATTTCCACTGCTGAAATAGAGACGGCTATTAATAGTCTTAGCCCCGATAAGCGCCAGGACCGGACGTCTTTCCTTCAAATTTCTATAAAACTTTCTCGAAAGAAATAGCCCCCCTCTTGCTTAAACTATACAGTTATATGTTTGCAGCGGATAAGTTAGATCCATCGCTTATGGAAGCCACGATAATTCTCTTACTCAAGCCAGATAAACCCCACTTGGACCCAGCTAATTACAGACCAATTTCTCTTTTAAATTGTGACATTAAAATTTTAGCGAAATTACTTTCATTTTGGATAAAGGCTTTTTGGACCCAATTACTAAGCCCAGAACAGGTGGGGTTTGTGGCAGGACACTCCCCAGCAGACCATCTCAGGACACTTTCACATATTTTCCAGATAGCCCAACCATCCCAGCTCCCAATGGCGGTCATTTCCCTAGATGCCGAAAAGGCGTTCAATAGAGTCTGCTGGGAATTTTTATGGCTTACTTTGTGGAAAATGGGCTTCCCCCCCCCAATTTATCGGGATGATACAGTCTCTTTATGCCTCCCCCCCACCAAAATTTATTGTAATGGAGTGTTCTCCAGGAGATTCCCACTACATACGGGTACCAGGCAAGGTTGTCCCCTTTCATCCTTCCTATTCAACCTGTACCTGGAGCCCTTACTTCGGCACATTAAACAGTTCCCTCAAATTACGGGCATCCCTGCTCATACTCAGGTTCTTAAGCTCTCTGTCTATGCGGACGATATTCTCCTCCACTTAACTCATCCGGCTTCCTCGTTAGAGCAAGTTTTAAGGGTGGTTAAACAATTCGGTCAGCTCTCCAACTACAAATTAAATATCTCTAAAACTGAGATCTTTCCTCTGAACAACGTTGCCTTAAAATCTGAAGTTACTCATTTAGGTGTCAAATGGTCCCACAGACTCTTAAATATTTAGGTATTTATTTAGCCAGAGACCTTACTCTGGTACAAAAGCTCAACCTTGAGGATTTGGTAAGAGTTATTCAACAGGACCTTATGAGATGGCAGAGTTTATCCCATTCCTTATGGGCTCGGATAAGCATAATTAAGATGAATATTCTTCCATGCTTGTTTTATCCTTTGAACCTATTGAACTTATGGCTCCCGATTTCCTTCTTTAAGCGTGTGCACACTATGATTTCTAATTTTATCTGGCTGGGTAAACACCCCCGTCGAGCTTTCCATAAACTTAGTGCCCCAGACCCCTGGGTGGTCTTCGTCTCCCGAATTTCCTTTTATATTACTGGGTGAGCCATTTAACTAAATTGGGTTGGTGGATACCTCAGGGTGACATGGAGTATATACCGATTTGGCTTCAGATTTAAAGAGCTCTCTTAAAAGCTGGCAATGTTAATCCCCTCTCTGTTTATTATTTAACAAAATGTTCACTACCAAAGGATTTACGGGACTCAATGATTGAGACTTCTTTGAGGGTCTTTTCTCAATGCTGTTCATATCTTAGGATACCCCTTAAAGGTGATACAGGGTAGCCGATCATTTCAAACCCCAACATTAAAATTGGGAGGAACCTTTTACCCCAATGGCTCCTACAGTTAAGGTATGTATCTGTGGAAGACTTATTTACCCAGGATATTCTCCTTTCTTCACCCGATATCCTTAGCAAGTATGATATCCCGAGTTCGATGATTTTTAAGGTATACCAAATGAGACATACTATAAGCACCTTGTTTGGGGTTAACGTCCGGCCTTCACTAGTCAGACCTTTATTAACACAAGTTAACGAATGCTCTATAAAACCACATGCTGTTGCCGCAGTGTATGCCTTAATTTTGACCTTTATGTATACTGATTCGCTAAGGGGTTCATCGATTTGGGAGTCCTTGCTTCCTGGGGTGAATTTGGACTTGGTTAAGATTTGGAAAGACCTTTATATCTACCTCACCCAAGATAGACTCAGACTGACACAATATCACATATTGAATAACATGTATTACACCCCCCTAAGATTGGCTAGACTAGGGACGATATTAGATACTACCTGCATAAGGTGTGCCAAAGAGGAAGGGAATATGGTACATATATTTTGGCATTGCGAGAAGATAGCTCCACTCTGGCAGGAAATTAGAGCTAAACTGGACCCCTGTTTAGGGTTAGAGGACCTGTTTACAGTAGAAATTTGCCTCCTGGGATGCTATGAGGCTATTAGGGTCAAAGAGCACAAATACCATATGGCCCTAATAGCCATCGTTGTCAAAAAGCTAGTTTTGAAACACTGGAGGGACCAATTGGTAATATCTTACAAGGATTGGTTAAGGGACATGTCTAGCTTTTTCAGAGCTGAATGGTTAATAGCTGGCTTCCGGAACAACTTGGCAGGTTTTGACAAGAAATGGGGGAAACTATATGTGGTTTATCTGCAATAAGTGAATGTTGACTACTTAACAAATGCAGTGCTTTAGGATAGTGGACGCCTCTTCTCCTCATATATATAATAAACTTGGCATACTCCAGAGGGTTGGGGAGGAGGAACGGGAAGGGGGAAGGGGGGTAGCTGGGGGAAGATTTAGTTAGTTAGTTGATCTATGTATAGATTACAATGACTTTGTTATCCCGGGTATACTGTATGTACTGGCGACTGACATGTTCATGGTTGGAGTATAAAACTAATAAACTTTGAATTAAAAAAAAACAAACATTCTACACAATTCCAGCTGCATTCCAGCATAAAAATTAAGTGGGTTTGAACCATTTTTATGTTTGCTTGCACGCATGTGCAAGAAACATAGTGCCATAATTCAAGTTTTTGGAGGTGTGGCATTCGTCTTCCAGTTCAGTCAGTGTGTTTGCAGGCATGGCCACCGTTCACCAATGAATGCTGCAGCTGTTTATGACATCAGTTGAAAATGTAGTACCATACAGTTGAAAGGGAGAGCTACTCTTCAGTGAGCAGTGATAAGATGTTGTGTGCTCATGCGCACCTCCCACACACACATGCACACACACGCATATTGCGTGCTCATGCACTCCCCCTGCACACACTGTATAGCCAACAGGGGTGCCAAATCCCCCATCGGCTGTGCTGTGCTCTCCCTAACAGAGTTCCAGGTGCCACACTGGGAGCCCACCCCAGCGTGGCAGCAGTCTATATGGCCAATGGGGGTGCCCAATCCCCCGTTGGCTACACTGCTCCCCCCAAGAGACTATCGGGTGCCATGCTGGGAGCCCACCCCAGCATGGCAACAGTTCCTATGGCTGATGGGGTGCTCAATCCCGCCGGCTCCACGCCCCCAAACAGTTTTCCAACTGCCATGCTGGGGAGCCCACCCCAGCGTGGCACAAGTCCCACATCATCTATAAAAACCTGAAAAACCTTCCTCACTGACTGTCCTGACCCCTCCCCCACCCGCACCCACCATCTGTGCATCCACCTCCCCACACCCACCTCACCCCATACTTACCTCCGTAGTCTGTTCGGCGATCTTCGGTGGACCGGGAACACGTCTGCACTCTTCAAAGCTGACCGCAAACTGAGGAAATGCCAGTAAACTGTATAATGTAATAAATAGGGTTTTTTCAACTTTAGTGCATATCTTGGTCATTTTGGGGAATTTTTTCACCAAATTTTCAACATGGGGTTTTTGGGACCCCATCTCATGAATTCTATCACTGTCATGGTGTTAATCTGCCCGGAAAGGTGATTTTGCAGTCACTGCATGGAACCACCCTTCGGGACCGATTTATGAAATGACAGTGTCACAGTTCATGGTAGGCTAAAAATCCTATATTGAAAATTTAAATAACTTCAAAATTACTGTTTTATGGAGCATGCTGTCGCGCTGTTCCTACACACCTCGTAAGTTCGCGAATTTTCTCAATATGTCTACTCCAGATTTTCAACACTGCCATTTTACAACACCTCCTTATGAACAGTACAGCTGTCATTTCTCACATCTCACCCAAAATGTGTTTCCTTGCATGTAGTGCACAATGGCGCAGTCGGTGTGCGAAATCAATGTTTGGGACAGATTAAGAAAATCACAGTGACACTGATCATGAGCAGAAGTGTTAAAATGGCTATGTTAAAAATTTGGTGACAAAAGTCCATAAAATGACTGTTACGAGTGAGCATTGCGCAGTTCCCACGCACCCTCGTAACTTCATGGATTTCTAATATTTTCAGTCCAGATTTTCACCACTGGAATTTTTCCACACTTCCTTATGAACAGTACAGCTGTCATTTTTCACACCATGGCCAAAATGTGTTTCCACACTTCCAGTGCAGAAATGCGTGGTTGCTGTGGGAAATCACTGTTCGGGACAGATTAAAAAAATCACAGTGACAGTTCATGAGTGGAGGTTCCAAAATCCCTGTGTTGACAATCTGCTGTAAAAATTCCCCTAACTAATTGCATTACCAGTGTGCATTGCGCATTTTCTATGCGTGCTCTTGACTTCACCAGTTTTTTTAATATTTTCCCTGCAGAATTTCAACATTGCCATTTTTTGTACCTCCACATGAACAGTACAGCTGTCATTTTTCACATCCGGTTAGAAATGTGTTTTCGCACCTGTGGTGCTAAATAGCGTAGTCGCTGTGCGAAATTAGCTTTCGGTTAACAAACTGATATTGCCACTGTTCATAAGGTGGGCATCACAAAAAACCTATGTTGAACATTTGGAGTGAAAATGCCAACGAACGCCTGAGGCATTAGGGTTTCTGACCATAACGCCCCAGCCTGTAGAGATTGACAGGCATCAGGGGTGTGACTTGGGATTCCCGCCTGTAATGCTCATACCATTTCACACCCTGCAGCTGGTGAGAGGCATCAAGATGTGCCTTGGACTCTTCTGACCCAAAGTTCACTCCATTCTCCTATACAGGACCCATCTCACTGTATTTCCTGATGGAATTGGGTGAGCATAAGGGCCAAAGACTCCAAGGCACACTGTGACACTTGTCAGTGTCTGCAGGGTAGGGTGTGGCAAAATGGCATGGCCGTTATGCCTGACAACCTAAAGGCACACCCCATGCCTGTCAGTCTCTGCAGGGTGGTGGTGGGGTTGGCTTCAGTTCAGTACTTTACTGCCATTCCTATTATGCCGCTCTCTAACTCCTACACTACCAATGCCAGCAAGCATACATTCAGCATTGACAAATGCTTGTTATTTAAGTAATTCCACTTAGAATACAGAGCCTTTTGAATCCTAACTGAACTGAATTGATTAACATGGTGTCACCACCACCTGCTGTCAGCTCACTGCTTAACAATGAAGCTGATGGGGATCCCTGAGATGAATATGAGCTAAAGTAAATGTTTTATTCAATTGAATCAGACCTTATCAAACTTAAAGAATTTAAAACTCCTTTTGATGGGCTGAAAATTGATCTAGAGGGCTTACATGGGAGAGGAGAATTAACAGAAGACAGAATCTCACAGTCTGAAGATACAGGGCCCGATTCTAGAAGGGTTATGCCTGGCGTAACTGCAGTTGCACCAAGTAGAATGGCACATGTAGCAACTTACGCCAGCAGTTGCGATGTGCGCAATTCTACATAGTGGCCTGCAACATAGCGCAAGCCACTTGCACCAAACAGCAGTTATGCCGCATAAACCCACTATGACATGGTGCTAGGGGGTTTATGGCAGCAGTTGTGCTCCATTCTAAAAAGGGCAGCCATAAAGTTCCCACATCAGGATTCTACAAGAACCCCCAGAGGAGATCCAGCAACATAAGTTATAACTTATGGATGCCCTGGGGGTCCTGTAGACCCGTTGGCTGTCCAGCAGACAGTGCACAGTTCCCTCCCCATGTGCAACACACCCCAGTGGGGCCCCACAGCGCTACCCATACCCCCAGCCCCCAAAATAGCCATTGGCAGAAGTCCTGCAGGGCGGCACTGCCATCCCCCCACCCATGCCCTGAACCAAGAGTTGCCCACCACATATGTGGCAATAATCAAGCCCTGGTAGTCTGGTGGCCCCACCCACTGTACAGTAATATAATAACACATATCCCTGTATCCCTGGTAGTCTAGTGTCCCCCCAACTGTACATCAATAGTAAAACAAATAGCCCCATATCCCTGGTAGTCTAGTGGCCCCCCCCCCCACCCAGCCATGCCAGCCCACCCAGCACCCCCACCATCCTCAGCCAGTGACTGGCACAGCCACCTCTCATCTCCACGGCCAGCTGCCGACTGAGTGCAATATTGGTGCTACTGCACAGACACGCTCAGAAATTAATTTCTGAGTGTGTCTGTGCAGTAGCACTATCTGTACTCAGTCAGTGGCTGGCCATGGAGGTGAGAAGGTGGGCTGTGCCAATGTGGCTGAAGGATGGGTAGGGGTGTTATTTAGGCTGGCACGGCTGGGAGTGAGAGAGTAGAGACCACTAGACTGCCAGGAATATGGGGATATTTGTTTTACTATTGATGTACAGTTTGGGGGGGACACTAGATGACCAGGGAAACAGGGATCTTTTATTGTTTTATGGTTGGGGGAGGTCACTGGACTACCAGGGAAGGTGATGTGCCGCATATGCTGTGGGCGACCTGGGGGTTGGGCATGGGTGGAGGGGTACACTTGCAACCTGCGGCAGTGGGTTGCGATATGCTGGCCAGGTATGCCCTCTGTACGGCATACCTTGCCACATATCACAAGTCACAGGACTTTGCTGCAGAGACCCTGCCCCTTCTAGAATAGGGTGCAGGGTCAATGTCTCAGTTGTGGGTGGTGCAAATTGCGTTCTGTGGCAACTTGTGCCACCCTTCTAGAATCGGGCCCACGGTTTTTAAATTAGAGCAAACTGTAAACATCCAAGCTAAACAAATTAATTATTTGCTCCAGAAAGCTGATGACCTCAAAAATGGAGGTAGAAGAAATAATATTCAACTAATAGGGATCCTTGAAGGAGTAGAAAAGCAGAACATTTGGGGATTTCTGCAATATTTTATGCCAAGACTCCTAAATCTAAAACCTGACACTGACTTATCTGTTGAAAGGACTCACAGATTTCTTGCCCACTTCCCAAGAAAAACAAAAAGCCAAGATAAATTATAGTATATTTTTAAGATACACACAGAAAGAATTTGGCTTAAAAGCTGCAAGGGAAGCAAAGTCACTATCTTGGCTAGGTAGAAAGATCTTCATTTTTCAGGACTATTTAGTTGAAGCTGTCAATAGGAGGAAAGAGTTTACCCCAGCTAGACAGCTGCTGCAGAGTTTGGGATTTAAATACAGAATGAAATGTCCAGCCACTCTCATTTGTTCCAAAAATGAGAATGAAATGCCGTTTGATGACCCTGGGCAGGCAGTAGACTTAAAAAATGGAATGTACCTTACTTTAAATCTGATAGAAGTTTCCTGCAACATCCATCCATCTCTTCACTCTCAGTGCCTCTGCAAATGGCGGATCTGCAGAAAGGAGACAGTTTGAGTGGTCTCAGAAGGAGGGATCGGCTACTTCTGTCAGTGAACCAAAATATAAGAAAGCTAGGGAGCATTTACCATTGAATTAAAAGTTAGTAAGAAAGGGAGGACTTCCACCCAGAGCAATGATTAAAGGATTGGAGGGTCCCTCCACCTAAAAATACAGTGGAAAAAACCATCCAGTCCCTAAAGCAAAATTTACTAACAAGCCTCCAGGTTCTCCATTAGCTTCCAGAAGCACCCCACCCTCCTCAGGAAGAAGAAAGTTGCTGGGAAATGGGTATTTCCAGTGTCCCTCAAGAATATTGTTCATTACTGTCTCAAACTATCATTGCCTTACTTTTTATTTGTTATCATGAGTTAATTTCTGTTTATTAATTGTGTGGCACTTAGTACTTGCACTGTACCACACAGCTGTCACTTATTAAAGACAACTGTGTCTTATACTACTTAGTACCACCACTATACGACACAGCTGTCATTTACTAAAGGCAAATGTGTCGTATGATGCAATTACAAAGTACTATAAGTCACAGCTGTTATTTATTAAAGACAACTCTGTCGTATAGTGCAAGTATTAACTACTATATGACAGACTCTCATTTGTTAGACAACTGTGTCATATAGTGCAAGTACTACATATTATATGACACATCTGTCATTTATTAAACACAACTGTGTCGTATAGTACTTAGTATTTGCACTTTACAACATAACTGTCATTAAAGACAAGTCTGTCATATAGCGAAAGTACTAAGTACTATATGATGCAGGTGTCTATCTGTGTCATATAGTACTTAGTAATTGTGCTATACAACACAGCTGCTTATTAAAGACAACTGTGTCATACAGTGAAACGACTGAGTACTGTACGAAACAGCTATCATTTATTAAAGACAAATGTATTATATACTGCAAGTACTTAATACTGTATGGCAGAACTCTCATTCATTAAACATCTCTGTCGTATAGTGCAAGTACTAAGAACCATACTACACAACTCTCGTTTATTAAAGGCAACCGTGTCATATAGTGCAAGTATTAAGTATTATATGACACAGCTGTTGTTAAAGACAACTCTGTCATATAGTACAAGTACTAAGTACCATACAACACAACTGTTATGTATTAAAGACAACTGTGCTGTATAGTGCAAGTACTAAGTACTATACGACACAACTGTCATTTATTAAAGACAAATGTGTTGTATACTGCAAGTAAGAAGTACTATACTACAGAACTCTTGTTTATGAAACATCTCTGTCATATGGTGCAAGTACTAAATACTATATGACACAGCTGTCATTTTTTATAGAACCGTGTCGTATAGTGCAAGTATTAAGTACTATACGACACAGCTGTCATTTATTAAAGACAACTATGTTGTATGGTACAAGCACTAAGTAATATACAACACAAGCATCATCTGGTAAACACAACTGTGCTGTATAGTGCAAGTACTAAATACAATACGATACAATTGTTGTTTATTAAAGACAACTCTGTCATATAGTACTTAGTAGTAGCACAATCCGACACAGCTGTCATAAATTAAAGACAACTGTGTCGTATAATGCAAGTACTAAGTACTTTTTAAAAAGCAGTTAAGTTCATTACTATCATAAATTATCCTTGCCTTATTTTAAATGTTTAATAATTACTTATATGTTTATTGTTTATGTATAATCTTACTGTAATATTTAAGAATAATGACATCAACAACAGTTTCTGTAATAACTAACGAAGAATGTTTATTCAACAAACAAATATGTACATCTAACTTCTGTTCTTAAAATAAAAAAGGTCTATTCACCAACATAAAATAAATGATTAACATATTTTTCCTGATAGTATTGTAACCTTTCTTCAATGTAACAGAACATAAATAACATTTTGTCTTAAGTAACACTGTGAAGATGTGTCACAATAAATCACAGAGAAAACTGTGTTCTACATCTGTTCTTACCTGTTAAATCTAACAGTACTGTAATCATAGTACATGATACATCTGTCAATGTGGTAGTTCAAAACACAGAACTATGCCAAATTCCATCACAATTTAAATGAAAGTGCAATATGTGTATCAGTAAACAACCTATAGCATAGCATATAGCTATGCAATAAAACAACTATATAACAAATGATACAGATGCATTTTTTATGACTTAATCAAAAAATATGGAAGCCATTTAATTTCTGCTGTACTATATTGGCTACATTTGTCAGGTGATCCTGTTGATGAGTCGGGAGTACTAGGAAGACATTCAAAAAACTCTAACTCTGCGGGTGGTGTTGAAGTGGTTGGCATACCATCATCTAGTGAAGCTTTCACAATCATGGAAATATTTTGTATCTCAGATGATGAGCTTACTCTTGATGGTGAATACATAACTGTTTTGTTAATAGGTGTTGAACTGTCCAACGGTGTGTGCATTACATCATTGTTATTCTTAACATCTTTGATCTCTTCCATCAGTAATTCATCCTTCTCACTTTCTATGGGTGAGGATGAATATTTGACCAATGGTAGAATAGTCCATCTACTAGATGTAGATGTGCACAATGATGTTGAGGGAGATTGCGACACAGAATCAGAAGTTGTGTAATATAATTCAGATGAATCATATGACAAATCATCAGTTTGACTTTTAACTGACAAAAATGTCTTGACCGGCTTAAAAACACTAACAAGTGTTGCTACATTTCTACTGATGTCCTGTAGGTGGTCATTGATTGTTTCATTCAGTGCATTTACATTGGTGACAAGATTGTCAACTGAATTATTTATTGTCTTTAATGATGTATTAACTGACTCCATTTTCATAGACAGATCTGTCAATTCAGTTTTCATTTCCTCTCTATCAGTCATCGGGTCAAAACATATGTGTCTCAATAGTTGTGATGTTGATCTACCTTCAACTAGTAATTACTGGGATTGTCTGTCTGTTTCTGTCTCATCCGGTTTTGGGGGACTTTTTCCTTAAAAATAATGAGAAATAGGTAGATATAACACATTGTACACAGCAAACTATAAATAATACTGTATAACTTGTAGAATTTGACTGTTTTTGTTTCACTTCATTTGAATTTGACTTACATATGGTACTAAGGGGCAATATAAGCACAGATAGATAGTCACTGATCTATAATAGTATCAAGTTTTAACTTGTATTCTTCCTGAATAAGGTTGTGGTGGATTAATTTAAGAAAATCACTGAACCCTCTAACAACTATGACAAATAACTTGTTTTCACATCCAAGAAATGTCAGGCATCAGAGAGATCTGTAATGTGCAACAGTTTAATACAGGTATCTTGCATAAACTCTAAAAATGTCATCCTTGTAAATGTAATAATCACTTTTCAAAACCATACTTGTATGCTGTGTTGTTCAGTTGACATACTCTATTACTGTCACTTTAACTGTTGAATTGACAAGTGTGATTTTATTATTAGTATTTATTAGGTTTATTAGGTTGTATAATGTACTGTGTATACCTTTGGTGAATAATAAGGTATATATTAATTATAACTTTTTGCTTATGCACAAAACATAGGTGTTTAACCCATTTGCTTGATTTATCTGTCTGTGTCTGCCACCTCCCCTTTTTATTTACTCTCTAAATTAGTGATTTTTAAGATCCTTATAGGCTTTATTTACATATTGAAGTGATGCTTACGATGGATGAAGTTGAAAAAAATTTCCTGAAAAAGAGGATCGTTTTACTCTGTAAATATATTAGAAATTAACAGCTCAGTATTTGTTTCTCAGTAACACTGTGTTTTAAATAATTATACATCCTTCACATTTCTTTGACTTATGGACTGATACTATACTTTTTCAATTCAGGTGAGAACCCTGAGGGTGCATATATATATTTCCCAGGGGGTGACACACATTGACATGCAAATATTGCACAATACCAACATAAGTAGTATAGAACACAGAACACATACCTATATAAGCAAGCTATTATATACAATATATCATCATAGTACTAGATGTCATACTTCATTGAAACTAATAGTAAATTGTGTAATTAAATAAATTATATTACTATACTGTACTCTATTGTTGCAGTGTACGCCCTAGCCACATAAAATAAACGGTAACTGCTTCATACAGTACTTAGTACTTGTATTCAACCACAAAATTAACATAAATAATACTTCAAACGCTAAGTTAAATATGACTCAGCCGTATACAAAAAAAGATAGTGGTGTCATATAGTGTAAGTAGTTAGTACTGTACAACACATTTGTAACAAAAATAAATGTAGGTGAGCATCTAATACTAACATTTCTAGTATGCTACATATCTATGGGGAATGAATGGCAGTTTTTTTTAAAGTAGTAGTGCTTGTATTTAACAAAACAATTTTATTCAATAAAACAGTATCAAAGTAAAACAATAATGACAGCAATAGTTTAATACTGTATCTTGAGTAACTAGTTAAGAAAAATACAGCATGTATTTAACTATGGCAGTGCATAAGATGTTGATAGGAATTTGGACTTCTGTTGTTATAATAAAAGATAACATAACATTGTAAGACTAACTTATTAAAATCATAAGATAATGTACTGCTGAATGTAACAATTTGGAAGTGGTGATACTTAAAGTTGTAACACTTACTATTTCTTTTTCATTCTTCCTCATCCCATGGTACACACCATTTAACTCTGAAACCAGGTAGTTCCTGCATTTCATATTCTATGCAATATAAAACATAATATTTATTTATATATATCACAACTGTAAACTTTTTTATAAGAATAAAAAAAGTTCTGTAATACAGTTAACTAATAACATTATCAGAAAAGTTCATATTTTACAATTGTATGTTTGTTGCTGTGTGTATAAAAGCATAGTATGCATATACATAGTCAGATAATCACAAACATACACATATAAACTATTATAATGAACAAAATGGCACTTTTTTTGACTCATTTATATTTTTTTTTACCAGCCATACCAGACAGTTGTCCCATGTGAAAGTATCTTACGAGACTTGTGCAGTATGATGCATCCCTTCCCCTTTATACATACCCTGGCAATTCTCATGGCAGTTAATGCTGCCACAGATCTGTTGTTACTAGTTAACTGTTGTTTTTGAACTGTAGATGTTAATGTGGCACATCTTTCATGTGGAGTTTTATCTATTACTATCTTACAAGTCCTGGTTTAACAACACGGCTCCTTGTAATCTGTTGGTGGTCTACCAAAGCTACATCAGTAGAAAATGAAATGCTGAGGAGACACACAAGGTTTACCAGAGTAGTACCAGAGTAAACTTGCATTTAACTGTGCTTATCAAACTACTCCTCACCAGCTCTCCAACTCTGTACAAAGCATGTGATTACAAGTGTACCACAGTCATAACTTTATAAATATTGTCCAGTGCCTTAATAGTCAGTTACATAATCACTGTTGACATGGCTAACAAAATAATAAATGTTACATAAATGGTGTAAATGTAAAACACTCATGAGGAATAGATGCCTCCTCTTCTTTGTCTTCTGTATCTAAGTACATATCAAAGTAAATAATGACTTTCAAATAATATAGAAGATAACTAAACAATAAAAAGTAATGCATCAAATATATTGATTAACTTTTTTTTTTAGTAATAATACTTAACACAGCTGGACATATTTTAATAATGAATTAAAACTGTTACATATTATGAGTTAAGTAACAATATGCTATTGTTAATTTTAACATGTGTGCTTTGAAATTGCACTTACTATCACTATTTGGTCATCTTTATTGTGCTAAAACAAAATGTATACCAGATTGAATATATACATACTAACTATCACAAATATTGCTCAGAACATAATAAAACATCAATAGTGTGTCATACTAATAACCCTATACATCAATGTTATGTCAAACAATAGGCATAACAGTATATAACAACATATACTTGCATACTTTTTCCATTTCTATTAATTTCATAATATGTTGCCACAACTGGCAATTACAGAACATGAAAATTTCACACTGTATAACAATATGTACTGTATGGTCACTATTATTTGGTTGATGACATGTTTTTCTCACTAAACTAGTACCACAGGTTTACAGCTGAATATTGTAACACATGTTAATATGCTGTACCTAATGGTGAAACATTCTCTTGTAAACTAGTGTTTTCCACAATGCAAGATTATTTTTATCCATAAGAGTATAATTTTCAAAAAATACAGTGCATCAAGTATGTCTTCATTGTAGTGTATCTACCAAGCTTACCTAGGTTTATACACCGAACATAAGTGAGTTGATGTAGTACATTAAAGGGACTGTAGCCCACACCAAGACCCATAGTTAGCAGTAACCTTGGTAGTTTTAGCTAGTTAGTTCACCATAATTCAATCTGTTTGTTAACAATATCTTCTTCACACAGATCTATGCAGTCAGTTTCTTGAGGCCTCTCTTCATGACATTCAGCACTATCTGGTTCTTTTTTGATTTGTACTGACAGCTGTCATTCTTCTTTATGTTCTTCAGGCATAGGCTTTTCTAAACCATCATCCTTGTCAATGCTAAGGTTGGACTCAATTGTGTGACTGTCATCACTTTGTATGGCAAGCTTTTCTAATATTGGAAGAGACGAATCATCAATCTCTGAAATATTGCTTTCATTTGCATCTGAAATGGCATGTTCTGCTGATTTTTTATTTCATGTGGAACTGCTTCTGCAAAGAAAAACAAAACAGTATTCTAATTCTAATATAGACACTTAATAACAATCAAAAATAATAAGAAAGCCAAAGATTATTCAGAATACGCTTATAAGTGACTGTAATTGTGTCTGTGGGTCATTTGCATTTTGTAAAATATTAGGCAGGCTAAGTTAACAAATCTGGCTGTTGCTAGAAAGATACTGGTCAAAAAAAATTGTCAGGATAATACATCAAATCATATTACTAATTATTTTATTTACTATTAAAAACTTTATTGTCGGAAACTACTTCTACTATGCAATACATGTGTCTTTACTAGTAGTACCAAAGTATCCTCCGAGACAATATAGTTGAACACTATCTGATGTAACTGTGTTAAACTTAATTAATGCTATAAGAAAATGTGTTGTGTAGCAGTTAATAAGTGGTACATATGACTCAATTTTACATTTTTTTTGGTATAGCTGGCTGTATTTGTAGCATACAACTTGTTGCTTATAGTGTTATATAGTATTTAGTACTTGTGCTATACAACACAACTAATGTTTGTCAAAAAAATATTCACACAATTCAACTAGTAAATCTTACACAGCTGTCTAGTTAGGCAGTGTTCTGTTACTTATTTTGTACTACTAATAGTAAACAAAACAAAATATCTTTAAAATTAATTAAGACAGTTGTACCTTTGTGTGATATATCAAATTAATTTGAATATGCAATAATTCTATATATATGAAATGCCAAACATTTCGTATAATACAACAAACAAGAATAAAGCCACACACTTGCATATTATGACAGTTGTGTCGAATACTGTAACTACTAAGCACTATATGATGGTACTGTGCTTAGTGAGGACATAGGTATCAGGTAATACAATCATTAGTTAGCATACGACACAGACACATCTGATAAATGACAGTTCTGCAGCATACACCAATTAATAATAAACATAAGAAGTACAGATGTACCCTATGTAATAAGAGGTAACCCACTGCCTGATGTAATTGTGTAAAATTATTAAAGTGAACAGAAAATGTGTCATATAGAACTTAGTAACTGCAATATACAACACAGTTAAGCATTTGTTTCGTATAGCAGTCTCTATTTGTAACATTCAATTTGTTTTTAATAGTGTTGTTTAGTATTTAGTAGTGTACTATACAATACAATGAGCATTTCTAAAATGAAAATTCTTCATACAGTACAAATAGGAATAATTTCACAGCTGTCTACTTATGTACTGTACTACTAGTTACTATGTAACACAACAAATATGTAATGGAATAGAACATTTTTTAACTAAATTAAGAGATTTTTATTTAATAGCATACAGATGTTTAAATACGTTGTGTACTGCAAGTGTTTAAAATCATCTGTATGATATAGCTACATTTTTAAGTTCATTCTGTCATATTTCTATATAAGAAATACAAAACATAGCATATCATACAAATAAGAATTATACTATGCAGTCGTCAATTGTTATAGTTGTAGCGAATACTATTACTACTAAGTACTATACCACGTTACTGTACTTGGTAAATGACATATACAGTATGTCAGAGAATACAAACACTAGATAGGATACTGTACGACACAGATGAATATGTTTAATGACAGTTCTGTCACATAGAACAAGCAATACTAAACATACAAAACATTTTTTTTGAATAAACAACAGTTGTATTGCATACTATAACTAATGACTAGTAAATGACATAGCAATTCAATAAACAATAAATGTGTTGTTCAATACTAAGACTAAAAACAAAACATGTCTTATATTGTGCAGACACTAATTAGTATGTGACTAACTCGCATATTTTATGTATCAAGTGTTATACAATATTATATAAAATGAACAATATTTGTGTCCTTCTGTGTAACAACTAGTCACAATACAACACTGGTCATTACCTTTATATATATTTAGCAATACAGTACAAGTACTGATTAATATAATACACAACAACAGTTATATCCTTCTGTTAAAGCAATATACACAATGAATAATCTACCAGCAACGAGTCCACCCACCTCAAACAGTACAAGTAAACTTTTCAACAGTGTAAACCACTAATTAACTTTTAAAAATAAAGATTAATTGAAAATAATTCACTATTTAATATAATGAATTAACGTAACCGTGTAGTGCTGTATTAAAAGAAAACTTTTTACTATTACTGTACAGTATATAACTGTTATGTTAACTAAACACATGCAAACCATAAAAGACACACACACACACATAGACACACCCAGACACATATACACACATACATATGCACATACACACATATATACACATAGTAAATAAAGAAGAAAAAATAAATAAATTGAGCGTACCATGTCTCCTATCACCATATTCTGGCTCACCAGCATCTTGCCACATGGTCTCCACAACCGTAAACCAAAACAAATGCTTATCCATAATTTTAAGTTCTCTGCTATGCATACGATAGAAGATTTGTCATATCAATTTTCATTTCCTTTTACATTCTATCCTAGTTCGATTAATGTTCCGTGATGCCAGTTCTTGCATAACTCTGTCCCAAAAACTGGTCATTGGCACATTAGTTGCTCTTACCAAATAACCAGGTTCCCCTATATCTCTGCAAATTAAGACAAACTGCTCAACCTCTTTCAATCTCCATGGTCCTTTCAGGCCTGCATACAGAATAGCTCCTGCTGTAGCCATGGTGTCTCCGTCAAAAATAAAGTCTTGTAAAATGGCAACAAGAAATAAGTAATTGTTGATGAACCACAATACACTAAGATTAATTACGTTAACCTGTTGTCAATAACGCTGTTCCACAATCTCTATGCTGCAAAGTTCTCCCAAAGTAGCCGAACTATCGATACATCGTAAAAACACACACGGGTCTCGAGCCATGTGCAGTTATCTTAGTTTCCCTCTCTCTGTCTCTTATGTATGAAATGATGAATGCTGTAACTCAGCAACAACAATGGAACAATCTGCTTGGTCGATGTGCTCTGTTTTCCTACAAATGTACCAATCAGTTGTTATATTATACATCCGGTCTGAGCTCAGCAATGTTTGAAAAAGTGTTGCACATGTTCTAACCGCATGTAGTACAGTAATTGAGAAATGTGACACTTTCAACACTACATAGCTAGGTCAAAATAAGAAGAGAAGCTGTTTCTCACATAGCAGATTCAATAGTTTTTCATATAACAACTCAGCTAAGTAACACAGCGAATAGTAAAAGATTACATATCATTGGTCAGTTCACCATGTTTATGTACAAACTAACCAATCAGTAACCACGTTTGCACATACAAAAATATTGTTACTTAAGGTAAAACTATGTTGTATGTAGTTTGCTGTTGCAATATTGTTAAATTGTTGAACAATACAGTTTTATACATGTATTACACTGTCTGACAATTCTAAGCCATGTAAACATTTACATCAGTTTTTTACATCTTTCGAATTAAGTTGTACAACTTACATGCACTAGCTAAATATTTAATAATAAACAAATATAAATTGTACTAGTATCTCTTTGCATGTAATACAATATAGGATGCACTATAATACTGAAACGCAGGCTGTGTCGTATCATGAAACAAGTAAGCACTACAGGCACAGACACCTTGCAAACAAACATCCTGTCGTAGTATAGAAGAAACTAAATGTGACACAACACAGCTGTCGTTCATCAAGCAGATTTGTGTAGTTAAGAGCAAGTAGCATCTATACAATATTTTAGAATTTATTCGAATTTGGACTATGGTGTTAAGGGCAGTATTACTTGGGCCTGGAGTTCATTATCTGCAGTTACTTAGTATGAATGTATTATTAGTATACGTAGCTTGTATAGCAATATGTAAGTAGTTATGTAAACTTGTTATTACCATTGAATAGTAGTGATGGCTGTCTTGTACTTCTAGTAAACGACACTGTTTTTGTCTGTTTAAATCACTATGTCATATGTTGCGTAAGTCTGCAGCCACAATAACAGAACAATATGATTGCTCACATTACTATGTTTGTGTACAAATGTTCCAATCAGTTATTACATTGTATGGACATTGTACATATATTGTACTTACGGTCGGAACACAATCAAATAAGAAAAGCACAGGATGTGTACTTAACTTATGTGAAACACAGATGTAGAAAAGTCACAGTTGAAACAAAATGTATCTTGTTCAAAATACGAACAGATTATCTTCATCAAAGAACAAATTCAACAGCAGTTTGTATGACAGTACAGCTAAGTAACACAGTAAAACAGCAAGTAGCTAAATACAGCATATGTTGTTACATTTTGTATGTTACATACAAACAGAACAATTGTTTACCATGTTTGCACATACAAAGATATCTATGCTTAAGTGACAATATATTGCATTTGCTATTACTATATGCGACAACTTTCCTTAATAAAATATTATTTTTTCATATAATGTGAGTACTAACTGCTACATGGTTTGTATATTAATAACAACACCTGTTTCATGTGGTAAATATTTTTCAATTTGTATACGACACAGCTGTCATTAATAAAGCAAACTTTTTTTACGTTTGTATGTACAAATATATATGTACTTAAGTAACAAATATCTCTCACTTACCTTTCCTATTACAATATTGGCTATTGTTAAGCTACAGAATTATATAGTCGTATAACACTGTATAACTATTCTACAAATATGTCGTATAGTATTAATAGTAAGAACTACATGACACAGTTGTTTTTAATAAACGACAGTTGTGCCATATAGTAATTACTGCTTGTACCATATGACACAGTTGTCTGTAATTATACTATACAACACATTTGTCTTTAATAAAGAATAGTTCTGTTCTGTACTGCAAGCACTAAGTACTACATGACACAGTCAGACAGATGTAACATATAGTACTTAGTACATGTACGTGTACATGTACTATATAATAATAATAATAACTTTAAAGTGCCTTTCAGAATATCAAGGCACTTTACATGTCAAAAATCACAACATACAATACCAATTAAAAACATATAAATAAAATAATTTCATAACAACATCACATGTTAAAAACAAGCAATAAAATCATCCATACAATCAAAACACAATATTTGCAATCAAATTTCATTAATCTTCCAAGTAAGCCATATGCCACAGGTAAGTTTTTAAATTTTTCTTAAATACCTCCGCGGAGGTGCACTCCTTTAACTGGTGTGGTAGAGAATTCCAAAGAGTTGGTGCAGCATAAGAAAATGCTCTACTACCAGAAGATTTTAAACTCACTCTTGAAATCTCTAACAACCCCTCGTCGGCTGAGCGGAGCAATCGGCCGGGGCAGTAAGGCACCAGAAGTTCTTTCAGATAGGTCGGACCCTGATCATGAAGGGCTTTGAAAGTCAATAAAATGACTTTAAAGGTGATCCACCACCATATAGGAAGCCAGTGCAGTTCGCGCAGCACCGAGGTAGTGTGACTGGATCTCCTTCCTTGTCCCAGTCAAAACCTGGGCTGCAGTGTTCTGCACCAGCTGTAAGTGATGGATTTCAAACCCTGAAAGCCCAAAGTAAAGGGCGTTGCAGTAGTCCAGGCATGAGGACACGAAGGCATGGACCAACATTGGCAAAGAGTCAGACGGAACAAGGTGATGCACCCTGGCAATATTCCTAAGATGGTAAAAGGAAGTCCTGACAATGGCCGACACTTGAAATTGAAGGGTCAGCCTATCATCTAGGACAATCCCAAGGTTGCGCACCTGTTCAGAGGTGGGAAGTGACACGCCACCAAGAAAAATTCCAGAGGGCGTGTCATCATGCGACCTTGCTATCTGACCACCCAGGTCCACCACTAACACCTCTGTCTTCTCTGAGTTCAACTTTAACCAACTAGAATCCATCCACCCTTGGATTTCTTCCAGACAGTTATTAAACATCGAGAGAGCTCCATCCTGGTCAGGTGCAAAAGACAGGTATAGCTGGGTATCATCTGCATAGCAGTAAAACCTCAGCCCATACCATCTTATAATGTCTCTGAGGGGCAGCATATACACTGCGAATAACATGGGTGACAGCACTGAACCCTGAGGCACCCCACACAACAAAGAAGTTGGGCCAGAGGAATGAACCCCTGGCACAACTCTTTGTGATCTCCCAGTAAGGAATAAAGTGAACCATTTTAAAACAGTTCCCGACATTCCACAGATTAGCCTCAGGCGTGCTAACAGCACCAGGTGATCCACAGTGTCAAAAGCTGACAAGAGATCAAGAAGAACTAGAATGGAATGTCTCTTCTGATCCCTCGCCCTCAAAAGATCATTAAGCACCCGAACCAGCACAGTCTCGGTGCTGTGTCTTTTTCGAAAACCAGATTGAAAGGATTTGTAGACATTATGGATGGTTAAATGGTCTTCCAGTTGGGCTGCCACTACCTTCTCAATAACCTTCCCAATAAAGGGAAGGTTAGAGATAGGTCTGTAGTTTGAGAAACAGTCTGGGTCCAAAGTAGCTTTCTTCAAGAGGGGTGTCACCACTGCCTCTTTCAGGGAGTTAGGAAACTCACCTGACTCTAAGGAGCACCAGACTATTTGCACCATTACTGGACCAATGGTCTCAGAAGAACCCAAAATTAGGGGAATTGGTCCAGGGTCCAAACTATAGCTCGTGGGCCACACACTATGGATGATCCTCATAATATCCACGACCTCCAGTCAGCAAAAGGAACTCCAAGAGAACTGAGGTATTGTGAACTCGTACTGTTCCACAACATCACCCTTAGAGATTGCAGGACGCAAGCCTGCCCTGATGTCAGCCACCTTAGTTGCAAAGAACCAAGCGAGCTCCTCGCACTCTAATTGCGAAAAAGCTTTTCAGACTTGCAGACAGGCTGGGTTGCACAGCCTGTCTACAGTCCGAAACAACTGAGCCGGTCAATTCTGTGCAACTGCAATCTCCCTGGACAGGAATTCTGCCTTCTTATGGGTGATTGCAGATTGATAGATAGAATAATGTTCCATCAATCTAAGGTGGTCTGCATCAAGAGCAGACTTGCACCAACAACGGTCTAACCTTCGCCCCTCTCTCCGCAACTCCCTCGGTGTCCCATCAAACCAAGGGGACCTGGGGTGAAGGGATAGGGGGCACTCACAAACAGGAGCAATAAGATCCAGGGCCATCATAATGGCCATATTATAGGCTGACACCAGTGCCTCTGGGTTACTGCTAGCCAACACGGGGGATGAGAGCTCAAGGACCACTGCAAGGCCCTGGAAAGTAATATTCCGTAATGGGCAGTACCTGACCATCTCCACAGGGGAAGGCCTTCTCAGGGGAGGTGCAAAAATTGAACCTCACGGTGTGGTGGTCAGACCAGGTGACTGGTTCCACCCCCATGTCAGATGAATCAATCCCTAAGAGGAAGACTAAATCCAGAGAGTGCCCAAATTTATGTGTAGCAGTGGAAACTACCTGTGTAAGGCCCAAAGAAGACATAAGTTGGAGGAAGTAATTACCAAATTGTGAGAGTTCATCATTGACCCAGGCGTTAAAGTCACCCAGAACCATCAATCTGGGTGACTCAAACGACATATCGACGAGGAAGTCTGCTACTTCCTGTAAGAAGCGTTTCCCATCTCCGGGTGTACGGGCACAGGTATGACACAGTTGTCTGGGATAAATGGCATCTGTGTTGTGAAGTACTTAGTACTTGTACTATACGACACAGTACTTTTTAATGAATGACAGCTATATCATATAGAACTAGTAGTAAGGGCAGTAAGACACAGTTGTCCTTAATAAATGACAGCTGTGCTGAATAGTGCAAAAAATAAGTACTATGTGGGAGAGCTAGACAGCTGTGTCCTATAGTAATTAGTAGTTGCACTGTATGAAAGAGTTGTCTTTTATAAATGACAGTTTTGTTGCATAATGAAATTAATACACACTATACGACACAGCTGTCATTCATTAAATGCAACAGTGTCATATCGTACTTAGTACTTGCACCATACAACAGATCTGTCATTTGTTAAAGAGAACTCTGTCATATAGTGCAACCACTAGGTACTATATGACACAACTGTGTTTATTAAACATATGAGTCATATAGTATTTACCACTAATACCATACAGCATAGATGTTCATTTAAAGGCAATTGTGTCATGCAGTGCAAACACTAAGTAGTATATGACACAACTGTTGTTTATTAGACAACTGTGTCTTATATTAATTAGTATTTGTAATATGCAACAAAGCTGTAATTTATTAAAGACAACTCTATAGTATGGTGCAAGTATGCAAGTACAAAGTACTATATGATACAATAGTCTAGCTGTGTCATATAGTAATTCATATTTGTACTATACGACAAACTGTAATTTATTAGATAACTTTGTCGTATAGTGCAACAACAAAATACTATATGACACAACTGTTCTCCAATACAAATCGTAAACAATGTGTGATGCAACTGTTCTTCATAAAATATTACTTTTCATATTATGAAAGTAGTAATTGCTATGTAGTTGTGTACTACAAATGACACCTGATAATTTCTGACATATATGACACAGCTGTTGTTTATTAATATAACTTTTTGTACTGTGTCTTTGCAATACATGACATATGTGTGCTATGGTAGTTACCCTACTATGTTGTATGACATGCAATAACAGATATTAGCTCATTCAATGCAAGAAGAACAGAGACATAAGTAGTGTCTAACAACTATTATATTTATTTTTTCCTAAACTTATTGACTGTTAATTCTGATTGATAAAGATAATTCTTTATTAAAAAAAAAATGACTAGCCAATCAGTTATGTATGAAGATTGTGTCATGCTATATATTCTTTACATTTAAAAAAACACACCTCCCAAAGAAGGCAAAAACCAATGCAAAAGTAAGAATATCTATATTATATGTGTATACTCTATATCAATGTAGCACACTAAGATGTGGTGTCATCCAAAAATATATCATGAACTGCGTCGGCAAAGAGTACACACATCTACTACAACTGTTATCATTTCACAACTATATGGCATAACAAATGTATTGTATTCATATATTACATTTTATAATATTAGCAACACTTAATATAATCCTATTATTTGTATACATGTTACTGTATTAACTTTAATTTTGGAAAACTCATATGGAACTTTGTTAATGTATTCAATGTATATAATCAATTAACACAATATTAATTTGTTTAAGAAAAATTGAATCACCAATTATTATTATATAACTGTTATGCAGTTCTGTGTAGGTAACCTATTTAACTAAACCTATTAAATTGTAGCAGCTACACAAATTAATATATTTTCAAATTTAAAGTAGTTACTATTGTTAAACTGACATTAAATATTTTTTAATACTCAATATGAGTATTACACATACTACCATGTAAATTATTGTGAAGCTTACTATTGTATGTGAAGTAACAATTAAGAAATGTTTTAACTGATATGCTTAACAGTATTAAAATATTTATTTAATTGCCTTTGTTAACATGACTTTACAAAAGCTATTTAATGAATGTAATGTTCTATTTTAATATTGTTTTTAAAATTATTACATTTTTTTGTCATCATTATGCCTAGTAACCAATATTATGAAATAACTGTTTTATTTTGCACAATTTAACAGCATTGGGAAAATTCCTTCTCAACTCCAAATTGTTGGCAGTCCTATGAAAGAATTGATGGGTTATCAGGTGTTAAATACTGTCTTGTAACCAAAACAGTTAATAAAGTAGCAGATGTTGTACACATAGAATATTCCAGTTAAGTATAACTGTTTCAAAAGCAAGACAAACACTCAGTAAGAACTGCTGTTTGTCACAACACATCGACACTGTATGCATACTAAAGTAACATTTACTTTTCTTTAACAATTAATATCATATTACCATGTTGCAGCACATCCGTTTATACATCCATATTGAACTTTGTCTAGAGTCATACTAGTATGCTCCTTAAGGCCAATGTTACTAGTAGTACAGTCACTATATCAACATAATCAGTTAGTTAGTAAGATGATTCTATTATGACATACATGCATAATACATTTATATATAAATAGTCATTTTTAAAAGTTATACTTCAGATGGGGTCTCACTAACTGTCTGTGCAGAGGTATAACAACTTCCTGTTTTCTACTGGTGATGCTTGTCCCTATGTATCCCAGTATCCCCTCAGCCCTCCTTACTGCCTTCTCACATTGCTTGGCTACCTTGAGGTCATCTGATATGACTACCTGCAGGTCCCTTGCTATTTTTTTCGTTGTTAGTACAAAAACCTAAAACAGTGAGAAAGTACCAAGCGGTGTATGAATTAGCAGACCCCGTGGCGCATCTGTTTAACCATTCACTTCAGACAGGATTCATGCCGAAGAACTGGAAGAAAGCTGATGAAGTGCCTCTTATTCCTCAATGGCAATGCGTTTCCTGTGTAGTAAAACAACATATGTATTTTTCATGTGTTTGGGTAATCTACCCTTATAAGTACGGTTTGTGTCACTACATTCAATCCAGCCATTTTCATGTCTTGTTAATGTTATATAATGCCCTGAATGACAGCTTTTGCCTTCATGAAATATGACGTAATTTGCTTCATAGTGCACTGATGAAATCACAACACTTCAGGCAACAAAGTCGTAATAGATGTATACATCTTACTGCCATTCTCATCAAAACGATGTAACAGTAGAATAAGATAGTCACAACTATGTACAATCTGTATGGCTGACAGACAGTCACCATTGCAAAAGGTACACTTGAATCCAGAAGCTGTTTTCCAATGAAGTTCTCTAAACTTGACTGTCTTTTTATTTGGAATGTGTAATGAAATCCGCAATTCATCCACATGCCTCTCTTTATGTAAATTGCCAAAGTTCAAACATCTGTATTGAATAATGTATGTTACATTAAACAAATTCCTAACTGTTGCTCCTTCATCATCTAGTACATTGATTAAAGCCATTAGAAACTCAGAGGAGTCTTGTTGTTCATTCTGAGCAAAGTAAGCATACGACTCATATGATGACAGTGCCATATGAATAGGTGTATGGCTATGTACAACCTCTTTATTAAGCGTCACAGCATTACACAGATTTTTAAATGCTGATACTACTGGCTTATTTTCTACATTTTGCACTGCATCAACAAATTGATTTATTTGCAGAAGTGCTTGTATGCATGCGTTGGCATAACAATCAACGCATGTTGTTATCAAATCCTGGAACATGCTTAGCGTTGTCACTTTTGCTCCTCTTGCTTGGTTGTCCTGAATCCATTCTGTCTGATGATGCACGTCGACTACTTTTCTTTGTTACTGTATGTGCAGAGTATTCTAATATAGTGTTTGCAGCACACAGTCTTTGGTGCTTATATGTACTGTATATATGTAACAGCGGCAGATCTGGTCTAAATGTACTACAAAGTCTATTATACTCATTTATGCATCTCCTTTCTGCTGTTACATTACTTTGCTGAGGTCAAGTTGCATAATATGTAGTCCATTGAGTGTTTTAACCCTCGACAGAGCAACATATGACATTCCTGGTTTGAAAACCAATTTACCTATGTCAACCAATGCTGCATCCAAAGTAAGTCCTTGAGATTTGTGAATTGACACTGCATATGCAACACAAAGAGGAAACTGTTTACGTCATACATATATATCCTTTATTAACTGAAATTTGACGGACAGTATCTAATTCCTGTATCTCATCAATGTTGTCAAACTTAACTACAACAGTTTCAACTCTGACTTTCCTTTCATCATATTTGAAATCAACTACACATCCCATGGCTCTATTCACTAGGCCTATTTCTATTGAAAGATTATGATGTAACATAACACGTGCATTCTTTCATAAAAATAATACACTATCTAGCCCAGCAGTCCTTGATACATCTATTTTAAGTTCATGTAACTTTTCTGCCCTCTTTGCCATAAATGTCCTACCAATACAGAAACTAGTAATGTGATCAATACAATTAATCTGCATGACAGCATTCTCTTCAGTGTCTAGCAGCAATTTGTTGAATGCATCACATTCCGATAATTTTGACATTAGACACACTGGGCTAGATAATCAGACTGCACCAGGTAATGGCACAAATGGAGGCACAGTACAACCAAGATGCGCCAGGGGCCAGACAGGGGGATATTCAAAGGTGATGTGCCATGGTGCATCACCTTTGAATATAGCACAGAATGTGCATGGTGCATATACAATGCACCAACACATTCCCCAGACAGGAACGACTGGAAATGCTCCAGTGCAACTGTAGTTGTGCTTGGGCGCAGTAGCGAGATATTCAGACTTTGGTATGTAAATGGGGCCATAATGTATGCAAGGTGCAAATGGGGCCATTTGCATGTCATTATGGCCCCATTTGCATGAGATGAGCAGGGCAGCCTGGTGAAATGAGCCTGGCACGATGCACAGCATGTGGTACGGACAGTGGGGGTACCACTGGATCACTAGGGCTTGTCTATGTTTTACCATTGCCCACAATCAGGCTACGGGGAGGGAGGGGGGAACCACTGGACTATCAGGGAATATTTCTACTGCATTTTACCCATGATCAGGGTTACAGGAGGAAGGGGGTACCACTAAACTACCAGGGACAATATGGGTGATTGTGGACAGTGTTCTGGGCTGGCAGCTGGCCACCCACCACTGGCAGCTGCTGTGTTGCACCCTGCAATACAGCAGCCCACCTGTGGGTGGCTGGCATTTGAGCCTTTTTTTCTGGCTCAACTTTGTGCCTCAGTATGCGATGCATCTAGGGGTTGTGCCAGCAGATACGCCGAACATCCCGGGCTGAATATCGGTATGTGCTGCATATGCATAGGGATGCCCCTTCAGATGCGCTGCATACATTACCAATGCACCCCAGCGCATCGGGACTTGCACTGCACATGTTCCCCTTTTGAATATTGCATCAGGGTGCATTGCAGGGGTTGCACTGGCGCAACTCAGTTGCACCAGGTGCAACCCCTTTGAATATCTAGCCCACTATATTTTTATAAGTTGCAAGCAGGTTAGTGAATAATGCCACACTAGCATTTGTTGTAGCATCAGTAGCAGTTATCTTCCTAGAAAGCAATGTCAATGCAATATCTTGTGTCAGATTTCCAATACGAACACTATTCAGTAAGTTAGGATAACGCTCATCTCCACTTTGACACATATTCTCTGTCAGTTCCTCATATCTAAAGTAGCTCCATAAATTAACACCACCAATTGAACCTATTGAGTTCTTTGCTTCTGAAATAGACACTTGCTGGAAAATAGGACTACCATGCACTGGACTGAGTTGTCAAGCACAATCACATGTTTACCAGCAAAAGTGTCAGTGGCTCAGTAGGTAGCACACTCGCCTCTGAGGCCAGGAGATCAGAGGGCTGTGGGTTCAGTGCCCACATCTGGCACTTGGGTTCCCAGTACTGACACTGTAGTATAGCATGAGAGGGGTGCTGCACTTCTGAGGTGCCGTCTTTCGGATGAGACGTTAAACTGAGGTCCCATCTGCCTGGATTGGTGGTAGTTCGGGTGGATATTAAAGATCCCATGGCACTTATCGAAAAGAGTAAGGGAAATACCCCAGTGTCCTGGCCAAATTTCCCTCATTCACTAAAAATACCACCAACAGCTTAATCTGATTCAAGGTCAGTTGGCATTCATCTGCAACCTCCTCCCCCAGGTCTTGCCTGAAAATAGGCAGGATTTGTCTAGTGCACTTACCCAGTCAACAAAAACTAAATAAAATAAAATAAATAAATAAAAAGGAACATTGTCATGGGTACCAAGTACTTCTTGTAGCCGTAGATGTATGAAAGCTAACATCACATTAGAAACCATACTGACTTCATCAATTATCAGAACTGTCATTTTTTTAAAAGCATCTCTTAATTCAGAAACAACTTCCCAAGACAATTTATGGTACTCAACAGATTTACCATGTTCAGCAGGAAGCATAAAAAGTCTATGTAACGTAACACCACCAATGTTATATGCAGCTAAACCAGTTGGTGCTGCAACAGCACATGAAATTGCTGAACCAGTCTGTCTCCTAATATTAGCACAGATTGCATTATCATAAAACTTTTACCTGTACCAGCTGGTCTGCTAACATACATATTAAGAGATTCATACATATCACAATTACATGTTTTCAGTTCATGCCTTATTTCATGAGCTACATACTCAGTAATAATATGATACACTTTTCTTTGATCAGAATTCAACTGTGATTTCACCTGTGATAATTGTATTTATACATTATGAGTTAACTCCATAGCAGCCACCACTTCTGCCATAGTAACAGCATGCATCATTTAGATGAACAACATTGCCTAAAGCAATGTGTGATTCCTCATCTCGCATTTCTTGTGTCTGTAGGTGTGTCACAATCTATAGCTACCCTACATTGTGCTTCTTGCTCTTTCTGTATTTCAAGTTGTTTAATATACTGTTCACACTTTGTTGACTTTAATAATTTCAAACTCGATTGGAATGCAGTTTCATATGAATTATAATTTTCTTTCAAGTCGTACCCTGTTCTCGGTTTAAACAACAACAGTAGAGCATAATAGTAATGCTCTTTCTTTTTAGGAGTCTTCACAGATAATTTCATATGATCAATAAGCAATGGTTTCTGTCTTTTGACAAGACAACCATGGACTCCCTCCACTTTATATGCCCCTTTCTCATGATTTTCCTTCGTATCATGTTTGAAATCATACCATAGACAAATGTCAAACAAACAAGATTTGTCTAGTGCTGTATGTCTCTGAGGGTAGTAAGTATCAATAAGGTTATTTCTAAGACTATTAGTTGATGTTGGGCTCCTTGCTGCTAGAGATTCTGTTTGATTATACATCTTAAGAACATGCTTACAATTCTTGTAATTTATATCTAAATACCTAATTGCAGCTGACTTGCCATACAAGTTAGTTCCAAACAGCCGATCACTAGCCTCATAAGAGCCACACTCTCTATGAGATCTAGTCTCAGACATTTCCTCCCACATTGCCTGTAATACCGTTTGTTCATGTTTTGTTACATACCCAGCTAGTGCCATCGAATTGTCAGCAACAAATTGAACATCAACATTTGCCTGCCACAGTAACAAAATCACTGGGTTGTAATCATTAATATTTACTTCAGACTTTGAATGTGGCAGGTCATATACTCTCTTAGCAGATTTAGCTTTCAAATGGTGACGTATTGCTGAAAACAAATCATTCATTTTCGCACAAGCTGAGATCTTTCTAGGAAATCCAAATCAACATCTGTAGTACCACCAATTACCAGCTCTAACTTTCTTTTTACAGTACAAGTTACATTTGTGTACTTGAAACTGTTCTACTAGCCTTCGAAGTGTTGGACTAACCAATGCATGTGGTAGTTCACAAGTCACATACTTCTATATAAACTTTAAGATATCACTGTTGTCATCTTCACCAATTTGGGAGCATTGTTAATCCAATGCAGCATGTGGATATGTGGTGCACCTCAAGACTGGTACTCTACTCTCCAAAAATGTTGATCCACTAAACCCAAAGGATGGTTTATCTTTGAAAGTATTATTTGTAGTATTGCATGAAATCGATGATGAAAATGCCTTGACACAGATACAGGATCATTTGCACACATCTCACCAAGTGTCATTTTTGACATAGAACTCACATCTGAATTTGACCATTTCAGTAGTTCTGCTAACTCATCCCAACTATACTCTGCACAAATAAGTGTTACAAACCATGTAGGTGGTCCAAATTCCCTCAGCATGCACATAACCTCAGCATGTCTGTGAAACCAATATTCCTTTGTGCCATACGTTTGTCAAGACAGCACCTAGATTTACTTGTAGTTTGTCATCCTTTCTCACAACCCTCTCCATTAGCTGAGCAGCAGTCATTCCAACATCACTCATCATATGTAGAGTATGAGCAATGCTAGCTGACAGTTTACTTAATTCACTTTCCCACATCAAATGAAACAGATACTGAATATTCTTTCTAAAAACAGGATTTGAGCTTAAAAATCAAGATGTTCTATATTCCGCACCAGAAACTCTTAATTCTCTTGTGTCAAGATGACCTCCTACTCCAAATGGGAATAGATCTGGGAAACAATGTGCCTCTAGAGTACAATCCCAAATACTCACAGGTGTGTCCTGAACATGTGTTATCTAATATAAATCAAGATTATCAGCAACAGGGTCATGACCATGGAGTGGGTGAATTGTATACTATTCAAAAGTATGTGCACCTGTAATAGTATCTGACTTTTCAAGCATGGCATTTTTACATATATCTATGTTGTCATACTGTAGAGTATTAGCTAAACTATCAATATCAATATCAGCATACCATTCATTATGTGTCTTTAAGAAATGCAATGCATGTTTAACATTTTCTATATTTACCACATCTTGCCGGATCGTCTTATCTTTTAGTGGTACACCATTGACAAGTATAACAAGGCTATTTTCCTGGTTTAATGTTCATATGTTTTCTTACAATGGCAATGGTAAATTCATTATGTATCCCTTTAGAGATTGTATCAGTTCACTGTTTAGCAGTTGTTTCCATTTTGTATTTAAACATACTATGATTTGAAATGGCCGAATCGCCTGTATTAACATTTTCTCAAACATGTTTAACTGTGTTAGCACAAGTGGCACAGGTGCAACATACATATTATTCATGGCTGTGTGTTAGCACAAGTGGCACAGGTGCAACATACATATTATTCATGGCTGAATGTGTCGGTAGATTGTCACTACTTATCTTCTAATAACAATATCTACATAGGTTAACAATTCCCACACAAGACTCATCATGTCTAACTAGGTAAAATGCAAATAACCTAGCCCATGTGTCATTCCATGTTATGGCATTTTCGATATCAATCTTTACTGTTTGTGATGTATAAAAAGTATTTCACAAGAAACGCAAGTAATATCAAACTTCTCTTGTTGTTTTAACTCAAACCTAGCTATTTCACGTCCATACAGATTTATAACTGACCTTCATTTACATTTTCAGACATGCAAAAATCAATTTCAAGATTACTATCACAAAAGTCATTTGAAGAATCAAATTTTTTTAGAATATGCTTGGCTAACAAATGAGCATCAGACAAGTCTCCATTTTCAAGACATGCACTAAGCTTACTCAAACTATTCTGCAATGATCTAACATCATATATTTTATGAACAAGACAACACATTCCACTGTGATGTACAGCTAACAACCTCCTATGATGAAAATAGCTTTCACATACACCAGTATGTAGACATGCAAGAGAATGTCCCATCAATGTTGTAAAAGAACGTATACGGCAATTATCTATATTTTTTAAGAGCTGCAATCTCTTTTTATATGTATTTCCCACAAATTCACAAAGCTCACTGTTTACAACTCAACATAGGTCTACCACCGTCTCTCACATCATGTGTTGCTTGACTGACACCAGTCTCAGGTACAATTACTCTAAGCACTGAATGCTCAGTACTATCTTTGTCCGGCACTAACTGTTTCTACGCCTGTGTGGAGTAAGTGTTTTCCAAAAAAAAAGCCTCTGCTTGCTGAGTCTGTAGCCACTTTCCACCAAACACAGCAGTAAATGTACTCCTGTCCAGTGTTACATGTTTTTCTATCTGTGTCTTAAGATTATTAACACAGTCAGGAAGTAGCTCAGTAGAATGCCACAGCTTCTTTTGTATGTGTTTTCTAACAGTTAAAAGCATTATTACAAGTCTCCGTACCCATGCTCACAGCTTAACTAGTACTACCCTATTCTTAACCTTTTCCCCTTTCTTCCTCAACACAGCAGAATGCATTTATTTATCTTAGCCTTTTCTGCAACATTCCTGAAGTACAATTTTCTTCTATCATGCACATGTTCCCATAATATACATCTTTCTATCACTACTTTCTAACTCCATGAACTTGTATGTTGTACTGTTTCACACTGTTTATCACTCACAGTACTAACAACAGAATTATTAACAACATTTGAACTTGTAATGGCTCAGACTTTATAAGTTGAAGAAACAGTTTGACTTTGTGTTTCTTTATTCTTAGTGTGCTGCTGTCCTAGTTTTTTAAAATAATGTATATGGTTTCTTTTTTCCTTGTTGTTGTATCCTTAACATATTGATCTGTTTTTCCAATGTGGTGTTCATGTAGTTTTTTTCCTTGAAATTTGATGTTTTGGTGGCATATTTATTTCAGTTCAAAAGCTTCCCATGAGTATCCTGTATAAAAACAAATACACACAAATAAATATTTATGAATAGATGCAGAACACACATTATTGTACCACAGATATATATGAACATTTTTAACAAAAATACTTATTTGTACAGTGACAACAGATGTTGTTTATTTCATATAACTGACTCGTACTATACTTAAAAAATCTCTAATGCGACAGACAACAAAAAATGAGACATATAACATGCAGTCTACATAGTATACAACACAACTATCATTTATTAAAAACAACTTTACTGTATAGTACTACTGTGCTATTACATGAAGCTGTCATTTAACAAACACACATAGTATGGTGACATTCCTAAGTATTTGACTGCATGGCATAGTCTGAGTCATGTATATTGATAAATGACATCTGTGTGACATTAAACAAGTACAAATAAAGATACGACACAGACAACTACCTATGTTGTACAATAAAAGATATATGTAATATATGAAACATCTGATGTATTGTGAATAGAAATATGTCATATACTACTCTGTTACTGTATCATATAACACAGATATCATATATGACAGATAATATGTCGTATTTTATTTACTACTTGATATACATACAACAAAAAACATAATGTTTAGTAAAGCCTGCCTTACCATGTAAAACTTAGAGCTTATACTATGTGACACATCACTCAAATTAATAACTGTTTCATATATTTGTAAGTAGTTACAATATATAACACAGTTGCATTTTTTATGTTACAGATGTATTGTACAGTTCATAGTATTTCAACAATACAACACAATTGTTAAAGAAATAAAAAATGTGTCGTACAGTAGTTAGCACTTTCACAATATGCCACATCTCTCTTTAATATGACAGCTGTGTTATACATTAATATGAGACAGCAGTGTGATATACTGCAATGTCCCGGATGCCCCCCCACCCACAAAAGACGAACCACTTGTATGTTGTTGTGCTCAGATTGACAACTAATTTATTGTATATCATAATTTCATTTACGATTCCCATCATCATTTTTATTATTGTCTCTTCCACAATTTTATTTGTATTGCATCCAAATATCAATCTCTGATCATCCCTCTTTCTTCCTCTTCTTCTCGCTTCCTCAGGTGAAAACCTGGGTACCTTCTTCTTCTTTTTTTCTGGTAGGTAACGGTGGGAACCAAGGCCGATTTTCTACTTCAGTTTCTTCTTCTTCTCATCATATTCCTTTTTTATCCCCCTCCCACCCTTCCATCTACCTGTGGCAGTCCTAAAAACGTCCTACTGGACATCCTCTGTCATCCACCTCTGACAGACCATACCATTCCCCTCCCAATTATCCACTTCATGTTCTCTTTTGATGGGTGGGTGGGAGGTAATAAAACTTCAGCAAAAATGGCTGAACCACCACTGTGCTGCCCCTTATGTACCCCCTTTTTGCCCCTCCCCTTCCTTTCTGCCTACCTATTGTCCAGGCTCCCTGTCCCTCCCCCCACCTTTCCCCTTCCCTCTCTGAGCAAACCATCTTTAACTTAAGGGGAGGAGGGGTGCACCAGGACAACTTGGTCTGCCCCTTAAAGGGCAAACTCCATTGTGTTTACACTATGCGATACACATGTCATTTATTCAAGAAAACTCTGTCATGTAATACTTACTACTTACATGATATATAATATATTTCTAAAATAAACCACAGGAATGTAACATACTACTTACTATTCACACAATGCCACACAGCTATACTTAATAAATACATTTACTTGGAAATACTACAAAACCCATAATGCAGTGAGTAGTTACACTGTCATACTAAAAACAGCGATGTATCTAAACGAACACATTACTGCCAGTGAGCACTTCCTCCCTATCTCTACTATGACTCCCTTGCTACATATAATCAGGTACAAAATCAGACCTTCATAAAATAAACAGTAGGAATTGTAAGGAAAATATGTATATGGGATGTTTGGAAATGTTACTATACAATCACGGAGCATCACTGAACATACCTGCTGGCCCACTAAGCTCCTTTTCTGCAGACGCATGTCTATGAATACATTCATCAAGTCATGCCATGACCAGTAACAGCGAAACAATACATAAGCGGAACTTTGTACATTTACCTCCTTATAACCATATGTTAATAAAAACATGACTGACAACATTGTTGACATACACGGTATTACAATACTAAACACAATCGTGTCCTATCTCCGTATTTACTATACAGTTATATTTTGTATACTGATGTTCGGTGTAACATAATCTTCTAAATATATAAACAAACATATAGTTATATTTAACACCTAACAAGAGTTACATACTGTGACTCAGTCAAGCCACAACAAAACATTTACTGTATTAACATATTTATGATATGCTCACTAATAAGCCTGCATTTGCCTGTAACATTAACTATTAGTATGTTTGCTAATCTCTTAAAAGTAACTGCAACATAGACCTTACCTGATCAGATGTGACTGACAGTTGTGGTCTGCATAGCAACACAGCACAGTTATGAACTGTATATCAGCCAATGAAATAATACCTGATATGCCACCTCTTGACATCACCCAATCAGCACACTATGTGAAACTATTAACATAACTGATAGCAACAGCCAATAAACAAGCATCACCCATTGACCAATCACCTGACAATAAATTAATTATACCTAGCAACAACTAACAGTTGTAAATGACAGTTTGAGATGACATCATATCATGACATCTGATGTTATTCAAATTGTAACTACTATAAGCACAACCAATCACAGCAATGATTAACCTAACAGAACACAACTAATTATACAAAGACAGTGCTGTCTTGAATTCACCACAGATTAATTGACTTATGGACATGGAAAGCACTTGTAAATCAGTATGGATTGTGGGCAGCTCACTGGTTAGGCGTGAAAATGAATTTGCCAGGCAGAGCCACTTTTCCAGCAACTTAGGTATAAACAGTTTTACCATTAAATGGTTTGGTAACGGAGGCATGAGGTGGCATCAATTACTACCTACATTGCAACATCTAAAACTGTCACATTCCACACCTGATATTGTTCCAGATCCCCCCTTTTTCCACAAAAGAGACCACACACTCCATATTGTAGGTTTGGCTGCTCAGTCGACAAAGCCTTCTATTATTATTCCACTAAAAGTATAACTATATACATTTTTACAATATTGAGTTCCTTCTACACCTTTCTTATGTTCACATTTTTTCCAATCCTTTTATTACAAGCTTTGATTTCTTTTTGTCTTCTCTTCCCTGGTGTCGAAAACCCGAGGTGGTCTTGTTCCACTCCTTCCTGGGTGTAAACCCGAGCTGGTCTTATACTCTCCTTCTTTCCTGGGCAGGTCCAATTCCTGCTCCCCCTTTATTGTCCACTTAACCAGGTGTCCATACCTTTCTTTTCCGGTTTCTGCTCCCCCTTATGTTTTTTTCTAACCCCCCATCTTGCTTTTTCTCTTTTTCTTATCCAGTCTTTCCTTCCAACCTTCCCTTTCTTCCTCTTGCCTTTTTCCAGGGTGGTGGGTGGGTCTAAAAAATACTCACCTAAGAACCTAGCAGAAAGTGGCAGAGCCCCACTGTGTTGCCCTTTTTAAACCTCCTTTGCTTCACCCTTCCCTGGACTATCCCTCTTCTTATTGGTCCTTCTTACACACCTACTTTCTGACAATGTCATGAGGCCGTCCCCCTTTCTATGACCTCACTCCCCTCCCCTCCTCTCCTTATGCCCTCCCCTCCTTTCTTTTCTTCACCCCCCCTTTCCTGTTACAGTGCCAGTCTCTTTTTAGGGTCAAGGAGGAAGGGCCTGAACAATGGAGGTTGCCCTTATGGCAAACCCATTTTGTTCCAGATCCCCTTTTTCCACAAAAGAGACCACACACTCCATATTGTAGTTTGGCTGCTCAGTCGGCAAAGCCTTTTATTATTATTCCACTAAAAGTATAACTATATACATTTTACAATATTGAGTTCCTTCTACTCCTTTCTTATGTCCACATTTATTCCAATCCTTTATTACAAGCTTTGATTTCTTTTGTCTTCTCTCCCTGGGCATCGAAAACCCAAGGAAGTCTTGTTCCACTCCTTCCCGGTGTAAACCCGAGCTGGTCTTACTCTCTCCTTCTTTTTTGGGCAGGTCCAATTCCTGCTCCTTATTGTCCACTTACCCGGTGTCCATCATCCTTCTTTCCGGTTTCTGCTCCTTATGTTCTTTCTAACCCCATCTTGCTTTTTCTCTTTTTCTTATCCAGTCTTTCCTTCCAACCTTCCATTAGCTTGCCTCCAGCTTGCGTTGGATGGCAAGCTTCTTCCCTCTCCCTCCCCCCACTATCCATGACCCTCCCTTCTTTAACCACTGATCTATGCCCCTCCCCAGTTCCGTGATAAATATGTGATTTCCCATCTGGGATAGGTGCACCCTATCGGCCCTATATAGCCCATGTATCCCCTCTTCTATCTCCTCATGCTTAATGGCAGCTCCTCCATTCTTTCCCATAAACCTTCCCACCCTACTGTTCATTCATCTCCTCACTTTCTCTATGGCCATATGCTGTCTGGCTTGCCTCCACACCCTCCGTGGAATCATTTCGGACAATATAATTGTTATTCCTGGCCACCATGCTCTCATCACCATAACATCTCTCTGTATATTGTTAAAAATTTCTAACCACGGGCCATGTCCTAGGTCATTCCCGCTCAAGTGTAGTATAAGGAGGTCCAGTGCCTTGTTGTTCTTCCTCATCTCTAGGAGTAAGGGAAGGAGCTGTCCCCATCGCATTCCATGTATTCCCTTCCACAGGATCCTTATTTCATCATGATCAAACCCCAGCTGCTTTCCACCTATCTTCTGTGCTGCCTTCCTTTCTGCCTAGTAGATGTGTGAGTGTCCCACCATCTATATGACCTTCCTTTTCCTCATTTCTATAAGAACAATAAGCAACAGTGAAGCAGCAATCCTCATTGAACAGCCCCCCCTTTTATTTTATTTTTATTTTTTTAAAAAACTCTTTTCCTGTAGGGGTGACAAGATTGCAACAGGTTAATGCACTGTATTTATAATGTATTTCTTGTAGCAGCCTTATGACCACCGCCCTATGGCTTTTATGTCCCCCTCCTTTTCCTTGAGTTGCCACCTCAGATGCTGCCCCAATCCTGAAAGAATGTGAGGAAAACCTGTCTGGGTTTTTTCCCAATTCTTTTACGCTTCGCTTTAATACTCCTGAAATTTGACTTCCTTTTACCACTTTTCCATCCCTGTGTATAAACAACGGGCCTTCTTTTCCCAGTCTGATCCTGAGATAACTACGCATCAGCTGGCAGGGGCACAGGACCGGGTTTTTACTGGGTTCCATGTTTACCCTATGACCTTTTCCTGTCTGATCTGTCTTTGAGCTCGCAATTTCGAGGCAGAACTATTTACCTGTCCATTGCATATCCTCATATTGCAGCCCCTTACCTGGCGAAGGTGTACTTGGCCCTACCACTTCTGACACCCTGAATGCTCTCCTTATGTAGCACTGCAAACAGTGCTTTAAATAGCATTGTTTCGTATGGAGTGTAGCAAATTTTTGCCAGATTCTCTTGAATCATTTCCAACAAGTGTTCTGAGACTGGTTCTCTACTATCCCTTCCCCGCCCTTTTAACCGTTGCCATCCCATCATCATCCTTCTTACCAGAATACTGTTGCAGGGCTCCCCCCAATCTTTCATTCTGCAGACCCATCCTATAGCCGCTAGCTGTACCCTAACTGTAGCATAGGCCATTCCTTCTTCCCAGCTTGCCACCACAAACCTCCCCACCTGTTCCTCTGTAACTGACCCACTTACCTCCATGGTGTGGCGAGTTCTGAATGCTTGGAAAACTCTCCAGGAGCTTTCGTAAGCTTTTAAAGTGTTGTCTGCCGAAGAGCTTCAAAAGAGATGAGCTGCTCCTTCCAGCCAATCTCCCATAGTTCCTCTGGGATCTTTTCTCCCGTTGGCTGTGCATTGGGAGCTAGTACCCGAAATCTCGCCATCTGTAACTGGGGAAAGGCTGTCAACAATAGAGTTCTTTTTGCCTGGCCCTGAAACTCATCTTCAACCCTTGTAATACTAGCTGCCGCAGGATGCGAAGTAGTAGAACTGACCTTGACCCCCTTTTTTTCAGTGCATCGACTACTGCCTTATTGTCGCACTAGAATGTGACCCTCTGGTTCTGTAGCCATGCCCCCCAGGTTTTCATCACCGCCCAAATCGTAAAAATCTCTAAAAAGGTGATGTCCTTTGTCAGTTCTCCCTCTACCCATTCTTTCAGCCAAGGTTCGGCCATCCACCTCCCTTTGAAGTAGGCTCCAAACCCATGAACCCCTGAAGCGTCTGTGAAAAAGTTCTAAGTCCGTATTGTATAGCCATTCCTCCTGCCAAATGGCTATCTCATTGTGTGTTTTTATGAACAGTTCCCAAATTTTTATATCTTCCTTAATTTCTCTCCCTAATGAGACCCAATGATATGGCTTTGTTCCCCCCCTCATCATGGCCCTAGCCAGACATCGTGTAAACACGTGTCCTGGCCCCATTGCTCTACACGCAAAATTCAAGTGACCCATTAACCTTTGGCTGGTAATCAGGGGCACCTGCTTCTTTTTTCCTATCTCTAATAACATCCCCTTTAATTTAATTATCTTTTGGCTTGGCAGGAGAACAAAACCTGCTCTGCATCCACCTCTATGCCTAGGAATTCCAAACACCTGCTGGGGCCCTTCATTTTCTCCCTTGCTAATGGCACCCCGAGCTCACCGCACAACTCTTGGAAATCCTCTAGCATCACCCGTACACCTCCTTCACCTTCCCCTATAAACAAAAAGTCGTCCAAATAATGGATTACCATATCGTGCCTGTACCTGTATTTGAATACCCATTGTAGCCATGTGTTAAACTTTTCAAAAGTGGAGCATGCCACTAAACAACCCATTGGCATGGTTTTATCAAAATAATACTCCCCGTCTATCTGAAAACTCAACAGTTCCCAATCCTCTCTGTGGACTAGAAGCAGTCTGAATGCAGACTTGATGTCTGTCTTTGCTAGCCACATGGTATGTCTTGCCCTGATGATATCTACCACATCTTCCAAGGTCCCATAGGTCACCCTACTATCCTCTTCTGAAATGTGGTCATTGACCGATTCTTTTTCTGGATAGGATAGGTGGTGTATCACCCTATATTCTCCCACCTGCTTTTTGGGGACCAGGCCCAGTGGAGAGACCCGTAGGTGCTGGAAAGGGAGTTCTTTAAAGGGGCCCTCTATGCTACCTGCTTCCTTTTCAGTCCCAATTTTCTTCCTCAGCAGAGCTTCCCTGCCTTTAATAGATTTTAAGTTTTTAGCTCATGTTCTGAATCTTCCCCCTTTGTAATATAGGCTAAAGCCTTTGTGAAAACCTTCTACTAACTCCAACCCCGCCTTCTCATTGGGGTACCCTTTTAACTATCATTCCATTACTTCCACTCTAATTGGTGTTTTTGCTAACTGGAAATGACCTGCTTTACTTTCCCCCATGGTACCCTCTTCCGGCTGTATATCCTCTGTATATCCTCTACCTCTCCCTGTGTTTTCTCCCTGCGCTCCCCTGTGGCCCCCACAAAAGGACAAGTTACCTTGACCTCCCCCGGAACTGGCCTCCTCCTGCTACTGTCATAGTTTCCCACCATAGGTCATTATGTCTTGAATCTCATCTACAATCCTCCCCATAATTAGCCATCCACGTCCTGAACTTCTCATCATATTGTAACCAATTCGTGCCCCCCATCATCTTATATGCATTTCTTATTATCAGTGAATACGCTAACAGGGGAATGCCCAATTCTGGCTTCTTTTCTTGCGCTATAACACTGAAATATGTGACACCCAAAGTCCATGCTTCCCATGATTTTCCTTTATATGTGAGCCCTTTCTGTTCCTTCCCCTTTTTGACCAGCACTACTACGGCCGCCAATTCTTTTTTACTGAAACTCTCCTTTTCTTCATATAGCTCTGCTGTTTTCTTGTCTACCAGGGCAAATATATCAACAAATTCTCCTTTCCAGATTTTTTCTTTTGTTGCTAATGGCACATGATCTCCTATCCTTACCCCTTCACCCCATTTTATCTGCCCTAACCTTTCTTTTTCCCCCTCCTCCATCTGTTTAGTAGCCTCTTAGCTTTTTTCCAACTCCCCCAGTACTTTTTGTAATTTCTTAATGCCATCTCCCCCATACCTAATAATAACTGCTCCACATATTCTTTCTACACTGTACCTGGTTCTCTGTGTGGCTCCTTTGGTGCTCCAACTGCCGCCTTGCCTCCTGTTTCCATTGCTTCCCATGTGCTGTTCTTTGGGGTTTGTGGCTATCATCAACCATTGGCTCCATCGTCCCTCCACCTGGCTATGTTATCCCTAACCAGTTGGATTCAGGTGTGGAAATGCTGGGTCCCAGTCCCGGCTGTGACCTAGCCTCTTGCCTTGGATTTGGTTCCAGTTCAGGCATCGGCCTCTCCGGACTGGGTGCAGGCACCGGGTCTGGGATTGCTTGGGTTATCTGGCACCACCCAGGAGAACTTGAGTCCAGGACTTTATGGGCCCTGTCCACCAGTTCCATAATCATTTTCATTGCATCCATCTTCATTTGTCTGGATCCCCACATGTTCATTGTTTCTCTGCGTCCTGCTCATGGAAGAAATAAACATTGTTATTCAAACCGTTGACCTTTTGTTATTATTTTTTTTATAAACTGTCACCCTGTGATCCCATCATCCTTTGTTAGTGACGTCCTTTGCTCTGTTCATCTCCTACCCACCCCTCCACCTTCCCGTTCGAAGATGTCCTTCCCCATCCTCTTGGATATCTCCCCCCTTTTTTTTTTTTGCATCCCCACCCGGGGTGGTATTCAACTTAACAAGGCCCTTCCTGCTGGCCTCGCAGCGTGGATTGTTCAATGAAGGCAGCTCCTTCCCCCCCTTTAACAATGCCCTTCTTTCCACCATGTGCTCCTCTTTCGATCCTCCTAAAACGTCATCCCTCCTTTGGCATTTGATCCCTTGTTTGCATCATTAAACACACCCTGATTCCTTCCTTTTATATATATATATTTTTTTTTAAAAACCCTCTTTTTTTTTTTTCCTTTTTTTTTGCGTGCGCCTTTTCATGTTAGTTTCCCCTTGTTTATTCTTTCCTTCTGGCCCCTCATGCTCGCTTTCTGCGCTCCCAGGTGGTCTTGTTTCCTTATTTCCTTTGCTCGGCTTCCCTTTGCAACTCCTTATTCTTGTTCGTCCCATTTTCGGCCAAAGGCTTGTTAGCCTTCCCTGCTTTTCCCTTTTGTTGAAAAATTGTGTGCTTCTTGAGTTAAAATGCTGTATCCACCCTTACCTTATTGGAACCCCTCCCCCACCCCACACCCTCTGCTACCTTCCATGTGGCTTTCCTAGGCCGCTCATCCTGTTTGGCCCTTTAACAGGGTCCAGTGCATGCCACATGGCTTTCCTAGGCCGCGAGTCCAGTATTCTCCTTTTCCTCCTTATGTCCCTCTTCCGGCCCTCCATTCCCCGGTTCGCCATCCGCTTTCACAGCCCTTGCCTTCCCTGTTTGCTCTCGACCTTCCCTTCCCCCCCACACCAAACAATCCCTATCTTGCGTGCTTTCCACTTTATGTTCCTCTGTTCCAACTCCTTTCCTCGCTACCTCTTCCTCGTTGACCACGCTTCTTATCCCTCGCTCTCTTGCTCTTTTTAAAAACTGGTCTGCAAATTCCCAACTCGTGATCACTCATAATTCTCTTTCTGGTCCTTAGCTCTCTAAAAAGCAATCCCCCCTTTGCTCGTATCACTCGGACGCGCTGTGTTGCTCTCTGAGCCACCAGCTCTATCTCCCTCCCTGATGCCGCTCCTACTACCAGTACAAAACGTGCTGCTCACTCAATTTTGGGCCATGTTCTGACCCTTTGCTTTTACAACCAGTTGCACACAAACGCTCCTTCTTTTTACTCTGACCCATGAGGAGAATGCACCGCTTACTCCGCTTTCATAGCATCTGCCTCCAGCTCAAAAAACCTTCTTATTTTCTATCACTGAGACATGCCATAATAAATATGTCCTCAACTGTTGTTTCTCTCATATTCTACAGTTCCCTTGTGAGCTTTAAACTCACAACCTTATAGCACAGAGTCAGACAGCCATTCTGTTAATCTACAAGCTCTATTCTTACTTTTTTTTTTAATTCTGCATTTTTTTTATTTTTTGACAAGAATTCAACAAATTGCCCTTTTCTTACCTTCTCTTAGGAACTCTTTCCGACTGATGTGCTAGGCTCTAAAAAATACTCACCTAAGAACCTAGCAGAAAGTGGCAGAGCCCTACTGTGTTGCCCTTTTTAAACCTCCTTTGCTCCGTCCCTCCCTGGACTATCCCTTTTCTTATTGGTCCTTCTTACCCACCTACTTTCTGACAACCTCATGACCTCATGAGGCCATCCCCTTTTCTATGACCTCACTCCCTTCCCCTCCTTATGCCTTCCCCTTCCTTTCTTTTCTTTTCTTCACCCACCCCCCCTTTCCTGTTACAGTGTCAGTCTCTTTTTAGGGTCAAAAGGAGGAAGGGGCCTGGAACAATGGAGGTTACCCTTTATGGCAACCCATTTTATTATAACCGATCTTGGAGGTAATGATTTAGGATACAGAAAGGGACTAGATCTAATATTACTAGCTAAATCAGATTTAGTCGTAATAATGACCATGTTTCCAAACAGCGTTATTATGTATTCTGATGTTATAGCACAGAGAACTTGGAGAGGACAAAGCAATACTCCTGGGATCAAAAAAACTTGCAAACAAGTGAATGTTCAAATTGGAAGTTTTCTTAATGACCGTGGAATGAAAGTGATAAGACACAGTACGATAAGGCATTCACATGAATGGATGTTCTTACAGATGGTATTCACTAATCACTCAGTGGAAATGAAATCTTCCTCAGAGTTTTTCAACATGTTTTACAACAACTGTAGTTGCGATGTACAAAGCACGACATAGCTGTCACATAATAAACAAAACAGTTCTTTTCAGAACCAACTTTATTACACCACTAATAACAGAAAAAATTTTAAAACATCATACCAAGTTCCCACCCACTCATCTTTATTATGATACAAAACAAAAAACTAGTGACGACAACATGCAGGCACCACTATACAATAGTTCCTCATACATTCAGTCTAACTAGTAACTCAATACAGTACATAACATAACACAACCATAACATTTTAATACAAGAATACCTACAACACAACTACAATCATTACACAGTGTGTCTATATGACTGACATGTGTGTGTAGGAGACACAAAAGTACTGTAACACATACAGTAGAATACATATAAAAATCCTTTAGATATCGCAACTGCTACAATAGCTACAAGATAAACGCATAAGAAACATCTTTTTTTTTCACTTTATCATCATTTACTTTATATAAACAACCAAGCGAGGACAGCACCAACCAGAAACCATTCCATTATTCAATTTACATTTACTGCCTTCCACATTATCAACCAATAGCATTTCACAAACACGGCACAATCAAATCTTGTGCACAGCACATGCACATTATCTCATAATGCATCTGTCAACAGTCACTATCTCACATCATTTCTTTCAACAACTACTATGGCCAACAGCTCTTCATCATCACAGATATTCAACTCTACAAATGTCACTGCCCTACTACCTGAGGAAAATAACATTCCTCAACTTCAACAATTGTTAATAAACCCTATTTCATCACTTCAGACAGACATTTTATGGTCAGAAATACATTTTTTTTCCAATTGTTTAACCAGAAGTGGCACACTAAGCTGAAAGCTTGTTTACAGGTGCAACCTGGGAGCACAGGGAAGTTAATTGATTTGCTCAGGGTCACACAGTATGCAAGTGGGAGATGTGGGATTCAAACCCAGGTCTCCAGATTTGTAGCTCAGAGCCTTACACCACTGCTCTCTCTCTCTCTCTCTCTCTCTCTCTATATATATATATATATATCTATGGATATAGATATATATATATAGATGACATTCAACAATGGAAACTATTTGTATCATCACACGATGTAATAATTGGAACCAGAAATGGACAACCTATATACAACACAGAGGAAATACCAGAACCAGAATATGACAACTAGGTACTGTTAACTGTTAACTGTTAACTCCAAACCACACTTCTCCTCCCCACCCACCCACAACATCAAAATTCACACAGAAATAGTTCAAAATCCACACTGTACTTAGTGTCTACACCACTGAAATCATAACAGTGCTATAGTATACAAACACAAATCACGAGTGATGACAACACACACTAACACTATACGACAATTATGCCGGTCCATTATTTAACTATACCTGATATACACAGAACAGCAGAGTCATACTGTAACACCTCTACATGCCATAGCTGTTGTATATTGTAAACAGCTGTGTCTTATAGTAAAAACATACACTTTCTCTTCAAACCACACTTACCCCTTCCTCCCCACAACATCACAACTCACACAAAACAGAAAAAGTACAAAACACAAGTGGTGCTTACTTGTTCCACTATCAAATCATAACAGATATATATCTATATGAACACAAATCAACTTTTTTTGCCACCCGATAACTTAAAAAATATGAGGCTTTTAAATCTGAAACTCTCAGGTTTGATAAAGTTTGGTCTAAGGTGTGTGCTTTTGTGGTTTTTAGGTCTCATTGTAAAGTGATTTTTTATAATTAAATAAAAAAGTTACATTTTTGAGCATGTGCAGTTGAATAAATAAATGTTCTAGTCATAACTTTATTTTTGCAAATGTGTATGTCTTGACTATACAACACAGTTATTTATAATATACAACAGCTATGGTATATAGAGGAATTACAGTACGACTCTGCTGTTCTGTGTATGTCAGGTACAGTTAAATATAATGGAAAGGTATAATTATCAAAAAGTGTTACTGTGTGTTGTCGTCACTCGTGATTTGTGTTCATATACTGTTGTGCTGTTATGATTTCGATGGTGGAACCACTAAGTACTGCGTGTGTTTTGTACTATTTCTGTGTAAATGTTTATGCTGTGGGTGGGGAAAGCAAGTGTGGTTTGAAGTTAACAGCAGCTAGTGGTAATTTAATTGTATGTTGTCATCACTCATGACTTAAAATTTTCAAAAAACTGGATTTTTGTGTTTTTTTGCATCTCTGTAACTTTGCCTCCCTTGAACCGATTTACAGGAAATTTACAGGATCAAGAGATCCTGGCACCGAGGATATGATTTCCAAATTTAATATTAATCGGTTGAATGAAGGCAAAGTTATTAAGGTGCAGAAATTTGGGTTTGACATAGAAGTGCTTACTCTTACGCAACCCTAACATATACAGTAGATGTGACCATGCCTGAATAATATAATATTATATATATATATATATATATATACACACACACATACACACACACGTCTTTCAGACACTCAGTAGGTGTACAGATTGTTAACACAACTTGACACCAGCACCAGCAGAGAATGTGGAAAAAGGAGAAGACAGGTTCTCAATGACTCCTCTGGGGGTCCGCAAAGGGGTAAACCTGTGACTTCTGCTCACAAATGTTTTTAATATCAATCTATTATTAATGTCTAAAGTACTTGCATAGGCTTAGGTTTGATTAAGTTAAACATATTTATAACTCTGCAGTTTCTTATTCTTATATTTATAGTATGTGCAACATGTCCTAAATGTAAATTCTGTAACAGGGAGCAAGATATTTAACTCTACTGGAGTATAAAACACAGACAGGAATAAGTAGAAATGGTCCAAGGTACTGAAAGACAGAAATGGGTTATTAGAACTATGATTTTATCCTCTAATTCACATTGTTTCCCCTTAGCTAATCAGTAGGGCATGCTATTAAAAGAAGCAGAGTTTTGCAAAAACTAATTAATAATAAGATAGATATAGCCCTAATACAAGAGACACACTTGCCTGAGATAGAAGCACAGAAGCTAGCCAGATGGTGGGCTGGCCAAGAATTCCACAATTTTTATAATATCAACAAGAGGGGAGTATCAGTACTGATTAGGAAAAACATTACATTTATGTTAAAAAAAACAACTAAAAGTTACAGAAGGCAAATGGCTAATAATATACATTGCCTTAAATGGCAAGGAAACTGTAATCTGTAAATTCTATGGTTCCACAGATTCCTACTTAAACTTTTCCCATAAAATATCTAACAAGATTAAAGCTTTTGCAAATGGCAATATAATTATGGGAGGAGTCTTCAACTTGACCCTTGATCCTTTTTTGAACTGAAGTAAGATAGCTAATAGACTGGAGAAACAAAGAATGAGGGAAGCATTACTCCAACTGGTTAAAGGTAATGCTTTAACTTATTTGTTCCCATAGACACCATATGGCGTCAGAACCACTCATTGCTGGATCTGACCCAAAATGGCCACTGGGAGCACATGAGTTAAGCAACACCTAGAGAGTCCTAAACTCCACAAATAAAGACTTTGGCCCCAATATTCAGAACTGCGCCAGGCAATGGCACAAGTGGTGGTGCAGTGCAACTGAGTTGCACTGGTGCAACTCAGGGATATATTTAAAAGAGATGAGCCATGGCGCATCTCCTCTGAATATATCAGGTAATGCGCACATCCCCCCCCAGTCAGGGCTGAATACCAGGAATGGGAACTGCACCAGTGCAACAGAGTTAAGCTGTGTGCTAATTCTTGATATTCAGCCAGCAGTATGCAAATGGACCATAATACATGCAAGGTGCAAATGGGGTCATTTGCATGTCATTATGGCCCCATGTGCATGTGTTGTGCAGGGCAGGCCAGTGAAATTCAGATGGCACCCTGCACAGCATCTGGTGCTCCCAGAGGGGGTCTAGTGGAAACCCCCTCCCTTCCAGTAGCCCCGATCACCGAGAAATAAATGTGTAATAATTCCCTGGTAGTTTAGTGGAACCCCCTACCCTGCCCCTAGCTGTGATCACTGAGAAATACATTATTAATAATTCCCTGATAGTCTAGTGGCACCCCCTCCCTCCTCGTAGCCCCAATCACAGAGAAATAAATGTACAAGAATTCCCTGGTAGTCTTGTGGTACCCCCTACCCCCCCATAGCTCTGATTGCTGAAAAATAAATGTTTAATAATTCCCTGGTAGTCTAGTGGAACCCCCATCCCTCCTGGAACACAGATCGCCTGTAAATCCAGTGGCAATACATCACTGGTGGTCCAGTGGCACCCCCACCTCCCCACTCATACAGGACCCCCTGCCCACCCAGCTTCCTCCTTCCCATCATCGGTGGGCAGCAGCAAACCCACCTGCATACCTCTGTGGCTGCCTACTGAATGACAGCTTACAGTACCAACTGCAAGCCCATTGGTCCACACTGTGGACCAATGGGCTTGCAGTGCATACTGTAATAGTCATTCACAAATATGTGAATGAAGTCATTCATTCACATACTTGTAAATGACTATTACAGTATGTACTGCAAGCTCATTGGTCCAAAGTGTGGACCAGTGGGCTTGCAGCTGTTACTGTAAGCTGTCATTCAGTGGGCAGTCGCAGAGGTATGCGGGTGAGTTTGTTGCTGCCCACCAATGATGGGAGGGAGCTGGGTGGGCAGGGGGTACTGCGTGGGTGGGGGGTGCCACTGGACCACCAGGGATGTATTGCCATCAGATTTATGGGTGATCAGTGCCTGGGAGGGGTGGGGTTCCACTAGACTACCAGGGATTTATTAATCATTTATTTGTTGGCAATCACAACTACAAACAGGGTGGGGGGTTCCACTAGACTACCAGGGCATTATTTCACATTTATTTCTCAGTAATCAGGGCTACGGGGAGGGAAGGGGGTCCACTAGACTACCAGGGCATTTATTATACTGTATTTTGGATGATCAGTGCTACAGGAGGGGTAGAGGTTACCACTGGACCAAACGGGACATATGTGGGTGCTTGTGCATGGTGTTGGGGGGTTAGCCACCCATGGCTGGCAGCTGCTACATTGTGCAGTGCAATACAGGAGGACACCTGTGGGTGGCAGGCACTTGAGCCATCTTTTATGGGCTCAGCTTTGAGCCCAGGTATGCAGTGCATCTCAGGGTTGTGCAGCCATATGCACTGCACATCCCAGGCTGAATATCGGGATGTGCCACATATGCATCAACACGGCCTCTGGAGATGCGCCGCATACATTATGTTTGTGCCCCGGTGCATTGGGAATTGCGCTGCACAAGTCCCTCTTTTGAATATTGCCCCAGGGCACATTTCTAGGGTTATGCTGGCACAACTTAGTTGTGCCAGGTGCAACCTCTTTGAATATCTAGCCCTTTATGTTTTATTCCATCCCACAAAACAGTTAAAGCAGAATCCATTACATATTTATTTCTAGAAACCTGTGTTAGGGGCTTGAAAATGCCACTATCCAGGAGAACACAGCTTCTGGCCACTCCTTAGTTATTTGCATGTTAGATACCAGAAATTATAGAGCGGGCCCACCCAGATGGATCCCAAATACCAGGTTACTTAATGAGCCGAACTTCAAGTTTGTTACAGAAGAGTCTAATCATTACCTCAAAACCAATACCATCCAGGACACTTCAGAATCAACTATTTGGGAAACTTGTAAGTGTTTTCTAAGAGGACCGTGTATAGGATACTCTGCAAAAAAGAAAAGAGAGAATATGTATCAAGTTTGTAAGCTGGAAAGAGAGCTTAATCCATTGAGTAAAACACATAAAAGGGATTCTGAAAAAGTCCCAAAATTTAATACCAGATATACAAAATAAAAATTCAAAATCAACAAAATTCAATATAGTTGGGCAGAAACAGTTCTTAAAAATCTCAGTCTACAATATTGGGAATCAGGGGAAAGGCATACAAAGTTATTTGCAAACAGGCGAAAGAAAAAATTAAAAAGTGCCATCACTACCTGCACTAAATCAGATGGGAATGTCACCACATACAATATCGAAATTACAGTTTCTAAAACACTATTCTAAACTATACCCTAGTGTTAATGATGTTAACACTGATGAAATAAATTCCTAATGGATATCAGCCCACCTAGACTTTCAGACACAGACATTACAAACATTAGCACTAAAATTACTAAAGAAGAAATACTTTATGTGATCAATAAGCTTCCCAAGGGAAAGGCACCAAGCACAGATGGCATTCCCTCTGGAATTGTATTCCACGTGTTCCCAAGCAATTGTATCCAAACTCTTAGATGTATTTAGAGAATATGAATTCCTACATAGCCTGCTGCAATCCATGCATGAAGTATTAATAGTAGTTATCCCCAAAAGGGACAAAAGACCTCCCAAGCTCTGCACTAATTATAGATTGATGTCATTACTAAACACAGATTACAAAATATAAGCAAAGTTTCTTAGCTTGCATCTGCAAAAAGTAATTGCTAAGCTAATAGGACCTGAATGAATGGGGTTTATTCCAGGATGACGGGGTCTGATAACATCAGAAGGATGATGTCTATCCTCTGGTCTGCAACAAAAAATAAAAAGCATGTGATGCTTCTATTGCTTAATGCTACAAAAGCCTTTGATTCCATTGATTGGAATTACCTTTCCCATATCTTGCAATACTTTAGCTTTCCTGATATCTTTATTCAATGGGCACAAATGCTCTCTAATAATTCTAAAGCAGCAATTCTTACAAATGGCATAAAATCCAATAACTTCTTCCTAAGTCGTGGGACCAGACAAGGCTGTCCATTATTGCCTGCTCTATTTGCCTTAGCAATAGAACCTCTAATTAAAAAAACTAGAAGTAACTAAAGAAATAGAGGGGCTCCAAATTGGGGGAAAAAAAGCTAGTAAATGTTTGGTATTTGCTGATGATCCAGTACTGTCTATTCAAAACCCCCAGCATTCTGCTCAGGTTATTCTGGAAATTTGGATGCATCTGGAAAATCTTCTGGGTTACTAATAAACTGGAACAAGTCAGAATTATTTCCTCTAAGCAAAGCCTGTACTGCAAATGTACTATAACAACTTAAATTGCTTATTCCCTTAATGATTACATCTGAAAAAGTGTCATATTTGGGAATAAATATCATGACCAATTTCAAAAAGTTAGTAAAACTTAATATCCAGCCTCTCTTGCTAAAACTGGAAACAGAACTGGATTCCTGGAGTAAACTTTATTTATCTCTGTGGGGGATGAATAACCAATGTGGTAAGCTTGTCAAAAATATGCTATATGCTAAATGCCTTACCAGTCAAAATTGCCAAAATATGGTTTACGAAGATTAATAGACTACTTTCAAAATTCATTTGGGAAGGTAAAAGGCCAAGGTTTAGTCTTTAAAAACTCTGGCTGCACAAAGAAACGGGGTTTGCATTGCCAACCTTTGTGCTTTACCATCATTTCTACATTCTAAATCATGTTAATTACAACCCTAGTATGCCTGGACTTTTCCGGTCCATTTATGAGAAAAACTTCTTAAGCCCAAATATGTTTACTGATTTTTATATATTTCCTTGGAAAAAAAACCCTCTTAGGAGTCACTTCATAATCCCCAAGCAATAAAAACATGTAAAGTAATGATGAAACTTAAAAAATGGAAAACCTTCCCATGTAAATTAATTCCCTTGTGGAACCCCATGATTAAATATTAAGGTAAGATGTTTAGAGCAGTTTGATTGAAGCTTAAAGGCATAGTAAACATAGAACAAATTTGGGACAAAGAAAACAATATGATCCAAGCTTTCAGTAACATCAAACAAACCTTTGGTCTAGATATATGAGATTTTTACCTTTACCTACAAATCAGACAAGCAACTTAATACCTTTTTAGAACAAACCCAGAAAATCTGAATGACCCTGAATGGGAAATGATCCTCAGAATACGGACAGATAAGGGGGCATCAGGGAGACTGTATACATTTCTCTCAAACATTGATGCAACAGGTGCCACTGACAGCTCAAGGATAAAGTGGGAAGCAGAACTGGAGGTCTCCATTAGTACTAATACCTAGGGGTGCCTATGGAATAATGCTCTTAAAAGCTCTAGAGAACTACAGTAAAGAGCAATACAGTACAAAATAATACATAATATCTACTACATTCCCTTAATCCTTTCAAAAATAATTCCTTTTGAAAAAGACATCTGCTGGAGATGCAGTCAAGATCAAGTGAAACTCTTACACATCTTGTAGTCCTGTCAAAGGATTAGTAAGATAAGGAAACAAACAATAGACCTGTGTTCACAGATCAAAGACTATGACTGCAGTTCAATGGGTGGTAGCAATTAGTCATGCCTCCTGCCAGAGCTATTTAAGTCAGCTTCCAGCAGTCTCCCTCAGATGCATTCTTTCTTTGCTGCAGCCAGAGGCTCTCCTGGAGCTCACCCCCCCCCAGTGTTTGTCTCCTGCTTTCTTTGTGCTTTGGGGGATTTCTGTTGTCTTGTGCCTCTGCCTTTCTAGGTCTGTATTTTGTTTTTGCCTCTTGGCTGCTGTTTTTTTAGCCCCCTATTCTTGCTGGGCTTCCTTCTCAGTTCCTGTGTTTGTCTCTGCTTTTGTTTCATTTTTGGGGTTCCTAGTTGTCAGCATACTGCCTTTGTCATTTTATTTTGCCTTGTGCTTATTTGGGCTCTAGAGTTACTGTGTTTCTATCTCATTTGCAATCTCTCTGCTTACCTACACTGTTTTTGTATCATTTGCAGTCTCCTGTTCATCTAAACTCCTTAATTGCTTACACCTGGCAGCCACTTCCTTATGGGTTCAGCGGTTTCATTACTCACTCCAGCAGCCCACTGCTTCCCGGTTTGATTCCCTTGTGCTACTGCATTCCATATGCCATTGCATTCTCTAACAGCATTTTCTCATTCTCTACAACTTCAGCATGCTGTCTCCTACCAGACACAGTGCTACCAGTTGCTCCCGCCTCATACTGCCTTGCTGTCCTCAGTGCTAACAGATGCACTTCACCTTATGCAGTCTCATATACTCAGTGCTAAAGGTTGCACTCCCACTGATGCAGTCTCTTAACTTACTCTATGCTAACAGTTGCACTCCTACTCATGCTGTCTATTGCCATTCTCAATTCTACCAGTTGCACTCCCAATCCTGCACTCTCAGTCACATCCCTGTCTCTCTCTACCAAGCTCAGCTCTGCCCTCTTGAAGTCCACATGTTGAGGGTGGGTCCATCATCTTGGGTGGGGTCCTCTCTTTCTACCATTAGGGTGAGAAGGTCCTCCTTTCTGGGAGAAGTCTTTGATAGTGCAGACATCGTTGGAGGCACATCCTGATGTAGCATTTTAGACTTCAACTGCCAGAGGGTGGGGCCTCCAAGTCCCAGGGGATTCTTTTAACTGCTGACAGCATCAGCAGCACCTTTGAAAGCTATTTTCCCTACAGCTGCCTAAGGTTCACCTGGTCTCCATTCTGTACCCTCCCTTGTCCTTCCTACCACTCATGGGTGGAGATTGTACAATCCCCCTGTTCTTGCCCCTCCGGGGCTTGACCTTACCCTTCCTGGGTTTGGCTTCTTATTTAGGCCTTTGCTTGGAGGCAAAGTGAGTGCCATTCAGTGGTTGTTGCTCTACTCCTCCACCAGGGGGTGGGTGGACCCCAGCAGGGTTTCCATTTAGCTGCAGAGGCCATCAGCTCACAGCACCCCCTGGCCTTCCCATTACAGGGGTAGAGTGAGAGCCCTTCCTCTAAAAATCTTCCCTTGAATTGGGTCTCTAAATTGCACTAGTGAGCCATCATTAATATCATCCCAAGCCTGGAGAGAAGGTGACCAAGGCCTTGGATCCCCAGAGGTTTCCCTCTTACAGAATTTTCTTTTCTCTCCTCTGTGCCAAAGGTTATAAATGTTAGGTAGTGCATAGAAGGCAGTCCTCCACTAATATATCTATATAGTACATGCTGACCCAGGTAGGTTTCTGCTGTTGAGTTGGGTTTGGATGGTGGCCTTCTTTCTCTTTTGCAGTTCCCTCTCTTCTTATGGAAGTCATGCTCCTTCTGATATCAATGCCAATATCATCAGTCATTCTACAATCCTGCCTATATCTGTTACAAGTCATCACTACTGCTATCAGTCTATGCTCATCCAGTTTCTGTGTTCACTACTAGTTGCTCATCCTTTTTTGGGGCTCCTTCCTAATGTACGTTTAGCCTAAAGGAATTATATTCCCGTGGTACCTCTAGGGGTGGAACCTTCCTCAAGATAGTCCTTTTGCCTTCATAGTACCCCAACAAGGTAATAGTTCCCAGCAGGACAGAGAGCGTGAATGGCCAAAGTATCTATATACCTCAGTCAATAACATAAGCATTCAAATTCTATCAGACTATCAATGAAGTTGCACAAGCATAACTCATCACTAACTTGCGGACACACATTGAAATGAAAGGCTATGAGTGCAGTTCAATGGTTGGGAGCAATTAACCACATCTCCTGCCTGAGCTATTTAAGTCAGCTTCCTGAAGTCTCCCTCAGATGCAATCTTTCTTTGCACCACCATCCTCCCCTCCTCCTCCTCCTCCAGAGGCATGCCTCTCTCTCTCCCTGGGGTTCCTTCCTAAGGCACCTTTAGCCTAAAGGAATTATATTCCTGTGGCACCTCTAGGGGTGAAACCTTCCTCAAAAGGGTTCCTTCGCCTTCACGGTACCTCAACAGTGTGGCAGTTCCCTGTGGGACAGAGAGCGTGAATGGCCAAAGTATCTGTTTACCTCAGTCAACAGCATAAGCATTCCAATTCTATCAGACTATCAATGAAGTTGCACAACCATAACTCATCGCTGACTTGGATACACACATTGAAATACTAAAGGCATCTATTCCACGTGATCCTGGGGTATGCATCCTGGGAGATTGCCAGAAGCTCCATACAATACCTAAAAAGTCCCAATATTGGCTGCTAATAGCCTTTCTAGAATTGGAAAGACTTGTCCTATCATACTGGAAAACACCCTGCATGTGCAGGGACTGGAGGGATTGGAGGACTGGATCCAAAGTATGTTCAGACTAGCCTTTAATGAAAGATTGAGCCACATTGCCTTGGACGCACTAGATTTATTTGAAGGGATATGGAATCCATTTATGAATTACATGGATAAGTTTAACTCCAGATTAACTTCTCTCTCTCTCTCTCTCCCTGTAGTTTACTTATTAGAATGGGATCTAATTTAATAATTGCTTAATGCCTATCTGTTTTTAAAGTAATTTTATAGTATTTATTTCTTTGTCTCCCTTTCTGTCTATATTGTTTATAATTATGTTTATGCCTTCTGAATTGTTGTTTTACAATAATGTTTTTGTTCTGCTAATATTTTTGAAATCTCAATAAAAACTATAAAATAAGACAATGGATGGATCACATAGCCTGAAGTTAGTGGGGGCATACAATGAGGGTGATGTGCATAGCTAGAGGTTAGCAACTTTGGCCACAGATGATGGCAGGGTCTGTAGCCTGAGTTAGCAATAGCAACCACCGATGGCAGAGCATGTAGCCAGGGGCTTAGCAGCTCTGGCCACAGGTGTGGTAATGAGAAATGTGTGAAGTTATTAGCACTTTGAAGTGGCATGGTCACTCATAGGATGTGGACAATGCCCCTGAAGGAACACATCTTGGTGAAGTAAAGTAGCATTTGTTGGTAGTCTAGTAGACCTGTAACAGGAGTTCAAGTGAGGAAGCAAGGAGCTCAGCAATAACAAGCAGAGGATGAAGTGCTTCAGAGGAAGGTAAGAAATGGGGAAAGCCCACTCAGGGGCATGGTTTAAAGATGCAGTGGTGACAGGGGACACAGTGAAGATATGAGCACTGAGTTGTTGAACTTGGTTCCTTTCAGCACATGATTCTGGTAGGAGCCAATAATCCACTGCCCCGCCTCCCCCCTCTGAAAATATCATAGAAAGCATTTTGATTGTTATAAATGGCATTAAGAAGATTGAACCTTGTCTACCTCATGGACATACTGGAGCTGATAGCACCTACACACACACACTCACCCCCCCACCACGCACACACTTACAACCTCAGGCAAAGGGCTGCTCAGAACACTGCACCAACATCTTAAGCATGAGGCTGCAATCATTGTTATACTCTCTAAAATAGGATATACTGTAAAGATTACTGTAAAGTCTTCAATGGAACAAGGATTTTAATTTTTGTTACATGCAAAATTATACAATCCTAGTTACATGTTAGTACTACATACTGTGTGTATTGTTTGACATACTGCATTCTTCAGTTTTATCAATAAAACCACAGAGGGTTTGCGCACCCAGAAGATTATTCAGTGAAGGATGATGAATGAGTTGGCCAAGTCGTACAGCTGCAGCACTTAACTAACCATTAAGACATGCCCATTGAAGTAGTGTGTTTGGGTGGGGGGCATAGCTGCTTCCATATCTTTCCTGAAATGTTCTTATCACTAGAGAGACTCCTGTTTCAGTGTGTACTTAAATTTACCACCTTGACACTGGTAGGGAGTTGGGCACATGCTCAGGTGGCCATGGAATGTCACTGATGTTGGCTGCAAAAGCAGTTGCTCACCTGCCCTCCTAGCCGGCAGGCAAGGTGAGGCCATGGCAATCCCAGTGTCAGTACAACACATGAAAAATATATATTTGCACCCCTCTAAAGATGGTTAAGTTTTCACAGCAGTGGGAATCTATAAAGCACTCTGACATTGCACTGTTATCATGAATATCACATAGATGCTGCACTGCAGATTGCTTGGGTTTCCGAATGTTTAAATCAGTTTTGAAAATATATGTGGAGGTATGTGTGATGTATACTATTAAGATGGACATTGAGCAATACCATGTCATGATTAATAAGTTAAAAGTTTTGAAGACTATGAGTGAAGGTTGCCTTTCAGGTACGTGAATGAAAAAAAAATGATACGTTTCTTTTCCTTTTTATGTGCCCCTTCCAAACAAATCAATAAAAATCTGCAAGTGATTCTTTAACAAAGTTGCCATGTAAAATTCTAAAATAATGAATAAAGTCCAACACTCACTAACAAATTTCCTCTGGAACCAGCCTTACTGAAACTCATAAGCTGCCCAGTGTTCATTGTCAAGGTTGAAAATAAATGCTGAGGAGGACAGTATATATAAATTAAATAGGAAGACTGCTGCCTCTCTCTGTATCATTTTTTTTATTCTATTATGTAACCCTGTCAAGTGAGTCATGACTGATTACATCAGAGTGTCTATGTATTGCAGGGTGGGCACTGGGTATGGGGTCTGCTCTTTCACTTATCCAAGCCTGCCGCTCAGTCTCCCCCCTCCCCTCCTCCTACTTTGCTCAGTCACAGAGGCACTCACTAAAGCATTAGATTTTTATAGTGAATGCAAAGTAAACAATATAGTAGGAACCAACAAAGCTGAAAATGTACTTCTAGCTAGATCAACTGTGCTGTGCATATGGAAAGATGTTGGAACAGCTGACCAAAATTGCCACTAAAGAAATGCTGAACTGCTGCTTCAGTCAGTAGCACTGTTCATTTTGCAAACCCGGTTCCCATTTATTATATTTATTGTCTTATAGTAAATCTGGAAATGTTTCTTTTGTGAGTGACCAGTATATGCTAGCACCTTCACATAATCAGCCTGCCTCTGATCTGAAGGTACAATGATGCTCTGTATCTCTCTCTCTCTCTCTCTCTCTCTGTACAATAACTAAATGATCTTTCACATTCCTGATGACATGTATGTTATGTAAGCACCACTTTATTTAACTAAGAACATTGGATTTTGAAATTTAATGCAAAGTAAACAAAATAATAGAAATGTCAACAAAGCTGACAATGAACTTCTGGCTAGCTCAGCTAAGCTGTGCATCTGCGAAGACAACAGAACAATTGATCGTTACTGCCACTAAGGAAATGCTGAATGCCTGCAGTCATCAGTAGTGCTGTTCGTTTTGTAACCCCAGTTCTTATTTCTTTATTTTTTCTTAATTATTGTTGCTATGCTTCTTTTGCAAGTTACCTGTGTCTGCCAGCTCTGTCAATTGTTCAGCCTGTCTCTACCTGGCCAGGAAGTCAGCTATGATGCTTTCTTGTGCAGTAAGTACTGACATTTCATGAGATAAGTCACAGCATTTGCATTAGATGTCACTTCTTGTTTGATGTCATGAACTATCTGAAACAGAGCTGACTCTTGAAAAAAGTAAACCCCTTTCTAGGATCAGGCTTACTTTCGAAATATTAAAATAAGTACAGTTTAAAAAAAAACACAGGAGGCATGTTATTTATGATCAGTGTCCAATTTTTATTCCACAGGCAGCTAGGAATTAAAAAATGGAGAGAAAAATGTTTAAATGTTTGCACTTAATCTTTAAGTCTAAAAAACAGAGTTTGGCTATTGGTAATCAGCGTGTCAGAGTTAATGTATATTTGCTGGTATTTTGGAATTTGTTTGTTATAGCATCCTGGGAAAAGTGTAAAGTGTGTAAAGTGGTATGGTGGCATAGGATGATGTGGATGGATTTATTGGGGGATGGGAAGTATAATGTTTAGTTAGTTTTAGAAATATTTAACCTTGGGATTTGCTGCACAGGTGGAGAGAATGGTTTTAATATGGTTAGGAACAGCTACATATTTAGTCCAATGGGTTCCCAAGACATTAAGGCTCACAGTGCTGTATTTAAGGGCCAGCTGAGTTGCATTGTCCTAAGGGGTTCTGGGACAGTGAGTCTGTGTGACTGTATCAGTGTACTAGGGACCCTTTTGTAAATAAGTGCCATGGCATGGAATGGCATTGAAACATAGAGAACAAAATGGCAGAAAAAGACTCAAGGTTTGTCCATTCTGCCCAAGATCCCTATGAGGACTGCCATTTCTACATCATGACTACTTGGCAAGCGATGAGCTCCAATGACTGTATTGGCATTTGAAATTTGAGAATTCATATAGGATCCCTAAATTTGTCCCCATCCCCCAACATGTTCATCATGCTGAGGATCACTCTGGTTTCCAGTTGTTTGGTTTTGTGGAAGTATCAGGGTTACAGATGATCTGGGACAGTGTACAGAAACACCATGCCACTTACTACATGGTCATGGGGTGGGGGCATGACTTCAGCCTGAAACGTTTGATCTCTAAATAAAAAAATAAGGGTGGTGAAAGGAGGATGCCATTGGACTGGCCACTGTCTGGTGGAGATAAGGAATTGGGATACCACTGCATTCCAGGCATAGTGTTCTGGGGAGGGTGGGAAGGGGTCACCACTGTAATTCATGGATTTTCTTTATTGCAGGGAGAGGGAGGAGCTGCCACTGGACCCTACAGAGTTTCATTGAGATAAAACAAAATAAATTTCCTTTTTAAAAAGTAAGCACATCCTTTTGAAAGACTATGTTAAGATGAAATTAGGGTCATGGATAAGCCTCAAAAAGTCAGGAAATGTTGAGTTAGGGTCAAAATGACCCTAACTCAGCATATTCTGTGTAAGCAAATTGGTAGAATTTCATATCTTTGGTACCTGTATCACTGACACCTCAATTCTATGTAGAACTCAACTAGCAGCACTAAGAAACTCTACTACCTTGCTTACACAGACTACATGTGCATTTATACAATAATATAATTAAGGCATTCCAGGGGCTGTGGTTAATATAACCCTAAATAATATAAATATAGAATAACCACTGGGTACCTCACCTCACTGACTCAGTAGCCCCAAAAAGCATCCACCAGAAGGTCATTCCAGTGGCACTATTTTCTATCTCCATCCTTTTTTTTCTGACATTTATATGCTTATACTGTTAATGTAACTGCTATAACCAACATAACACATCTTGCTTGTTTATATTGAAAGTGTCCCTACTGTAACTCCTACCAGTGTACAATAGCATAACCTGAACCACACAGTTAAAACCACTTGGTCAGGTACACATCAGACTGAATAGTGACCAGAATAGAACAGCATTGAGCAATTACCGCTACCCCTATCACTATTGAGACAGATGAGGAAGCTGCACAAGAAGGAGAAAAGTACAGGTGCTAGCCGAGTTGTTCTGGTGGCAGAGTGGGTTAAGACAGCAGTAGCTAGACCAGTACAGAGCAGGAGACCAGGATTCTAATCCTGATCTCCCAGCTCAGTGAGTAAATTTTTTTTTTGTTAAAGGCCCATGGAAACAGTAATTCCACACTTTTCCCCATGAACGGCTCCCCCTTGGAGTTGGATCTATAAGTTATGGGGAGTGCAGGGGCAGAGCCCCCTACATAAAAGTACAATTTTGATGTTACTGTTTGGCAATGGTAGCAGTCGTCGCTGTGGTGTATAACCACTATCATTGGCGCTGCCCTTATTGGTGGCATTGTTTCCTGCTACTGTTGTAGACAGTGCTGTCAATACAGAGCTGTTGAGGATGGTGCTGTTATTGACAGTGTTGTTCAGACCTAGTGCCCTGTAACTAGTGCACTATACCTTGACACAGGACCCTTTTGGAAATAGAACAATGGTTGCCCTAGCAGTTTTCTCCCACAAAAAATAATAGTTTTTACTACAACTACATTTTTGACCTGTGCTGTTTTACTGAAATATTGTACTATGATATGATACATTTGACCAATCATATTGCTTGACTTTTCTTAACCATTTTGTAATACATAATAAGAAAGGAGGTGTCAGCAGCTTGGTAAACAACATCTCAGGGAAGAATTTCACATTAAATATATGGCCAATTGATAGCTAGTAAACAAATATTAAAGACTTGTGTACAAGATAAAAGTGGAAGTGTATTGACTTGTTTGAGAGATAACCAAAATTTAAAATAAATTGCATTTAAAAGGACTACTGACCTTGATGAAGTGTGGCCATCTGTGGAACACCAGCGAGGCTGATAAACCAAGTATACATCCAATAGGTGTCCAGACAAAGCAAATAAAATTAAAGTAACTATTTTATATTTATTGGGTGAGTTATTGTGGTTCTTTAATGCCTCCCCTTACTCTCATAGTACATTATACATCCAGGAAGTGCTAGTATGTTTCAGAATAAAAAGAATTTCAAAAATACTCAAAATCTGCCCATTTTAGGGTAGCTGCATATGAGGTATACGCATCATCTTAGTTTGCCTCTATTAACAAAATGTAACATTTCAACCTCAACTAAATTATTAGAGTTGTTATTCTGAATCATATAGTGTATGTCTTATTCATGTGATTATTGAATATATTTAATTAAGACATGATTTCAGGATACAGAACCATCTGTGAGTCTAACCCTAGAGTGGCCATCTGAAAGCAATTTTTCCCTGAAAGAGTGGAGGATAAGTGGAAGAGAATTCCTGAAGAGGTGGTGTAGGCCAAGTCAGTATGGGTGGGGGGGGTTCAAAGTAGGGTGGGTGATGCACACAGCCATAGTAAGTGGAAAGGGGGCAGAGATCAGAGAGGCAGATGGGCACTAGGGCCTTCGTAGAGCAGCTAGATATGGCGGGCAGACTAAATGGGCCACTGACCATTTCTGTCCATCATTTTCTATGTTTCCAAGCCATGAGACACATGGCATACTCAAGTGCCTTAGTTCCCAGTGTTAGAGTAACAGAAGGTGATGTAACCCCGGAGTGCCTTAATTCTAGTATTACATAACTGCACACGTAGTCTGTGTAAGCAAGGCAGTATAGTTTCATAGTGCTGTTAGTTGGGATCTACATAGAAGTGAGGTGTCAGTGATCCAGGTACCAGAGATATGAAATCCTACCATCTAGCGTATATACCACATGCTGAGTTAGGGTCATTTTGACACTAACTCAGCATTTCCACACTTTTTGAGGCTTCTCCATGACCCTAATGTTATCTTAGTTTTTGAAAAAATATATGCTTTTCTTGTGGAATGTTTCCTTTCTATTTTTAACACTTCCAGAAGTTGGTTAGAAAGATATAGCTCACCAAATTTTAGCTCTTTAGGTACCAAAGTACAGTAACAAAAGTGATTCAGGGTCTGCTGGGCTGATCCTATGAGAACTGGGTTAGGGAACTGAACATGTACTTACTGGAGGCCAGGTGTGGGGTGAATTGATTGAGACCTTCAAGCTCCTGAAAGGAATGAACAAGGTAAACTGTGAGGAATTATTCCACAGGAATAGTAAGCCAAAAACATAAGGACATAAGTGAAGGCTAGCAGGGAGGGATAAATTCAGGAGGGACATGAGAACGTTTTATTTTACTGAGAGTTGTTGAGCTACAGAATGGCCTGCTGGCTGAGGTGGTGGGCGCCAAGACCATTAAGGGCTTCAAACATGGCTGGGACAGAGTTAAGGGCTTAATAGTCACCCGGGGGGGGTAGCAGCAGGACAAGTAAAATGGGGGGGTGGGTAGCAGGGACATAAACCCCATATGGACACTAGATCTCAGTGGTAGGATAGTTTTTTTTACAGGCAGACTACTTGTACCAATGGTCTTTTTTTCTGCTGTCAACTTCTATGTTTCTATGTTACCAGGCTTTCAGGCATGGTGACCTCTGATCTGGATGAAACACACTTCTCATGAAGACTGCCAGTAGATCCTGAGTCATTGAGAGGCTGATTGGGCACCAGAATCAGTCTCAGGACAAGCCCAGTCTGGACCTATTAGGGTCACGGTTGTTTGCACCCTCTGCAGTTTCAGAAGAATGTTCTGAATCAGAGGGAAAGGTGGAAAAGCATATAGGAATTTGTTTCATCCACATCAAGGTGGGCGTACCCCCTGGGACTGTCCCTAGAGATGGGAATCTGCAACAAAAGAGTGGTGCACTAATCTTCTGTTTTCCCATGATGCAAAGAGATCTATTTCTGGGGCTCCCCATCTTTTTGAGACGGAGTTCAGCACTACCTGTCACAGGGACCATTTTTTGGTTGCATGACCCATTCTGCCCATGGAGTCTCTGCCAGTAAATTGTCCTACCCAGCCAGTTGCACTGCAAATACACCTTTATTTAAGTAGTATGCCAGATTCCAAAATTTCAGGGTCTCTCTACACAGCTTTTAGGATCTAGCACCTCCCTGCTTGTTTATGTAATGCATAGTGGATGAATTTTCTGTCCTTATCTGTACTACTTGGCAGGAGTGACCTTAGGTTCTGAAGCACCACTCTGCAAAACTTGGTATTGGTGCCCCTCAACCCAGGTCCAGCCCTTTTTGGTGTGTCCTGACATAAATATTTAGTGATATGGTGCCCCTTCAAAACTGGCACCCCTAGGGGGGCTGCCTAATTTGCCTATCCTTAAGGCCGGCCCTGCTGCTTGGTCCCTTATCAAGAAAGAGACTGACATCAGGATAAAATACAGTTCTTAGCTCCGGAAAGGTTGATATTCTCTGATCTTTCTGCTGGAGACCATACTATGTTTATTGAGCTCTCTACTAAGTGTCCTTCTCATCCCAGGAGAGAGGTGTCTGTAGTAAGCACTAGTGAGTACTCTGATTGCAGAAAGAGGACTCTCACACTCAGATGCTCTAACTGCTGCCACCAATTTAGTGCCTGTATGAACTCTGACTGCTTTGGCACATTGGGTAGGTCGACAGTGGAGAAGCTGTACAAAACCAGTACTTTTTAAGGTACCACTGAGTTACCCTCATATGCAGTATGACCAATGGTACTACTGCAGTAAATGAGGACATGAGACATGGAGAGGGTGATGGTGGTACTCCGTAATAGGTCTAACCAATTTAGAATCAGGTGGCAATGCTGTGTGTTATATAGCTCCGATATTAACCACAACTTTTTTCCTTAAAAGGGGTCTTTGAAGTATTTATACTTCCTGAGCACTTAGTGAATGGGCCTTTAGCAGTACTTGGGCAAAATCAGGCCTGGTCTGCATTTGCAGAAAAGTAATAGTAGATGGAGTGAGGTAAATTATGACCTTTTACCTCTATCTGTATAAGTACAAATAAAACCTGTATACTATATGTTTTATGTGGCCTTTTAAAGAACTACCTGTATGGATATGTACATGTGTTAAAATGCATATATTTTTCTCATGAGTACTTCAATAAATGTTTTACTATAAAAAAAGAAAGAAATTCCTGTGCAGTTCTGAGTGTGTCCACCTGAAAAGAGACTGTGTATTGTATCAGTGACTAAACACTCTCCTAAGGAAGAGGAGCTCTGCCCCCTATTCATTTAGTCCTGCTCCAGTGAACTGCAGAATTTGGCGATGGTGTTTGCTGGTTTTTAGATTGTTTAGATTTGGAAAATTTTGGAAAGACAGAGACAACCCCTTTCCTACTGTCTCCAGGACTCATTTGTTTGTTCTCTTTTTCTTACACTCCTGGAGATAGTGTATCAGGCAGCCTCCCACAAGTAAAGGTTCTGCGATGACAGGGACATATTCAGACAGTATGGGATTAGCCTTTACCTGTGCAGGTGGGGCTGAAACAGTTTTGTCACGCTCCCTTCCAGCCTCTTCCTCTTGCAGATCCTCTACGAGTACCATAATTGTGATGCCCATACTGTCTACTCTACTGTATTGGTTCCTTCGCATGTGTCCCTTTCTATAGGGTCTGCAGTACCCTCTGTTGTTATGTCCCTTTCTCTATTTCTCTATCGTTCTCCATCAAAGTTTTAAAGTTGTTTTATTTGTATCAACTTTTTAATGTAATCCTGTGTTTCATTGCTAAAAAAGGGAGAGTCCTTCAGAAGGGAAATCTAATGCTTTGTTTTAAAAATCTGTAGATAAGCCAATGGTTCTATGTTATGCATACTGTATCACGTGGAAGTAGTGGAATTTGCTAATGACCTTTTTGCAGTGTCATTAATATCAACTGACATGTGCAACTGATATTTCGCTGCCTCTAGGCCTGCCTTTATGGTATATATCAGGTGAGATCTCTCCTCTAATGACAGACTATGAAGGGCATTACAGCATTCTAAAGTGCTTTCTGATAATGTGCTGTGTAATGCAGGGAAGCACTCTGCCTTAATAATAAGGTAGAGGATGAGATAGATTCATTACCTAAGGCGTGAAGCTGTTGAGAAGCCAGACCTTGCTTTCTTACAAGCAGCAGGCAGAATCAGAGCTTATGGGAAAGGGAGACCATGTGAATACTCTGGCCCTTCTTTTGCAACAATATATCTTTTATTTCATTGAACCTAGTGATGTCTCCCAGGCTACCAGTACTCTAAACATCAGTGGCTTCCTCCCAAATGTAGACCTCATTCTAGAACATCCTCACCCTTTTGCTCTTAACCTATTGTGCCACAGGATGTACTAAATTAATTGTGTACTCTTGTCTTGATGTGAGCAAATCAGATGTCAGTGATGGGATTAACAACAAACGTCGGAAATACACTGCCCCAATCATTTGCATGCCCCTATCTGTAATCTTTAGCCTATCAATCAGTAATTAAACTGCCCCAATTGCATAAGGAGCTGCAAAAGTTGTGCCCATTTTTAAAGCAGGCCAAAGAAACTGCATCTCACACTGCAGGCCCATATCCCTCCTCCCTACAGTGGTTATGATTTGCCAGATGCATGTTTGATTGATTAGTTGTCAAGTTCTCCGAGATATTTGAAACCGCAGGAGGAAGGATATGATACCTAATAAACTCAACATACATCTGGCAAATAATAATCTTCTTAACTTGAATCAATCTGGCTTTTGTAAGCCCCATGTCACCACCCCAGCATTGACAAAGGACAGAAATGACATTCAGATGGCACATATTCTACTGAAGTGGTGTTTACCAGTCTGTCCAAAGTATTTGACACCCTTAAGCATGACTTGCTCTTGAACAGGTTAAACTCTTTGGGCTTGACTGCAGTGCTGTGAACTGGTTCAAAAGCTACCTACAGTATATGGTAAATCCCAGTGTGTGTCCATTAAGGGGGTGGTGTCAATGGCCAAAGGAGTCCCTCAAGGCCTGACCCTGGACCCTCTGTTTTTTTAGCATTCATAAACAATTTGGGCCCACAGGTACAACAAGTAGGTTCCAGGTCCATTTAGTTAATACACACCTGCTGGCAGGTGTGGACAGTGTGCATTACATCTTGGCCATATGTAGCATAATATTAAACTCTAAAAAGGCACAGGGCATGGTATTTGACAAGGAATGAAAAAATCAGATACTGTGATATTAATCTGAGTATTACTGCATTTGATGGTTCTAATATGGAGCTGGTCCCCTGCTATCAATACCTGGGGATCCCGTTAGACTCAAGCCTCAGTTGAGAGGTGTAGTTAAACAGTTTAATAAAAAGATTGGGTGCAAATTAGGCTACTTGCACAGACAAAAAATATGGCCATTCTCAGGAAGTACAGCTCAGTCTGGTAAACGCTACCACCCTACCACCATCCCACTCCTTGGCTACGGTGATTTTCTATGTGGAAATCATCCAGAGCACTCCTTGCTGAGTTGAATTCAGCTTATCACAGACATAGGCATTTCATACTTTTCTCCTCCCATGATACTCACAATTGCTGCCCGTACAATGAGTTGGGCTGGACCACTTGTATGCTCGCAGGCAGATAAACCTGCCTGAGTTTATGTACAGGTGCATCACCCAGAAGGTTCCCCAGTACAATACAACCCAGACATCCTCAAGGTCAAGAGCAGCAAGCTAGACCTGCATTCATCAGCCAGTACTGAATTAGAATTTCCAGGCATAAGGGAAAATGTATTGAGGCACCTAGGCCCCAGGTGCTGGAACATGTTATCCATTGACCTGAAGCCCTGCTACAGCCCCTTGCTGATATGGTCAATCCTTTGTCTAAGACAGTTAGATAATAAATCCAGTCAAGCACCAGACAACAGTTGGATTTTTTTTCCCCTGGAGCTACATTGGTGGCAAGAGTCTTTGGCGGTCACTGCTGCACTCATCAAGGAGGGTGGCTGTTGCCGCTGAACTGGATGCCATGTCATTGGCAGCCATTGCCACGAGCAAGAGGTCAGGTCACATCTGCGGCTGAGTAGTGGATAGCCTGTGGGCTCCCACAGGAGCCAATCAAATCCAAACCCCGAAACTCCTTGGCTGGGCTATTTAAACCCAGCTGAGCACCAGACAGCAACTGGATTTTTTCCCTGGAGCCACATCAACGGCAAGAATCTTCAGCTGCCGCTGCAGCACTGATCAAGGAGGGTGGCCGCTGCCACTGAACTGGAGGCTGAGTCATTATCGGTCATTGCTCTGAGTGAGAGATCAGGTCACTTCCACGGTCGAGGAGTGGATAGTCTGTGGGCTCCTGCAGGAGCCAATCAAATCCAAGCCTCGAAGGGAATGAAGTTTGAACTCCTTGGCTGGGCTATTTAAACCCAGCCGAGCACCAGATAGCAGTTGGATTTATCTCCCACCCTCCTGCTCTGCCTCCAGAATTAAATGGACTTATTGAACCACTCCCAATAGTGGATTCACCTACTGTATCAGGAGGGGGCAGGAGGTGGAACAAGTAAGGTGAAACTTGGGATTCTGCAAGTGCTGGATGTTGAAATGTGTCAATAGAAAATGTTGGTATAGTTGATAAATATTGGGGCAGTTAGAAAATGCTGTGACAGAATAAAGTTGGGGTAGTCATATTAAAGAAAACTGCAGAGATCAAAAGAGAAAGATTCAAGGGATTACAGAAGTTGGATCTCAGAGCTAGTTTTGCTCTAGATACATGGAATAATAAGTACCCTGTCTGTGTGACTGCACTGAAACTTTTTGGAGCTTACTGTGGTGATGTTGTTGGTCCTGCTTGAAGTTAGCTTCTGGTTTATCCTGCCCCTTCCCCTGCCCCAGCACTCTTTAAATGTACTACTGCTCTGCCCCCTTTTACCAGGTGGTTGCAGCATTCATTGCTACCTATGTATTGGTTGGTTGGGGTTCAGAAATGGTTCTATCTAAGCATTTGTTGCTAACTTCTTCAGGTCCCTTAAAAGACTCAGTGCAAGGAAACCTAGCTGATCTGATCAAAGCCTAGTAAGTAATTGCTCTATTTCAGCATTGGTTAACAACTTCCTCAGGTCCCTCAAAAGACCCAGGGCAAAGAAGTCTATCTGACCCACTCAAAGCTTAGTAAGGGCCAGTACTGAGAAATCTTTTAGATCTGCTCAAAGCTTAGTATTCTTAGGTAACTACTCCTTTGGTGAATTTTAATGACCCCCCCAGGGACCAGCCTTGCTTCACTATGTGTCTTGGCTGTGTACCAACCTGGTGTGGGTGATCCAGTCTGTGTCCTCTGACCTCCGGGCACGTTTTCCTCTTCCTTACCTTGGCTTCCTTGTCATATTAGATGGAAAATGTTTCTGGGTGTGTCACTGGGGAGTATTTATATTCTGTTTGTCCTGTGTACTGACCAATTGTTGAGGAATACTTGGCTGGATAATAATCAGCCTCCTAGTCCCACATGTAACCCCCCCCGTCACTCAGGGGTTACTAGAATCCCACTTAGAACTAGTGGCAGGCAGGGAAAGGCAGCTTGTGAGACTCCAGTTAAATGGGTTTCACACTGTCTCACTCTGTCCTCAGTCTCAGGTGAGCTGGAGGGATGACATCACCATAGAATTCTCTCAGCAGCATAAACCACATTGGAATGTTGGCTGCAGGGGTTAGGTTAGAACATTGGGAATTTCAAAGTCAGTCTAGAGGGAGACTCAAGAGAAGGAGGAGGTGTGCTATAGCCCCTCAGATCCTATATCTGTTATAGAGCTACATCAGAAAGAGGGTAGTGTATTCTCACCCTAGAGAAGAACAGAGAAGACACCAGAAGAAGTGGTAGAGACCGTTCCCTGTGTTGTTCCTGTGCCCCATTCCTGGAGGGATGGGGGAAAAACAGCATTTCAGGGGCAACCCCCTGGCCCTGCTTGGAAAAGGGAAAGAGCTGCCTGACAGAAGAATTTGTACTGAGGTATGAGAGAACATATGTTTTGTGGGAAGAAGCCCTGGGGCACCTGCCTACCACGGTGAGTCTACTCTGAAACAGAGCCCATGTTTTTAACAAGACAGAGTTGTGTAAAAGTAACTGCCTACTGTGGGGTCAGGAGAAGACTTGCCAAGTACAGTACTTTTAATTTTATGTATGGCTTAAAAGCATCTAAGACAGTGGGGGTCTAAAGAATGGACATAGCCACTTACAGAACTTTTCAAGTCAGGACACCAGCTAAATACAGAGTAGAATGTTAAATGTGATTTACATTTTGAGATAGCATCTACAACCAGAGAGTTCAAAGAAGGGTGTTGATCCAAATGAATGGCCAGGTATGGATTTGGGAACAAGAGGTGGGAGACCCCCCATCTGGAGTAACCAGGTTTACCTCCACAGATTCACTTTGGGCACCTATAGCTTTCTCCCAGACACTTGGCCAGTGTCTGCAGAAAGTACCCAGACGTGGGATTAAGGATGAGATTTTCCCTTTAGAGCTAGAAAACACTCATGGATGGTTGAGGGAGCCACCACCAAACTCCATGCCATATGGAAAAGTGTCCTAATGCTGGCCAGGGTGCCATGCCAGGGAATCCAAGAGTAAGAGTACCAGTTTGGGTGTGTGAGGCCCGGATGTGTTCAGAACTTGAGGGCTGTCATGTAATGAAGAAGATGTGCTCTGTCCTCTGTAAATCTGCATATCCAGTGAGTGTAGCCCTGTGGGGGTCCATCTTGCTTTGTTTTTCCAGTGTTGATGTGAATAAAAGCCACACTCTAGAATCCCATTCCTGGTTTGGACATTTTCAGTTATTGCTTCCTGTGTCCAGAATTACTTAGGTGCCCCTGACCAGAAGTACAAACCTAGCCATGATGCTGAGCAAATGTTTTCTCCCTGAACCTAGGCTAGCCTGAGTAGTGCTTACAAAATACAGGCACCGCGCTATAGGGCTTACACACACAAGCCCACTTTCCAAGTGTCTACCCCCAAACCAACTCCTACCCTATCTTCTTCACTTTAAATAGTCTCAGAAAAGGAGGGGAATTGTTATGTGGGTATGGTATATTTAAGGTTGCACAAATACCAGTTTTTTCTTTCCCCACTCCTGTTGATCCAGGAGGTATGGGTAATTTTAAAGTTGTTGCTAGCAGGGGATATCAAAACAAACCCAGGTCCTCCTTGCGCTAATATTTCAAATGTAACTCCCTCCCTGCCCATCTGGACCAATGTGAAAGGGTTGCAACTGATTCATATGAATGTTAATAGCCTCGGACCCAAGTTACAAGACCTTAAGGCCTGGGTTGACCAGTATTCCCCATATATATTAGCCATCTCAGAAACCTGACATAACCTAGCATCTTAATGCTGAGACTGAGATCCCTGGATTCAAAACTTTTAGGCAGGACAGAACTGGAAAAAAGGGCGGAGAGGTCATTATATATGTTAAGGCTTCCCTAACAGCTTCTATAGTAGCAACACCAGCAGCCCTGATTGATTTGGGTTGTGAAGCACTATTCATTAAACTCTTGCTAGGTGGTATTAAGACCTTATTAATAAGCTGTGTATATAACCCTCATAAGGCTGCAGTAGATGCGCTAAAGGCCCTTACCAGACTTATCTCTGATCTGCCTTCCTGTGAGAAAATAATCCTGGGTGACTTCAAACTTCACTGGGGCCCATTGACCAAATGTGACATTAAGTCCAATCTGCAAGAAGTTAGTTTGACCCAGCTTATCCAGGAACCTACCAGACTGAATTTAAAATCTGGGAACCACACCACTCTGGATTGGATCCTTGTGTGCAACCCCAGCAGAGTCAAGCTGGCTGGCACTTTTGCCGACTCCTTAAGTGACAATGCCCCTATCTTTGGAAGATGGAAAAATTATTATCTCACTCCACCCCCAGAACCTTTTTAGTGCCTGATTACTCCACATTTTACACAAGTTCCTTCCTAGGTACCCTATCGGCAGTGGACTGGGCTCAGATCAAACTCGCCCCTAGTCTGGACATAGCTCTGGACTTTTTCACCAATAATTTTCTTTCTGCCGCTAAACAAATGAGGGTCAAAGGTGGCTGACGTGCAACCTGAAAAGGTTAATGAGGGAAAGAGACAGGGTTTGGGGTAAATAGAACTCCACTAATCTGTCCAATGATTGGGTCCTGTATTGAGAAATCAGGAATAAATGTAAAACAGAACTAAAGTGGGCCAAGTGACAGTACTTCCAGAACTTGCAAACAAAAAATCTCTCTGACCCCAGAAAGTTCTGGTCTCAAATGAATGTTCTCCTAAAGGGACATAGCATGCAAAATGTCTGTAACATTGATACGGGTGGGGTACACCACACAAATCCACAAGACTCTGCAAATGCCTTCAATGCATTTCTCACTGACCTTGGTAAATATATGATTCACCCCAGCAGCTCTAGCCTAATATCCCACGATTATACAGTGGATCCTCCCTAACTTCCACCTTAAGATGGTGTCTAATCCTGAGGTTCAAAAGCTGCTCGAAAACATTAAGCTCTCTGGTTCAACAACGTATGACAAACCTGAACCCAGACTACTCAGATTAGCAGCCCAAGAAATTGCCACATCAATCACGTGGTTATTCAATAGGTCGCTGCTGGAAGATAAAGTTCCCACAGCCTGGAAAACTGCCCTGGTTACTCCCATTCACAAAAGGGGGGGCCGAGTGAGCTGGTTGAAAATTACAGACCAATTTCTATACTCTGCACACTAAGCAAATTGCTAGAGAGAATTGTGTACCAGCAAGTCCAAGAATATATTGAACAACATAACCTCCTCACTCCCCGGCAACATGGGTTTAGAAAGCAACATGGCACTGATACCATCTTGGTTAGTCTCACGTTACACATCCTTGCAGCCCAAGATAATGGCCAACTAACTGGTGTGATCTTTATAGACCTCACCAAGGCCTTTGATCTGGTGGATCACCAGCTGCTTATCTCACAGCTCAGATCCTTTGGACTGGACAACCGCTCAGTGCAGTGGTTCACGGATTGCCTACATGGTAGATCTCTGGGGGTGAAATCTGATGGAGTCCCCCAAGGTTCAATATTGAGGTCCTTCTTGTTCACCCTATTTGTCAATAACTTGCCCAAGCACTGTAGAAGTGCCATGGTGACCCTTTACGCTGATGACGCTGTGCTGTACAGATCATCTCAGGATACAGCACAGCTAAATCAACTACACAGCCAGGACCTCTCCATATTAGAGAAAAACAAAGGTATCTTATTTGAACCCAAAAGTCTGGGCCTTGATAGGTCATGCTTATTATCATGCTTACTGTCCCCCTATCTGTACAATGGTTCTAAGATAGAGGTTGTGGATTGCATTAAATATTTGGGTGTGTATATAGATCAAGACTGTTCCTTTAAGGGTCATGTTGACCAACTAACCAAGATGATGAACCAGAAGCTTGGTCTCCTGTATTGTCTGAGCCAGTTCCTCATTCAGTCAACTAAGTTAAGGGTAGCCACTGGCATGCTCGTGCCCACATTGTTCTATGGGGCCCCAGTGCTGTACTCACTGAGAAGCACAGAAATGCAAAAGCTGAGAATATTATATCATAGGGTTGGGCATTTGCCCTAGGTGCACCGCCCCTAGAACGCCACTGCAAAGTATTGCACTCACTAAACTGGCCTTCTCTTGAGGGCAGATTTATGTACCCTTCTCTGTGTCTGACCTTCAAGCTTCAGCAAGCTAACATGCCTCCATAGTCTAAGTAGTACTTTAGCACCTAAACAGATTGGATGAACTTTAAGGTCCTCCAATCGGCAGCTCCTCCATGTCCCCAGAGTCCAAACATCTCAAGGGCTCCAGTCATTCTCAGTTTACATACCATCCCTCTGGAACGGCCTCTGTTATGATCTCCAGGAGTGAAGCTCCCTTGGAGGCTTTAAAAAAGGCCTGAAGGCCCACCTGTTGGGGCTAAACCTCTATGTACTTTACCGCTGAGCATCAGAACACTCCAGAGGCCTACCTCAGTAGCTATTGTCAGCTTTCTGGCTGGCCATTCCTCCCATACTGGGACCCTTACCATTTTTAGTAAGCTATGTGTAACTGTTTTATTTTTGCGAAACTGTTTTAATCCTCATGATGATCATCAATCATATCTAACTTGCCTGTATATCATCTATTATGTCCTTATTGTAAGGTGTGTATTACTCCATTTGCTTTGAGTTGTTCTTGCTGTTTATTATCTAGTTGTTTGTAATTAATCCCTGGTCACCCCTGAAAAAGGGACTGCAATGGTCTCAGTGGGCCTACCCGGTTACCAAAATTTAAATAAACAAACAAATGTGTATGATGCCTAGCTACCAGACTATATATAGTTTATGCTTGTGTTCATGCATTATCTCTGTATTGGAGAGTTGTAACATGCAAGGTACACAACCATGCACTCACCACTCATCAAAGAATGAGGCATTGTTAAGACTAAAAAGATCTAATGAAAGCAGTTCCAATGTGCAAAAAGTGGTAGTTTTAATTAATTGTGATGACAGCAAAGTATGGGCAAACAAATCCAAAAGCAGTACAGACCCCAACATTTTGCACGTGTGCACTTTGTCAAGGACTTTACCTGTGCTTTGAACATTGAGGCTGAGATATTTAGATTGTGCCGGGCACTGGTGCAAGTGGGGGCGCAGTGCATCTGAGATGCACCACGGCCAAGACAGGGTAATATTCAAAGGGGATGCATCATAGCGCATCACCTTTGAATATCGCACAGAATATGCATGGCGCATGTACAATGTGCTGGCACATTCCCCAGACAGGAGGACGGGAATGTGTCAGTGCAACTGTGGTTGCGCTGGGCACAGCACCCACAGTATTCAAACATGGGCATGCAAATGCAGCCATAATGTAGGCATGGCACAAATGGGCCCATTTGCATGTCATTATGGCCCCATTTGCATGTGTTGCGCAGGGCAGCCTGATGAAATGTGTCTGGTGCCCTGCGCAGCCACTGTCACCATGCAGTGACACCCTGGCAGACTATTGTCCCCCCATCCACCCATATGCCTGTTTGTGGGCATTAGTATTATAAAACATAAAACCCGGTGGTCTAGTGGGTCCCCCCTCCCTCTTGTATGCCCGATCATGGGCAGTGGTATTATAGAATGTATAACCTGGTGATCTAGTGGTAACCTCCTCCCTCCACCCACAGTGGACCCTCAGCCACCCAGCTCCCAGTCATCGGTGGGTGCAGCACCCCACCAGCATATTGCCCGGCCGCCTTCCAAATGACAGCTTATAGTAAGATCTGTAAGCCTATTGGTCACAGTGGACCAATGGGCTTGCAGACCATATTACTACACAGACACTAATATGTGAATGAACACGTTCATTCACATATTAGTGTCTATGTAGTACAGTATGGTCTGCAAGCCCATTTGTCCACACTGTGGACCAATAGGCTTACAGATCTCACTGTAAGCTGTCATTTGTCTGGTGGCCGGGTGGTATGCAGGCGGGGTGCTGCCACCCGCCGATGACTGAGGGGGAGCTGGGTGGTCGGGGGTCCACTGTGGGTGGGAGAGGAGGGGGTACCACTAGACCACCAGGTTATACTTTCCGCTACTCCACTGCCCACGATTGGGCATATGGGGGGGACCACTGGATCACCATGTTTTACATTTTATAATACTACTGCCCACAATCGGGCATGGAGTGGGAGGGGGAGACCCACTAGACCACCAGGAGATGGCTGGGTGCTTGCAGATGGTGCCTCTGCCGGATGGGTGGCCACCCATGGCTGGCGGCTGCTGTGTTGCACCCTGCAATACAGCTGCCCACCTGTGGGTGGCCAGCATTTGAGTCAGGATTTCCTGGCTCAACCTTGCATCCTGGTGTGTGGCGCATCTGGGGGTTGTGCCAGCATATGCACCGCACATCCCGGGCTGAATATCAGGATGTGCTGCATATGCATGGGCACTCCCCCTTCAGATGTGCTACATACATTAGCAATGTGCCCCAGCGCATCGGGACTTGCACTGCACAAGGCATCCCTTTGAATATCACTCCGGGGCTCAACCTTTTGAATATCTCAGCCTGAAAGTAAAGCATTTTGGTCTTTATAATGAAATAAACAAGGCACAGCTCATATACACCAATGTACCCTTTTTCATGTAGGAAAGGGCTTGTCCTTCTCTCCTGGGAATGAAAGCAGGCTTTGTTTGCTTGCAAAGTATGTGGAAATATTTGCATTAGTCTAAGCTGTGAGATGGCTTTTGGGGAGTGTGCCCTTCCTCAGGATCAGAATACTGAATCTTCTTACTAATTTTGTACACTTTCTGCCTTTCTCCTTTTCCCATTACAGTTCTTGCCCAGTCACAGGGATGGAAAATGTAAGGTGGAAGTAGATTTTTCTTGTGCAACTCCTAACTCCTGCTTAAAACATTTCCCCTGCTTTTAATTCCATGTATGTGTCACTGTTTACTACTTTCATACTGCATGTGCTACTGTTTAGTACTTTGTTTCTCAGGGAATGGCAGAGATGTTGCACAACAGACACAGCTTTTTCCTGTCTGTGGTAGCCATGTCAACATCCACCAAGCCTTCAATAAGATTGGTTTGGATCCTCAACCCCATTGACGGTATCCTCCCTCCTGACTGTCCCAGCCAGGACAGAAAACCAGCAGCTGGTGCTTAACCCTGCTCTTAGTACACTCCTCCTGCCAGGCCCAGCTGTTAATAATAACTAGCCGAGGGTGATCAATCACTTCATCGGTCTCACCCCCTCCCGACCAACCACATTTCCTCCCAGAAAGTATGGGCTAATTTGCTTTTGATAAAAATATTACTTTATTACTGTAACTATGTCACTGCCTGGCAATAATAAAACAAAATAAGGAATATGTTGTCATTTATCTTCAAGAAGGATGGGAATGGGTTGGGACTTCTTTGTAACTCATTTAAAATGATGTGTAATATTTTAATACTGGCCTTGTTTAGCAGCATTCTACAAACTGAGAACCATTAACTATGGTGCTCTTGCAGCTGTCTGTGCCGCTGAGAGACAAGTTCTCTCTAAGTAAGCATAGTGAGCTGGGTTTTCAAAGTGATCTACTCAGGATGCATCTACTGCTATTTTTAAAGCTGAAATGCATCTAGACTTATTAAGCCATGTTTTGGATGACCTCACAACATCCAATGCTCATGTCTAAAAACAGATGCAACTGCATCCAAACGATGCAACTCACAGTTGCATTTATTTTCATCCACAAATTGTGACTTTTTATTGTAAACATATGCAACTGTTAAAAATCTTGGCAGAGCTGTCTGGACACAAGTGAATGGACGTAGATGTAGCTGCAACATGGATTTGCATCTGCATCCAACCCTTTTGAAAAATGTCCCTGCATATATGTACATAATGACATCCCCCCAATATATACATATAGTAACTTCTCCCAATGTATGCATATAGTAAAATTCTCCCAATATATGCATATAATGAAATCACACCAATATGTGCATATAGTAAAATTCCCCCAATATATGTATATAGTAAAATTCTCCCAGTATATATGCATAAAATAAAATCCCACCCATATATGCATATAGTAAAATTCTCCCACTATACAGACTTCCTTCCCTTTGGAACAACATCCCCTCCCATGCCCATCTCACCCCCTCCTTTCCATCACTAAAATGCCTTCTTAGGCCCCCCTTTAATATCCATTGAATGTCCCCTGCTCTAACTCTTCCTTTTTTTCTCTTTCACATCTCTACTCCTCTCTTCCTCACTGTCTTTCCACCCCTGCATAGTTTCATGCCCTTATGTTAGTCCTTTGCCGTCCCTCTCAATTAAAAACTTCTACGTTACCACCTTATTATATTTATACTATAGTTATACTTAAATTATTTCCCACTATTGTCACCTATTTCAAATGTATATATTTACTTCATTATACATTGCCTTATTTTGTATTCTATATGCATCTTCCTGTTGTTGTATTTGTACTCTTTGTCCCCAGGTAGCACCTGGAAATGAGCTCTACTTTGTGTGCCTTTCCTGGTTACCCAAATTTTAAATAAATAAATAAATATTTGCATATAATAAAATCCCCAATATATGCATATAGTATACTTTCCCCAATATATGCATATAATAAAATCCCCACAGTATATGCATATAGCAAAATTCCTACAATATATGCATAAGATAAAATCCCCAATATATGTATATAATAAAAATACCCCTGATATATGTATATAATAAAAAAACATTACATGCACACAATAAAATCCCCCAATATACACATATAATAAAATCATCCAATATATGTATACAATAAAATCCTCTTAATATATGCATATGATAAAAGCCACCTACCTCCCCATATGTGCATATAACAAAATCCCCCAGTATATGCAAAATGGTAGTTTGATGAACTCAAGATGAACATAGTAACAGCTGGGAACTGTTTAGCATTGTTGCTGACAAAACATTTTCTACAGCGCTCTGTCTTTCACAAACTTCATCTGTTTAACTAGCATTTTTGCAACAAAAGGTGATTTTTTTTATTTATCACCTGTTATAACCTGTCATTTTTCAGCAGCATATCGAGTTTTGAGCAATGTAAAACCTGAAGATTATGACTGAAGGGTAATCAAAGCAATAACTTTTGACATCTGCCCAGGCCATGGTCTCTGCAGCCAAGACTCTGCTTGACTCCTCTGGATTGCTGTGGCAACTGATTCTGCTCACTGTCCAAGCAATAGACACTAAGGGCCAGATATTCAAAAGGGTTGTGCCATGCACAACAGGATTGCGCTAGCGCAAGTCCGAAAATGCGCCATTCTGCGATATTCAGCAGGAGGCAGTTGCGCCACCAAAAACATGCTGAGCAACAGCGCAATGCAAATGAAGGCATGCGCAACCGAAGGGGGTGGCACCATGCATAAAGAGCGCAATGCGATATTGAAGGCTTGCGCAATGCGCGGCGGTGGATCAGCCTGAAGGTGCGCCCGCGGTAAATGAGCCAAAATAAAAAGGCTCAAGGAAGAGGCAAGAACGCTACAGGAAGCACATGAGGCAGGAGAGAGACAAGGCAAGAGGGACAAAGAGGGCAGGCCAGGGAGATCCCAGGACAAAATAGGGGAGGGAAGGTGTGTGGGCCACAGACTGCAGAGGCCAGTAGGTGTACCTGGTGCAGTGGAGGTAGCAGTCAGGACAGCGGGGTTAACAAAGCAACAACAGCCAGGGGGGGAACACAAGCCAGGGACATGGACAGTGCCAGCTTCCACATGGAAGCTGTAATGAGGGGGGTGAGAAGGCATGCTGCAGGGGGACATGACCGTGGAAGGGCCCATCGGTGGTACGCCCCCAACAGGCAGTACCGTATCTGCATCAGCTTTGAGCTGTACACGGATGTTGAGATTGTGGGCCGGTACTGCCTGAACAGGGCAATACTGAGGTGGCTCTGTGAGCTGTGCAGAGATGTGATGCAGGCACCCTCACGACGGAGTCACGCTCTGTCAGTGGAGACAAAGGTAACAGCCTGCATGTGCCTGCTCACCACCGGTACCTTCCAGAGGCCAACAGGGGACACCACAGGCATAACACAGTCGGCCATGTCACGCATCCTCACCCAATTCCTCAGCGCACTGCTGCCACATGCTGCTGAGTACATCCATTTCCCCAGCAACGCGGCAGAGCGTACAGCAAACATGCAGGAGTTCCACAGGGTAGCACGTATGCCTGGCATGCTAGGGGCGATAGACTGCACCCATGTGGCTATTCGCACGCCACCTGGCCCAGATGGAGCTGCATACCAAAACCGGAAGGGATTCACCAGTGTCAACTGCCAGGTGGTGTGTGATGCCAGTGGGCGCATCATCAATGTCTGTGCCACACACCCTGGTGGAGCACATGATGCCTTCATATGGTACCAATCTGCACTGTGCTATCGATTCAAGAGTAGGGACATCCCCACAGGACACCTAGTGGGTGAGTATGCATGTAGGAGTGGCAAAGTTGGGGCAAGGGTGGGAAAGCTACAGGTGCCATGGTAGTGGCACACAGGGCTATGGGCAAGATGGACCTGAATATGATACTTAACTCCACTATCTCCACACAGGTGACAGAGGATACCCACTCCGTCCCTGGCTGCTCACACCCTACTGGTGCCCCATGACCCCATCGCAGCAATGCTATAATGAGGCACATGCCACCACATGCAACATCATCGATCGGGTGTATGGGATGCTTAAGGCACGCTTCTGATGCCTAGACACCTCCGGCAGTGCCCTACAGTACAGCCCCTCAAAGGCCTGTGGGATATTCCTGGCATGTTGTATCCTGCACAACATGGCCAAAGACTGTGGGATAGCCATACAGGTCGAGGAGGGGGACAGCGATGGGGACGCCGGTGACGCCGGTGAAGATGGGGATGAGCAGCCCCCCTGTGGATGGCGGGACCCCCGACTGATCCGGCAGGCCCAGCTGCACCGGAACACCATCACGGAGGAGCATTTTGCACAACACAGGTAAGTCATGGGGCCATGTGCAACCAACACTGTCTAGACGCAACCCGCAGGCACACAGGGTAACACACCAGGGGTGCATGATGGCAAGGAGAGTGGAAGGGTCCAGGCGCACAAACACACCATCAGGGAGGGGTGAATAGTAACATGCTATATGGAGACACACACACACACACACCAGGCACAAAGCGTACATGGGCAGGTGCACAGCAGAGCAGGAACAGACATGTGAAACACACAGATCCACGGTCCACCCCACCACCTGTACTGTCCAAGTACGTGTGTTAGATGCTGGGCATCCTTGCACCTTGGTGTACAGTACAATGCAGGCATGATCATGCACACGCACCTGTGGACAGCAGTTGGGTGGGTGTGCAGGTGGTCCGTGTGTCGGCGTGTTGGGCAGGGCACCTACCAGTGCACTGCTCACCACGACACACATTGCACACAGGGCAGCACCAGACAGGGCCCGCACTGGGAGACAGGTCAGTCAGGTGGCACTGTGCCAAGGCCACCTTGGATGCGTGGGCGGTCCCGCCGTGACCCAGCAGCACTGGCAGGCTGAGCAAGGGCCACATGGGGTGGTACCAAAGTACCACCAGGGGTCCCACTGTGCGAGCGTGACCTTGTCTGCATAGGGATCTGCAGCATGCCGAACATACCTGCACCAGGGGTGCTTGGGATGCCCACAGCAGAATCTGACGTCGACAGGCTGGGTGTCGCACGACGCCGGGAATGGGGAGTGGAGAGCGTACTGTGTGGGGTGCGCGGTACAGGGGGACCTGACTGTGTGCCCAATGTGGCCATGACAGCGACCAATGCCTGGGTCTGCCGGTCAATGGCAGCAGTCACATCCATCCGCATCTGGACCATCTCTGCAAGGATCATTGCATTGTCCCTGCTGTGCTGCTCCACAGCCACACACAGTGCCTCCACGGATGTTGCAACCTGCATCTGCTGCTGTACCGATGCCCGCAGCAGGCGGGTGTGCTCGTCTAGCGGGTAGTCAGCCACTTCGGCAACCTGTTCCCCAGGGTATGGAAGGGCCTGATGCTCAACACCCCTTGAGGGTGGGCACTGTTCACCAGGACCAGGTATGGGCAAGTCAACAGGTGGTGTGCATGTGCCACCACTGAACCCTGTACCCCCAGACCTGGTGGGTGACTGCTGCTGCTGCCCCCTCCAACTGCTGTGCCCCAAGGACCAGTCGTTCCACTGCTGTGTCCGCAACAGTGCCAGAGACCTGCACAGCCACTGGTGCTGCCTCACCGGTGCCGCCAGGCACTGCCTGGGACTGTGCTGATGTGCTGGCACACACGTTGGAACCAGCTAGGTCCAGGGGCACGTGCTGTCCTGCTGTGTGTCCGCAATGAGACACACACGTGTCACTGCCCATAGTGGTACTTGCATCATCAATGGTGCAGGTTCATGCAACAGCCACAGTCACAGTGTGCTGGCATGCTTGCATGCCAGACTGCTGTGACACAGGATGGGCACCCCCCCACACCTGCCTCACCGACATTGGAGATGGCAGCCAGGCATGCACACTGGTGCAATGCATGCTGACTGGCAGCAGAGGTGGATGGACCCTCCTCCAACTCTGGATGGATGTCCACACTGCATGGTCCCACCACCACCGTCCCCTGCAGATGCACAGGATCTGTAACAGAAAGTGAGAACATGTTAGTGCATGGGATCAACCTCCCCCCCCACCACCATGTCATACCATGCAGTGATGGGCTTCCACCTGTCTGGAAGCCACCTCCTGGAATGCCCTCAATTGCACTGCGCTGCATGGATGCAGCCAGACGTTCCTCCGCCAGGGTCAGCTGCACCACCGCTGGCTGGCCCCTGCCTGTGGCAGCGCGTGCTGCCCTGAGGGCTGCCACCTTCTCTTTCACCTGTCGGTCCCAATCTTTTTCTTACATTCCTGCATGGAGCACTGGTGGCTTCCGTGCAGGTTTATGGTGCGAGCTACTCCCTCCCATGCAGCAGCACGGGCCTGAGGGGTGCCCCGCCGTCCACTAAGTAGTGGCTCCTCATCCAGGTAGGCCTGGAAAAGTGCCTCTGTCTCGGACTTCGTGAAGTTGGGCCTCCTCCTTCGACCACCATCATCCTCCTCACCCAGTCCTTGCTCGGCCATTTCGGTCTGAATGGGTGGAAGTGGACACCTGTCACTGTGCAGTATACAGCATTATCCCATGACCATTGCCCAGAACATCACACAGCATGCAACTCACCTTTCACCTGCAGTAACCGACTCTGGCCACCGCAGATCACTGTCGCACATTTATAGCGCAATGCATGCAAATTAGTAGTGGAGCAACTTTAATGAGATGCAAATTGCGCCAATGCACCTTTGAATGGTTGATCAGATGATTTGCATATGTCAGCTGAATATCGCGCTGTTGCACTTTGCGCAATACGGTTGTGCCGGCTGAGCCAATGGCACAGTTCTGTGACTGTGTAGTACACCGCATTGTGCATGCCCAGGTAGCTTACGCAGGTGTCTGCCGCGCTGATGACGTGCTGTGTGCGATCAGCAATACAGGACATGGCCACTATTGTGCCAGTGGCGCTACAGCACTGGACACCACATAACGCTGTGGCACACCTGCGCAATAGTACACTGTGGCACTGGCACACAGGTGACCGATCGCGCTGGACGTGTAGAAGTCCGATGGCGCTGTGCATGGCCTTGCGCCACAGACCCATGACCTTGTGCATGACCTTTGCCCCTTGCGCTGTACGTCTGGCATGTCTATGGCTCTATCGCGCTGCTCGGTAACAGCTCGATGTGGACCGACGGTGCTATACGAACAGCGCGATAGGAACTGATGGAGTTGTATTGCGCAACATTTCCACCTGGGGTTACCGCGCTGCGGAACGCCATATTGCCTACTATACAACTGCAGGGATGGCATGCAGGAGAGCTCCACAGTGGAGTGCTTTGGAGTTGGCCAACCTGGTGGCTGTGGTGGAGCCCCACCATGGGTCACTGTTTGGGGGAGAACCCCTGCACATGGCCCACACCCATGTGTGGCAGCAGGTGGCAACCAATCTGGAGCAGGCCACTGGGTGGCGGAGGACTCCAGAGCAGTGCAGGCACCGGTATGATGACCTCCGCAGGAGGGAGCAGGAACTGCTGGAGCACCTCAGGTCACGTGCCAGGAGGGTATTGTGCCTTAGCCAGGTGGGTGTGCTGTCTATGCACCTGTATTGTCAGCATGGGTGACACTGTGTAATGTGACCTGCGCATGGGGGTGGGTTGGGTTATGGTTTGCTGTGAAGGTGTTTGCAGGTGTGTGCTGTATGGGTCTGGCTGTGTGGGCAGGCACACTCAATGGGGCAGGGGGCTGTCTGCTTTGGGATCTCACTGATGTGTTTCTCTTCATTTGTCTCCCACAGGCGTGAAGCGGAGGTGGGCCCGGGCTGAGGCACGGAATGGCGGTGCAGGGGTGGCTGGCAGAGGTGGCATAGGTTTTGGGCCACAGCAGCAGCTGCAGCAGCAGCAGCAGCAGCAGCGGCTTGATAAGGGTGAGTGTCATTACATCATGGATGCTATTGCATGCTGTGGGGGGGGCACGGCCACCATCCATGGACAACACTACCATGCACGCAACAAGTGACAGTCATCACTGTCCAGTGGCACTGCATGTCTGTGTGTGCGTCACTGGTGGTCCATGCATGCACTGGGCACATGGCTATGCACTAGCATCCCACCACATAGCCACGTCACTGGACAGCCTTGGTTGTGCTGTGATGGACATGGGCGGTGTGTGTGTGCAGTGGTACACATGGCTGTTGCTGCCTGGTTGGGCATGCCTTGTGCACGGTCACTGTGGGTGGGTGCAGTCCATCACAGGAGCGGGGCAATTGGCTGTATGCCATGCATGATGGGTGGGATTCAGGGATATGGACAGTCACAGCCATTGACTCTGATCCCTTGTCCTAGGTATCCAGATCCTGCGACGAATGGAGCGGTCACTGCAGTGGCTGACACAGGTGGCCATTGATTCTCCGCCATCCTATTGGACCTTCAGCGTCATGGAGTGCGGCACAGGAGGAGGCCCCAGGCCCAGCACCAGGCGGCAGGAGGGCAGGCTGGCAGGCGGTAGTTGCCCATCGCCTCACCCCACCTTCCCTCTCCCGGTTGTTCACCCCTGCCCCTTACCCACCCCTACCTTATACCCATACCCCCACCCCTGCTTTGTATATATATGTACATAGTTCTATTTGTTGTTCTTCTTATTCTTGTTTATTACATTTATATATTTTGATATGAATACTGTGGTGGTCTCTGATTTGCAGCTGGCTATAGGTGCTCAGTTGCAGTGGTGTGCATGGCATCTGGGATGGTATGGTCATGGGTATGTGTGTGCGTGTGTGTGGGGTGGTGTCTCTGGTGTGGGTGTGGCTTTCAGTCAGTATTGCCGTGTGCTGCCACCCACTGCTGGATGCTCATGGTGGGTTTGGCTTGTATAGTTCTGTGGTACACGAGGTTGCAGTGTGCCGGGGGGATGCATGGGGATTCCTGCAGTGCTGGTCACTGCTCATGGGTGATGTCTTGGGGTCATAGTGCAGGGTGTGCTGTGCACAAGGGGGCGCTGCTGTACACTGGGGTGGTCCGCCCCTTTGTGTGGCAGTCTCAGCTTGCCAGTGGGTGTGCTGCGGTAACACGGCCGGGATGTGCTTTGTTTGCTTGTCCCCATGGTCCGGTGGCTATTCCGTCCCTCCCCCAGTTATGCTGTGCTTGGGGCGTGGGGATACATTGTTGGTTCTGCAGTGTGTCCCTGTGCCCATCTGTGGCATGGGTGGTGGGCCCCTGCCTACCTCCCTGGTTGTGCAGTTCCATTGCTCTGCTGCTGGGGGTCTCTGCTTGCACTACGGCACCTCTGGACTGCTCAGCTGGGCTGCCTTTGTTGCTCTATGGCATATCGTCTCTGCTCAGCTTCCCCTTCCTGGTTGCGCTATAGCGCAGGTTGTGCGATATTCAGATGTTGGCTGGTTGGCTTGCTCCATGTTTGAATATCGCGTCTATTGCGCATGTGCGCAATTGACTTGTGCTTGCTCCTGCTGTTGCGCACTTTTTGGGCGCAGTTTGAATATCCGGCCCTAAGGAGGTAGCATTATTTAAATAACTGGACGTCTGTGAAATAACTGGACGTCTGTGAAAATGGGCTTTGAGCCCACAGACCTTTCAGTATAAAAAAAATGAAATAAAATGAAATAAATGAATGGGTGAGAAGGATGTGAAAATTGAAGTAGCTACTACTATGGTGATTACAGCATACAATAATGCTACTCAGTCAGTAGTGGCAACAAGTAAATGTACACAAGAAATTGCACAGCTCAGGTATCATTTGGTGGCACTAGAGAATGTGGCCAGGGACCTCATATCCGTCATGGAATGAGGGACCTGATTTGTAAGACTTCTTGGCACCTGGCTGACAGTACTCTACTGCTCACATTACACTACTTCAGAAGGCTTACTGAACCTCTTCAAGACTAACTCCCCGAAGAATGTTCACATGCAATTCTCTTTCTATTACCACCAACACACTGACACGAGAGCTCTCTTCTTCCAGACTTCCAGGGAGCTTCAGCAGCTTACTTGTAACAGCATGGTTGTTCATCTTTTTCCTGACCTTTCCTATGCTACAAGGGGTGGGTGAAGTAAAAACACGTTGCACCTCATACAGTGCTGTGCATAGTGCATAATGTTTCATACTGGTATGCTCCACAAAGATCACACTACTCACCTATGCTACCCAATCTTGAAGAAATAAATTTAATAGACTATAAGCAAAGCATAGGACCCCAGCAGTTGTTAACTCCCTCTTGATGCCAGCACAACTCCAGATCCAGCATGGTGGAAAGTAGTTACAATTTACAGTTTGCATTGAAACTGGTAAATGCACAGATGAAAGGGCAGAGGAACTCTCTGAAAAGCAGGAGGATGATTCAGATCATAGATAGATAGATAGATAGATAGATAGATAGATAGATAGATAGATACATTATTTATATAGCATCCCATTCCAGGGACTTGGAGCACTGAACATTAAAAAGATTTTTAAAACATCATTTAAAACACAATAAACAGGCAGAGTAAGCAACAATAGCGATAAAATCTATCATTATAAAATTTAAATATCAATTCAAAATTAACACTTTATGAGTTAAAAGCCTGGTTAAACAGAAGTTTTCAGACCTTTTTTAAAGGTTTCCACCGAGAGTGCCTCAGGTAGATGGCTAGGCAATGAGTTCCACCTGGTAGGCACAGCCACAGAAAATGCATGGTCACCCGAATGCCGCAGGCTAACCCTGGGAACCCCAAGGAGGCAATCCTTGGCATGATGAAGACTGGGGGAAGATTAGCATGGTTCATTATGAAACAGTGAACTGGGTATAGCATATTCTTTTTTTGTCAGCTCCAAAATGGTTTGGAAAAGGCTGGCTGTGGATGTGCTATTCCTAGATTTTAGCAAGGCATCTGACTCTGTACCATTTATGAGATTAGTTAGCATGAGACAGCTGGGGTTAGGGGTGGGGTAACTGGTTGGCTCAAAAGCCGGTAGATGAATAGACTCCAGAGGGTGGCCCTAAATGGTAAATATTCTGAACACAGGACAGTGACGAGTGTAGTACCTCAGGGCTCAGTAACTGGATCGCTACTGTTTTAAGATTACCCACGCCCTGGTGCTCCCTCCAACCACAGAATGTATGACTTCTCCAAGCTTGCCTCTCCCCTTCCCCCCACTGTTTCCCCCTCAGTTCCCCCTCTCCCTCTCATTCCCCTTATGGCAGGAACCTGGGTCTTTAACTTAAGTTCTTGCCTGCTCTTGAGCTACGACAAAGGATCTCCATCCTGCTAACTCTCTGATCATTGCCCTCCTACTGTTTTCCTCCCGCAACTTCTGAATACCTGTATTTTACATACTGCTTGATAATGTATAGTTGTTGTATATACGTGTAATTACTGTTCCATCACTGCCTCTGTATTGACTCTCTGAACACTATTTTGTACTGTTTGTAATGTGATGCAGAGCCTTTGTAAATGAGTTTCTGACTCAAAGGTTTGTAATTCTGATACCTCTAATAAATAATTAAATAAATACATATGTATATCTGAGACATACAGTATGTGAGGATATTAAGGGAGAGGTAAGTCTATTCATCGGGGATAAAAAAAGCTGTGGTAGGACTAATGGAAAAGAAGTAGCCAACATCATGAGGCAGAAACCACTATGGGAGACCATCCAACAAAAACTAGAGTCCTTGCTAGGGCTGGAAGAAGCCTTCACCCCAGAAATATGCATTATAGGGGACTATGGACTATGAACATAAACTCATAGGGGCTCAGAAAAATCACATTGCCCTTATTTCAGTGTGTACCAAAAAAGTTATATGTAGGCACTGGCTAGACCAGGAAATTCCCAGCTACATGGAATGGTATGCAGAATTCCTGTCCTCCTTAAAAGCTAGGAAATGTAGAGCAAGCATTAGGAACCAAACTAAAGCTGTTCAGAAAAACTGGGAAAAAACTGTATGCACTAATTCAACTGGAATAATATGTACCAATAATACTGTATGAACTGAGAATGCATACAAAGGTCATGTACATGACTCAGACAAATAAAATAATGACAGTATACCGGAATCCAGAAAAATGTCAAATGATAAGGGTGAGACACAAGTATAATTACCAGCATTATTTGGGAACCTGGAGGGGAGGGATGTTTTTTGTGTAATGTACATGTTTTATTTGTATTGTAACTGTGTATTTGATGAAAAATACAATAAAGTATATTTAATTAAAAAAGAAATGATGAGGCAGGATTAGAGATGCAGCAAAATGTATTTTCACCAGCGAAATTCCGGCGAAATCACCAATTTTGCAGTGTAAAACATTTCGAGTAATTGTGCTCTTACAGCGAAATTTTGCCTGTAAATTTCAGTGAAATTTCACCTGCAAATTTCAGCAAAATTTCAATGTCAGTTTCGCCTTTCACCTGCACATTTCGCCGCATGAAAGTATCAGGCAAAATTGGGGGAAAAAAGCTTATCACATGACTTTCTCTCTATCAGACTGCTGGTCACATGGGTGACTGCACTTTGGCAGGAAGCCAGACTAAATGTACTTCCTTTAGAGCTGTTTCAGCCTAGTAGTAGGAAGTAGGAGCGAGACTACAGCAGGAGAGCTCAAACTTGTCTTTATAAAAAATAATGTTTGTGTGTGTGTGTTTGCAGCTTATTTGATTTGTGATCTGGTCCCCATTAGTTTAAAAAATTAATATTTTCTGTTAGTGTTTTTTCTGCATTTTTATATTTATCTTTTTTATTGTGTGTGCATCTGCGTGTGTGTGTGTGTGTGTGTGTGTGTGTGTGTGTGTGTGTGTGTGTAAAACTCCCTCACTCTCTCCCCTTTCTTTTTCTCTTTTTTTTTGTAGCAAGGAGTTGTAGGAGGAGATGGGGTGATTAAAATGGATGGGAAAGGTAGAGATAAAGTGGAGACTGGGAAGAAGGCAACTGGACCACCCCCACTCAGTGTTCACATTAATAGGCGGGTCTTTATATCTATGCCCCACAAGAGCAGCAGGAGCATGTGCTCCCAACCCCCCAGCAGGAGAATGTAGCCCCCACTCCCCAGGAGCAGCATGAGCCCCTCACCCCCTCCCAGCAGCGGCAGGATCCTCCTGTTGTCCAGCAGCAGCATGTGGCCCCCACCCCCAGGCAGCAGCAGTAGGCACCTCCAGATACCATCCCCCAGCTGGAGCATGAGGCCCCCACCCCCAGGCAGCAGCAGTAGGCACCTCCAGATACCATCCCCCAGCTGGAGCATGTGGCCCCACCCCAGGCAGCAGCAGTAGGCACCTCCAGATACCATCCCCCAGCTGGAGCATGTGGCCCCACCCCAGGCAGCAGCAGCAGCAGACACCTCAGATACCATCCCCCAGCTGGAGCATGTGGCCCCACCCCCAGGCAGCAGCAGCAGCAGACACCTCCAGATATCATCCCCCAGCTGGAGCATGTGGCCCCACCCCAGGCAGCAGCAGTAGGCACCTCCAGATACCATCCCCAGCTGGAGCATGTGGCCCCCACCCCAGGCAGCAGCAGTAGGCACCTCAGATACCACCCCCAGCTGGAGCATGTGGCCCCACCCCAGGCAGCAGCAGACACCTCCAGATACCATCCCCAGCTGGAGCATGTGGCCCCACCCCCAGGCAGCAGCAGCAGCAGACACCTCCAGATACCATCCCCAGCTGGAGCATGTGGCCCCCCACCCCCAGGCAGCAGCAGTGGGCACCTCCAGATACCATCCCCCAGCTGGAGCATGTGGCCCCACCCCAGGCAGCAGCAGCAGCAGACACCTCCAGATACCATCCCCCAGCTGGAGCATGTGGCCCCACCCCCAGGCAGCAGCAGCAGCAGACACCTCCAGATACCATCCCCCAGCTGGAGCATGTGGCCCCACCCCAGGCAGCAGCAGCAGCAGACACCTCCAGATATCATCCCCCAGCTGGAGCATGTGGCCCCCACCCCAGGCAGCAGCAGTAGGCACCTCCAGATACCATCCCCCAGCTGGAGCATGTGGCCCCACCCCCCAGGCAGCAGCAGACACCTCCAGATACCATCCCCCAGCTGGAGCATGTGGCCCCACCCCCAGGCAGCAGCAGCAGCAGACACCTCCAGATACCATCCCCCAGCTGGAGCATGGGCCCCACCCCCAGGCAGCAGCAGTAGGCACCTCCAGATACCATCCCCAGCTGGAGCATGGGCCCCACCCCCAGGCAGCAGCAGCAGACACCTCCAGATACCATCCCCAGCTGGAGCATGTGGCCCCACCCCAGGCAGCAGCAGCAGACACCTCCAGATACCATCCCCCAGCTGGAGCATGTGGCCCCACCCCCAGGCAGCAGCAGCAGCAGACACCTCCAGATACCATACCCCCAGCTGGAGCATGTGGCCCCCACCCCAGGCAGCAGCAGCAGCAGACACCTCCAGATACCATCCCCCAGCTGGAGCATGGCCCCCACCCCCAGGCAGCAGCAGCAGCAGACACCTCCAGATACCATCCCCCAGCTGGAGCATGTGGCCCCACCCCAGGCAGCAGCAGCAGCAGACACCTCCAGATACCATCCCCCAGCTGGAGCATGTGGCCCCACCCCAGGCAGCAGCAGCAGACACCTCCAGATACCATCCCCCAGCTGGAGCATGTGGCCCCACCCCCAGGCAGCAGCAGTAGGCACCTCCAGATACCATCCCCCAGCTGGAGCATGCCCCCGCCTCCCTGCACAGGAGCATGATGTGCCCACTAGCTCCAGAACATCAGCTGTTGCCCCCCACAGAAAGTGTCATCAGCTGTGTGGTGTTTTTCAGCAAAAAAAACAATGATAATACAATGTGATCTGCAACTTGTGTGACAGATCTATTAGAAGGGGCAAGACTGGGGGTCATTTTTGCACTGGTGGCCAAAGAATCCATCTGCAGCACCACCACACTGCAGATTGGCTTAAAAATCAGAAAAAGTTGGCAGCAGGTAGAGGGGCCCTGGGTGCTGCCGAGCAGTTATAAGGGGAAAGGGGCCAGCAGGAGGCAGGGGCCAGTGGTTAGCAGAGGTGCCGCAGAAGGTGGTAGCAGCAGCAGGAGGCAGCTGCAGAGCCCCCATCACCCTCATCCCACAGACACAGGTGTCGCCGACTTTATGGTGGCAACCCAGCACAGCCTGCAGCCACCCCAGCTGCTCATGTGCCAGCACCAGCGGCAGTGAGCCTTGAAGAAGACCTGACAGCATTGCGCAGAGAGGTGGGAGCTCTTCGCAGTGAGTTCACTGATTTCCACCAGGAGGTCAGGAGGAAACTCAGGAAACTCCTTGAGGAGCAACAAAAAATGTTTGACCTCCTGACGTAGCTGCATGGTGGTGGCGGTGGTGGTGGTAGCAGGGCAGAATCTGTACCTGGCACCGGTGCAGAGTAATGGTCAGACTCCAGACCAGCCAGTGCAGCACTGTTACCAACATTTTTTCCTTTTCTTTCCCTTGTCCTTGCTTTCTTACTGTCATTCTTCCCTTATCTGCACCCTTTAAAAATAACAAAAAGCAAAAAAAAATAATAAAAAAAAAATATATATATATATTTTTTCTGTCCTCTTCTTCAGTATCTTTTTGTTTGTTTTTGTCCAGTTTTTTGTGTGTTATGCAATGTTTATGCTCCCTCCCTTTTCTCTTTCATATGCATACCCTTTCCCTGACCTGACCCTTATGATGCGCCCACTGTCATGTGTTACTGTCTGTCAGTCACTTTTAGTCTTTTTTACCCATAATCACTGTACCTTTCTACTTGGTTTATGTTAGTCCCTCTGACTTGTATGCATTTCCTCCTCCTCCTATCCACAAATGTCAAGTACAGTCCCCACCGCTTATAATGGGCACATCGGTTCAAGCAGATCCTGCCCATTATATTGGATGGGCGCTGTAACCAATTTCTATGTTTTTTCTATTTTTTTTTTACACCATACGGAGATATGGAGCAATAGCGCAAACCCCTGTCCTAAAAATGCAACTCACAATTCTGCCTCACAGCTATGATTTAGCTAAACAACCTGCTCCCTTTCAATTCTCCAAACAGTTATGTCCCCTACCTTTGTTGTTTGCCAGGTCCATGGTTGATGACTCATTTCTGGAACAGCTTTGTTCAGAGCGCTGTGGTACAGTAACTGGAGCAGTAGCGCAAACCTGTGATGGAGCAGTTCTCAAGCAATGTGCATTAAAAAATGCAACTCACAAGTCTGCATCACACCTATTACTGGAGGGAATTCCGGGTATGACACTGGCAATGCTGACAATGACCAGGACCTGTCTGCTCCCTTCCAGTCCTACCTACACTGTCTGCTTCTGCTGTTAGGTTCCCTGTTGATAACTGTTGATAGCTCATTCCAGGTATGATTTTTTCCTAGTCCCTTTCCTGCACTGCCGAAGCTGACAATAACTGGGACTGAGGAACTCCCTCCCTATTTTGACAGATGTATAATCTATTTTAACAGTAACACTTGAGCTGTTTTTCTGTGGTTGAGTGAAGAATGGGTTAAAGGGCATTAAATAGCTGTTAATCTTTTGGCCAATCTGCCCAAAATAGAAGGCGGGTATAGAACATTAAAAGCAGAATTTTTAACATTATTGCCTATGTAATGGGAAAGTGGAAAGCATAATTTGCCTGCAATAACCGACTGCCCATTAAAACGATGGGCACTATAAGTGGTGGGGATTGTACTGTAATTTGTAAATTGTTTCTAGGAACAACATTTTTTCCCAAAGCTATGTGTGATATTGTGGGCTGGCAGCAGTTGCTTTGGATGTGTGCAGGATCAGTCTGAATGTATATGTACACAACAATCATAGAAACATAAGCACTTTTATTGTGAAGTTAAACATAAAGTAATTTTTTTTTGTGCTTAACATGCATGTCCCCATGGCTTGCCACAATGTTAACTTGGTTTTACAGTGCCCAACCACACTGCCACCACCACCCGGTCCAAAATGTGCTCTGATAGGGCTACAATTTAACACTGTCTGTTGAGGCCATGCTGTGCAGAGTAGACATGATAAGATGCGAAATGTAGTATGACCGGAAAAAATTAGGATGACATTGAGAATGTAGAGTGAGACAGAGTGTTGCCACTATCTAACATGGCCCATAATTCCAGAAATGTTTCCCAAAAAATGTTACAGTAAATCAAGACCGAAATCAGGTCTCAGTCATGATGTTTTAGGGTGCCCACCCCACCACCCAGACATTAAATAGCCATTTTAGGGCCTGTTTGCCAAATATTTCTGCCTGAAACTCACTGCTGCCGGTGCCAAATGGAGCCTACAAGCCCAGAAATGTTTACCAAAAAATGTTACATCAAATTGAGACTGAAATCAGGTGTCAGACATGCAGTTACATGGTTCACATCCACCGTGAGGACCCAAATGTGCTGTTTTCTGCACCGTTTAAATGCTTTTCAGGCCTAACTGTGGTGCTGCCACTGCCTAACATGGCCCAGAAGTCCAGAAATGTTTTCAAAAAAATTGCACAGTGCATTCAGGCTGAAATCAGGTCCCAGCCATGATGTTTTGTGCCACCCCAACCACCACCCGGACCAAACGATAGTCTTTAGTCCACTGTTTACAATTGTTTTTCGGCCCCGTCTTGGTTCTGTCAGTGCAGCACAGGCAGTAAATGTCCAGAAAAGTTGCAGGTAAAATGGTACACTAAATTGAGAGTGAAATCTGGTCTCAGCCATGATGTTTTAGGGTGCCCCCCACCACCCAGACATTAAATAGCTGTTTTCATGCCTTTTTGCCAAATATTTCTGCCTGAAATTCACTGCTGCCAGTGCCAAGCTGGGCCTACAAGTCCAGAAATATTTACCAAAAAATGCTACATCAAACTGAGACTGAAATGTGGCATCAGTCCTGATGTTTTAGGGTGTACCACCACCTCAGGGACCTGAAAAGGGGTGCCAACCCATGCAGAGAAAATGAATTCCTACTGCAAAATACTGCTGCTACTTTCAATTTTTTCCTCCTGCTGCTGCTGTTTCAATTGATTGAGATAGAAATGTACAATTATCATTTCCCTATCACTATGCTTCTGTACTGATTGTCTAACTGTGTTTATCGACTGTCTCTGTGGTAGTAGCTTGCCTGGAGGTGGGGGAGTGAATGATATTTTGGGGCACTGCAGCTTGTTGCCTGCTGTTTGTCTCTGACTACTACTTTCTAAGTTACCACAAGAACTACTGTTCTGGATGGTTGTTCATGGTGGATTATCTTCACACAGTCCATACTGCTACTGTTGAACACTTAAGTATCTGTCTTCATTTATTTTTCGCTGTGCAAGGTAAGGGTGTTGGTGGGTTGGTATTATGGCATCTTGAGTTCTAATATGCTTGTACTGCTCTTATATTATTTTCAGTGTGCTGTGGATGACATCATCATGCCGGGCCATGAGGGAGAGAGATCTCCGGATCTTCCCATTTTCCCAACACAGATGGTAAGTATTGGAATTTTCATACACGTGCACTATGTCTGTTACTGCCATCTGGTTGTCTGAGATTGATAGTAAGTGTGTTATTTTTTACTTTTGTCAACATCAGGAATTCCAGCAATGTTAAGTATTGTTCCATCCTGCTGCTGCTGGCTGCTGAACCAGATCTGGGGTATTTATTTAATTGTGCAATGGTTCCACTTTCACAGTCCTTGAGGTAAGTATTTCTTCATTTTTTATGGTCTTCTGTTGGGGGGTGGATGGTCACAGGTGTGGTGGGGTGGAACTTTTTAACAATCCTCAAAATGTGTTCTTTCTTTTTTTCTTATTTCAAGGTACGCAGTGCTGATGGGGGAAGGGGAATGCTAGTGTTACTGTGCTTCGTCATGGACCTTGGTCTGGATTGGAATCATGTGCACCACACAGCATGTTCCAGTGGGGAATGTCCTCTGTTTAATGACATCATGGGGTATAGTAAGTATACATTTTTTTCTCTGTTTCCTCTTCCAACTTGTTAGGTAAAACCAGGTATTCAGATTGAGGAGTATCCAACCTTTTTTCTTATCTTTAGTTTTGCTTAGGTCATTTTCTTCTGTTAAGGTTTCATCGTATGTCGTATCTTGATCACTACATGATCAATCCAGGCCATGCAGGAGCTGTGTTGTGTCTGTGGAAGACAGGGTGTTGCTTGAAGATGCTGGCCACTGGACTGGTATCCATGCCATTACCATTAATGAGTAATCACCACTGCCACCCACATACAGGGAGGAACTATGTGCGAAAACACCTGGTTGAGATAGTGTTTAGCAAATAATTAGGTGGAGGGGGGTTAATGTCTTATCTAATCAATGGGGATTGCATAGCTGCAGTAATCATGAACAATTTGAATCCATTCCAAAGTGAGGACAGCAGGACCCTCCCCCTGCCCCTAACCCCCAGGTCAGGAACCATCGCAGTTTAGGTGTACCTTAACCTAGTACTGTAGCATAAGTAACCTTTTTGGGTGATTTGATGTTGTAAGTTGTTAAGCCTCTTCATGATTACTTTTGTAATTAATGACTCACATCATTAAAGATGGCCACCAATCATCATTTCTCAAAATGTGTTCCATTTGTGGTGTTAACTGTTTTAGCATGTTACATTCATATGCTACTTGTACTAGTCTAGTAGCCAGGGTTCTTGTACATGTCATCGTTACTAAGTGGCAGAAAAAATATTTTCAGTTGCATGGAGTGCATGGCTGTGTAAGGTCAGATCAGGTCAGGTGATGAGAGGGGGCGGTGGGGCAGCGTGAAATTTGCCATCATGGGCACTTTTAAGGACATCCAGACAACATATCTTGCTGTAAGATGAGGTTGATATAGTCAACATGAAAGTAAGTTATTTTTGGAAGAAAAATATTATAACTGTAATTATGCAATTGCAAAATCTTTACGGTTATGGTAATTACATTGCTGCTGCTTTATATGGGATTCGGGGACTGGTGGTGAGGTGACCAATCAATGGGTTATGGCAAAGGGTGATCAAATGACACTTATACACACTGCAGCACATAACAACACATTTCCATAACCAATTCAATAGTACAGAGCTAAAAATAAGGTATAACTTAGACACCCCAGCCACCATACTGTGACTTGAAAGTTGTTGGGGGGGGGCCTTGGAGTAAACTCAGTCTTTTTAAACTTCCAATTCCACATCATCCAAGAAGAACCCCTCACAGTCTTCAAGACTGGGGTTCTCATCAGGCGGGAATTCTTTCAACATTGCTGCCTCATCCACATGGCTGCCGGTGGATGCCTTAGTCGAGGAATCGTCATCATCCTCATCACCGAGACACAGTTCCTGTGGCAACATCACTGACATCACTGTGTTGTATGGAATGTGCCCTTGATTCATTTTGATGAATGTTAGCATGGATACATTCTTGGGTGACAAATTGGTCCTACAGTCACTCACAATTGCCCCAGCTGCACTAAACACTCATTCCACAGTGACACTGGATGGTGGGCAGCTTAGGTATTTCATAGCAATCAGTGTTAGTGCTGGCCAGTCAGTCATTTTACTGCTCCAGTACTGCAGTGGCTCATCATTAATGGCATGGTGCTTTGGGACCCCAGTGTAAGCCTCCACCATTCATTCTTCTGCCTGGAGTCCAGCTGCCTCATCTGTCTCCTCTTCCTCCTTTTCCTTCATATCTTCCATTCCCACCTGAAAGAGAACATTCCAAATGGGATTGCTTGATGTTTTCTGCTCTGCCATGCCCATTTTCTCTGATTGGGTTGCCTGTGAGCCGCTGATGGTAGTAGCAACACCCGTTTTTGATGCAGTGCATGCATTTTTCATTTGTGTAGCATGTACCAGTTTAATGAGTTTCTCTGTCAACTGTTGTACTCGCTGACGACCTCCTTCAATTATAGCAGGCAGGTCACATTTGTAGCGTGGATCCAGCATGGTGGTGATTGCAAAGTCAGCTGACTAAAATGCCAGATACATGGGTATTTGTATCCAGCACATGGAGCATATGATCCATTAGATCATAAGTGCTATGATCCCCACTTGCCTTTGTCTGGTGTAGCGCATTCACTAGTGTCTGCCTTAGCACACGTATGAGGGGTATGGACTAACTTATACAAGCAGTGTCCCCACTCACTGCCTGTGTAGCATGCTTGAATGGATGGAGAATGAGTATTAGCCCATCAATTTGACCCCACTGCTCTGTTGTTGGAGTGATGGACACTCCAGCACTGTCACAGGTGGTGTGCAGCAGCAGGTATTCTGACACAGCCTTATACTGTTCATACAGCCGGTCAAGCATGTACAGTGCGGAGTTCCACCTGGTGACAACTTCAAGCTTCATCCAGTGCTGAGGCAGATGGTTATTGCGCTGTAGCTCACGTAGATAGTCACAGGCCTTTGCAGACGGGTGAAGTGGACACAGATGCGATGGGCAACAGCAACCATTTCCTTAATGTCTGCAGGGTTGAGAAACTGCTGAACGACAAGATTAAGGCAGTGTGCCAGGCAGGGCACTCTGAAAAAAACACCATTGCTAATGCACTTCACTACATTGGAGCCATTATCACTTGCAATGAATCCTGCTATGAGTGACTGTGTGTGTAGCCACTCGTGAATCTCATCCAGCAGAACATTAAGCATTTTTGCAGCTGTGTGAGAACCTTTGACACTTGTCATACGCAAGACTGCATGCTGTCAAGTACCAGGTGTGTTGCTACCACCACAATTTTGCTTCACGCATGTTTTGCCAGGCCCAAAATCAAGTACCACACCAGGCAACTGTGCCCAGTGTGCTGTTATGCATAGATACGAGCTTGCTGCTGTTTGTCCACTGGTCCACATATCTATGTTAAGATGGATATAGTGTGATGCACTATGCCTCAATGCATGTCTAATGTAATCAGCAACTCTAGTGTTCAGTTCTGGCATGGCATGCTTACTAAAACAGGTTCGCGATGGAACTTGCCATTTGGGACAGGCATGGGCCATCAACCTGCGGAAACCAGCATTCTCTACAAATGAGAATGGCAACAGATCGATGGCCAGCATTTTAGCAGTGGTAGCATTTAACTCTCATGCAGCAGCATGATTGGGGGGGTACTTTGTCTTTCACTCAAGGATAATCTTCAGAGTGGGCTGCATCTTTGGGGCTGTCCGAACAGAATGCTGTACTTGTGGCAGCAATGATTTTCTTTTAGGGGTAACATTTGACTCTTGGGGCTGTGTAGACCACATGAAACCTGTTATCTTGGTTGCCTGTGGGTGTGGGGGTGGTGTACTTTTCAGACTCATGGGACTGGGACATGCATTGTCACTGCTATTCCCACTACTCTAGAGATCAAAGGATTGCTCACCCTCCTCCTTCACCATCGACCCACTCTGCCCTCCCTCCACGTGCTCTTGCTCTACTACATGTAACTTGCTACCAACAGCTCTGGCATCCCTTTGGTGTTGCTGTCATCTCAGTGGGTGCTTGTTTTTCAGGTGGGTGTGTTGGCCACCGGTGCCTATGCAACTTCTCTTTTTCTTCCCCCGACTAACATGGGCTTGAAAAAGTTGGCATATTGCTATGGTCTCATCAGCAGGCTCTAGCACATAAAAGTCCTAAACTAGGAACTTTTGACCTCTGGACTTCAGATGCTTCTGGGACTGGGATAGTTCAGAAACAGGTGTGGAAGTGGGTGTTTTTTGGGCTGCTCTCATCACTTCAGTAAAACCATATTTGGGAGGGGGGATTACTTGACTGCTTGGAGGTTTGCTTATAGGCTTTGTGATAGACTGACCCATGGGCTGTACATGTAAATAGCCTACATCACCCTTGACCTTTTTTAACTCAGGCTCCCATATGGGATCATCCCAGTCATCATCATCATCACCGCCAACAGCGATGATGTCCTTGTCTTTCTCCTCCTCCTCCTCCCCCTATCATTGTCTTCTTGGAGGACAGCACATTTTCCTTTCTCTACAACCATCTCAGGGGGCTGACTACTCCTATCTCCAGGATTATCAGGCTGTTGCTGAAGACTATCATCATCACCAACTCCTGCAGGAACATGGACAGTCACACTGACAGACTTATTATCACCCTTCTCCGAGTCCTGGACCACTGTTGCTGTGCTGGTGTCAGTGCCTTCCAGTCCCTTCTTCTCACTGTCAGCATCCCCCACTAGCATGGCTGCAACAGTTTGAGCTTTAAAAGAGGAAGACACAGGTATGCCTGATCCAGTTCGGCCACCAAATCCTTTGCTGGTTCCTGCCGCACCACCAGGGCCCACATCAGAAGACACTGATGCAGACATATGTGTGCTTTCACTGCTATGGGAAACTTGAACTGAAATTGTACTTTTTTCAGCAGACTTCTTAGCTCCCTCATCCCCCCAGACATGTTCCCCCCTGTACTTGGTTGCTTCTTAGAAGGCATTTCTGCTGACTGCTGCTTCAAAACTTTTCCTTTTTCTGTGAGTAGTTGAAGAAAGGATGTATTACTACTAACTGTGTGAATAACACCTCACACATGAGTGACATCACACACCTACAGTACTGGCTTCCTTACAAGTCCAAACACAAACAGGACAGGTACCAGCACTTAGAGTACAACTAATACCATATATGGTAGGCAGCCTATTCTAGTAAAAAACAAAAAGGTCATGTTTTTTCCCCAAACAGGAAAGAATTAAAGAAACACACACAAGGAAAAAGGGCACAAGTGGCTGACTTTAAATACAGATCACCTGTGTCTCTTGACAAATAAAGTACATTTTAATGTCACAATTTAAGAGGGAAATCGGATAGTAGCTTCCATACAACAGGTATGGTTTATCGGGTTTCAAGAGAAGGATTATTGATGCCTCTAATAAGGTTGGGTCTAAGGGACTAGCATCTAACATACACTGGTATAGTTTAAGCAGCATAGGTGCCAGATCTTTAACAAAAGTTTGATAGAAATTGGTGGGGAATCCATCTGGTCCTGGAGCTTTATCCAGAGTTAAGTCCTGATTTACATCCACTATCTCTGCCAGAGTAATAGTTTCCACTAAAGAGGTCTGGGAAATGTTCTGATAGGGTATGCAGAGCAAGTGAATCTAAATAATGATCTATGTTTTGAGAAGATGTCTCTGAGGCTTTTCTCCCATAGAGGGATCAATAGAAGTTCTCAAAAGTATAAGCAATATCTCTTGGAGCTGTTTTTATAGTACCATCTGGGGCCTGTATGGAAGGTATGAGTCTTGAGCTTTCTAATTTACGTAGCCTGAGAGCTAAAAGTTTCCCAGCCTTTTCCCCCTCATCTATATATAAAGATTTGGTTTTCAGAATCGCATATTCTGCCTTTTCTTACAAAAGTTCTGTGTATTTATTCCCAAGCTCTAGAAGTGCTGATGTTGAACCCAGAGTAGTTGAGGAGGATAGGGAGAGTTCAGCCGTTCTTATTTGAGCTAGTAGAGATAGGGCTTCTTTTTATCTCAGTTTCTTCCGCCTAGAGGCTAATTTAATGAGTTCGCCACAAAGGTAGCATTTGAGTGTACACTATAAAAGATCTTCCCTTTGAACTGAATCAGTATTTGTCTCTGTGAAGGTTTGGATAGAAGAGTGGATTCTAGAGATATCATTTTTATCCTTTAGAAATTGTATGTTTAGCTTCCACAACCTATCTCTGGGACTAGTAAGGGAGGGAGTAAGGCCTATCCAGATCACTGAGTGGTCTAAAGATACTATTGGTTCAATGCTGGTTTGTCGTAGCGCAGGTAATAGAGGAATACTCATTAGAATATAATGTAATCTGGACCATGATTCATGGACATTAGAATAAAAGTTGAATAGTTGGTGTGATTGTTTGAGTAATCTCCGTGGGTCACAGAGCCCTAGTGTGTCTATGAAATCATTTGGAGCCCTTTGGGGTGCCAAGTAAGATTTTAAGGGTCATTATGTCTTGTCTGGATCTTGGGTGGGGGGGATGTTCCAATCTCCCCCTAGTACTAAGGAAATGGGGAGGAGTGGGGCAATCGTAGTGGCAAGTTCCATTAAAAATGAGGGATCCCCACCCGGTGGACCATAAATGGAGCCTAGTAACACTGTGGCCCCCATGAGACTGCCTTTAACGAGAACATATCTGCCATTTGTATCTATAACTGTGGAGTCTGTTTGAAAGGAGATCGTGTTCTTGATTAGGATAACTACCCCTTTACTTGTTGAGGAATCTCCTGCCGCCAAGAATTGTGAGAACCCCAGTCTCCATAACCAAATAGCCTCTTTTACTAGAAGGTGGGTTTCTTGTAACAGAATTATATCTGCATTGATCAGTGAGCAATGCTTTAGGACCTGGTATCTTTTTGTAGGCTCTTGGACTCCCCTAACATTCCAAGACACTGTTTTACAGTGAGTGATAGCCATAACTAACAATAAGCCAGGTAATCGTTCCAAAAAAGAAAATGTTTAGCAACACCTGTTGAGCTTGAGGAACACTCCGACATTCCCCCTCCTCCCTCCCCATATACCCCAGCAACCTTACCCAGGTAATAGCCCTGTAGTAACGTAAACAGGTTAAATGTAAAGGAAACTTAGCCATTCCTAGAACTTGAATTTGGCAAGATTGCCCCATCCCCCTCCCCCTCTATATATAACTTAAATCTAGTCCGTCTCATGTGAGTGATGAATTCTGCATAGCTGACTAGATCAGAGCATAGTATCAGTAGAACAGGTAGCCATAGATGCTCTTCCCCCTAACAAACCCCAGCAACTATTTACACAAGTCTCCCTGTATATAAAAGTTAACAGGTAAATTATTAGTCCCTCATGAGGGAGACCTCCCCATACAGCTCCTGTAAACAGCCCACTAAAAAATGAGGTGAAAGTTAGGGCTAAGGAATGCTGGTGATGTATAAATTTAGAATTAACCGGTTTCTGTATACAACAGCACCAGGTTAGCAGTATTAGGGCTGTAAAGGAGCTGACCCCAAAAAATTTAGGTTAATTGTGCAGCAAACCCATGGCTTACTGGAGCCAGGGCCACCCTCCTGATCCATCACTTCCTCGATTTGGGATGCCAAAATTGGAGAAGCTATGAGCTACAACTATAGACAGATCATGTGGGTCGATAAAAATACTTGTAGACCTAGAGAAATTTAAACTTATTTGTCATGTAAGACTGCCTTTTAACAATTAGTTTAAAACAACTTGATTCCGGTGGTCTTATTAGACACCCGTTCTGTTAACAGATCATATCTCTCCTGTAGAGAGAATCAAACGGGGGATATCAATAACACACTTGTCCTCACTCCTGAAGGAGGTATAATGCTTTACCCCAGTGTGAACTTCAACCTTGAAAGCCTAAACCAAGTGAGACACAGTAGATAAAACAAGGGAAAAAAAAAGTCTGTACTTGTATCATGTTAGTCTTTGGTTGCTGTCTCTTTGGAGTGAGGGGAGTGAATCAAGGGGAACAAATAAGTAACCAGACTGTGTTAGATCCTACTTGTTAAGTAACCCCCCTCCTGTATGACCTCTTAAATCAGTTCCCACTGAGTTAAGCAAACCCTGTAGTGACCTGCCCCCTGGATTGGGAGGCAGAAACTGCAGTTGAGGAGATCAGGCCCATCCAGACAAACGAGCAATGTCAAGGCATGGGTTCAAATCTGCCAAAGATAAGCTGATTTACAGTTTCTTCCAATGTTTGGTAGAAGTTAGAGAGAGACTTCTCTCGTGCTGGATCACACTTCTTTGATAGAGGGCTCAGCTGTCTTTAAACAGGTCTGGTAGTCGAAACTTCAAATCATTCATGGCCAGTGTTGGCATGTCATAAGAAATCCAGGATCTGGTTATTGACACTTTAAAGTTTTGCAGGGTATAGCATTTTGAACGGAATGCTTGCTGCAATGAGCTTAGTAACTGTGGGGTGAAATGCAGAGCATTTTTGGCAGGTCTCATAAGGAAGATCCTGGGTGAAACACAGTTTGGATCCTTCCCACGTAATTGACTGAAGCTCTTTGACTTTGTTGAGTACATGTTGACTCTCCACATAGCTGAAAAATTTTAATATTAGGGGTCTTGGTGGGGAATCCTGTTGTGGACAAGGTCTAAGTGACCTGTGAGCTCGTTCAATTTGATAGTTACCCTTGAAAGGAGATGGACCCACAATTTTTTGTAGTAACTTCTGGACACAACACACCACATTGGGGTTTTCCTCTGTCTCAGGGAGATCCATTATTAGAATATTATTCCTCCTGCTCCTACCTTCAAGGTCTTCAGTTTTTAGTTGTAATTTGGTAATTTGCTGTCTAAGCTGTACTATCTCTGGATCTACTCTGTCTTTCCATTTTTCCATGGAGGAGGTTCTTGCTTCATTTTCACCCATCCTTCTTGCTAAATCTGACATATCATTTCTTATTGATTTAATTTCAGTGGAAATATTGAGCAAAGTTTCTCTAAAAGGCAAAAGTTCCTATAGAAACCGATCTTCAGTGAATGGAACCGATGGGCCTATAGCTAGGTTTTTAGAGTTGGAAGCTCACCCTTGAGGTCTGGCTTTTTTAGGCAGCTTTTCAGGCGAGGGAGGAGGCATATGTCTGAGCTGGGCCATCTTCATATCTGCATCCATTACGGAAGAAAAACTCCAAATAGCGATGTAGGTTTTGTTGATATCGAATGCTGAAGATGTCCTCTCTATTTTGTTGTGGTAATTAGGCAGTTTCCAGTCAAAGTTAAGGTATAAAAGACAAAGATGTGATGGTAAGGGTAGGAGCCCTGTATCTCTGCTGCCACTAGGCTGTCTGCATTACGTGACCCTCGGCCTGCCATCCAATCTCTTATTAACATAATATATAAGGCCAAGTCCCTGACAACCCCAGCAGCAGGTATAGCTGTAGAATTTGAGAAAGCATTTGATTCTGTGGAATGGGATTATTTGTTCCTGGTACTTCAGAAGTTTGGATTTGGACCCAGGTTTTGTTCCTGGATTAAATCTATGTACACTTTACCAATGGTGAAAGTCCTTACGAATAACATTCTATCCACCCCTTCTCTTCTGGGGTGGGGCACCTGGCAAGGCTGTCCCCTTTCTCCCCTGCTATTTGTGTTGTCAATAGAACCCTTGGCTGCAGGAGTCATGTGATGCAGGGCACCGAGTAACACTCTCCTGCCTGAGCTCCTTTCCTCCGCTCTGTTTTATAACGTTTATTTACGTTTCTGTAGCAGTAAATCTCTTCATCTGCCCGGTGAATCTTCACAGTAATCCTGTGTTTATGCCGTCAGGGCTAAATGGAGATCAAGATGAAAAAAAGCCTTCCTAAACATACTCCTCCTGCATCTCCCGAGAAGGCTCCGAAGAATACCAAGGCCTCTACTATAGCAAAGTCACAGATTACTGGTGCTGGCAACGCGGATTCAGAGCCTCTTACCTTCGCCAGATTTTTAGAAGAATTTCAGCCTTTCAAATCTGAACTGGGGGAAATTAAAAGTATATCTAATACTGTGGAATCTCTATCTCAGAGGACCTCTGACAATGAAGCTCGTACACGCTCCTTAGAGTGCAAGCAAGATCAAGTCGGCCCAGAGTTGGTGGCTGTGCAGCAATGACTAGTCAAATGGAGAGCAAGGTTGAAGACTTGGAGGGCCATAGCTGCCTCAATAATGCGGTTTTAATAGGCTTGCCAGAAAGAGAAGAAGGAGCTGATCGATCAAATTTGCCAGAAAATTTGTGGAAAAAATTGCAGGTCCATCTCCGTTTGGCTCTGATTATATTATTGAAAAAGCCCACAGAGCACTCCATCCAATGCCACCACAAGGAGCAGTTCCTAGATCTTTTATATTTTGATTTCTGAATTACCAGGAGAGGCAGCATTTTTTGGCTAAAGTACGGGAAATTAAAGATCTCACATAGGAAGGATCCAGGATCAGGGTTACACAAGACCTACCCCTGTCAGTGAGCCAGAAACGAGCCTCTTACCATGCGATAGTCTCGAAGCTAATAGCAGCAGCTATAAAATTTAAGATGAACTACCCAGCCAGACTGCAAGTGCTTGTGGTGGGCTCTTGGCGTGTATATGAGGATGCTGAGACTGCGGCCACCGATCTTAAAATTGCTTTTCCAGAATTATTTTGTGCTCCCTGAGGCAGGGGCTGGGTGTGCCTATCTGAGAATTCATATAATGGAGCAAGATGCCTGACTTTCCTTGTTTCTTTTTCAATAAAAAAGAACCTGGCACTTGTAGGGGGTCTAGCCGGTTTTCCTCTGAGGGACTGTACATATTTACCATGAAGCTGGCTGGTATGAGGCTCCGGCTACCTGGAGAGTGCTGCGAAATCTTTTGTGTCGGTCCTGCTAAGATATTCAAGTGACATCTGATGGTCTCAGCTTTACTGGCAGCCCACATTACCCGCTGAGGGCTTTCCTTATTATTGAATGTGTATATGGGACTGGTTCAATGTGTCTGAAGAAGATGTGTGTGCGGTTTACACAAAGTGTTAATTTTTTTTTTTTCGTGCCTTTTGATGCTGCGATTACCTCAGTATTGCTGGGAAGAATTTAGAAATATGGGACAGTGCCACTTTTTCCACTAGAGACTTATTGCTGCTAGTGTTGTCAGCCAATCTTAACTTCCAGCTTGGATTGTTTATCGCTAGATGTCGCCAAAGACTGTGTATGTTGCAGTACCCCATATACTGGTCTCATGTTGGGTTTATATTAGGAAAGATATTTTGCCTAATTTTGTCTTAAGGGAAATACTGATCCTAGGGGGTGATTAATATATGTTTTGTATGGTTGGCTGTTCGATGTAGGGAGATTGCTCTAAAGGGAAAGGGGTGAATTAGAAGTCTCTTAGATCATTTTCTCATTTTGATTGACAGCACTTAGGTTCGCCTTCTCCCAATGTGTTGGCGTTTTTACCCTGTGACTGGGTCAATGTTGTATGTTTTAACTGTTTTCTTCTAGCCGTAAGGCTCGCTGTTGTTAATATTTGTCATGTTTTGTAATATTGGTATTCTGAGATATTTTATAGAAATATTGTTAATTCTGAGTTAATTACCACCTTATAAGATCAGAAAGCTTTGTTTTATTATTATAGTTAAATTAGTCATTAGGAGCAGGGGGAGGGGCAATAGCGGGAGGTATAGGTGAGCTGTTTATCATGTACCAGGCAATATGTGGGTGGGAGTGGGATGGGGCTGGTCTTTATTCAATGTTGTTGGGGTTATTTTCTTGGGGGGTATGTATGTGGTTATCGGGGGGTTGGGTTGGGTTGGAAGGTGGGTGGGTAAGCGCAGCATATATTCAACAAGTGGTACCAGTGAGCTCATAAATAGGTTTAGGCAGTTTGCTATGTCTGATCTTAACTTTTCAGAGGGTGATGGTTAGAGATATCCAGTGTATCACTTGGAATGTTAAAGGGGCTAGACATAAAATAAAACAATATAAAATTCTGAAATATTTAAGTCATCTTAAAGCAGAAATCATGCTATTATAGGAGATGCATTTACCCAATACTGAAGCAGATAAAATGAGGCATCAGCAGGTAGGGCAGGTATTTGCGGCACAAGGTACTACCCAAAGTAGAGGGGTCATGATCCTTTTACATAGATCTATCCCCTTTCAACCTCTCAAAATCATTTCCGACCCTTGTGGTAGGTTGTTATTTGTAAAGAGAAAATTATATACACTGGACATTGTCCTGGGAAGTGTCTATGGCCCTAACATGGATACTCCAGGGTTTTTTGTTAAACTACTGGAAGTTGTGAATTCATTTTCTGATCTTCCCATGATAATAGGGGGTGATCTTAATCTGGTGTTTGACCAGACTATAGACAGGTCGGGACGATCTCGTCAAGGCCTCTCGCCTGCTCAAAGGGCTTTCAGAGACCTATTGGACTCCACTGGCTTGTGCGATATATGGTGTGTGCTTCACCCTAACCATAGGGAATACACATTTATTTCGCCAGTACATGGCACCTCCTCCCGGACTGATTATATTTTGATTTCTCAAAATCTTTTACCGGGGGTAGTGGATTCTAATATTGTCTCGGGCCCACCCTCAGACCACTCAGCAATCACCTGTCAGTTCTCAGTTGCATCCTTGCCCCAGAAGGGAAATAGGTGGAAGCTCAATAATCAAATTCTGAAAGAACCGGATAAGGCTGAATATATAGCTACTCAAATACAGCAGTTTGTGGCCTTAAATAACAATTCTACGGGGTGACCCGACATGGAGTGGGGGGCTCTCAAAGCTTTTTTGAGAGGGATTATAATTGGTATAGCATCAAAAAGGAAAAAAGAGCAGGAAAATAAAGCTTCTCATCTGTTGTCTTAGATTAGGAACATGGAATCTAGTCTTTCCCCCAGCCTCTTCAGAGGCTTTTAGGCAGGACCTAGTTAAACTGAGGGACGCCTACCTTGGTCTGTTAAGAGAGCAAGCTGAATTCGCCAATTTGAGAACTAATACAGCTTATACTGACCAAGGGGAGAAGGCGGGCCGGGTGTTAGCCATGCGTGTCAAACAACAGGAGTCCGTCAGATTTATTGTTGCAGTGCGTTCCTTAGATGGGGATCTCCTTAGAATTTCACCTTCAGAGATAGCAAATGAATTTTCTAGTTACTCTCAGGATTTATATGGTCCCATGTTAGCCTTCCCCTCGGAGGAGGATTTACAGGCATATTTGAGGCCCCTACATCTACCTATTCTTACTGAGCTTCAGCAAACTACGTTAACTTCCGCTGTCTCTGAGGATGAAATAGAAAGGGTAATTAAATCCCTTTCGTCTGATAAGACCCCTGGTCCTGATGGTTTTACCTCCAATTTTTACAAAGTTTTTTCCAAGCAACTAACTCCCATTTTACTTCTGCTGTTCCGTTTTCTTCTCTCTGGTCAAGTGACCGATGCTTCCCTGTTTGAAGCATTGATTGTGTTATTGCCCAAACCAGATAAGCCACGTGACCAGGTTTCTAGCTATAGACCGATTTCCCTCCTCAATCATGATATCAAAATTTTAGCCAAATTACTTTCGGATCGGATGAGTTTAGTTCTTCCTTCTATAATAGGGGAGGAGCAGGTTGGGTTTATGAAATGTAGATCATCAGCCGATCACCTGAGAACTCTGGCTCATGTTTTCTCAGCCTTCAGGGATGCTGCTCTCCTGATGGCCTTGGTTTCCCTGGATGCCGAGAAGGCCTTCAACAGGGTCTATTGGAAATACCTGTTTGCAGCGATGGAGGCCTTTGGTTTTCCCGGGGAATTTCGGAACTGGGTTCACTCATTATACTTATTACACTCTGCTAGGATTTCCTGCAATGGGGTGTTCTCCGATCCGATAAAGTTATCTGTGGGAACCAGGCAAGGGTGTCCATTATCCCCGCTGCTTTTTAACATTTATTTAGAACCCCTTATTTGTAGGCTGATGAAAGCTAAGGATATCTCAGGTATTTCCTTACATGGACATGGAGCTAAGGTGGTGGCATATGCGAACGACCCTTCTTCTCCAAATAGCAAACCTGGCTACATCCAGTCCCCCAATTCTCAAGATAATAGAGGAGTTTAGTAAAGTCTCTAATTACAAGCTTAATATAGGTAAAACCCTAGTTTTTCCTCTCAATCATAGAGTCTATAAGCAAGAAATTACTACATTTGGTCTGGCGTGGAAGTCTGATTCCATTAAGTATCTTGGAATCATTCTGACACGAAACATGCTTTGACTTAAGCAGTTAAATTTAGATTCACTGGTTCTTAAGATAGACCAAGATCTTTGCAGATGGTCCCTCCTTCCTCTCTCTTTATGGGGCAGGATCAACTTGATTAAAATGAATGTTTTTCCCTGTCTTTTTTATCCCCTCAATATGCTAAATGTTGTACTCCCAATGTCTTGGTTTTAAAAAGTACATAGTATGCTTTCCAATTTTATATGGGGATATAAGAAATCGAGGATGGCATTCCATAAACTGGCTGCACCTAAGGGAAGAGGAGGTTTGAGGCTTCCACATCTTGAACTGTATTATTGGGCCAGTCAGGCCAACAAATATCTTAGGTGGTTGGCAATGGATCAACTTTCAGCCTGTTCTGGTTATATCCTGCTATGGTTAAAGGTGGAAGTAGCCCTTATTAAAACGTATAGATACCTTCCCAGTGCCATGCTATATTCCAAACTATGTTCTTTTCCCAAAACATTTAGTAACTCTCCCATTGCAGTCTCGATTAAGGCTCAAATTCAACTAGGTGCTTTTCTCAAATATGACAATATTAAGGATTTGTCCCAGCCCGTAAATGGCAACCCCAACGTACAAATAAGCAATACACCACTATCACCCTCTTGGCTTCCTCAGTTAGGAAATTGTCAGCTGGAAGACCTTATTACAGCTGATAGACAGTGGTCTTCTTCAGAAGATATTATGCGCAAGTTCAAGATACCCGGTAAAAGTATTTTTAAGATCTATCAGTTATGGCATCTCCTATTGCAAGTTTTTGGGGCTATTCCACCTCCTGGAACTCTTATTCACTTTCAATCTACTTCAGTTGAATTGGCTAGTTCACCCCATGCTGTTTCTAAACTATACAGTCTTTTTTTTATGTGGGCATATCCTGATAACTATACCCCGGTAGCTTATTGGCATTCCCTCTTTCCAGGCAAGGAGTTTGACTGGTCCCTACTCTGGCACAATGGTCATAAATTTTTGTTACAGGATAGACTCAGGTTAATGCAACTTAAAATGTTACTTAATATCTATTATTCCCCACAGAAACTTGCCAAACTGGGTGTTTTTTCCTCTCCGCTCTGTACAAGTTGCATGTTGCAGTCTGGAGACCTTCTTCACATTTTTTGGGAGTGTCCTAGAGTGGTGTCACTTGGGCCACTATTAAACAAAGAGTTGATCCGCTTTTAGGGCTTTCTGACTTGTTTACACCTGAAGTATGTTTATTGGGAGATTTCTCATCTATTTCTGTGGGGTGTAGTAGGAAGCATTACATGACCTTGATTTCTTTGTCTGTTAAAAAAGTGGTCCTTAGACACTGGAAAGATTCTGATAATTTAAATTACGTGGAGTGGCTCCAGGAATTCCTTGCTAGCCTCAGAATGGAGAGGACTATTGCAAGTCTTGCAAATAAAATTGACAAATTCAATAAGATTTGGGGCCCCTTTCAAACTTTATATGCTTTACAAACCTGAAGCACTCTTTTTTTTTTTTTTACAGCATATACCACGCCCATGTTGATATTTTGCTGCGCTGGGATTTTGGGGAGGGTTTGGTGGGTGGAGGGAGGGAGGGGGGTAAGGGAGAGAGTGAACCATTATGTACTTTGTGATAAGTATATACTCATTTTCTTAAGCCTGTTGTGGTTACGTTCTCTGTATTGTAAACTTTAATAAAAGTTGAATGGAAAAAAAAAAAAAAAAAAAAAGAACCCTTGGCTGCAGCTATATGACAGCACAAAGACATACAGGGTATCCCTATAAGAGACAAAAGGTATAAAACTATTATGTATGCAGATGATCTGCTTATATTAGTGGAAGATCTGCCTACAACAATCCTCCCTCTCATTGCCCTTCTCCAGAAGTTTACGGAGTTTTCAGGTCTTAAGATGATTCGTACCAAGACCAAAATAATGCCCTTCAATAAAAATTGCACATCTCACAACACCCACGAAACGGAGCACAAATGGGCAAAGGAGGGCCTGACATACTTGGGGGTAAATATCTCCCCACAAATGGATGTAATCTGGGAAAAGAATTTGGGTCCTTTAACAGCAGAATGCAGGTAAACTTTCAGCAGTCAAAATGACACTGGCCCCCTAAGATAATGTATCTTCTCTTTCATATTCTGATATATCTTCCACCCTTGTGGTATGCAAGATGGGACAAGATGGTGGGCTCCTTTTTATGGGGGAAAAAAATACCACGGTATAGCTGAAATAAATTGAGGGTGTACTGGAAGAAAGGAGGATGGGGATTGCCCTGGCTGGAGGGGTAAAAGATAGCCTTTCAGACAGCCAGACCCTACATTGGTTTCAGACTAGCTCAGAGACCACCCCACAATGGATCACTATGGAAGGAGAGTTAAGTGATACTCCAATTTTAGCATCTCTCCTCTGGGGTAATGCCCTTAAACAACATCCAATGACTGGCTCAATGTTAAAGTACGGGAAACAACTCCTTTCCCATTTAAAAAACCTCTACTACATCCATCTTGTACACCCCAATATAATGAAATCCCAAGATAACTATAAGGCACATCTCAATATACTGGTAAACGTGGGCTAAGCTAGGGATACACTATGTCCAAGATATTACAGACTCATCACAGGTAAATATGGGCACATTTCAAAATCTCCAAAAGAGGTGGGATATTCCAACAGGAGACTTTTGGCAGTATCTGCAACTTCGGGATGCAGTAACACAGATATGTAAACAACATCAGAAGGAGACAAAAGGAAGCATGCCTCTGGCTAAGTGGCTATATGTGGAAAAAGGACAGGCAGAGATTATATACTCCAGTAGTCCACATGTTGGAAGAATGCCCATATGCAGTATATAGATGTTAGCAGCAGGTTAATACAGAACAAATTATTATATTGGTGGTACAGAACACCGGCCATCTTATATAGTATCAAACTGCTCAAAGATAATAAGTGCTGGAGATGCCAACAGATGGGGGGAGATCTATATCATAATATATGGGAGTGTCCCTTCATTCAAGTTTTGTGGTCCGAAGTAGGAGCCCTGGGTAACAATATCTTGAAGAAAAATATCCCCTTATCCCCTTCTTTGATGATCCTTGGGGTACAAATGCTGCCCCTATGTTGTCCTAAAAGGAACTAAAGTGGTACATGTTGCTGGCCATGCAGATGAAATGGTTAATTCTTAGTTATTGGTGATCAGACAAGGTCCCCTCCCTAAATGAAATTCTTACCTCTATGAGCCCCATATACTAAATGAAGAGAAGATGCGCTCAGGCAGGATTGGGGTGAAGAGTTTTCAGACAGTATGAGCACCCTTCATGGCCTACTTGGCACCCAGGAAAGGGGTCGGTTGATGGCATACAGGTTCCACTGTTGACTACTGGTTATGTACCAAGCTTGGATATATAGAGATATACTCTGGACCCGACTGATTTTATAGATACAGTGATGAGATTTTATATACCATATGATTAAACAGGTTGGTTGGTTCTATGTAAATAGTTAAAAGAAATTTAACGTAATTGATACTTCATGGTACTTTAAGGTTCATTTTTCTTTTCTTTCAGGTGGGAAGAGTACGGAACCACATGGAGCCAAGAAACCTCTGTCCAAATGATGCCTTGACAGCAGATTAGACTTTATTTTCTTCAGTGTGGTTTGGCTCTTCCCAATACAGATATGGTATGTACCGAATATACATTGCATTGTGTGACATGCTGAGAAGGTATTAATTTACAAAGTATTGTTTGCATATAATTTAATAGGTTTTAATACAAAGGGGGCAGTGGATCTGCCTGGAAGGTCCCCTGTTTTCACACTTCCATGTATGTAAGTCTTCTCATGGTGTATGTAACCGGAGTGTATAACCTGTACAATGCAAAATTAAGAAAATAAAAATTCTGAAATGGAAAAATCAAAAGTTACGCTGGTGAAATTACTCCACAAGGCGAAATATGGAGCAACAATAGGCGAAATTGGCAGACCAATGCATTTAAGCCAAATTTTGCCATTTTACGGGAAATTGTAAAACCAAGCAAAATTTTGCTTTGCATCGGTGAAAAATTTCACCAAGGCATGTTAAACGAAATTTCACTGTTATGCGACATAAAAAAAAAAAAGGCAAAATTTTGTTTCGCATAGGTGAAATATTTCGCTTAATTATGGAATTATGCAAAATATTTCAGTTTCGCTCAACACTAGGCAGGATGTGGGAAGACTGGATAAATAGCTCAGTATTTGGCAGCTGAAATTCAGTGCTAAAAAGTGCAAGGTGATGCGTACAGTGGTGAAGAACCCTGGAGCAGTTTACTATTTTTAAGGGAGTTGTAAGATGGGATAAAGTAGAAAGGAGAGGAGAATACAAGCGAAATAATTAACAGTAGACAGAGTCCAAGTATGGAATTTTATGACAGACCAGATGGGCTGTTTAGGTCTTTTTCCACCCTTCTCTTTCAATATTTTTACATTTTTTAAGGGAGAGGGCTGGTACTTTGGTTTATTGTTATTACTATTTTATTAACTTGTCCATGTCTTTAAAATGATTTTATCATGCTTACCATAGCAATTGGGAGTAGTAACCTGTAGGAACTGTGAATCAGTCTCCTACTATTCAAACTGCCAAAAAGTACTGTTTTCCATGAAAAAAAATGCTTTTATTTCTGTGCTCTACTTCATTTGCATAACCCTGTCCCTTTTTTCTCATTGCTGCAACCCCCAACCGTGACATCATGCAAGGGAAACAAAGTTTTTAAGCACTGTGTTGAAACAGAGACCTCTGTTGGTCAGTCTCGGTATTGCAGACTACTTTTTTCTTGCACAATTTTGGACTCATAGCAGAAGCTGGACACCAAAGAAAAAGAAAAGTAGGCTGACCCATAATTACACTCCTGAACTACTTATAGTCATTCAGGACCTATAACATAAACAGAGAAAAGTATCATCATGCTCCCACATCCTGACAGGAGCTGCCGCTTCAGACCTGTCACTTCACCAGCAGGCGGTAAAAGTCAAACAACATCTACACAGACTGGCTGATTATCTTTTTGGCCTATCTGCATCACAAAAATAGTTTTCCAGAAACTTTTCTACAGACTGTACTGCTGTAAACACTATCGACATAGGAGACTGCGTTTGATAAGGGAAACAGAAAAATCATCTATGTACTGTACCCACAATGCCTTGCTACATACATATATACATAGATACATGGATGTTGACAGCAGATAAGGGCCTATGGCCCACCTAGTATGCCCATGTGCGCATGTACTTAGCTTCTTCAAGCTTCCTTTTTTTTTTTGTTTGAGAAAGCTGGCAAGAGTGAAACATGTCAGGTGACTGATGTGCCTTGGTTGCACTGTGCAGGTGGAGTGGGTGAATCAGGAAGCGTTTCCATTATGGATTTACTGTGGATATAAGCTGTTTTTGCCAGAGTGTATTCATCTGTTGAAGTCTAATTTTGATCTGTATGTACCATTGGATTTTTATTGACATACGAATTAAAGGATGTTGCACCTTACAGAGGACTGGTGAGTGCTTCTCTTATATTGAAAACCAGACAAAGCTTTATGAGTGGGGGACTGTGTGGCATATTGCCAGCTTGGCCATCTGTGTGGTGCTGGTCCCTGAGACGAGGAGGTCACAACTTTTTCACTAACATCTACACAGACTGGCAAATTATCTTTTGGCCTATCTGCATCACAAAAACAGTTTTCCAGATACTTTTCTACAGAATGTACTGCAGTAAACATTACTAACATAGGAGATTGCACTTCGATAAGGGAAACAGAAGAATCAGGTATGTACTGTACCCACAATGCCTTGCTACCTATATCTACATAGATACACAGATTTTCACAGCAAATAAGGGCCTACAGCCCACCTAGTCTGCCCATGTGTGCAGGTACTTAGCTTCTTCAAGCTTCTATAAAACTAGGTTATATGTCTACATATTATATTCTACAGTCCCCACTACCAAAATAAGGGACTGCATCACTGAGTAGTGAGCATTTCAGTCAACTTTATAATTTACTCAGAATTCCTTGTTGCTATATGTAAAACATTGACAGTTCTCTTGCATGACACCTTTCTGGTGGTGTGGCCGCACACAGAAAACTGTAGGGAAAACAGAAACAAATACATATAAAAAATTATTATGATAGATTTTTTTTTACAAAACAAATTGCAGATTCGACATCTGAAGCATGGGTGGCAATGGCATACTATGTGAAACAGCGATTTATGGATTGTGACTAAATCACTTTGAAGAATGAGGTAACCAGTCATTCTAGATTTATAAATGTTCCTTGCTGCCTGTAACACTAGATCACAATTGGGACTGCCATGTGAAGTTTATAGTCTGTTGGACATTAAAGGGACTGTTCTGTGGTGCTCAACTGGAGTACATTCCTTCTCCAAAGACTCATTGATCTGTCTCCTGATGGATTAGTTTCTCATTGTATTTGATATTTGAGTGATTTCTAGTTGGTCTGTTCCTTATTTTATGCATAGCCTTGTAGTAATTATTTTCACAGTCAATAATGCAGTCACAGTTTAAATCTTTAATAATGATTACTAGGATGATAGTAGATAACAGACACTACAGTAGTTTATTAACTTGTCTTTATAAAGTGAGAGCAGAATTCAGTCATGGAAACGTTAAACAGAGGGATTATTTTTCAGTGGGGGTGGGGAGCCACAACAGTTTGTATGTTGAGGTCACAGATGCTGGTCATACATTTTTCATAAGCACTCATAGGGCCCCATATTGAGCCAGCAGTGATTGTGCTGCACTTGCAGAGTGCTAGCACCAGTACATCACCACTGCGATATTCTGAAGAATTGCAGCAGCACTAATACCTTTGAATATTGGGCTTCAGTGAAGTGGTACAAATGCAGTGTAAATGTACGGCACTGGCGCAGTGCAAGGCACATGTGCAGTACTGAATATAGTACTGAGTACAGCGTTGCACACAGGCACAACACTGGAGGGGACTGTGGGTGTGAGAGGAGGGTACCAATAAAGACACACAACACAGCAACATAGGTACAAAAAAGCATACAAAATAAGCTTTACTATTAACAATAGCCAGTGGTGCATGAAACAAAACAAAACAAAAATACACACAAAAGAAGGGCAACCGCCTGTAGAAAAATGAGCAACTGCCTGTCAGGAGAAAACACCACCAGGCTGTTGGCAACTAAGTAAAAAAGTCCAATGCCCCATCAAGGGGCTGTAGGAGGTGATGGTGGATTGTGTAGTACGGTACAGGTTGCAGGCCCATTGGCTCATGCTGTGGACCAATGGGCGTACAGCCTTTCCATACGGTGTCAGTCGGTGGGCGGCGGGGCAGCAGGTGGTTGGAGTGCTACCGCCTGCCACTGACCGGGAAGGGAGCGGGGCGGTGGGGCTCAGTGAGAGGGTGGGAAGGGGGGTACCGCTGGACCACCAGGGTTATTGGAATCCATTTATTTAAACTTATGCCAGCGATTGGGCTGCAGGCAGTCCACTGGACCACCAGGGATATTGGAATTCATTTATTTAGACTTAAGCCCACGATCAGGCTGCAAGCGGTCTACTGGACCACCAGGGATATAGGACGTGATTTATTTTTACTTAAGCCCGCGATTGGGCTGACAGTGGTCCACTAGACCACCAGGGTTATTGGAATCCATTTATTAAAACTTATGCCCGCGATCGGGCTGTGAGCGGTCCACTGGACCACCAGGGATATTGGAATTCCTATATTAATACTTATGCACGCGATCGGGCTGTGGGGCACATTGCCGCACTGTGGAGGGGGCATCGTTCCCTGACGGCTGCTGCCTGGGAGGGCGCCAGGCACAAGTCGCCAGGGATTGGTGCACCTGCATGCAAATGGGGCCATAATGACATGCAAATGGCCCCATTTGTGCCTTGCATACATTATGGCTCCATTTGCATGTGCACTTTTGAATATCGCTGTTGTTGCGCATAGCGCAATGGAACTTGCGCTAGTGCATCCCCCTGCTCCACTCTGGCCACTTGTGCTGGTGCAGTGCCACTGCGCCATGTGCACTGTGCGTGGCCAGGGTGCGATATTCAACGAAGCTGTGCCATGGCGCAGCTCCGTTGACTATCGCCCAGTCAACACCCCTGCGCAGCAAAGTTGCACTGTGCCCAGGCTTGAGCCACAGCCTGGCGCAGTCTAAATATCCGGGCCAGAGAGTAAATTCCACACTCGCATGTCATTATTGGAATGTATTCACTCATTTGCATGCCTAATTGCACCTGGAGCATATAAAAGGAGCGAAGGGCACATCCACGCTCAACAGAAGAACCTCAGGTGGCTACAAGTAAGTGTATTATGGAATGGCTTACAAAGGGACATGAGTGATCATAGTGCTGTGTGTGCTGTATCAGAACTAGACTATTGTTGTATCTGCACATGGCCAAGGGCTGTCTTAGGTAGGCAGCTAGCTGTGTGTTGGGCCCGGCCATGCAGGAGCATGAACAGTACATGTCTCAACCAGGTGGCATGGTGACCTGCATGCCACTGTACCTTTCCACTGTGCTGTGTTTATACAATGCTCAGTGCTGTTTGTCCCCCATTTTCAACAGGGACCATGGATGATGTGGAGAGGCAGCAGAAATGCAAGTTCTCAGAGTAGGAGTTGCTGACCCTGGCCCAGGCCTACATGGCACAGAAGAAGCTTGTCAGCAAGAAGAGGGTACCAGGCCTGAAATAAGGACCACCTGAATTGAAATGACAGAGGCTGTCAATGCTGTCGGAAGAGAGGTCATTCACACCAGGAGGTAAAAAAATAACTAACAGATCTGAAGAGGCAAACAAAGGAGGTGTTGGTGTAGGCTCACTGAGACCTCCAGAGCACAGGTGGTGGCCTCAGCAGAGCTGTGCCCCTAGCTTCCACAGAGAAGGTGGTGGCCTCTACACTGCACCAAGTGAAGGTGACTGGCATTCCAGAAGGTGGGTTTGAGAGCCAGGTTGGACCAGTACAGACATGTGAGTGACCGTGTTAGCCCCATCACATTTGGCTTGTGTGTATGTGCCTACACTGGTGGTATTGAGGTGTGCATGCTGGGGGGGGGAGGAGGGAAGGTGCTGTGCAGGCACTGGATGTACTGCACTGAACTGTGGTATGAGTACACATCCAACTGTAGGCATAGGCATGCATCCTGCATGGTCCATGGGACACTGCACATGTGGGCCATCACTGCTGCATGCTTTATCTGTAATGCTCTACCTGTTTGGAGGGTTGGACAGGCCCACCAGGATGCCTTAATCTTTCCATGTGCTCCCCCCACCTCTGTTGGGTTTCATGTCAACTTCTACTCTCTCCAGCTCCTTGCATTTATCATCTATTCGGACAGAGTATTTGTGGTAGTGCAGGTATATTTGGGGGAACATACAAAGTTAGTGTATCACATTTATGTGGAATATTCACATGCGTGTGACACCCTGATCCCTCCCCTATTGATTTCCTGTGGTTGACCACTGTGTCAAATTTGCAGTTGGGCTCCCAGTACCCTGGATAAACCTTGACTATTAGATTTGTTACATAATGGGTGTAAGCTTCATGGTGGTCTCTGGGTATCCTGTGGGGTGGCCATCTGTAGGGTAATCACCTACTGTGCCACAAGTGTCTTATCTTCTGCATGATTACTGGTAATGGGGTGTGTGGTGTGTACAGCACTGGGGGTGTATGGGCACTGCACTGCATAAGTGGCATGGGTGATGATACACATTACAATGGGTCTGCATGCTGCCTTGGTAAGTACACAAGTATGTACATTACTCTGCAATATCTCACTTTTCTCTTTTCTCAACAGCATGGTCCATGGTAGTGGACACCATCCTGAAGGATGGTCCGGACCCATCATGTCGGCAGATGCACTGAGGCCCACCCATGTCGGGTCACTGTCAGACTCTAGCAGCAAGGAAGAGGATAAGGATAATGATGAGGACATGGACATAGATGAGCACTCTGTGGAGGAGGAGAGAGAGAGAGAGAGAGAGAGAGAGCGAGAGAGGTCCAGCTCAGACTGAGCGGGGTTGCCTGCCACTGCTGGCCCCCCTACCAATGTGGCCCAGCCAACCCCCAGCACAGCCATTGTCATGCCATCCCCACCCATGGCACTTGGAGCCATTACTACTGTGCCACCACAGGACCCTGCCCCCAGCACAGCCACCACCCTGCTGCCCCAGGATCGGACACTGCCCTGCCCTCACAGGTTAATCCCACTGATCCAGCCACCGCCGTCCAACCCCCGGCCAACAGAACATCATGCAGCACCAACTATGGTGCAAACCTGAGCCACACTATGGCGCAGTGTGCAGCCTGACCCTGTCCTTGGGACAATACATGCAGACAGCAGGAGATGGCCAACAGTCAGCTGCTGCAGTCAGCCATGTGGCACAGAGGTGTGCAGGCTGAACTGGACAGCATATGCCACATGCTGCAGGACAATGAGCAGCATGCAGAGGCTCACCATGCAATGGCAGCCTTGGATGGACTGCAGCAGTCTCTGTCTGCCTACATGGATGCTGGCTTCAGAAAACTGCCATCATACATGAGGCTGCAGCCATGTTCTCTGGCACCATGGGCACTGCTGAAGTACTGGCCATTCCAGTGGGGGAAGTGTCACCCTATGGCAGATGCCTTGATATCATGTTACCCTCACCATAGTGTGGGAAGATGGATGCCCAGCATACCAGAGACACCCAGGACATTGTGCAGCCCAAGCTATGTCCTGCTATTCAGTGGGTTCAGTTCCCTGTGAGGCCATGACCGTGGGCAGCTTAAACCATTCCCACACCCTCCACTGACTGGACGGTGACCCCCTTACTACCCTCCCGGATGCAGTGCTTGCGCAACCTCCATTTCAATGGTGGTGGCACAGGACGCACCCAGGATTCCCATGTACCCCAGTCCTATCCCAAATGCGTCACCTCATGCCTCCCTCACATTACCCATTTTTTCCCATCTACCTCAATGGCCTTTTATTTTGTTCATTTTCTGCTTTGAACGTACTTTTGCCCTCCTTTGAACACCCCCCGCCTGGATGGCATTGTATTTTCTTTTGCCCCCTTTGAAACCCCCACCAGGATGACAGTGTATTTACTTTTGACCCCTTTGAACCTCCTCGCCTGCATGACACTGTATTTACGTTTGTCCCCTTTTGAACCCCTCTCGCCGAGATGGCCTTGTATCTACATTTGTCCCCCTTTGAATGCCTGTGCCTGGATGGCATTGTATTTACTTTTATCCGCCTCTGAACAACCCCTCCCCCACCTGGATGGCACTGTATTTACTTTTCTCACCTTTGAACCCCTCTGCTGGGATAGCACTGTATTTACTTTTGCCCCCCTTTGAACACCCCCACCTGGCTGGCACTGTATTTAATTGTGTCCCCTTTGAAACCCCCTGCCGGGATAGCACTGTATTTACTTTTGTCCCCATTTGAACTCCTTGCCTGGATGACATCTTGTTTTTTTTTTTCAGCCCCCCAACCCCTTGGCTGAATGGCTCGTTATTTCTTTAACACTGTTATTTCCTACACATTACTATTTTCTTAATACATTTTTTGAAAACATTACAGTCTCCTGTGTGCTTCATATTCACTGTCTAGATCTGAAGAAGTCTGTGATGAGGTGGGATCTGTATTCCTGTGACCTCCTGGCCGTCCTGGGTTTACACCTGTTGAGCTGCTCCTGCAACCCCTGATCTGCTGGCTGTGCATTTGCTGCATTTCTTCCCTCTGGGGCCAGCAAGCATATCCCACAGTTGAGTGCCATGTTGTGTAGTATGCAACAGACAAGGAATATGGAACAGACCTTCTGAGGGGTGTACTGTAGGGCACCACTGGAGTGGTCAAGGCACCAGAACCACATCTTGAGCATGCCAAAGACCCGCTCAATGACACTGCATGTAGCGATGTGTGCCCTGTTGTATCTGTCCTTTGCAATGGATGTAGGTCATTGGACAGGGATTAGAAGCCAGGGATACAGGGAATATGCACTGTTCCCTGTGTAGGTAAAGGGCATTGGTTAGTGACATCATTGGCAGCTGGGGGAAGAGGCCTTGGGCATATATGAACATACAAAGAAGCCAATGAACCAATGGAAAAATAATTCTGCACAGGGATGGGATGCTTAGGATAAAACTGAAATAGTCACAACACAACAATCCAGTATTCAAAATCTCTCTGAATAAAGACTCAGCTCCTATATAACCTGTAAAACAGTGCCTGTTTTATTAATAAGTGCCATTAAAACAAAAACAGCACTGATTAATAAAACTGGCACTGTTTTGCAGGTTATATAGGAGCTGCATCTTTATTCAGAGAGGTGGTGAGTACTGGATTGTTGTGTGGTGACTATACGAAGATGCCAACAGAATAAGGCCATTTGGTCTACCTAGTCTGCTCATATTGCAGGGTCCACAGCTTAAGATACCGACTAAGGAAGTTGTTATCCCTCTGTATAGAGAGTTGGTGAGACCCCATCTGGAGTACTGCGTGCAGTACTGGAGATCCCATCTCCTCAAGGACATAGGATGGAGGCAGTCCAGAAGAAGGCAACTAAACTGATGCAGGGTCTGCACCAGAAGTCATACAAAGAGAAACTAAAATAGTTTAATATGTATGCCCTTGAGGAAAGGAGAGAGAGGGGGAACATGATAGAAACTTTGAAGCGCCTCAAGGGACTCAACAAAGTCCAAGAGGGTAGCATCTTTCAGAAAAAGAGATGCACAAGAACAAGGGGGCACAATTTGAAGATAGTGGGGGGGGGCAGGAATGGCTCAGGGGCAACATGAGGAAGTATTGTTTCACGGAGAGGTGGTGGACACATGGAAAGGTCTTTCTGAGGAGCATGGGGTCAAAAACAGTGGGGGAATTCAAGAATGCATAGGACAGACGTAAGGAAATTATAGTGGGGTGTAGGAGGAAGTAGGCTGTTGGTTAACTAGGATCTGCAGCTTATCCAATAGGTAGAAAAATGGGCAGACTAGGTGGGCCAAACAGTCCTTATCTGCCATCAAAGTCTATGTTTCTATGTTTTTATGACCCTGACCCCCAAATTTTCCCATCCTTTTCATCTGCCTCTCCCATGACCCTTTCATTCCCCTTATGTCTATCCCAGCCTCACTTGTAGCTGCCCACCATCTTCAACAAGACCACCTCTTCCGGCAGTGCATTCCAACTTGCTGCCACCCTCTCCATGTAGAAGTGCTTCCTGACCTCCCTCCTAAACCCTCCCTCCAACTTAGGACTGTACCTCCTCGTATTTTGGTTGCCACTCAGCTTAAAGAAACACTCCTTTTCCACCCTATTTATCCCTTTCAAGTACTTGAAGGTCTCAATCATGTCCCCTCTCCCTCCTCTCCTCCAGGGACTGGGAGTACATGGTCCCCAACCTCTACTCTTATGCTTTATCCTGCTGACCCATGATCATCTTCATTGCCCTCCTCTGGACCGCATACTCACCAATGAAGTGCTCACTAGGTATATCTCTGCCTTCAATCCTCTGGTACAAGGTGGAATTGTGCCAGATAAAAGTGTCGTAGGCACTGTCGAGGTACCATGCTAGGACATTGATGATGTGCCCCATTGCATCACACATCACCTGGCAGTTCATGGAGTGGACACCCTTTCTATTCACATGGGCCTCCACCCCATCACCTGTGGGTGCACAGATTGCAACATGGATGCAGTCAATGGCACTAAGTATGGCTGGTAGGTGCACAACCTGATAGAATTGCTGTATGGTTCCTGTTCACTCTGCTGGTGTGGTGGAGAATACAATGAACTTCCCAGCAAGGGCCAGCAGGGTATCTAGGAACTGGCCCAACTGGCTTGAGGTTACAGACTGTGTGATATCAGTGGTGTTCCCTATCAGTACCCGGAATGCTGCGTGGCCAGGAAGCACAAGGCAGCTATCACCTTGAGCTCTATGAACACTGCATGGCACAGTGCATGTCTATTTGGAGCTGTTCATGCAGCAGCTTACACAGCTGCATGAGCAAGGGCCTGTTGAGCCAGTACTGACCCATGACTTTTTTTGTCACTGAGGACTTCAAATGTGACTCATGGACGGTACTGTCTGTTTGCAGCATAGCGCCTCTGGGGCATGCACTGGAGCCCAGTGGGGTACTAGGCTGCTCCTCATCCTGTGTGAGTGCCTGCATCAGATACACAATGTGTGCTATTATGTTTTCTGGTGGATGGATGTGTGTGCTGCAGCATCTCTCCCTGCCTCTGGGGTTTGCCCCAGGTTAGGACCTGCTTTTTATAGACCTTATTTTATGCTGCGCTGTGGTGCACTAAATGCTAATAGCAGAGTGCTAAAGCTTTGAATATAGCCCTGCATAGAATATGCATGTCATCTCCCCATTTTGGTATCCAGTGATGATAGCGATTAAAAATGAGCGACAGCAAAAACAGCGACTCATTTTTAGTGCTATCGTCATGCGCTACCCTGCAAGGGTAGCAATGGTACAGCAAGGAGAGTGACTGGAAGGTGATGAATAGGAAGGTGGAGGGGAGGGATATGAAGGAGGGGTTAGGTAGGGAGGAGAGCCTGCTGCAGCCAAGTCAGCCCTGTGATGTGGTGGTGAGGGTGGCTGTCTACGGTGCAGTAGGCACTGGGTTTTTGTCAACATGCACCCCCTCCGAAGCTGATAATCTAAAAGCGGGGGGAGTGGACACAGCCCCCCCCCCGCAAAAATGCTGAGTGTTCCTGGAAGTGGGGTCACTGAGAATTGTACATTGCCGATATGCTTTTCGGCGATATAAACACGCCATAATAGTGATCGTTGTTTTGCGATCGCTATTATGACATGGAAACCTCCTGTTTTCAGACACTGCATATACTAATTTTGCAGTTGCCTGCTAGCACTAATAACAGGTGAAGCGCTGCCAGCTAAATATGACAAACATGCATAAAAAAATGGACAGTGCTAGCGCAATTCATTTGTAGCGGTCACAAACCTTTTGAATATGGTGCCTTTAAAGTCTTGTGATATACAACAAATATTTTATGACACATGAGAGAGAGTGAAATAGAGCTATACCCCCACATGTAGTTAAACCAATTTTTCAGAGTTCGTGTTACTTTCCCATTCTGATGGGTCTTGTATGATTCATATAATTATCTGACATAAATATGGCATATATGCTGTTGTTTTGTGATGAAACAATAAAATACGTTTTTAAACACAAATAGCAATAGTTTTTGTTTAACAAGGAAAAACATTAGCTGCTACACAGATTTTATGTCCAAGTAAAAATTACAAGAGAAGTAAATTGCTGTCTTTATGTAACTTGCAAAGAAAACTTGTTATCCTGTTTTAAACCCAAAGGAGATAGATAGGTGAAAGAATTCTGATGGACACTGTTGCAGGGAGAGCTGGTGTGAAATGGAAAAAAGGAGAGATATCTCAGCACGTAAAGTGGGAAACGAGACAAAGATAAGTTGTGCTATCTATCTCATAGACATTCTGTTCCTAATGTTAATAGAAATTCTATCACAGGGTGACTATCACAATGAAGTTAATCCCCCTTGAAGGGACAGCATTAAAAATCTGAGTCAAGATACAGCCAAGGTCAGTCTCAGACTGAACAGCAAAGTACACGTATCCTTACTTCATTCATTTACAGAGGAGGACAGTCAGGTTGAAGCTCAGATAAATATTATTACAAGATTTAAAAAAAAGTGATAGATGCTGAAGAGGTAACCTTATGGCTAGAATGATTCCCCAAGTCCCAAGCAATGATTTATTCTTCCCTTATCTTTATGACTTGCCTGTCAGGATTTGCCTTTGGAGACAATCTTGCTTTGGCCTACTGCATCATCCCCCTGTCCCTCAGCGAAAGAGGATGGATGCAACAGACACAGTCACAGACTTGTCAGCCATTCACTGTTTGCGCAGGCATGCATACTGCTAGTCTTAAAGTATTTAAACACAGTTAAAAGATAGCAGCGGGCCAGTGATGCTCTCGATAATATAGGAACTATGTGAACAATCAAACTCAGGCATGTACACCACCATGGAGGAAAAAAGACACCCCCTCAGCCAAATTGCTGTGCAAATAGTGCAGGACATTTATTTTCAGGTGCCAGACCTCAGACACCACAAACATCCCCAGAAACAGTTTGGATCAGGGATCCAGGAGGTCTGGTACCTGAAAATTAACATTTTGCACTATTTTCACAGAGATTTGACTGAGAGTGGCATATTTTTTGTTCCATGGTGGTGAGTGCCCAATTTTATTTGTGCGGCGCCCTTTCCAGTGGCTCAGGGCACTTTACAAGAATACAAGCAGCATAAAAGGGACATCTGATGATGTCACAGACATGCACACAGGGTAGACGATCAGCTCGGATCTACCCTAAGCTATGCAACTCCATCCAAGCTCTAAAATCAGCAGAAACTCATAGATTCTAACTCGCTGGCATGCTGCAGATGTTGGGGAAACCAAACAAGTCAAAAACTCAACCCCACACTGCATGGCTGAAACAATTGCTTGCAGAGAATGAAAAGGGCACCACAGCGTCTCAGGCCTGCTCCTTCCGCACCCAATCCCTGCACTCACTTTCTTCAGTGGAGCTCAAATACAATGATAAATAGGAACAAATCTCAGTCATGGACCAAGCAATACACAAGGTATTATCTACAGTCTAACAAACAGAAACAGAGTTTGTCAGCAGAAAAGGATCACTTGGCCCACCAAGTCTGCCTAGATGGTTCCTTCCTGGTCTGCCTCCACAGACCCTAACTGATATCCAGCAACCCACTCCTTCTCCCTACCTATTCACTAGAAACATAGACGTTGACGGCAGATAAGGACCGCAAGGGCCCATCCAGTCTGCCCATTTCTTTATCTACCTTATGAATGTGCCATCGGCCTTTGCTCTGTCAATGGTCTATCTATTCATACTCATCTATATTGCTCCCTTATGCCTATCCCATGCCTGTTTGAAGCCCTGCATTGTATTCATATCCACCACTTCCTGAGGTAGGCCGTTCTATGCATCCACCACCCTTTCTGTGAAAAAGAACTTCCTCACATTACCCCTTAATTGGCTTCCTTCTAATCTCATGCTGTGTCCTGTTGTCCTGCTATTTTTCTTATATTGAAACATGTTAGACTCTTTCACCTTGTTAATGCCCTTAAGGTGTTTGAATGTTTCAATCATATCACCTCTCTCCCTCCTTTGGTCTAGAGTATACATATTGAGCTCCATTAATCTGTACTCATGTTTTCTGATGCAGTCCCTGCACCATTTTGGTTGCCCTTCTCTGGACTGCCTCAATTTGGTTAATGTCCTTGTGAAGGTGTGGCCTCCAGTACTGCACACAGTACTCCAGATGGGGCTAACTAGTGTCTTGTAAAGAGGATTATTACCTCCCTCTTATGACTTGTGATACCCCTACTAATACACCCCAACATCCCCCTAGCCTTACCTACTGCTTTAGTGGTCTGCTTGGATGATTTCAGGTCATCAGTGATGCTGATACCCAAGTCTCTTTCTTCCCTTGTGACTGCCAGCAACTCCCCTCCCGGCCTATAGGTGGCTTCAGGATTTCTCTTCCCTATGTGCACTTCTTTGCATTAAACCCCAGTTGCCACTTTTCCGACCATTTTGCCAGTTTATCCAGATCTCTTTTCATTCTGCCCACCCCATCTGGATCATCTACTCTGTTGCAGATCTTGGTGTCATCTGCAAATAGACAAACCTTACCCTCCAGTCCATCTGCAATGTCACTGATGAAGATATTGAAGAGGGCTGGCCCCGGGACTGATCCGGATGAGATACCCCACTTGTGACTTGCATCTCTTCTGACTGTATACCGTTTACCACCACTCTCTGTTTTCTGCCCGTCAACCAGTTTGCCACCCAGTTGACCAACTTCTAATCCACCCTGAGCCTACCCAGATTATTAATCAATCCTCTATGGGGAACAGTATCGAAAGCTTTGCTGAAGTCAAGGTAGGCAACATCAACTGCTCCTCCTTGGTCCACCACTCTGGTTACCCAGTCAAAGAAATCTATGAGATTAGTTTGACAGGACCTTCCTGTTGTAAACCCATGCTGTCTTGGATCCTGTGCTCCTATGGATTCCAGGTGTTGCACTATCCTTTCCTTAAGGAGTGTCTCCATAATCTTGCCCACTACTGAGGTAAGACTGACTGGTCTGTAGTTCCCTGCCTCCTCCCTGCTACCACTCTTGTGGAGCAGGATCACATGAGTCCTTCGCCAGTCTTCTGGGACCTCTCCTGTGCTCAGAGACTCACTGAACAGTTCTGATAATGGCTGTGATAGTTCCACCCTTAACTCCTTTAGTACCCTGGGATGTATGCCATCAGGTCCCATTGCCTTGTTCACCCTGAGCTTATCGAGCTCTTGTAAGACCCTTTCTTTTGTGAAGGGACTAGTGCACATCTCCTTCCCCCTGTGTCCATGGTGCTGAGCTGTGGGCCCTGCCCTTCCTTCTCTTCAGTAAATACTAATATTCCCTTATGTCTATCCCACACATGCTTGAAGCCCTCTACTGTTTTTGCCTCCACCACTTCTGCTGGCAGTCTATTCCAGGTGTCTACCACCCTTTCAGTCACATACTACTTCCTCACTTCCCTCTTAAACTCCCCCAACCCCTCAGGCTTCATTGCATGCCTTCTGGTGCTGGTGCTGTTTCTCATTTGAGAGAGACTCATCTACTACATCCTGTTCACCCCATGAGGTACTTGTAAGTCTCTGCCATGTTCCCTCTTGCTCTCCTCTCTTTCAGGGTGCACATGTTGAGATCCCTCAATCTCTCCTTGTACTGATCTCTCAATATCTCCTTGTATGGCTTTTGGTGCAACCCTTGCACCATTTTAGTTGATCTCCTCTGGACAGCCTCCACCCTGTCTGTGAGGTGTGGCCTCCAGAAGTGGACACAATACTCCAGGTGAGGTCTCACCAGTGAACAATACAGTGGCAACAACACCTCCCTCCTCCTGCTAGAGATACCTCTCCCAATGAACTCCAGTACCTCACTGGCCCTACCCACTGCTTTGTCATAATGCCCTGCCACTTTGAGGTCATTAGATATAATGACCCCAAGGTCCCTATCCTGCTTAGTGACTGACAGTATTTCCCCTCATCCTATATACAGTTCCTTGGTTTCTGTGCCCTAGGTGTATAATTTAGCACTTTTTGGCATTGAACCCCAGCTGATATATTTTTGACCACTCCTTGAGTTTCCCAAAGTCCCTACACAATTGTTACACCCCCTGACTGTCCACCCTATTACAGATTTTGGTATCATCTGCAGAAAGACATCCCTTCTCTTCCGGCTCATGCACAATGCCACTTATGAAGACATGGAAGAGGACCGGTCTCAGTACTGAGCCCTGCAGCACCCCGCTGGTCTCTTTTTCATCCTTAGAGTGAGTGACGTTAACCACCATCCTCTGTCTCCTATTCGTCAACCAATTTCTAACTCAGTTCACCACCTTGGATTTTATACCTAGGCTACTCAATCTCTTAATCAGTCTCCTGTGTGGCTCAGTGTGTCAAAGGGCCTGCTGAATCCAGACAAACCATGTCCACTGCCCACCCCGATCTATTTCCCTTTTCACCCAGTCAAAGAAATCAATCAGGTTTGTCTGGCATGACCTCCATCCCATGAATCCTTGCTGCCATGATCATCATTACTGGACACCCTTTGCAATACCTTCTGCTGCTTTGCTACCAACTCACTCTCGTGTACTCACCAATGCTCCCGTTACTCCTCCATTTCCATCCTCCCTCTCTCCTCACATCTCCAGTTCCACTGTACGTCCCACATCTCTAAATACTGATTTGAGTACCTCCCCTCATACCTATTCCATCTCCTCTCTCTCCCCCATCCTGTCCTCCTCCTACTCCCTGCACTCAAAAGACCCACACATATTCTCCCTACCTGACCCATACTCCTCAACTGGAAAATCTGCTTTCTCATACCATCTCCCCTCCCTCTGGAAGCAGTTACCCTCCTCCATTTGTCTCTCCCCTCCCTTTCCTGCATTAGATGACAGCTAAAACTTCTACCCCCTTCTCCTGCCAACCTTTCTCCCTGATTGCTTCTTTATCTTTACCTGGCTTTTGACCACCCCTTACCTCCCCCTCCCCCTTAACCTCATAGTCTTGGCAACCTTGTTGAAGTTTCTCAACTTGTATTGTCTCCTGCTTTCAGCATCAGCTCAGCCTCCCTTCAGTGTGGCACTACGCACTTTGAGTTTGCCCAGTTTGCACAGATGATTTGTGTGCTAATTTGTCCTCCATATGAAACTTTTTGTCACTTTGTCAGTACTGCACTCAGCTTGTGCTCCTTATGTTACACTCATTGTAACCACATCACATGGCTGTATTTTGTTTGTAATTGTGCTTCTCCCCTTCCTCCGGGTCGCACCTGGAAAAGAGCCTCGGCTCAACGGGCCTCTACAGGTCACCAATTTTAAATAAATAAATCACTACTGCATGTATTTGAAAAACAAAATTTAAGGGATTTGAAGGGGAGGGAAAATTAAATGGGACACTCAGAGAGCTATGCATAATGGAAATGCATGATTACTCATGAAGCATGAATAGCCAAAAGGGAATCTGAGAGGAAAGCCTGCAAGTATACTTTATTCCAAGGTACTATGTCATGATTGTAACCAGTGTGATGTAACTGTATTGTAATCTGTTTTTCATGAGATGACAATAAAACATTTTAAATAAATGAAAAGCAGGAAAACAGTTCAATAATGAAAATTAAATACATAAATAGAATAAATAACCAGTAAACAATCTGAATAAATAAAACTGAACAAAGTATGCAGCTTAACTCTAAGGATACCAAGTCATAATATCCAGTGAATGGATAATCTACAGCATAGTCTCACAGGCGCCACAATCAAAGTAATCATGCATTTAACCCTTGGAAAAACCAAACCGGTGACTGTGTCTAAGAAGTGATATTTAGCTGTCAACATAGTCCTGATTGAAGTGCAGATGCCTATTAAAGACATACATCTTACAAGATGGGAGCTTTGGAGAGTCTAGATGCCTTAAAAATGGTGTTTTTTTTTTTTTTTGCTTTTATTTCTTTTATCACTTTTTGTGTTATTGTTATTAGTATATAATGTATAGGGAAAGCCAGTCCTCCACCCATTCCCCCCAAATACATCCAATTCCGCCCCCTAAAATCTCTTGATGTTCATGAACTTCTCCAGGACTTGGCACAGGCCAACTGGAGCCCTGTCCTTTCCTTCCTCTCAGTTGACTCCGCCCTCTCCCATTTCACCTCTATCTTCCTGAAGATCTGGGGCTCCCGTGCCCACTTAAAACAGCCAGAGTAAGGTGCACCAACCATCCCTGGATAACCTCTGATATCCTGGCCAAGTGTAGAGCTCATGATCGTGCTTGGCGCTGCTTCAAAGCTACAGGTACCCAAGCCCAACTCCAGGCCTTCCATACCCTCCACAACAAACGTACCATTAGCATCAGGTGCGCAAAATCTGACTTCTTTGAATACCGGCTACACCCCTCTAATAGCACTCCATCCTCCTTCTGGCAGGACCTTCGCTTGCTACTTCATCCCTCCTCTAACTCCCCACCCCCTCTATCCGGGTAGATGGCACACTAATCTCTGATCCAGCTCATGTTGCTGAAGCTCTTAATAAATACTTCACTTCCTGTGCCATTCCTGCAGGGCCTTCCCCCATCCCACCTCATTCTCCCTATGCCTCCTTGCAGTTTTCTGCTCCCCAATTCCCACCTATTCTTCCATCAGAAGTCTTGAGAGCCATTACTCCTCTCAACTCCAACAAATCCAGCCCCGGTGGACTGCATCCCAGGCTCCTAAAAATCTCTGCCCCTTCAATAGTGACCCCATTAACCTACATCCTAAATCTCTTCCTCTTCTCAGCTGTGGTCCCTTATTCAACCCCAACAAATCTAGCCCCAATGGACTGCATCCCAGGCTCCTAAAAATCTCTGCCCCTTCAGTAGTGACCCCATTAACCTACATCCTAAATCTCTCCCTCTCCTCAGCCACTGTCCCTTATGCCTGAATGTCTGCTATAGTTTTCTCCCTTCACAAAGGCGGTGACCCCATTATCCCTGGAAACTTATGCCCTATCTCACTTCTCCCCGCCCTTGCCAAAGTGCAAGAATCTCTAATTCTCGCCAGGTTAAATGACTTCCTATCTTCATCTAACATCCTCTCTCCATTCCAATCAGGATTCAGGAAATCCCACTCGACCTCCTCCTCCTCTCTCTTATGCTTCACGGATGCCATTTACTCAGCGATGGACAAGGGTCAAATCACCTCTGCTATATTTATAGACCTCACTAAAGCTTTTGACTCTGTTTCCCATACCCTCCTTCTCTATAAGCTAAACTCTATTGGTCTTTCCCCTGTCTCAGTAGCTTGGTTCAGCCCCTACCTTACTGGCCTCTTTCAGTCAGTCGCTATCAATAACATCCTCTCTCCTTCCCTCCCTATTCTTGAAGGTGTTCCCCAAGATTCAGTCCTTGGGTCTGTTCTCTTTTCCCTCTTTATAAATGATCTCCCCTCAGCCTGTACCCACGCCCACATTCATATGTACATGGACGATACGGTCCTTTCTCTGTCTGGCCCATCCATTCAGGTCATTCAATCTCACCTTCAACAAGATTTCTCATCGGTCATAGCCTGGTTTGAAGCAACCGCCTTAAGCTCTATACTAAAAAAACTGTGGCCATGACCTTTGGCTCTAAACAAAAACTTGCCAGGCTTCTCTCCCTCCCTGTTTTCTTCTCCGCGGCCAACAATCCCCTCAACAATGTCCAGGCCTACAAATATCTTGCTGTCTGGCTTGACCACTCCCTCGATTTCTCCTCCCACTTAAGTGCTATCCACACCAAACTGTGCCCTAAACTAGGGTTACTCTATCGCCACAAATCCAATCTTTCCCTCCCTGTTAGACATGACCTCCTGGTTAAATGGATCCTCCCATCCTTTGATTATGCAGACATTGTTTACAGTGCTGCTCCAACTACCTCCCTCACCAAACTGGATGTGTTGTTTCATGCCTTCTGTAGGTGTGCTTCAAACTCCCCCCTCCCCAACTCACCACTGCGACCTTAACTCTTCCCTTTCCCTTCTGTCCCTCTCACAGAGGCGCTTCTCTCATTGCTCTACTTTCATTGCTAAATACTGGTTTGGGTCCCTCCCGTCCTAGCTCGCCTCTCTCCTTACTCCTGCTACTCCCTCACCCTACAACTCATGCTCTAACATTATCCGCACTTTATCCCTCCCACATGTCTGCACCTCCATAGGCAAACTCTCCTTTTCCTACAGATTTCCCTTTCTCTGGAATAGCCTTCCCTCTCGCTTATACCTCTGTCCTTCCTTCCCTCCCTTCTCTCAGGTGCCTATTTAGATCACCCCCCCAATTACCTCTTGCACCTGTTCTTCCACCTAGGCCCTCACCAGACACATCTGACTTCTCTCCGCTCCTCAGTTGTACATAACTTTGTAAATATAGCTTTTGAATTGTACTTCTACTTGTATATACTGCCATGCTGTAATTATCTTTTGTTGTGTATATTTGATTGTTAAGTACTCTGCATAGCACTCTGTATGTCAATTGTATTACTTCTACTATGAACCCCTGTTCCCCCGGTTCATGGTGCCTTTACCGATTATCAGCTTTTAAATAAATACATAAATTAGTGTTGTGCACAGTTACGAAATTCACTCTGTGGAGAAATTTGTGAATTCACCTCAGTTTGTGAATTTAATCCACCCTGTGAATTTCTAATCTGCTGTACAGTTCTAAATTATCAAATGGCGGATTTGATAACTTCACCTATGAAATAGGGCCCACAGGCGAAGTTTGCAATGTCCCATGGGATTAGAGGTCACATGGTGCTGAAATGAGCTGTATATAACATGCATGGGCTGAATTCAGTGCATAGAAACATAGAAATACAGATTTTGTCAGCAGAATAGCACCTTTAGGCCCATCCAGTTTGCCCCTTGTCCCTGCCTATTCCATCACCATTAACCCTAGTTGGTCATAGGTACCACTCCCTCCCCCATTCCTCCATCTAATATGCCCCTGTTCCTATCCCACACATACTTGAAGCTCTCCACAGTCTTTGCCTCCACTGTCTCTGGCAGGCTGTTTCAGTTGTCCACCACCCTTTCCATGAAGAAGCATTTCTTCACGTCACTCCTAAACTTCCCCTCTTAACTTCTTTGCATGCCCCCTTGTTCTAGTGCCTTCTTTTCTCTGACATAGACCCTCCACTTGCACCTTCTTCACTCCTGTGATGTACTTGTAGATTTCAACCATGTCCCCTCTTGCGCTTCTCTCTTCCATTGAGTACATGTTGAGTTCCTCCAGCCTTTCCTCAAATGGCTTCTAGTGTAATCCCCTCACCATTTCGGTTGCCTTCTTCTGTGCCACCTCCACCCTTTCAGTGTGTCCTTGTGGAGGTGCAGCTTTCAGAACTGGACACAGTACTCCAGGTGGGGCCTCACCAGTGAGTGATACAACAGCAACACCACCTTCCTCCTCCTTCTGGAAATCTCTCTCCCAATGCCCTCCAGCATCCTGCTAACCTTTCCCACTGCTTTGTCACACTGCCAAGCTGCCTTGAAGTCATCCAATAAAATTATCCTAGGTCTGTTTATCTCTTAGTGACTGTAAACTCCACTCTCCCCTCTTCTACACAGCCCCTGGGTTATTCAGCCATAAGCACATAACCTTGCACTTTTTGGCATTGAAACCCAGCTGCCACCCCTAGACCATTCCTCTAGTTTCCTCAGATCCCTTCGCATTCTCTCCACCCCTTCCTGAGTGTCAATCCTGTTGCAGATTTTTGTATAATCTGCAAAGAGACACATCTTACCCTCAAGCTTCTCCTCAGTGTCACTTATGAAGATGTTGAAGAGGACTGGTCCCAGTACCGAACCCTGTGGCACCCCACCAGTCAGTCTGCTGTCACCATAGTGGCTTTCATTTACCACCACACTTTTGCCTCCTGTCCTTTAACCAGTTTGATACCCAGCTTGTCACTTTCTCCCCACACCCAGGCTGCTTAGTTTCTTAACTAACCTCCTGTGCGGCATAGTGTCGAAAGTCTTACTGAAGTTTGTGACAGGGTTCAATAAGACCCTATCCCATTTGTTGTGCAGAAGGAGTTAAATGCAAGGATCTGTTCTATCCTCTCTTTTTCTATCTCTTGTCTGTCTGGTTGCATGACCGAATATTCTCATGAGACCTAGGAACTGATCACTCTGATGATCTCACAATTCTCCACCTCTTGCTATCTCTCTGCCTTCACTTGTTGTTTCTATATTTTCTTCCCCCTGTGTATCTATGGTTATAAAAATATATGTGAATCTTTGTGTGAAACTGTAAGTGATATTGGGATCTCTTGGTCTGAAAAATGTATATAGTTATACTGTTGAAATGATTGCTAAAAGCTATTTGGAACTCAAGGGGTTAACATTGAGATGCAGCACAAACTGTTTTGCACAGCTGTCAACAGGAGGTCAGTTTTGGGACACTATGTTCTATTTTGTTGCACCTGCAAGGAAATTGGCAAATTTCTAATACATTTTATGAGAAACAGGATGTCTGTTGATGAGTGGTGAGGTTGCAGAAAATAATTACCAGCAAAGACTTATTATAAAGAGCAGCAATCTTTGTTTGTTTATTTATTTAGTTTTTGGTTACCAGGTGGGTGTGCTAGCCATAGGAGTGACTATTTTCAGACACAACCCGGGAGGTTGCAAACAAGGCAGTACAGCAAAAAATACAAGGCGGGATCACAAATAGCAGTATACAGCTTTTGACAGTGAAACATGGTACAAATATTGGATAAGGCAGACAACCATAAAACGCAGCAATCAGAAAATAGTACAAGTTCAAGATAAGTGCAACAGGTAAAAACAATAGGTCTTATATGAGCTAACAACAAAGTCCAACTTACAAAACTTGGAATTAGAGACACCCCCAGATGAAGGACTTTGTTTTCTCTGTTTATACTGCCTTTGTAAATAGTTATACTGAACAATTTTAATTTTTTATTTTACTGTTATTGATAATAATAAAACACTACTTGCAAATTTTACAACTGCTCCTGGTCTTCCTATGTTTCTGACCTATGCCTTGATGACAGATGGTAGTGGAAGTGGGATTTATGTCATGCATACTCTAAATCAAGAGTTTTGTGTGTGGGTACTAGACCTGGTACCAGGGTAGCATAGAAGAAATGTATGGATTCTGCAGCAGCAAGCCCAGGAGTGATTACCAGAAGAATGGCAGCCAAACTAGCAGAGACAGAAGTTCAAGCTGAGACAGTGCAGCCAGCACCAGTGATGGAAAAAGAAGAACAGGCAGCAACAGAACCTGAAAGACTGACTGCCTTTTTACAGCTGCAGTGAGCATAGCCCTGCAGATGTTTTGCTTTGAGAAAAGGACTCCCTGTATAAATTACCTTCCAAACAACATAATAGAGTGTTAAAAATAGTGTCTTCCACTGAAGCCTCATTACTACACTGCCTGTGTGTGTATGGGAACTTGAGAGCACTATTTTTCCTCTGGCTTAAGAAGTTAATTGAGTCCTCCCAGTACTGCCTTTTTTTGCAAGTTGAAGCCTCCTCCAGCAATTGAGCCCTCCCCAGTACTGCCTTTTTTTTGCAAGTTGAAACATCCTCCAGCAATTGAGCCCTCCCCAGTACCGCCTTTTTTGCTTGTTGAAACCTCCTCCAAAGTGTTTTATGAGCCTTTTCTTTGTTTAAGTTTTAGTGCTTAATTTACTACATTTTGCAAATTGAGAAACTCCTGGTTTGCTGGTATTCCCTCCCGACTCATCCAGAGGTGTGAATTCCTTTGTTAGCCATTGGATGACCACAGCTGCAAAATGATTACATTTGTCTACAAGCACTGTCTTCTACACAAGACACAAGCAACTGAATCACACACACACACACACACACACACACACACACACAATACCCTAAGCAGAACACAGCTGGATAAGGTACCAATATTTAGGAAACTTATTACACTTATCCAAAGACTAGCAGTGTGACTCCTGGCTACTGTGTTCTCTCTGCTCTGGCTGAGCTGTAATAAAAACCCTGTAACAAGACACTGGCCTCCTGCAGGGGCTATTAGACATCAGAGCAAAGAGCACTCTGGGAAGACTCTCTGAGACAAGATGCAATAAATAAAAGAAACCTGAATGGCAGCCCCAGGGGCCATAAAACAGCCAGGGAAAGTTAGAAAAACTCCTCTTACAGCCAGAGCAGAAAAAAAATAAACACTGGGATGAAGTGAGAACACAAAAAAGGTAATAATACATATATTTTCCTGATTTTAACATGTAGTTTTCCTTTAATAATCCACAATAAAGTGTGGGTTGGGCTGGGATTTACCCACACCTGGCAACTGACCAGCAACATCAGGCATGCATAAGTCCCAGTGCACTCTACACTGTGCAGTGGATTACTGTGATTGCACAACTAAGAATTAAAAACAAGTTATTAAATTACTCAATTTCTAGAGTGCAGCATAGGTGCAAATGGGATGAGGTATTGGGCTTACCTTTAGATGTCAGCTGTCCAGGCATATCCCTGTCTAAATCAGTCTTATCTTAAATCAAGGCAGTAACCATTTGATAGAACAATGAGACTGAAACTGATTCTGCCATTGATAAAGCTGTGCTGGGCAGCATATAGCTAGCTAAACTCTGGCATAAATTTCTGTCTCAAGGTTTTGTGAAATGTCTTCTGCCTTTCTTTATTGCTTTGTTGCAGAGATGTCAAAATTGATATTGCTGGCAGCTGACAAACTGGGTAGCCCTTCACACCTACATTGAAAATAATTAATAAGACATTACCTCCTGAGTTATAGGGTTGTTATTCCTTCGGTTTCTTCCAAAAACTTTGTCCTCATCTCAACAAATATGAATTGATTATACCAGAATCTTGGTCTAATTTAAAGCAATTGTATGACACAGGTGTATTACTTATAAATCCTCAATGCAGCACTAAATATAGAGAATGCTGGATGGGCAACTATGCACAACCAGTGTCTTCTGCCACAGGGGGGTTCTGATTCCCTCTGACCAGGAGAGCAAAGCTTGAGGTGTCCATGGGAATCAGAACCCTGAGGTGACAGAACACATTGGTTATGCATAAAGTTGCTCAACCTATATTTTTTATAGTGTATAGTAGTATTATGTGAAATGTGTCAATTGTGTTTTTTCCTTTCTTTCATAATGAAACTGACTTGTGAAGTCTCTAGAGGTTTTACCACCCCTTCTGTGAAGAAATATTTCCTCGTGATACCCCTTAGTCTACCTCCTTCCAACCTCATGTCATGCCCCCTTGTTCATGGACATCTTCTTTTCTGAAAGATGCTACCCTCCAGCACCTGATTTATGCCTTTTAGATATTTGAAGGTTTCTATCATATCACCTCTGTCTCTTCTCTTCCCAAGGGGATATATATCGAGGTATCCCAGTCTCTCCTCATATGACTTTTAGTGCAGGGCCTGCACCATCTTTGTTGCCCTTCTTTACTGCCTGCACTCCGTCTTCATCCTTAAGGAGATGTGGCCTGCAGAACTGAACACCATATTCCAAATGAGGCCTCACCAGTGATCTGCACAGTGGCTTCACCACCACCTTCCTTCTGCTGGTGATACCTCTCCATATGCACCCCAACATCCCACTGGCTCTCCCCATAGCCTTGGTACATTGTTTAGTCACCTTTAAGTCATCCAGTATGATTACCCCCAAATACCTTTCCTGTTTGGTGACCATCAGTTCCCCCCCCCCATAATCCTCCCCTGGATTCCTGCAACCCAAATGCATGATTTTGCACTTTTTTGCATTAAATCTTAGCTGCCACACTTCAGACTATTCCTTCAGTTTACCTAGGTCCCTCCTCATTTTTTACATCTTAGTGTCATTCGCAAAGAGACACATTTTTCCCTCCAGCCCCTTTGCAATTTCACTTATGAAGACATTAAGCAGGACTGGGCCCAGGACTGATCCCTGTGACACCCTGCTGGTCACACTCCTTTCCTTACATTGAGCACCATTTACCATGACTCTTTATCTTCTATCATTCAATCAGTTCCTAACCCAGTTTACCACCTTGTGACCCACTCTCAGGCTGCCCAGCTCGTTCACAAGTCAATTGTGGAATGGTATTGTAGGCCTTAGTAAATGCAATTCATGTTTATGTTTAAGCCCATGAAACACCCTTATCTAGTTATTACATTTGCAGCCATAGTGGCTCTGCCAGAATTTGTTTAAATGATGAACAGATTGGGGATTGCCAAGTACAGCTGTACTGGTAGAATTGATTGTTAGGCCTGCCTTTTTTGATATATTGGATAACTGCTCATAGGTGTTCTAGGTGGCTGTTCTGATCTGGACTCTACAACAGAACATCATCCAGGTATGCAGCATAATAACTAGTGTGAGGGGATAAAGTTACATCCATGTACTACTGAAATGTAGCGGGTGCACCATGTAAACAAAATGGCATGGTGGTGAACTGATAGAATCCAATAGGAGTGGCAAATGCAGTTTTGCCCATGGATTCTTTAGCTGGTAGAATTTGCCAGTAACCCTTGGTGAGATTGAGGATCTCACCAAGGGTTACTGGCACATTATCCCAGCTAAAGAATCCATGGACAAAACTGCATTTGCCACTCCTATTGGATTCTATCAGTTCACCACCATGCCATTTTGTTTACATGGTGCACTCGTTACATTTTAGTAGTACATGGATGTAATTTTATCCCCCCTCACACTAGTTATTGTGCTGCATACCTGGATGATGTTGTGCTGTAGAGTCCAGATCAGAAAAGCCACCTGGAATACCTATGAGCAGTTATCCAATATATCAAAAAGGCAGGTCTGGCAATCAATCCTACCAGATGTGTATTGGGCATGCAGGAAACCAGATATTTGGACTATGTTTTGGGAAAAGGAGATGTAACGCCAGAGATTTCTGAGATAGATGCTGTAGCTAACAGTCCTATCCCTAAAACAAAGAAACATGTCAGGTCATTTTTAGGGCTGTCTGGTTCTTATCGGAGATTTGTTCCCAACTTTGCCCAGCTAGCTTCTCCCCTCACTGAACTCATAAAGAAATGGTTCCAGAATAATGTGAAATGGACCCCAGAGTGTGATGAGGCTTTTCAAGCCATTATGGCTGCATTTTGTTCAGCCCCTGTTTTAAAAAGTCCAGATTTTGAGAAACAATTTTTGTTACAGACAGATGCATCAGAGGTTGGCCTTGGTGCAGTCTTGAGTCAGGATATAGATGGGAAGGCACATCCCATTCTATATATCAGTAGGAGGTTACAGGACAGAGAGAAGAGGTACTCCACCATTGAAAAGTAATGCCTTGTGGCAAAGTGGACCATGGAGTCCCTTAAGTTTTATTTGCTAGAAGCTGACTTTGTACTTATAACAGATCACAATCATCTCTGTTGGCTTAACCAAATGAAGGATAACAATTCCAGAATCACACGGTGGTACCTGTCACTACAGCCATTTAAATTTAAAGTGATGCACAAATCTGGGAAAGAGAATGTCAATGCTGATTGTCTGTCAAGATATGGATAAGGAATTGAGACTTCCGATGGTTAGAAAAACAAAATGTGTGAAATTAAACTTCTCTGTTTGCTATACTGCATATGCACTGAACTGTAAAGGTTATAAGCTAAAGTTAGAAGAAAATTAATAGAAAGTTTTGCAAACCTGCTTTTTTATAACAGGTTACTCTTAAAGAGGGGTGTGTGTGATAGGGTTTAATAAGACCCTGTCCCATTTGTTATGCAGAAATAGTTAAACGCAAGGATCTGTTCTATCCTCTCCTTTTCTGTCTCTTGTCTGTCTGGTTGCGCAACCAAATGTTCTCATGAGACCTAGGAACTGATCACTCTGACAGTCTCACAACTCTCCACATCTCACCCTCTCTCTGCCTTCACTTGCCGTTTCTGTCTTTTCTTCCTCCTTGTGTATCTGTAGTTATAAAAATAAACAGTATGTGAATCTTTGTGTGAATCTGTAAGTGATACTTGGCTCCCTTGGTATGAAAATATATATAGTTATACTGTTGAAATTATTGCAAAAAGCTATTTGGAATTCAAGGGGTTAACCATGAGATACAGCACAGACACTTTTGCAGAGCTGTCAATGGGAGGGCAGTTCTGGGACACCATGTTTAATTTTGTTGCATCTGCAAGGAAATTGACAAAGTTCTAATACATTTTATGAGAAATAGGATGTCTGTTGATGAGCTGAGATTGTAGAAGTTAAATACCAGGCAAAGACTTATTATAAAAAGAGCAGCAATCTTTGTTGGGTAGAGACTGACAAAAACTTGGAATTAGAGATACCCTCAGATGAAGGACTTTGTTTTTTCTGATTGTACTGCCTTTGTAAATAGTTATACTGAACAGTTTTTAATTTTAATTTTATTGTTATTGATAATAATAAAATGCTACTTGCAAATGTTACAATTGCTCCTGGTCTTCCTAGGCTTCCAGACCTATGCCTCAACGGCAATGTTCAGACAGGTCACATCCACTACTCTCCCTTAATCCACTTCCCTGGTAACCCAGTCAAAGAAATCTATGAGATTAGTGTGACATGACTCCCCCCTCCCCCATGAAACCATGCTACTGGTGGTCTTGCAGCCCTTTGGCCTCCAAGTGCTCCATAAGCCTCTCTTCCAGTAGTGTCTTCATTAACTTCCCCACCATGGATGTGAGACTGACTGGACTGTAGTTTCTAGCATTCTCCCTACTGCTGCTTCTGTGCAGAAGGACCACATCAGCCCTCCTCTAGTCCTCCAGAATGGTATCCTGTGAAAAGAGTGACTCAATTTGAGTGAGACAATTTGGACAAGTAGAAAATAGCGCATGTTAAATGAGTCAGTGTGTTTTAATAGCTCATGTTAACTTCAGCACTGTAATGTCAGCAGTCAGTGATATAGGGAGTCTGTTGAGGAAGCAAATAGGTAGTCATTTGGTTTGCCAGATCTCAGCTGGCTGCCTAGCGTAGTGGTTACAGTCACCGCCTGTATGGCTGACAGACCCGGGTTTGAGACTGGCAGTGCAGAAAGGTTTTTTTATTCCCATTCTGCCCACCCTCCCGACTTTGTTCCACTTCATCCTCAGAGAGTGAATAATCAATTGGCCTCCCCAACTTTCTCCCCATCCCTGACTTGCATCCCCCTGGTGATTAGTCCCCCTCCTGAAGTTTTCCCTGTTCCTGAATTGTGTCCCCCTGGTGTTAGTTATTTTAATATCAAGGGGTGTGGGGGGAAAATCCCCCCCAATGGGGGCTGTGGGGGTTGAAGCTCCCCACAGGAAAAGTCACTACAGCTGTTCGGTATTTTTGGAGCCTGCTTTAGTGCTGCTTGACATTTTGCTTGTAGCTCTTATTGATTTGCTGTTTTTGTCTGTGCTATTTTGCAGGCACTCTTTTCACATGGAACCTCTGGAACTTTCTCCCTCTCCACTGAGGTGCTAAAAAGCACTGCCAGAAGGGTGGCCAGCACCATGCTCAGTTCCTTTAGGACCCTTGGATGAATCCCATCCAGCCCCATTGCCTTAGTCTCCTTTAAGGCTTCTAGTCTCTTTCATACCCTCTCCACTGAGAATGGACTTGTGTCCATTCCTTCCTCTCCCTGGTGCTTACCATAGCATGCTAGTCCACTCCACCCCCACCCTCTACCGTGAAGACTGAGTGGAAATAATCATTTAGTATTTCCACTTTCTCTTGATCTTTCTCTGTGAGTCTCCCCACCCTCCTGATTCTCACAATCCCTCCCCTTGTCTTCCTCTTTCCCTCACATACCTGAAGGTCTTGCCCCTTTTTTGACCTCCTTAGCTATCCTCTCCTCTGTTAGTGCTCTAGCAGCCATCACCCTCTTTCTTGCCTCCCTTTGTTTTGCCAGCTATAATTCCATGTCTTCATCCTTCTGGGTCTCCTTGCACTTTCTAAATGCTGTTTTCATCTCCTTCACTGCCCTTGCCACCTCCTTAGAGAACCATAGCGGCCTCTTCCTCCTTTCCCTTGCTCACTTCCTTCAAGAACCATGCTGTTGCCTGGGCTATACCTTCCTTAAGTTTTCTCCATTGAGCCTCTGCTCCTCTGCCTCCCTCCCTCCCTTCCTCTGAGGCATTCTCTGAGGTAGCTCCCCATTTCTTTATCTACGCACTTTAGTGCAGTCTTATGAAGAGAAAGTTTGAGTTAAGTCTGTTCCTGAATTTCTGTGCCCAAAAACCTTTTAAATGCAATTTAAACATGGAGTATTTTGAACGAAATCACTCCTGAAAGTGTCTAGAGTGCCTTGAGCAGCTAGACTAGCAATATTTTTGGTAGTTTTTCAGATTTATTTATTTTAAAGTAGCAGTTTTGTTTTGTGTAGTAAAGCAGTGCTGTGTGGGGAGGGGAGCTGGCTTAGCTAGCTGCAAGCAAGGCAGCACTGCCTGGGAGCACTACAGTTGTTTTCCTCAGGGTTTCTTCTTAATAATTTTTTTCTGTTGTAAGCACCCCTTTTTAGGGATGCTTGCTAAGGTAATCCTCTCCTCCTAGTTTGCCATTTTTGGATTTGGGGGCTGGCCTGCCTGCTGGTTGGGTGGAGCTTATAACCTGGCAGGTATTTAAAGGGGTGGTTTTTGCTGGCATGAGGGGCCAGCAGGAGAAAGAGAATGGGATATCCAGTGAGTCTGGGGTACTGGTCCTGGCCCAGTTTGGGCTCAGTGGTTTGTGAATCCGCTTGAGAGGAGTAAGGGTGGTTTTGCGAGGTGCAAGGTCATGCAACTCAGAAAGGGCAACACCAGGGCTAAATATCACTAGGGAGAGGAAAAACGTACCACCTACAGCCAAGAGCATGATTTAGGGTTCATCATTTTGGAAGATTTGGTGGTCGGTAGCCGGTGTGAGAAGGCAACATTAAAAGCAAACTGTTTGCTGGGATACATAGATAGGGGCATCACGAGCAGATGGAGGCAGGTGGTCCTGCCTCTGTACAGGTTCTTGGTGAGGCTCCACCTACAGTATGAGGTCCAGTTCTGGAGGCCGTACCTGAGAAAGGATATTGATAGGGTGGAGACGGTCCAGAGGAGGGCAACTAAAATGATACATGGACTCCAGGAAAACAGCTATCAAGACAGACTGGGAGAGCTCAACATGTTCTCTCTGGAGCAATGGAGAGATGGGGGGATATGATAGAAACCTTTAAGTACCTCAAAGGATTAAACAGAGTCCAGGCAAATGAGTTGTTCCAGCTAAATACTAACATACTAAAATGCCAGCAGAATAGGCCTAATGGTCTTTCACGTCTGCTTGTTTGGTCAACCCCCACCCTGGGAGCTGACCTTGCTGCCCCCCTCGCATTCTCTGCCTTCTCCCTTCCCAGTTCCAGATATTCTAGCTGCATTGGATTTTGTTTCCAGAACCCTTCCCCTGTACCTGTCCCACACCCTCTTGAACCCCTCCACCGTCTCTGCCTCCACCAGCCCCCTAGGCAGCGCATTCCATGGCTCCACCACCCTCTCAGTGAAGTAGCACCTCCTCCTTTCTCCCCTGAATCTTCCCCCCTCCAGTTTCCACCCATGCCCTCTAGTGGCCCCCCTCCTCCTTCCTTTGAAGCACCCTGACTTTTCCTCGCCTATTTACCCCCTTCATATACCTGAAGACCTCTATCATGTTCCCCCGGTCCCTTCTCTCTTCCAATGTGTACATATTTAGCTCTTCAAGCCTCTCCTCATAGGTCCTGTCCCCCAAGCCCCAAATCATTTTGGTTGCCCTTCTCTGGACCCTCTCCAGGAGTTTAATGTCCCTCTTTAAGTGTGGCCTCCAAAACTGCACGCAGTACTCGAGGTGCGGCCTCACCAAGCAGTTATACAGAGGGAGTATCACTTCCCTCCTTCTGGAGGTGATCCCCCTAGCGATGCATCCCAGAATCCTGTTGGCCTTAGCTGCTGCCCTCCTACAAGTCTCCGAGTTGTTCATCTTGACATCCACCACCATCCCCAGGTCCCTCTCAGCCATCGAGACTTGTAGCATTTCCCCCCAAGGGTGTACACTTGGCCGGGGTTTCTGGCCCCCAGGTGCAGTACCTTGCATTTCCCTGCATTGAATCTCAGCTTCCACTTTCTAGACCATCTTTCCAGAGCCTCCAGGTCCCCCTGTAGAGCCACCCTCCCCATCCACCACCGCCCCCATCTACAAGGACACGAGGTCATGGCCTGAGGTTGAACCGGGGGAGTTTTAAGAGCAACAAGTGCAAGTTCTTCATGGAGAGAGTAGTGGTACCATGGAATGGGCTACCTGAGGAGATGGTGGAAGCCAAGATGGTTAGGGAATTCAAGAATGCGTGAGATAGATTCAGAGGAATTGTGACAACAAAGGCAGGGATAATGTGAGGGGGGGTAATTCAAAGAAAAACAAACAGGGGCAGACTAGATGGATCAATGGCCCCCATCTGCCAACACTTTCTATGTATCTACAGTATGTTTTGGGGACTGTGGCATGTCTGGGATGGTGTCCATTTGTTGTGAGCCATGGCTTGGGGAGTTTGTAGGTGACCACCTTCATGCACCACAGCACTGGGGGGGGGATTGGGGCCAAGTTCGAGTAGCTGCTGCCTAGCTTGCAGTCTCAGGTGGAGGGGCGGTGCAGTGATGGCAGCCTGTGTTGCGGGGAGTGTGGTGCTGGCAGCCCACCTCCCCTTACCAGTGTGGCACTCCGCCTGAGTGAAGATGACCTGTAGGAAGTGAGTTGGGGCATAAAGTGCGTCCCTTGGATTGCCTGCACCTAGGATGTGCAGGGATGCTGGAGCCTAGTTGCATTAGGCCTCTATGTAACAGGTTGGATAAGTAATTGTGTGGAAGTGCTGCAGCATGTTTTGCCACCGTGAACGTTCGAGAGAGATGAGCAATAGGCTGTATGTCGAGTGGAAATAGGGAGAGGCCAGGAAGTTTGGGAAAGGCCTAGTTTGTGCTTCTACCATTAATTTCAGTATCGAGCCACCCAGCTCCATTGATGATCCAGCATCATGGCTTTAATGGCCACAAGATTTGTGCCATGGCTCTGTGCCACAGAAGACTGTTCTCTTTCCTTAAGCTGTACTCCCAGCTCCAGGGAGCTGGGTGATTGTGTTTGCTGGCACTCGTTAAATTGTTTTATTGTTGAAATTTACTTCAGAGTGAGCCTTTTGATAGTTTCATGAACTGTGATGCTGCTGCCGCTAACCAGCTTGCCCTACAGCTCCGGGTTCGACTGCAGCTTGCAACCTGTTTAGGCCATGCCCATCGACCACCTGAGGATACAATGAATGAAACCCAGGTACAGTATATGCCAGCTTTAATTCCTTTTGGATGTTCAAAATATCTTGGGACATCCATAGCAGAATATTGAAATAAGGGAATATACTTGGGGGGAGGAGTCGGTTAAATAACGAGCAGACTAGATGGATCATGCGGTCTCCATCTGCCATCATGTTCTTATGGATGTGTTCTGCTGCTAAGTGGTGCCCCCCTCTTCTCAACTTCCAGCAGGTCCCTAGACAGTTGGGGAGGGGGAGACCACACTGTTTTCTGTGGTTTGTTATTTTATTTTTGTAGAACAGTTTTGTGTGTTTTAGGGAATTTTTTTTGGTCAGTCTGGTGTTACTATATTGATTGCGGTTATTGTTGTTAAATTATTGAAACTACAGTTTTACTGTAACACTTACAGTAACTTATTTATAATTACATCAGTTGTGTGTGTCTTCTTAATCCCTGTCCAGTATCCTTCATGTTAAAAAAAATTTGTAAAAAATCTTATTTTTGTGGTGTTTCTACTGTGTCTACTGTTAGCTCAGTAAATGGTTGTGTTACTTAAATCACACTGCTCTGGCAAGGCATTGTAGTGTCTCTGCTGCTGCCTGTATTTAGTTTAACTGCAGTGTTCAATTATCTAAATATGAAAAATGCCCAGAAAGAGACGCTCAAGTAAAGTTCGAGTTGCCGGTGAAGATGTTGCCAAGAGAAGAGTGTAGGTTCTGTGATTCAGAAGGGTGTTTTAACTTAAAAACTACTTCTGCTACAGGTTCTTCAGGGGGCTGGTAGTACTACTAGAAAATAAGCAGCTGGTGTAAGTGGTGGGGGTATTAGTGTGGCCACATTTTTCTCTGCCACATCTGTGGCATCAGTACTGGTGGGTGCTGGTACTGCTGGTGGGGCAGGCAGGAACAAGATCAGTCCAAGAAGTAGGAAAACGTCTTACTCTGCAAATGTGTCTGAAGACGAGCAGGTGGTGCTGTCATCCCTGTGACTGCTGTTGTTGTTGGAGGTGAGCCTGATCAGGATCATAGCTTCCCATTTCAGAGATAGTGGAGAGTATCGGACCATCAATGGACCTACGCTACTAGCGTGGAAGCAGGTTACGCTACTGTCTTAAATCAGTCAGATTATTTTTAGTAGTTTATTTGAGTTGGTGGGCTTCACCCTCTGCACCCCCATTAAAAAAAAAAACAAGGGGGGGTGTGGGGGAGCAAAGCCTCCAACTCAAACAAACTGACACAACATCAACAGTAAGCGCAAGCAGGCACTGTATTCACGAACGTTTTATGCTACTAGCGTACCGCTGGTCCGATACTCTCCACTATCACCCCCATTTCCCCATGAGTGTGTTGATGAGCTTGACCATGGCTTACAGTCTGATGAGGGAGATCTAACTTCTGCATGCAAGGATGATGAGAAGGAAAGAAAGGGTGAAGAACATGAGGAGGAGGACAGATCCCAGGAGGAGGAGGTTATCAGCCTAGGTGGGGATGGGGATGATGGTCAGGACCCCATATGGGAACCTGAAACTAAACAAATGAGGGTCATGCTGCTGAACCTGTGGTGCTGTGTACACCACAAATATTTAATGGAATTATCAAAGCCTTCCAATCCTCCAGCTGTTGTTCTTCTTAACACTGCTGAGCCAATAACACAGCATGAGTCACCTACTGTTAGACTGCAGAAATCATCCTCAAAGACACCCATTGCCACCCCTCCAATGTCCCAGTACCAGGTTCACCACAATGTAAGAACAAGGTCTACTAATTCCCTAGTTTTGGATTTTTACATAGTGGATCCAGCTGACAAAACAGTGGCTATTGGCCAGCTATGTTGAGTACGTGTTAGCCAATGGGAAAAATGGGAACTACCTAGGCAGTGGTGGGCAACAGACACCTCAAGTCCCAATACCTGTTATACTGCAATCAGCACCAAAGGAAAGCTGGTACAGGTGGGCCTTCTCCCTTATCACTTTCATTGTACAAGGCTTCTCAAAGTGACATGGATACAGTCCTGGTGGTGTCAGAAGTGACAGCAAAGGACTACTTCAGAAATGAGGAGGAGGAGTTGGTGGGATTGTTTAGTAGTGCCATAGTGGTAGTTGTACTAGCAGCCAGAGTCACCGAAGCACATCGATCCCAGTTCATAAAACACCAAAACTCACTTCATTCATTAGTGCAGCATCTGTGATCCCCCCCCCCCGGTTCAAATGCTACCCCACCACCAGTCATGCCACCAGTGCACAAAATCCAGTGATTCGTATCCCAACACTCCGGAAAATGTAGCCAACACTGCACAGAATGTTTCAGCATCATACCAAATACCCACCCAATCATGCTATTGCACAGGAAGTGAAAGCAGCAATCGCTGAATAGCTGGTAATTAATCTATTGCCATTCTCTTTTGTGGAGAATGTGGGATCCTGAAGGTTGATGGTGTATGCCTATCCCAAATGGCAGATTCTGTTGTAAACCTATTTCTCCACCTGTGCCTTTTCTGAACATTATAGGACTGTGACACACACAGTAATACATGCCCTGCAGCATTCATCATCACAATACATATATCTTAGTATGGATATGTGAACGAGTGGCCAAACAGCTGGTAGCTCTTATCTGTGTATTGTAGCCCACTGGGCACAGCTACCTGGGATAATATTTGATGCTAGAAGGGCGAAATAATTGTACGAAGCCCAGTTAGATAGATAGATAGATAGATAGATAGATAGATAGATAGATAGATAGATAGATAGATAGATAGATAGATAATTTTATTTATAAAAGCTCCCATTTCCAGCGACTCAGCACTGTACAATAAAAAACAAACAACAATACAAAATAATCTACAAAAAATGTACATAACAATTCAGCTGGGAGCTGATTTAAAATTCATCGACAGTATCTATCCCATTAAAATAAACAGCTAATTAGTCAATAAAAGCTTGCTGTAACAAATACATTTTTAGGCCCTTTTTAAAGGCTTCTACTGAGGAAGCCTCCTTTAAATAAGCAGGAAGGGAGTTCCACAGGGTAAGCACGGCCACCAAGAATGCCCTGTCCCCAGAATGCCGCAACCTAACCCTGGGAACTCCAAGGAGGCCTCCCCCAGTAGAACGGAGTGCCCAGGTGGATGGTAGGGGACAAGGAGATCTTGCAGATAGACAGGTCCCCTTTCATGCAGGGTCTTGTAGGTCAGGAGCCCCACCTTGAAGACAAACCTGTGGTGGTCACAATATTCTGGGTATTCGCCAGTGTGCCACACTGGCAATGAAGAGTGTAAGTGGATCACACATGAGTCAGAAAATGTTAGAACTGCTCCTGACTGAGACTGGTGAGTGGCTGCATCCACATTCCCTGAAACTGGGGTTTGTTGCGAGTGATAATGGCTTGAATGTGGTTAAATGTATTAGTGATGGGGGTTTTCTCAGGATGCAATGCATGTCACACCGTCTCAATCATATCCTGAAACCAAGCCCATGTTGACTGTGGCCCATCGCATCTGTGCCCACTTTGCCAGTTCCAGAAAGGCCCATGACCATCTCAGGCACCTGCAGATCCACAGTAAACTGCCTCAGCACTGTCTGAAGCTGGAAGTCATCACCAGATGGAACTCGACACTGTACATGATCGAGTGCTTGCATGAGCAGTACAAAGACATCTCAGAATATCTGCTGTTGCACACAAGCTGTGACAGTGCTACAGTATCCATGTCCCTGAGAACAGATCAATGGCAACTAATGGATGGGCTGATCATGATTCTAAGGCTATTTGAATATGCTACACAGGCAGTGAGTGGGTGGGTACACTGCCTGTATCAGTTAGACCATCCCACGTCTAAGGGTGCTGAGGCAGATGCTGTTAAATGTACAGGAGGTGCTAGAGGTAGGTGGCGATAGGGGAAGCTGCACCTTAATGGAACTTAAGATCCATACATTGGACTGGAATAGCCATACTTCCTGCATTCTGCAGATTTTGGTATTGGCACCATGCCTAAGAAGATGGGTTCATGGGGCACTGATGTTATGGTCACAGTTATGTAAGGCATGAAAGTGATCAGAGACTAGGTGCTGCTGCCAGCTCAGATATATGGGCTGAAATAACAGGCCTGGTAATGAAAAAATGAGAATAAATCCACTTTGGGGTGCTTTGTGCCAGGTTGGAATTATAGATGTGCAGGAAAGCAGGAGAAGGCTGATGAGTCGGAGGACTGTGTGCAGTGTAACGCATAGTGGATGTGTATTTGACAGACACCAGGCACCATAACATATTGGAAGAGCCACTGCTGTACTGGAGTAGCAAGGTCACTGATTGGCCAGCACTAACCTCCATAGCAGCCGAATATCTGAGCTGCTCACCCTCCGGTGTCAGTGTCAGTGTGAAGAGGGTGTTCAGTTCAGCAGGGGCCATTGTGCGGGACAGCTTACAAATCTGTCCCCTAGAAATGTTGGCATGTTAATGAATGCAGGGTGCATTCCACATAACACAATCACATCTGCGTTCATACCACATGATGGTGGGGGGTGGTGATGAAGAACAACCTGACCAGCCTAGTACTATCAGCATTGGCAAATTGCCTTCCAGTGAGCTATATGAAGCAGTAATGGAGAAAGAATTCCCCTGTGGGAACAAAGCCAGTCTGGAAGACTGTGAAGGTTGCTTCCTTGATAAGGATGATTGAAACATAAACACAAAAGTGTTAGATCCATCCTTTCCTCCTTATCAGTTGAATCCTTTTCTGTATGATTCAGTTGAGTTTTTCTGTGATTATGTTTTCCCCAAGTTGTGCAGCTGTTTTATACATACATCTCATTACCTCCAGCAAAGCAGAAAATCTTTGTACACAATATTATGACATGCCAGGTTTGCCTCCGATGTGATGGTAGATATCTATTCAAAAAGTTCTTTCCTTTTTTTTGGTTTCAATTCATAGGTGTACTGTTTCACAATATGGAGTGTACTATGGTCTAAATAATTTCTATGCTGCATTCACATTGGGTCTCCTAAATTCTTTTATCAAGATGAATGCCTCACCCTCCTACAGCAAGTAAGCCATTGCCATCTTCTTCACCAGATCATTGATGTGGTCAACATTGCTGACTAATGCTTGGACCTCCTCCAAAAACTTCTTCACCACTATGTGTGATCTTATTAAAGCCAAAACATCCTCTATATCCAGCATAAATAACAAGACATCCAACTCGTGCTGCCGCATCATTACACAATTTGTCATGAATCCTGAAAAGTACCTGAAATTAGGGAAACAGGAGCAGACAAGAGTTACAGATTGACATATGGATATGAATAACATTTAAGAAAATAAAAAAATAAAACAAATGGAAAGAAATACTCACCTTCCATGGCAGAAAACACTCCCAAATTAAATAACCAGATCTGGGCAAGACCCCTGCAGTAACAGGATTTATAACATAGTCAGGGAAAATGGCCCACTCCCATTCGCTAGCAGGCATCAGCTTACCGTGGACTGATACTCAGTTAATCCACAGTTGCTCCCTGCAGACCTCAGACACAGCCTGTGTGGTCGCCGCATGCCCCTGCAGCTCACAAACGCAAACTCCTCCTGTTATGTGGGTGAAGCCCTGGCCCATGGATTCACTAGTAGTGTCCCTCACGCCTGCTATTGTTAAGGAAAGCACATTGCTTTCCCCCGGCTTTCAAGTTACCTGAACAGCAGAGATGCAGCAATCAGCATGCATTTGTTCAGCTCACCTAGTTATTGTTCTAACTACCCACCTGCACTTCTCTGTGGCCGAGTGCTGGTAACCTCGCTCACTCCTTCCTAATGTCTGCCTGTGTTTGTGGGCTCTGAAATGCCTTGTGCATGTCTCCCCATCTGCAGTTTTGCATCCACGACTCCTGCTAGTCCTCCCTTCCTCCTAAATTTCAACAGGCAGATCAGAGCACACCATCTCGAGTCAGAGAACATTTTAATCAACATGTGTTGCAAGTTTATTTCTGACCTCCTCGCCTCCACTTCTGTTTGCGTGACTCCTGATCACCCACACTCCAATTCCTGGTAACCTTCTCTGCAAGCACAGAGGTGAAACAGTAAGTTAGTTACCTATTTTTCACTTCTATTTGCTGGACTCCTGATCACCCGCTCTCTCCTCCTACATTCCAGGGTTTAAGGGCAGATTGTAAATGGTGGTGGTTCTGTCAAGTGCTGAGTTAGTAAGGCATTCTTATAACATGGCCACAGAAAATGCATCTAAAGCAAATGACACAGCTGTGCAAATGGCAGTATGACAGCTGTCATATGTAACTGCACAGTCCCCATTTTCCCTGGCCATATCATAAGTGGATTAACCAACTCGAGAGCGTGGGTTACTGGGGAAATTAATCCATGGCTGGGTGGTTGTTGGCACTCGGCCTGCGGCCCCGTGTGACAACCCCCCCAAGCTGTGGATTAATTCCCCAGTAACCCACACTCTCGAGTGGGTTAATCCTTACTTAATCACCTTAGTGGTAAACACCTGCTATGAGAGAACAGTAACAAAAGATGGTTAGAAATGCAATGGTTTAAAATACCCACCCACTCATCATAACCCTCCCCCCCCAAAAAAACTCACTTACCTTTGCTGGTTGGCCATTACAAAACAATACTCGAGTTGAAGATCATTATCCAGATCCAGCTGTTGCAGACTACATTCACAAAGTACAGCAGCATATAAGATTTCTGGAAGCACATCTCATTTTAGGGCATCATGAGAATGTTTCCAGCCATAAGAATTCACTTTTATTTTCCGGGCACTAAAGTTTATCTTGACAGTTGCTGCGGTTGGAGACTCACACAGCACAGCACCAGCTAACAGCAGCATACATGAATTATGGAAGCACATCTCACTTTGGGGCATCATGAGAACTTTTCCAACCATGAGAATTCATTTTTTTTTTCTAGGCACAAAATTGTATCTTGACAGTTGCTGTGGTTGGAGACTCACACAGCACAGAACCAGCTGAGAGCAGCAGCAGCAGTGTATATAACTTGGGGAAGCAAGCATGTCTCATTTAAGGGTGTGATACAAAAAATTCACAGCAGCAATGCATGTAGCAGCATGACCTATTTATTTTGTCACTTGCAGCCACAAAATATTGAAATACTGAATTTATGTATATTGTGCTTTCCAAAAAACTTCCAGCACTGGTTGGGGCAGTTACACACTGTGCACTGCCATGTGGCAGCATGTAGCAACCTGTGAAATTTTGGGAACTACTTGAGGATAAATTCTGGGATAACATAATTAATGTGACTTGTTATTGATGCACAATTAGCACAAAATGCATTACGAGTGTTTGGGACAGTTACACACTGTGCACTACTGTGTACCAGCATGTAGCAAGCTGTCAAATTTTGGGCACTAGTTGAGAAAAATTCTGGGAGAACATAATTAATGTGAACTGTAATTAATGCACTAGTAAGACAAGGGGCTTGATTTTCAAAGGCCTAGAATGACGCAAAGGACTTGCGTCAAGAGATTTTGACGCAAGGGGTGATGCATCACAACTTGCATCATTTGCAATTTTATAATGCAGCCTGTGTCAAATCCTGATGCAGCTGCACCAAAGCCCCCTTGTGCCAGTGTTGTGACAAGCAACCCAGTATGCCAGGTCGCAAGGGGGCTTGTGCCACGGTGGAGTGCAATTACCCTTTTTTGGTATTTTACAAGCCCTGCCATGGATGCAGCAAGGAGCATCACTTAGACCAGCCAGGAGGTGGTCTAGCTGACGTGCGTCAGTGGGACGGGGTCTGACACTGTGCTGCTGGGTGCAGATGGGGCACGGGAGGTGGCATGGGGGAGTTGGGGAGGACAGCTGGGCTTCAGCAGGAGTGATATGGCACCTTGCGGGGTGCATTTGCATTGTAATGTATTATAAATGTACAGTTGAGCCAGCTTGGTGGTGCTGAGGGTTGAGGTGCTGGATGCCACACCTCGCGCTGCACTGGTGACCAGGGTTCGGAAGTGAGCCCGGGCTGCCAGGGGCTGGCAGGGAAGGGATAGGATTGAGCATCTGCAGGACTGCTGTCCTATCCCAGGGAGGGATCTAGGGAGCCACAGCTCTGTAGCGGTCCCTGGTGATGACCAGGGGCACTACTAGAGCAGTGCCAGCAAGGGTTCAGAGTGTAGCAGACGTCAGCACATTGTGTCCGGACATCATTGCACGCCCGCACTCTGCAGGGACATGAAAACTGGAGGAAAAACTGGCACAGGTCAGGCAGCATGATCTTCTGACCTCTGTGGCCCAACCTGAATGGTGCCTCCTCATCTGGGGTAGCTCCTCGCTACCCCACTATGGGGTGTAATCCGTGGGGGAATTGAGGAGGTGGCCTGATATTGGGTTCAGGGCCAGGGGCTTGGTCAGGATGACATGCTGACCGTGCCAATGGGGAAGAAAATATACCCCCAAAAAATAAATAAATAAATGTACGGTATACTGATCTTCTCTGATAGTCTAATGGATCCTCCAATCCCCAATGTCCCCCATAAATATTGATATAGCATCCCTGGTGGTCTAGCAGACCCCCTTCTGATCCCCAATCTCCCCCAAAACCATTTATGTAACATTCACTGGTGGTCTACTGGACCCCTCACCCCGGCAGGCAGTGCCCCACCACCTTTCTCCTCCCCATCCCTTCCATGAGCCAACGACCAGCACAGCCCTCTGCTCTCCACCACGGTTGGCCTCTCACTGAGATGTAAAGGAGCACATACTGCATACAGTAAGCACTCCTTGACAGCTCAGCTGGTGGATGGCTGTGGTGGAGACTGGAGGGTTGTGCCAGTTGCTGGCTTATGGACGGGATGGGGGGAAGCAGAGTGGTGGGGCACTGCCTGCCATGGTGGGGGGTCCACTAGACCATCAGAGAATGTTATGTAAATGGTTTTGGGGAAATCAGGGATTAGGGGGGTCTGCTAGACCACCAAGGAAGATTCTATATCAATATTTCTGGGGCATATCAGGGATTGGGGGAGTCTGTTAGACCAATTCAATTCAATTCAATCTTTATTTATATAAGGCGTCTTTCTGAAACCAAGGCGCCTGTACAATACATGATAAAACAATAAATAATTAAAACAATATTAAAATTAAACTAAACAGCAATATTCAGAATTCATTATATGCTTTGCTAAAAAGATAGGTTTTTAAAGCTTCCTTAAAGCTTTGGACAGTCGGGCAGTCTCGCACCTGACGAGGTAGAGAATTCCACAGGGTTGGGGCCATAAAACTAAAAGATCTGGCCCCTGAGGTTTTTAAACAAACCTTGGGAATCTCTAGCAATCCCTCATCAGTGGATCGGAGAGAGTGGGGGGGACAGTAGGGACAAAGGAGATCTTTCAGGAAAGCAGGTCCCTGATTGTGTAGGGCCTTACAGGTCAGCAAACTGACCTTGAAGGTGATTTGCCAGCAAACTGGCAGCCAGTGCAGTCCGCGGAGCGCAGGCGTTATGTGACTGGACCTAGGCGACCAGTCAATAGCCTGGCTGCGCATTCTGCACCAGCTGCAGGCGGCGAATCTCAACCCCCGGTAGCCCAAGGTAAAGGGCATTGCAGTAGTCAAGGCGGGAGGTAACGAAAGCGTGGACCAAAGTAGGAAGATCATCTGGAGAAACCAGGTGCTTCACCCGGGCGATGTTCCTCAGATGGTAGAAAGAGGTTTTGACAACTGCCGACACCTGAGATTTAAATGTCAAACAGCCATCAAACACAACGCCCAGGTTCCGCACCCGGTCTGAGGTAGTTAGCTGACACCCCCAAGCCATAGACCCGAGGGTGATCCAACCAACAAACCCACCTCCCGGCGACCCTGGTCCACAACCAACACCTCAGTTTTATCTGGGTTCAACCGCAGCCAACTCACATTCATCCAGTCCTGGATTTCGGCAAGACAGTTGTTAAAGACTGAAAAGGCAGCATCTTGGCCGGGCACAAAGGATATGTACAGCTGAGTATCATCTGCATAGCAGTGAAAACCCAGACTGTACCACCTAATAATCACTCCTAACGGCAGCATGTACACCACAAACAACATGTGTGCCAAAATGGAGCCCAGCAGTACCCCACAGGATAGGGAGAATGATGCCGAGGAAAAAATCCCAGACACCACCGTCTGAGTCCTACCCTCGAGGAGAGATCGAAACCAACTGAGGACTGTACCAGACAGCCCACAGATAGACCTCAAGCATTCCAATAGCACACCATGGTCCACAGTGTCAAATGCTGCAGAGAGATCAAGAAGGACCAAGATGGAACGAGTCCTTCGATCTCTCGCTATTAGGAGGTCATTTAGTACCCAGACAAGAGCTGTCTTGGTACTATGCCTTTTCCTAAATCTGTACTGGAGAGAGTCATAGACATTGTGGCTGGTCAAATGATCATCCAGCTGCGATGCGACCACCTTCTCAATAACTTTACCCACAAAGGGTAAGGTAGAGACAGGCCTGTAGTTTGCCAGACAGTCCAGGTCCAAGGAGGACTTCTTAAAAAGGGGCTGAACCACAGCCTCCTTAAGAGGATTTGGAAAGATCCCCCTCTCCAAGGACCTCCAGACTATCTCAGCGAGGATGGGACCAATTTTATCCACACAGCCCACTAAGAGACGTGTGGGGCCCAGATCCAAACCGCAGTTGGTCGGACGCAGTGATTGGATGATCATCACAAGGAGAAAATAACCTGTGTGAAGCCCAGTGAAATCATTAACTGGAGGAAGTCTTGGCCAAATTGCGAGAGTTCATCGTCGACCCAGGCATTGAAGTCCCCCAGAACCAACCGTCTGGGGGACCCCAATGTCAGGTCGACAATGAAGTCTGTGATTTCCAGCAGGAAAACATTCCCATCACCTGGTGGATGGTACATGAGAAGTATCCTGCACCCCACACCCTCGCCCATGATACATTCAAAGGATTTGGTAGTTCCCACTGGTACCTCCACTAGGCCCAGATCTGATTTAAAACAGATAGCAACACCCCCGCCCCTACGATCCATCCTCGGATGGTGTATCACTGAGTAACCAGCTGGAATTGCTGCCGCCAAAACTTGTCCAGCATTCTCATCCAGCCAGGTCTCAGTGATGCATGCCAGGTCAGATGTCCCAGCAAAATCAGCTATAATAGCCGTCTTGTTTTTAATAGACCTGGCGTTGCACAACACTGGCCGAGTAGGATGAGCATCTGAGGATGACTGTGCTACCTGCTGAGTACAAGTAGAACCCTTGGGTATGGGAACCAGACAGAGAGGACCACTTTCCTGGACCCATTTCACCCCAGGGCTCCTCCTTGTCCCCACTATCCCTATCCACCCACTCCTTTCCATTCCCTCTCCAGACCCAGCCCTCGTCCTCCTCCTCCTCCTCCTTCCAACATACAGGCCACCAGGGAAGATAAGTATGTTGTACACGTGTAATACATTGCAATGTATACGCAACCCGCCCAGTGCCACATCACTCCTGCTGATGCCCAACTGTTCCCCCTAACTCCCCCACCCCACCTCCCATGCTCCTTCTGCATCCATCCCCCTTCTGTTCAGCAGCTTCACCCTCCCCATCATCCTGACCCCTCTGGTGTTGCACCTGGCAGGGGTGGAGCTGGATCTCTGTGGCAATTCCCAGAGCTGTGCCAACTGTGTGGCACAGCAGTTGACTTGTGGCAATCCCGGAGAGTTTGGGGCCGGGACCCAGATTTTTATAAAATCGGGTGCAGGGTTCCTGGTGCACCTGGGATTTGCCACAGCCCTGGAGTGATGCAACTTACATTGCTCTAAGGGCACTTTGAAAATCAGGCCCAACGTGTATTAGATGGTTGCGCACAGTGACGTGCATCGTAGTTCCATGTGTCACTACTAGCAACCTTTAGCGGCCTGACATATTTATTCTGGTAGTTGAGAAAAATTCAGGAAAACAACAGAAATAGAGAGAAAGGAAATATACGAGTCTGACATATGAGAGCATCTTTATAGAATACATACATAGGAAATATAGATTTTTGTCTGAAGGATTTTTGACTGTTTCTTTTTAAAGATAGTACTGAAACAATGCAGAAATACAGGCAAGAAATAATGTAGTGAGAAAGTAAAGCTGTTCATTTTTTTAAAACAAACAAGTAAAAAATTTTGAAAGAAAGACTTGAAAAAGGATAGAAAAGAGTTAAAGTTATATAAATAAACGTGGACAGGGTACTTATGCTGTGATAAGTGATACCAACTGTTCAGCCAAACTCTGCAAGTAGGAACAGACTCAGTCACACAAAGTGATAAGTTGCTATGCAGTTCTTTTATTGTCATTGCGTCACACACCAACACATAACCACAGTGTAGAACTGATTGCAGTCACTGTGCAGAGGCCTAGTGACCCGGTATTGCAATCCAAAACAGTGACTGTCATCAGTTGGTTATCATTACCCACCACCGCCACCAGCACTAGCACTGTCGTGGCAGAGCTCAGCCATGCCTTCCAGCAACATCTCCTAATTTCCAAGGATATGTTGCAGTGTCACCTCCACTGAGGTGACCATGCTGCAGAGGTCCCCCATTTCCTCCCAAAGACAGGAGTGCTAGGATGATAATCTCATCGCTTGTGGCAGTGTGAGTGCTTCTGGTTCAACTGACGAAACCAGGGCGGGTGCAGATGGGTTATTATCATTAGTGTTTGCATGCCACTCCTCCATGTGATATGAGTGTTTGCGATGAACAGTGCGCAGACTCTCTACCAGCACAGAGGAGGGGCCAGGGACCACCACCACTCGCAGCTTCCTGCTGACGTGACTCCCATTGCTTCTGGTGACAGATTTGCAGTTAATCCTTTTTGTTGTTAAAGTTTTTCAAACTTAATCACAAAAAACGAAACTGTATGCTTACAAAGTTCACAATAACATAATTCATGGAAGATGAGAATACAAGCAGGCTGTTAGGAACAATAGATAGCACATAGCCAATACAGAACAAGTGACATCAAAGAAAGGGAGTCTGGCATGGCTGAGTTTTCATGCAGAATCTTGGAATGCATATGGGGAAGAGAGAAAGGGGGCCCATATCTTTTGGTAGAAAGCAATAGTTTTCTTAACAAAATGAGACATTTTGTCCAAAACAGCCATGTTCCTGATTGTGGCTAGCTAATGGGAGATTGATGGCACTTGTTCAGATCACCTTTTTTGAAGAATTAGATGTTTAGCTTTGATACTGACCATCAGAAGCCAATACAAGTGTGGCTTGGGAGGGAGGGAGGAGGGGCTGATTCTGAGAGACATAGGATGTATTCCTAAGGAGACTGTGATAAAGATCCACCCAGGATTTGATTGCAACAAGTATGTATTTGTACCCAGAATGACTGAAGTTTGTGGCAGCTCTGCAGAATGTGTAGAAGATCGGCATCCGGAACCTCACATCTCCAGTACATCCTGATCCAACAGCCTCAAGGATTTCACTTTAGCTGGAGTATGATACCAAAAATGTATGATCTTATTATGAATAAGGAGGCTTCTGGTATCTTGACAGGCTTTGTGGATAAGGTGCCAAAGTCTGGCCCAGCACTCTTCAGAAATATCTAGTTGCAGTGCTAGCAACCACTTACATCTAGCACCATCAGAAGGGCCCAGTGCCTTATGCTGTTATAGATTATACCCACCCTGCCCCTAGAGTTAGGTAACTATGCCTGTAGGTGGGGAAAATATATTATAGGGAGTCAAGGGGAAGTGATTTCTGACAGGCAATAACAGTGCACCATAGTTGAAGGTATTTCTAGAAGTCTTTCTGAAGATTAAACTGCATCTTAAAATTCTCAAAGGACTCTAGATGCATGGTGGTCGGTTGCCATAAATTGACCAATATCTGAATTCCCTTGGTATGCCAGGACTCCCAAGACAGCGGCTATCCCCCTACCTTAATAAATGGATTATGCCATTTGGGAAGTAATGAATGTGGAGTGAGGGACTCCTGCAACCAGGTTTCTAATTTCTTCCATGCTTTTATTGCGGGGCCAACATTGGGTTCCACAAGCAAAGTACCAGAAAGTGACACAAAAAGATGGGCCATTGGTAAAGTGCATGGAGCTTCGTAGAGCTCAATTTCCACCCAGACAGGAAGACCAGTTGGGGAGGATATGGATAGCATATGCAATGCTTGGGCACACTGGAAGGCAAAGTAGTATGCATAAAACCAGGGAAGGCCCCAGACTCCGTTCCTCCAAGTGGCCCTTAACTTGGCTATACTAAAGAGACGAGGGTTACCCTCCCATAGGAAGTCACCCACCATCTTATCTATTTTGGAAAAACAACTGGCAGGGATGATCACAGCTAGATGAGCTAAGCACTGAATCAACATGGGGGCCAGGATCATTTTAATTGCTGCAATCTTACTTACTAATGAGAGATGCAAGAGCTTCCATTGATTGCAATTGTCTTCAGGCTTTTTCAGAAGTGGCACTAAGTTGTCCACTACCATCCCTGCCAGATCTGCACTGATCCAAAGTCCTAGGTATTTTATACACTTGGGGGACCATTTAAAGCCAAAGGGATCTGTGCCACACTGATCACAATGGGTGTTTAGTGATAGAACTTCTGTCTTGGTGGGGTAAGTTTTGAGGCCAGACTGCTCACAGAACGAGGCCAATAGATGAAGGAGAGCAGGAATACCAGAGGGCACATTCTGGAAAAGCACCAGGCAGTCATCTGCATGTAACAATGTGTGAATATCTAAGGGCCCAATCTAGACGCCATGTAGCTAAGGATGTTAACGGATGGACAAAGCTTAAGTCTCTAAGGCCAAGAAAAAAAGTATGGAGGAAAGGGGCCAGCCCTGGTGGGTACCTCTTCCTAATTCAAAGGGTTAAGAAAGGGTGGAATTAGTTAGGACCTTAGCGGTGGGTTTTGTGTACAATGTTTGTAGTCATCCTGCAAAATGAGGGCCGAATCCCATCCTGCCCAACAGGATATGTAAATATTCCCACTCCACTGAATGAAAACCTTTTTCAAAGTTGATAGCTATTGCTGCCACCAGTATCCTTATATTATGCCGAGACTTACTGTCCCGACACTGACCTACTCATGCAGCATTGCCTGACAGGTGCAATATCCCCGATAGTGAGAATCCTGGTGATAGTAAACCATACGGACATTTACAGGGGTAAGGTAGTGGATGTGACAGGTTGCTGCCTTGCCCCTGCTGATGGTCTACAAATGCTGGTTGGATCCAGAAGCTGGCCAAGCTGCCCCGGTGGTGTTGAGATCTAAACCACTGGCAACTCAGCCAGCGTGCTCTGGGAGGCCCGGGTTCTGGTCCACGCTGCATCCATTTGTTTCATTATCCCTGTAATAATTTTGTTTAACTCTGAGGTCCGCTTCCTAATTGTTTGATATTTTATTTATGGGGGTTGTGGGAGAAGTCCCCAGTACATTCTATTTTTCAGTCAGATGCCCAACATTGTATTGTTGGGCATCTGATTGGTTCGGGAGTACGTTTTTCGGGCCAGTAAACTCAGGATACCGAGTTTAGGGATAGCATAATATATCCCTGAGGCCAGAGTGGGGACTGAGGATGCATGGAATATCAAAGAAGAGAGGGCCCTGTGATAGTCAGAACTGAATTGGCCCTCCACAAATCCCACTTGGTAAGGATGGATGAGATGGAGAAGAATCAGCTATAATCTAGTGGCTAGTACCTTATCAGGAATTTTTACGCCATTATTTATAAGCAGGATGAGCCTGTAACTACCCGGAGCAATAGCATCCTTACTTTCCTTTGGCAAAACAGTAATCACTGTCTCCTGTATGGTCAGGGAAGGCTGTGGGATGCATGAGATTAAAGATGAACAGAGTGGAGAACAGGGGAGATTATGCTGGTATTCCATCACTCCTGGGAGCCTTACGTGGGGATAGGGCCGAAATGGCAGACTGAATTTCTTCAAGCATGAGGGGGACCTCCAGGATTGCTCTATGTGCCTCCAATAATGTAAGGAGAGGCAGATCTGCTGGAAAGGCTTAGTTTGTCATGATCCAAGGGCCCTTGGGAAAAATAGACCTCTGCATAGAAGGTCTTCATAATATGGTTTATTTGCCCAGGTAGGGATTGGAGAGTGCCAGAACAATCTCATAAACCATGACTATACCTACTGGCTTATTGTTTGCACAGCCTATAGGACAACAATTTCCCCGCTTTCTCCCAGCTGTCCCAGAACTTGTGTTTTAAGCTGAAAACAGCAAATTCCACCTTGCATGTAGCAAGAGAATTGAGCTGCATCCGCATAGAGTGAATTTCTGTCGCGAGGGAAGAGCTGGGATCTAGGGAGTGAACTATGGAGCTTTATCTCCTTGTCTGCCAATTCAGCTTTAAGTTTTTTCTGAGTCAGTTCTCTGTCCCGGTGGCACTGGACCACATAAGCCATGACACGATCCCTGAGAAAAGCCTTGAATGCTTCTGATAGAGTAGCCTTTGTAGTATCTGGCGTGTCATTTGTTTCAAAAAAGCCAATGCCCTCCTTTCAGAGCCAGGCAAAACAATCCTGGTCATGTAGGAGAAGAGGGTCAAGACCCCAGATTGCAGATCTGGAAGAAACCAGCCCCAGTTCACTACAAGCTCAACTGGAACATGGTCAGCTATATACTGCAGGGCTATAAGGGAGTTTAGAATCATCTGAGATGCTGTGAGGGATGTCAACCAGAAATCAATATGACTACAGGATGAGTGTGCAGTGGAAGAGTAGGAATAATCCAAAGCTTTAGGATGTTGATGTTGCCAGATGTCTTGGAGAGAGAATATGGACATTAGTTCCTGGAGTGCTGCAAGGGATCTAACATGTGGTTTGGGGCAACAAACAATCCTGTCCATATAGGCATTTAATGTCATGTTAAGGTCTCCACCCATAAGTAGTAGAGTATCAGGGGATACATGAACTCAGAGGGCATAAGGAAGGTCATTAAAGACAGTTGGATCATCCCAGTTCTGCCCATACACCTTAGCGGTCACCAGGGCTCCTTCTAGAGTGCCAGTCTTTGCAAAAACTCATCTGCCCACTGCATCAGAAGCTGAGGACAGTATGGTCCACTGAAGTGATTTATGTATTAATATTGATACCCCAGCTTTACAGGAAGGGGCACTGCTATGCAATTCTATACCCACCCATTCCTTTCATAGCTTAAGGGCTTCCTATTCTCAAAGCTTAGTTTCTTGCAAAAAATTATATTTTGGTCTGTAAGGATTTTAGACAAGATAAAATTTGTTTCCTTTTTACAGGGGAGTTCATTCCCCTAACAACCCAGGAAATATGAGAGAGGGAGTCCATGGTATTGCCTGCAAAGGGAGGACAATGAGACTACTATAACAATAACCTATGTGTAGACCCAGGACTTCTGTATCTGCCACGTCCAAGGTCTGCAATATACCCAGCCCAGATTAAACCCTTATATGGAATAAAACTGAAAAACAATGGTCCAAGTGCAAATAAATTTATACACACAAAAAGGCTGTAAATACAACAACCTGCAAATTTAGAGGGATAACCATGAAAAAACAAGTATAGGAATATACTAGATCTTACAGGCGGCTAGCTCAAATTGCACCAAAGCCCATAACCAGGGGCTGTGATGATAAATACCAGACAATGATATTGAGAGAACAGAGAAGATGGTAATTAAGTAAACATGACATGAGCCTCAGCATGGAAAAAATGCCACAAAGGAAAGGAACTTACAAGAAAGATATAGCAAGCTTATACCCAGTAATGCTGTGGGGACAAATAAAACATAGAAGGTCAAAGCTCCACTGTCTGCTTGTAAAGGTGACACCTAAGCACAAAATATAAAGACATAGTGAAGGGGGAGAAAAGGCAAAGGAAAGGGAAGGGGGTGGACAATGATGACCAAGAAACAGCACTGAGCAAAAGAGTGGGGAATAAACAGAGAGGACAGAGTAGAAGCAGCCTAAGGACCCTCCTTAAAGATGATGCTACCATGAGGGGACACAACTGATGGTATAGATAAAGGTAAACCTGCGAGTGGAGGAAAGATAGAAATAGGGAGGGGTGCAAAACAAAAAGATGTCCAAGGAGACACTCCCAAAAAAGGGTGGAGCACCTTCAAAATAACTAACGGTGTTAATCGCTCAATCACATACAGTGAAAATGAACACCCTGGCCCAGATATTCAAACTGTGCCCAAAAAGTGTGCAACAGCAGGAACAAGTGCAAGTCTACTGCGCCCATGCGCAAGAAGCGTGATATTCAAAAACTGCGCAGGTCAAGATGTGCCTACGGCTGACGACTGAATATCACACCACCTGCGCCATAGCGCAACTAGGGAGGTGAAGCTGAGCATATCTGATGCACCATACCATAGCACAACAAGGGATGTTCAGCTGAGCAGTCCAGATGTGCCATAGCGCAACCAGGGATGCCTCCCAGCAGCAGGGCAGCAATGCAACAGCACAACCAGGGATGCAGGGCCCACCACCCATGCCACAGATGGGCAGAGGAACACACAGCAGAACAGACATCGTCCCCCCACACCCCATGCACTGCACAACTGGGGGAGGGCTGGAATAATCACTGGCCCACAGAGACCAGAAACCAACCCCACAGCCGGGCCATGGTGCCCCATCACACCCCCTGGCAAGCTGTGACTGGCACACAAGGATGGCCAACCACCCAACACACTATCCCACAAATGCAGAGCACACCTGCACCATGATCCCCATACACCCTGCCCAGGAGTAGCACCCAACAGTGCAGGACACCCCATGCATGCCACCACCCCACTGTGACAATGCAACCCTGTGCACCATGGAGCCATGCAAGGCAGCCCCACCATGGACACCCTACAGCGGGCGGCAGCAGACAGTGATGCAATAGATGCATACACAGTGCCACCCTGCACGTTCCCCCTGAGGTACAGCTGAGAGACCGACCATGTGTCAGCACACGAGATACCCCACATGCGACAGGGCATGCCCCGGACCCCACCTCCAGTGGTACAGCACCCTGCACACCCTCCCAAGGACACATCCCATCCCAGCACTGGCCACAGAAGCCACCACTGACACGCCAGCAGACCTTGCATATCACAGACATGCAAGGGTGTCAGCTGCACAGGCCATGGACGGTCTGACAGGGGTGCCATGCACACAGTGCAGACCCCATGGACCATTGCACACAGGCATGCAGTGCACAGAGTACAACACACAAACCACAGACAGTGACTGATCCCCCTGCCCACACCATAGGCGGTTCACCTCTGCACACACACACACACGCCCATGCGTGCACCACCCCTGATACCATGCACACCACTGCAGCTGAGCACCTGTAGCCCACTGCAAATCAGAGATCACCACAGTTGTTATAACAAAATGTATGTATTAAAATATAAGAACTATGAAACATATTTACAAATATATATAAGGGTGGGGGGAAAGGACCACAAACCAGGTGGGGGTGAGTATGGGGCAGGGGTGTACAAATGGGAGAGGGAAAAAGGGGTGTGAGGGTGGGTCCAGGGGGTATGGGTGTCAGGGGGTCATGGAGGGCCTATTCTCTGCCCTGCTCTCCACTCCTGTGGTGCCTCCGGGTTCTCCTCCTCTGGACCCCAATGCGCTCCAATCTCTCCAATGCTGCCAGGGACGCCCATGCCAGCTGAAGTATCTCTTGTATGTCCCATTCCAGGGCCATCCAGCATTGTCCACCTAGGACAACGGAGCAGAGTCAATACGTGTGACTGTCCAGTCCCCTGCAGCAAACCCATTGTGCATGGCATACAGCCATGTGCCATGCCCCTGTGATGGTGTGTGACCACCCACAGTGACCGTGTCCACAAGACCTGCCTACCCAGGCAGCCACAGCCATGTGGACCACTGCACACCCACCACCCATGTCCTGCACAGCACCACTGCGGCCGTACAGTGACTTGGCTATGTGGTGTGAAGGCAGTGGCACAGCCATGTGCCCGGTGCATGCATGGACCACCATTGATGCACTCCCAGACATGCAGTGCCACTGGACAGTGCTGACTGTAACAAGTTGCATGCATGGCAGTGGTGTCAATGGATGGTGGCCATGCCCTGCTGCCCACCCTGTTACACAGCATGCAATAGTAATCATGGATGTAAGGCACTCACCATCATCAGGCTGGTCCCTGCGCCTCTGTGGACTTTCGCCCCTCCCGGCCTGATGGTCCTCCTGGTGGCGCCTCCTCTCCCTCGCCAGCCTGCGGTCTTCTGGGCCTAAGTTGCAAACATGGAGAGAGGAACATCAGTACAATCCTGTAGCAAAGTCCCCCTGCCCCCATGTGTGTGCAACCCCACACAGCCAGACCCACCCACCCCACACCCTGATAACACCACCACGGCCGACACTGGACAGCCCCCCCCATGTGCCGGACACATGCAACCGTGATACCCGTGTGGAAGATAAAAGTGTATGGATGTTGCACCTACCTGGCCGTGACACCGTGCCCCTCCTGGCACGTGCCCGCAGGCGGGCAAGCAGGTCCAGGTCCCTCCACCTCAGGTCCCCGTATCGATGGCGGCACTGCTCTGCCATCCGCCCCATACCGGTGGCCTCCTGCAGGGTGTCGGCCACCTCCTACCACACCTGACTCCTGGCCCTGTCCAGGGGTGCCTCCCCAAATAGTGGGCCAACATGTGGCTCCACAATGGCAACCAGGTTTTCCAGCTCCACCTGGCTCCACTGCACAGCTCACCTCCGCGCCATCTCTGCTACTCAGTTAAGTCAAAATGGCACTCTGCAGCACGGTTCTGCCACGTGCAGATGTTGCGTGGTACAGCGCTGCCATTCCCTATCGTGCTGTCACCAAACAGTGCACTAGTGGTGCACCCATGCCTGACGCATGGCGCCTAGGGGCAAAGGTCGGGCACAGGGTCAATGGTCTCTGGCGCACAGACAGCCACAGCGCGATTGGAATCCAATGTGTCTAGTGTGATTGGGTGCCTGTGTACCCACCTCCTGCTGCTGACCTGCCGCACTGTTACCCCAGTCTTCTCTGACGCCCCAGTGCCACAGTGCCATATGAGGTGAACAGCACTGTAGTGCCACTGGCACAATGGTGGCCGTGCCCTGCATTGCCTCCCGTGCACAGCACGTCAGCAGCATGGCAGGCGTCTGCATCATCAACCTGGGCATGCGCAGATAGGTGTGTACTGCGCATGTCACAGAACTGCGCCCTTGGCTCAGCACATTCAACACAATTGCACAAAGCGCAACAGTGCGATATTCAGCCGGCATATGCAAATCAGCTAATTAGCCATTCCATGGTGCAGTCACTGCATTTGCATCCATTTAAAGATGCGCCTCACCTCATTTGCATGGGTTGCGCCATAAAAGTGCAACATTGGGCTGCACTGGCCATAGTCGGTTACTGCAGTCTATTGGTAAGTTGCATGCTGTTTGGGAGTGAGGACTGTGGATTTTGGGACATGCATGGGACTGCACAGTCACAGGTAACACCTGTCATTCTCACAGGCTGAATCATGACTGAGCGTGTTGTGGAGGAAGAGGAACAGAGTTGTGGGAGGAGGAGGAGGCCAAATTTCACAAAGGCTGAGACAGATGCCCTGTTCAAGGTCAACCTAGACCAGGAGCCGCTTCCAGCAGACATCAGGGAACACCACAGACCCGTGCTGCTGCATGGGAGGAGGTGGCGCATGCTGTAAACCTGCATGGCAGCCACCAACACTCCGTGCAGGAGTGCAACAAGAAGATGGGCACAGACAGGTGGAGGATTAAGGAGAAGGTGGCTACCATCAGGGCAGCACGGTCTGCGACAGGTGGGGGACAGCCAGAGGTGCTACGCCTGACCCCACAGGAGGACAGGGTTGCTGGCTGCAGCGTTGCGCCATTGAGGGCGTTCCGGGTGGTGGATTCCAGACAGGTGGTAGCCTGTCACTGCATGGTAGGTCATGGTCTGTCTATTGGGGGGGGCAAGGTAGGTCACATGCAGTAACGCGACTTTGTATTCCCTTACAGCTCCTGAGCATCTGAATGGGTCAGCAGTGGTGGGCTTCTCCACTGAGGCCGGACAGATGGAGATGGAGGAGGGCCCATCCACCTCTACAGGAATATGCAGCTCAGGGCGACAGTGGGCCCACCTGGATGTCCAGACTGATGTTGGTAGAGCAGGTGCGGAGGAGGCCCTGCCCATGTCCCAGCATGCCGGCATCCATGGATGCCGGCATGCTGAGACTTAGGCTGGTGCTGGATCTGTCACTGATGATGATGTCGCTAACGTCATGGGCAGTGACACGTGTGTGCCATAGGATGGCCACACAGCAGGTTACATCGCAGCCATGGCTGTGGGTAGTGTCGCCATGGAAGCCTGCGTGTCATCACAGTCCCAGCCTGTGGCTGTTAGCACCAGTGGGGCAGTACTGGTGTATGTACAGGACAGTGGGACTGTTGCAGCCACTGCGGCAACACCATTGAGCCCTGGGGAGTGGCAGCCAGAGGGGCAGCATCAGCAGTCGGCCAATGGGCATGGGGGTACAGTGTCAGGGGGCGGCGTCAGTGCACCACTTGTGGACATGCCCAGGCCTGGCCCTGGTGTGCAGCGCCCACCCTCAAGGGGTGATGAGCATCAGGGCCGCGAACACCCTGAGGGACAGCATGCCAATCAGGCAGATGACCTCTTGGATGAGCACACCCGCATGCTGCAAGCATTAGTCAATCAGCAGATGTGGCTTGTGATGGCAGTGGATGCACTGAGTGTGGTTCTGCACCAGGCAGAGGAGAGCGTCGCAGCAGAGAAACCGCTCTGCTCCTGGCAGGGATGGACTGGATACGGGAGGATGTGACCGCTGCCATTGACAGGCTGACACAGACAATCACAGCTGCCATGGCCACAGTGGGCACACAGTTATTTGCCCATGCATCGCAGACACCGTGCATTGCAATGTCCACCCCCCGTTCCTGGCATCGTGCGACACCATCCTTGTTGACATCAGGTTCAGCTGTGGGCATCCCGAGCACACCTGGCACATGTTCACGCAGTGGAACCTCTGGGGGACCATCGGTGCCACCCCATGAGGCCAGTGGTCAGCCTATCACTGCTGGCGGGTCTCGGCAGGGCCGCCCACGCATCCATGGTGGCCGGGGCACTGTGGCGCGTGACTGACCTGTCTCCTAGCACGGCTACTGTCTGATGCTGCCCTGTGTGCACTGTGTCATTCAGCGGGCAATGCACGGATGGGTACCTGGCCCTGCACGCACACACACAGTCCATCTGCACACCCTCCCGGCTGCTGTCCGCAGTTGCATGTGCATGATGATGCCTGCATTGCGCTGTACGCCAATGTGCAATGGTGCCCAGCGTCTGACACATGCACAATGACAGGTAGTGGGCGTGGTGGTCTGTGGACATGTGTGTGGCTAGGGGTGGCATTCTGGGTCAGCGTGCCTCCTGCCCTTTGTGCATGTCTGGTGAGTTTTGTGTGTGTGTGTGTGTCTGACTGCATGCCATGTTAGACCTCGCCCATCACTGACAGTGTGTGTGGTTCCATGCCTGGCCACTTCCCTTGACAGTATGCACCCCTGGTGTGTGTCCATGTGTGTTTGTGGGTTGTGCCTTTGCCACTCGTGGTTGCACATGGCCCCATGACTTACCTGGGTTGGCTGAAGTGCACCTCCATGATGGTGTCACGGTGCAGCTGTGCCAACCAGAGCAGTCGGGGGTCCCGTCACCCAAGGGGGGGCTGCCCATTGTCACCGGTGTCCTCATCGTCTCCATTGCTGTCCCCCTCTTTGACCTGTATGGCAATCCCACATTCATTGGCCATGTTGTGCAGGATGCAACAGGCCAGGAATAGCCCGCAGGCCTTTGAGGGCCTGTACTGTAGGGCACCACCAGAGATGTCCAGGCAACGGAAACGTGCCTTCAGCATACCGAACACCCGCTTGATGACATTACATGTGGTGGCATGTGCCTCATTGTAGAGTTGCTGTGATGGGGTCGCAGGCCGCCAGTATGGTGTGAACAGCCAGGGACGGAGTGGGTATCCACTGTCACCTGTGTGTAGAGGGTGGAGGTTAGTTTGGTGATCAGCATTGCCCTGCCCCGGGCCATGTAGGCCACTACCCATGTCACCTCTGACCATGCCCCTCCCAAGCCCTAAGTTTGTCCATGTGGTTTGCATACTCACCCACTAAGTGGCCAGTGGGGATGTCCCCACTCTCGAATCTGTGGCACAGTGCCGACTGGTGCCAGATGAAGGCATTGTGTGCTCCCAGGGTGCGTGGCACAGACATTGATTATCCACCCCTGGCATCGCACACCACCTGGCAATTGATGCTAGTGCATGCCCTAAGGACATTATACATGCAGCCCCCTTGGGGCCAGGTGGTGTGCGGATGGCCACATGGGTGCAGTCTATTGCCCCTAGCACACCAGGCATAAGTGCTACCCTGTGGAACTCCTGTATGTTTGCTGCGTGCTCAGCCGGTGTGCTGGGGAAATGGATGTACTCCGCAGCATGTGGCAGCAGTGCGCTGAGGAATTGGGTGAGGTGGCGTGACGCGGCCATCTGGGTTATGCCTGTGGTTTCCCCTGTTGGTCTCTGTAAGGTACCCGTGGTGAGCAAGCACATGCAAGCTGTCAATTTAGTCTCCATCGACAGAGCATGGCTCCGTCGTGTGGGTGACTGCATCACATCACTGCACAGCTCACAGAGCTGCCTCAGAATTGCCCGATTCAGGTGGTACCAGCCCATGATCTCAGTATCACTGTACAGCTCGAAGCTGGTGCGGGCTCAGTACTGCCTGTTGGGGGCATACCACCGACGGGTCCTTCCACGGCCACGCCCCCCTGCTTCCCGCCTTCTCACCCTCATTACTGCCTCCATCTGGATGGTGGCACTGGCCATGTCCCTGGCTTGTGTTCACCCCCGGCAGCTGTTTCTGTGTTCCCCCCGCTGTCCTGGCTGCTACTTCCCCTGCACCGGGAACACCTAACTGTGATGGCCTCAGTGCTGTGTGGCACTTCCCCTTCTGCACTGTGGCTGTGGCTCCCCACACCTTCCCTGCACCTGTGGGTTCCAGGTGCCCTTTCTCTGTCCTGCCCTGTGTGTGTGTGTGTGTGTGTGTGTGTTGCCTGTGTGGCTGGCTATAGTTCAGCAACATGTGCCTTCCCTGTAGCGTTCTTACGCCTCTCCCTTGTTGCTTTTTATTTTGGCCCATTTCCGCTATTGCGTAACTTCCGCTTGTTCCCCTATTGCGCATGGCGCATGTTGTCGAATATCGCACTGCGCCATTTATGTATGGTTCCTCCCCCTTCAGTTGTGCATACATTCATTATCATTGCGCTATTGCTCAGCGTGATTTGGGGGGCTCAACTGCCTCCCGCTGAATATTGCAGAATGGTGCATTTTCGGACTTGTGCTTGCGTAACCCTATTGTGCATGGCGCAACCCTTTTGAATATCTGTGCCCCTGTGTACATACAAGTCAAAGCACAGGTAACACGAAAGGGTAAGGGTAGCAGAGCTATTAATAATAAAGCTAAATTGTGAGTTCAGACGGAAAGAGAAACACAGCCATCTTCAAAGAGAAAGAACAGAAACCAACAGTAGCCTGGAGAAAGAAGGCTCGATACACATTAATGGGGTGCATATAAAACATAAGGTTGACCAAAGATAGCAGGTTCCTAAATCAAAAAGAATGACAGCAAACAGGCTCAGCCTATGAGGCATCCTGCAAGAGGGATAGGCAAAATACTTTAAAGGTTGCTTGTGTGCACTTTGCCTCCCTACTGTTATTGGAATAGATGGGCATGACTATCCCTCCTCCCCTTTTACTCAGCCCACTACCCTGTCTGAACCACTGATAACTGAGAAATGCTTGCAGAGCAGTAAAATGGGACTGGATAGAGTACTCTAATATACCTAGCCAAGCCAGGAGGAAGAGAACAGACAGGGGTTGTAAAAATGGTGCAAGACACACTGAAATAAGCAAGGAGAAAGCCATTTTATGTAGCCTGGGGCACAAGTTATGAAAGAATAGTGCCAAAAAACAATCAATCCAGAGAGACTGCAATGGAAATGGCACATGAAGGGCAGTAGGCAGTTCAGTGTAGTGCGTTGCAAGGCAAAACAGAAAAGAATATTGACATGGGGCCTTTCTGCTCTAGCAGAAGCCATGTATCTACAAGAGTTGTCAAAACTGGAGCCTCAACCTACACTATAACCAAGGCAAAAGCAGAAACTCATTCCCCTCCCTCCCACCAGCACCACAACAGTCCAACAACATTCTTAATCATTTAGACTCAAACTGATATACAGGTAAAAGGAAAGGTCCATTGTTAGTCACTAAAAATGGTGTGTCCTGAGAGTCGAAGTCCAAGGGGTGGAGGGGGCCAGGAGGGAAGCAGCACACAGAGTGGGAAAAGAGAATGTCCAGACAATCAGCGGATATACTCACAGCAGATGTTTCAGCAATCATAGAATGGACTGCTACTGAGCTGGAGAAATCGAGGGCACCTGCAAGCTAGGTCTGGAGGGTATCCTAGGGTGGCAGCCTATTCTGCCCACAGCCTAATATCTGGTGCACAGTGCAAATTTTGACTAGTGAAATCATTGATTAGTGAGCGGGGAGGATTGCTGGGCTGCTCGGGCATCCTCCCTCACTGAGGGGCTCATATATGTTCTGTATGGGTAAGGGTATATCAATTACAGGACTGCTGGGGGTACTGGTGGAAGGGTATCCTCCACCTTCACTGCTAGATCATTGCTCACACTTACCCTTGTTTTTTCTCATTTCAGCCTTTTGCCTTTTACTGCCTCTTCCCTTCTGAGTCTGGATCCACTGTTAATCATTGTGTGTCACCAGAGGAGATGCACCTTTCTGCTTGGGAGTAGTGGGAAAAGAGGTATCCATTTCAGAAGTAGAGAGTCTCCTTATCATAGTGCCTTGTAACTGAGCAGGAAAATTATAATCTGGTCAATGACACTGAATAAACCCCTCCAAACCCTCGGGCATTACAAATTGATATGTAAGCCCATTAAGGGTAACCCAAAGCTGCGCCGGCTAACAGAGGGAGGACTTAACTCCTAGATGTTGTAACTTTCTCATAACAGCTCTGTATGCCCTATAACAGGTGGCCAATTCTGCAGAAAAGTTTTGGTACAAGGCTAGTTGGTGGCCCTCCCACTGCAATGGGCCATGTTCACTGGCCAGCCAAAGGACAGTGGTAATGAAGGAACTTTATGAGCAAGGGTTGCAGTCAGTCTCTGGGTTTGGGGGGGGGGCAAAGTCCGATGAGCTTGCTCAAGCTCCAAAGGTGGACACTGTGGAGTATTCAAGATAGTTGGCAAGATGCATTGTATAAATGAGATGATATTGGTGCCTTCCACCCCCTCTGGTAACCCGACCAGTCATTTGTTGTTCCACCTGGCTCCGTTTTCAAGATCGTCCTCTTTACCCGCAATTGGCCACGGGTAAACTACTCATGTTCCCCCACCAACTGCAGTTTCTGCTCATTGACTTCCATGCTGTGTCCAAGCTCCAAGACTTCTTTTCTTGTTTGGGCCACAATTTTCTTAATCTTAGCAGAGTCCTGCAGGATTTGTTGGAGCATGACCATAATACTGCCCATGTCTACTGGAGGAACATGCGAGGAAATCATCATGTACAGAGCCCAGCCTGACCACTTGAACATACGAAATTTGCCAGCAGATAAAGGCCTAGAGTTCTATCAATTCTGCTCAAATGTGCAGCTAGCACCCCTTATTCTGCAGCTGCCCCTCCCTTCCACTCTTCCCCTTCATTAACCCTCCCCCTTGTCCTGTCCCATCCTCATTTGAAGCAGTCCACTGTTCTACTGCATACCACTTCTGCATGTAACGCATTCCACCCAGCCACCACCCTCTCTGTAAAAAAGTGTCTCCTCATCTCCCTCCTGAACCTTCCTCGGTCCAGTCTCATATCATGGCCCCTGGTGGCCCTCCCTTCCCTTACTTTGAACAGCCCCTCTGTACCCATCTTGTTTATTCCTTTCATGTATTTAAAGGTTTCAATCATGTCACCCGTGTCTCTCCTCTCCTCCAGTGAGTACATGTTCAACTCCTTCAACCTCCTCTCGTATGATAAGTCCCCCAGCCCCTTGATCATCTTTTTCGCCCTGCGCTGCACCCCCTCCAGTAACTTAATGTCCCTCTTCAGATACAGACGCCAGTACTGCACGCAGTACTCCAGGTGTGGTCTAACTAATGACCTATACAGTGGCAGAATCACCTCCTCCCTCCTCGAGGATATACCCCTTGCAATACAACCCAGCATTTTGTTGGCCTTTGCAGCTGCCTTCCTACATTGCCGAGTTGTTCATTGACCCTGTAATGAGCACACCCAGATCCTTCTCCTCCTCTGTCTGGGCTAGCTACACTCCCCCTAGCTGGTAACTCCTCCTTGGGTTCTTCATCCCAAAATGCAGCACCTTGCACTTTTTGGCATTAAACCCCAGTTGCCAGGTGTCTGACCAGGTTTCAAGCTTTGCCAGATCATCCTGCAACCCCTGCCATCCCCCTAGGTCATGCACCACTGTGCCAACCTTGGTATCATCAGCAAACAGACTGATCTTGCTCTTGATATCCCATGATATGTCTGCAATGAATATCCCAAACAACACTGGTCCCAACACCGAGCCCTGTGGGACACCGCTCGTCACTGCCCTTGGGTGTGAGAGCTCCCCACCCACCACCACCCTCTGTTGCCTTCCCTGCAGCCAGTTTCCTACCCATCTCACCAGCTTTGCATCCGCCCCGTGCCTACTAACTTCCTCCCGAGCCTTCCATGTGGCACCGAGTCGAATGTCTTACTGAAGTCCAGATACAGGACATCCACTGCATGGCCCCTGTCCAGCTGCCTAGTTACCCAGTCATAGAACTTGACCAGGTTGGTTTGGCGGGATCTGCCACGTATGAAGCCATGCTGTCTGCTGTCCTGTAGTCCTTTGGCCTCTAGGAGGGCCACCAGCCTCTCCTTCAGGATAGTCTCCATTAGCTTACCCACGATGGATGTGAGGCTCACTGGTCTGTAGTTTCCCGGTTCATCCTTGGGGCCACTCTTGTGGAGGGGCACCACATGAGCCATCCTCCAGTCCTGAAGTACACACCCCGAATGTAGTGAGGCATTAAATAGGTCTGCCAAAGGTCCTGCAAGGACTTCTGCTGGCTCCTTCAGTACCCTGGGGTGGATGCCATCTGGGCCTGGCGCCTTGTCCACCCTCAGTGCCTTCAAACCCTCTCGAACTCTGCCCTCCATGATTTCCCCATCTGTCACCACTTCCCCCCCTGCTTCTGCCATTTCTCCCACCTTGGGTGTCCCCCCCCTTCTCTTTAGTAAAGACTGAGCAGAAGTACTCATTTAGTGCTTCTGGCTTATCGTACCCTGCTTCACCCAACCCCTCCTTCCTAATCCTTACTCTGTGGTCCTTACAGCTCCTTTTCTCCTAATGTACTTAAAGAAGTCCTTCTCCCCTTCTAATGCCTTGTGCCAGCCTGAGTTCCGTAGATGCTTTGGCCCCTCATCTGCTCTTGTCACCTCCTTCGATTCTGTCAAGTACTCTCTCTGTCCTCCCCTCCCTGTTTTCTTGTACTCCTAAAGGCAGCTCTTTCCTCCTTACCTTTCCATGACCTCCTTGCTCAACCAGCTCAGTTTATTAGCCCAGCCTTCTTGCTCTGGGCTTTGCAGCAGATTTTGGTTGCTCCATACCTCAGCTTTATGAGCTCCGACCTCTGGTTAGGTATCCATACTAGATTGAATTCTGGCCAGGTACCTTTAACCACTTCCCCATCCTCCCAAAGTCAGCCCTCCTGAAGTCCAGCACTCTTGTGCCAGATTCCACTCCTTCCTTGCCCATATCCAATGTGAGCCATACTGAGTGGTGGTCACTCCTGACAGCAGTTCCTCCACTGTAAGTTCTCTCACAAAGTCCCCATTTGCCAGCACAAGGTCAAGGGTATTCCCTAACCTGGTTGGTTCACTGACCATTTGCAGCAGGAAGCTGTCCTGAAGGCATCCAGCAGTACCTGCCCCTTCTGTTCCTGGTTATTGGGGTGCTCCAGTCCACCCTGGCATGTTGAAGTCCCCACAATCACCACACTACCCTTCTCGCAGGTCCTCCTGATCTGTCCCGCTAGTTCCCTGTCTAACTCCTCCGTCTGAGATGGTGGCCTGTACACCACTCTCATTCTAAGAATCCTATTCTTGGAATCCTGGATTTGCACCCAAAGTGACTCCGTACTACCCTCTCTCCTTCCTCCCTTACACACTTCAGTCCTTCCTTCACATATAGTGCCACCCCCCCTCCTTTCCCAATCACCCTGTCCCTACGAAATAACCTGTACCCTGGTACAGACAGGTCCCAGTCATTATATTGGGTGGCCCATGTTTCCGTGATGGCTGCAATGTCCACCTCTCCCTCTGCCATGAGAACCTGTAACTCTGCAGTTTTCCTCCCAAGGCTCCTAGCATTAAGGGTAACCACCTTCCACCCTTCCCCCCCTCCTATCCTGCCCTCCTTTCCTAGCATCACCAATAGTACTTGCCATTTGTCCTTTGTCACTGTTATGGGGGGTAAGCTCATATGATTTCCCAACCTGTGGTCTCTGCATATCTCTTCCCCAACTGCCACCCCCCACTCCTAGTTTAAATTCCCAACTTCCTGTATATACTCTTCCATCCTCTGTTTCAACACTTTCTTTCCCTCCTTACTCAAGTGTAGTCTGTCCTTGGCATAGAGACTACTGTCCTCCCAGGTCCCTCCCCACCCCCAACAGCCCATACCCTTTAGCACAACACCAGGTTCTTAGCCATCCGTTAAATTCCTTTATTCTCAGCTTTCTTGTTGTGCTTGCCTTTGGCACTGGAAGTATCTCAGAAAAAGTTACTGATCTTCCTGCCCCCTCACATAATTGTGCTATTTCCTCAAACCTCCTCTGGACTAATCTACTGTCTAGTCAGCCAGGTAGTTTGTCCCAAGATGTATAATTAAATGAGACTTGTCCCTACCCCTTCTAGCATATTTCAGAACAGACTGTCCCACCCTTTCCGCTGTCATTCCTGGCATGGCCTCCGCCCAAATGCGACTATGTCTCTCCCCCTTGCTACCCCACCCAACTCCTCTTAGTATTGAGTCCCCCAGCACTAATATTCCACCCTCTTACTCCCTGCTTGCTTCCATTCATCTCTCTCTCATTTTCAGCTCCTCTTCTTCCTCCTGCACATTATTTCCCCCTTTTACCCCTGTTGCAATTCTCCCAGAAGAACTTCCCCCCGCTCCAGTTTGGTCCAGGCATTTATCAATTACTCCTCTAATTTCATCATTTCCCGCCTCCACTTTCTTCCTCTCTAGCAGTGCACAGCTGTTTTCTGAAGACCCTTCACAAATGCCGCTCCTCTCTACATAGTAACCTGTTCTCTCCTTTCCACCCATGACTTTGCCACTTCTTTACCTCCCTCACAAGTCCCTATCTCCTCCTTCCATTTGTCTTTTGTCTCTGACCTGGTTTCCCCAGCAATCGTTCTTCCTGGCCTGGGCCCTTGTCTCTGCTTCCTTCTTCTGACCCTCTCTCACCATTGTTGGCTTAAATCGCCTCCTCATCTCCCTTCTTACCCCAAGTATTGGGCAAACCCACCCCAATCTGCCTTGCCTGTCTTAGTTCCTCCTGCAGACCCTCAATCTCCTTTCTAGGTTTTTCTATGTGGTTGCATACTAAACATCCTCCCACCTCCAGGCAATGTTTAGAAAGACTGGTGCACCGCAGTTGTTGCAGCCTACCACCCTACCCATTGCTGTCGCTGCTCACCAGCGACCCCCACCCTTCCAGATGCAGGATACCAAACACTCCCCAAGTCTCCCCTCTCCCCCTCTATCAGTGCAAAACATTTTCTTACCTTCCCTTACCTCCTTGTTGCACACGTTTAGATATATTGAGCAACTGCTTTTTATATTCCTATCCTTCCTATCCACACTCAAAATGAGACTTTAAGTAGCTATTGCACAACCTTCTTCAAACTCCTACTCCTCCTTTCCCCAATGCAATATCAATGCGAAGAAGTAATAATGAAAGCACCTAGATTTGCATTTACTTCCTTCCACTGAGATAGCAGTCACCTCTTCACTTGCTGCTGTTCCTTTCCTGGATGTCTGCTTCTGCTATGACAGGTGCATATCCTTTGCCTGTTTGAGAGTGATGTCAGAACCCTAGTATAAAGAAATAATGGACCTGGGGTGGGTGAGGAGGAGGGGTTTGTGGAGGGGGGACCAGCCCAAGTCTTCCAGAAACAATCAGGTAGCTGAGGCCTCTGGTCAGACCATTAGCACCCTTCCCCCACTGTGCACTCAAACTTTGCAGCTAGTGAAGCCAGCAACAATGAATCACAATTCTACTCAAAGTCCCCAAAATAGGTTTGCTACCCAAAGAAACATGGACTCCAATTCAAACAGCCTCACCAACAACACAGCAAAATAGGCTTGGAATTAGAAGATATAGGTCTCAATTCAAAGAAACAGACCCAGTTAAATTACACCAATATGTTTTTAAAACAGAAGAAATAGGCCTCTACAAATGCAGCCTGCCACACAGTGAACCAAACAAATGAGCCCACTTATAGCTACCAAAACAGGTTTCAAAATTCCAACAGCCCCAAACAATACCCTACTAGCCCCTTAGTAGTAAGAAAGAAAAGAAATAACATTCTACCAAGTAGAATCCATGAAAAACAATGTAAAACAAGAAGCTACTGTACTGTAGATCTGATCCTGTCCCCCCTTCTAGTTCCTTCATATGCTAATCTGGCACCAAGAGCAGGGCGTTTCTAGCCACCAACATGATGGCAGGATAATCAGAGAAGAAATCTTCTCTCTCTCCGTGGATTTGTTTAACATTCATTGCTTCCCAAGGTTGTCATGCAGCCTGTACACTCAAAATGGAGTTCCAGAACTCTCGCTGCACTCACTGAATCTGTGTGACCTAGTGACTTATCTTAGCAAGTCGGCAAACAAATACCACTGGAATTACTGGACTGGGGGGCTATGACAGAGAGTAAAGGCTAGTAGTTTAAACCTTGGGAAGCAATGAATGTTAAACAAATCCATGGAGAGAGGAGATTTCTTCTCTGATTATCCTGCCATCATGTTGGTGGCTAGACACGCCCTGCTCTTGGTGCCAGATTAGCATATGAATACGCTACCCACCAGTGCCCAAGTGGGTACCTTTCTGGTCCCAGTGGGCAAGCATCTTGCCCAGCTTGCAAGTGACAATGCTGTTGTCACTTGCTTCCCCTTCAAAAAATTCCCACACAAGGGAAGATCTTGTTGCCGCTTTCTTGTTGTTTTGCGACAACCAAGCTGGTGGTGATGGATGACCAGAGGAGCCATAAGAAGGTGAGCAGGGTTCCTCCCTAAGTAAACCACAACACAAGAAAGACAAAAATATAAAGCTATTGCTGCAAAACAGCATTTGAAAGCAATCTTCTTTCTCTGCTAGTACAGGTTCCTTCTCCTCCCTTAGTCTGACTAGAAATGAAAAACAGGAAGGAAGCCAGGCACAGTCACTGTATAGAGACGCACCATGTTGTGACAGGGTTGAATAAGACCCTGTCCCATTTGTTATGTAGAAAGATGTGTTATGCAGAAAGAGTTAAATGCAAGGATTTGTTTTATCCTCTTCTGTTCTGTCTCTTGTCTGTCTGACTGCACAGTCAAGTTTTCTTGTGAGACCTAGGAACTGGCCACTCTGACAGTATCTCTATTTTCCCCATCCTCCTGCTATCTCTCTGCCTTCACTTGCTGTTTCTATCTTTTCTTCCCCTTTGCATATCTGAAGTTATAAAATATGTGTGAATCTTTATGTGAAAGTGGGATCCCTTGGTTTGAAAATGTATATATTTATATTGTTGAAATGGTTGCAAAATACTATTTGGAGCTCAAAGGGTTAACCTGAGATGCTTGTTTGCAAACTCTTTGCAGAGCTATTAACAGGAGATCAGTTCTGGGACACCATGTACTGTTTTGTTGCACCTGAAAGGAAGGAAACTGACAAGAACATTTTCTGAAAAACAGGATGCCTTCTTAACGAGTTCCCAGACAGAGACTTATAAAAAGAGCAGCAATGTTTTTGCAAGAGAGAGAGAAAGAGAGCGCAAGACTGAAACTTGAAATTAGAGATATCCTCAGAGAAGGACTTTATTTTCTGTGCTCGTACTGCCTTTGTAAATAGTTATACTGAACAATTTTATTTTTTTATTTTACTGTTATTGGAAAAAATAAAATGCTATTTGCAAATTTTATATCTACTCCTGGTCTTCCTATGCTTCCTGACCTGTGCCTCGATGACACATGTGACCTGCAGAAGCTCTCCCATGTGACCTTGAGACAAGTTGTTTACCAAAATCCTAACTTTCACAAAAATTCATCTTTGGCAACACCAAAAGCAAAGTTAATGGCAAAGTTACAATGCAAAGTTGGACAAAGCAAATTTTTAACATAGAGACAAAAATTCACAAAATTCTACACAAAGTCGGATTTCGACAGTCTGCTTGAACTTCACAGGTGAATTAAAACTTCACAATGTCTCTAATTGTTATGGTCTGTTGCCAACAACAAGTAAGAAGAATTGAATAGAATCATTGTACTATGATGTTAAAACACTCTTACTGACAGGTAGGGCCCAATATATTTAAAGATTAGCACACCCACTGACAGGGTTAGCGGGTAGGGTAACCCATATTTGTGCTGATGGTCCCAGCAGGCCCATTTTCAGAAGCTATGGAATGTCAGTGCAAACCTGCAGTGCCAAAGCACTATAATACCACTATTCATATGCAAATGAGGGGGTCCCCCAGTCATATCAGCACAGCGGTATCTTCAAAGGTTTGCGACGGAGGTAAACAGCCCCCAAAGTGGTGCTATTTACCACCACTGAAACCACTTCTTAATGGGGCACCCCCACCCCCCAAAAGCAGGGCAGCTGTACTGCAGTCACATGCCCCAATCACCCATACAAGATATGCCATCAATCTTTGGTGTCTACTGGTCTCCTGATTGCCCATTATACATGAATATACTTGTCCCTGGTGTTCAGTGGTCCCCCCAGTTGCACGTTCTAGGAATGTAAATATTTTCCTGGTGTCCAGTGGCTCCCTCCACCCCCTTGATCACCCATTGACAAATGTACAATGTATCAGTGGTGGTCCAATGTCCCCCCTCTCATCCTGCCCTCTCGCATACCACCACCCTGCACTTCTCTTACCCAGGTGACTGGTGATCAGTGAAGCCTGATACAGTGACCAGCACAGCCCCAGGGTTCGACAAATCCAATAGCCTGAAATCCCAGGCTCTCACTGCACAGTCAAGGACAAGTACTTTGTGTGGAGCCAGTAGTCCGCGGACAAGTAGTGCCATTTAAAATTAAAAAGTACATTTTTCTGCCTGCTGTTCTCTTTCCCACCAGTAGGGTGCTGTGTGCTGAGTCCGACTTCCTCAGAGTCATGTGACAGACCAGAGCGCCAGGTAGCAGAGTCATGAGGAGGAGCCCGGTAATGCAACAGGTGTACTGCCGTGCAGGGGGACAGCGAGCGTGGGAGAGAGAGGAGCCAGCAAACTTGAAGAGTCATGAACCAAGGAGCCAAGTGGCAGGGAAGAGCAGGACATACCGCCAAAAAAAGGTCAGGTAATGCAGGGAAGGGAATCTAGTGGCTGTGTCAATGACTTGAGGGCCGGCTCGTGAGTAGCATCAAAGGCACGTTTTTCTTTCACTCCATCACGGGAAAGAATGTGGGTGGCTGTCTGCTTTACGATGGAAGGGAACAGCACTACTCATTTTCAGTGTCAGCTGTTGCCATTTAAGGGGACACCTGAGCTGCTCTGCAGTCAATTCTGGGCACGAAAATTACTGAAATCCAAAAAAAAAAAAAGCTGAAAATTAGTGATGGAGACTGACTGACAGGTGGTGAGCTGGGGGGGGCAGGAGCCGCGAGGTGCGCTCATCAGTAAGTTTGGGTCTGCCAACTGCCACTCCAACACTAACCAAAAAGGACAGAAAAAAGTGAACAAAACAAAGTGTAGTGCGTGTGTGATTTGGAAGACAGGGTTTGAAGGGTACTAGAGGGAGAAGGACAGCTCCATGGAGGGTAAAGGACATGCAGCTGAGCAAGAAAAATAAATAGCCAAAAACTGCCTAAGGCAATAACAACACATTACAGTAAAGAAAGGGGGACAACTCTGACCTGTATTGTCTGAGAAGAGGAGAGGGTCAGGGTTGGACTTTGTTTTGCCCTGGGAAAAAGTAAAAGCAAAGAAAATAAAAAGAGCAAGAACTGACGAAAATAATAAAAAGACAACAGCTGCCTAAGGGACCAAAAGAAAATATTACAAAAAAAGGCAGGGGAAGGGGAAAACAGACCAAGCAGTACTGACTGAGAGGAGAGGAGAGGAGAGAGGGTTGGGCTTTGTTTTGTCCAGGAAAAGTAAAGCAAATACAGTAAAAATGAAAAGAACATTAACTGACCAAAACCAAAAGGCAAAAGGTGCCCAAGGAACTAAAACAAAGTGTGTGGTCTCCTGTCCTAGCCCTACTCCCGATGACAGTTCTGAGTTCTCATTGTCCTTCTGATTATTCTGTCTAATATTTCTCTTGTTGTGATACTTGACTCAGACTTGAACCTGTGTTAATTTACCAGAAAAATAAAAAAAAAATACTTTATTTTTCCTGTTTTCTGATAGCCTAAGCTGGCATCTACACAGTATTAATAATACAACCTCCCACACCATGTACCTTGTTGGCACATACGTTTTTTTTTAATTTCCCTTGAAATACAGACTACCGCTTGAAACATTGGGACTACCATTTTTGGCTAGGACAGTTGTCCTGGACTAGCACATAATTTTAAAATTTGTCGATCCCTGCACAGCCCTCCTCTCACCTGCTTGGCCAGCCACTGCATGAGCTGTCAGTGTACACGTACGCTATAAATACTGTATGTGCACTCACTGATAGATCAAATGGCAGCCATCTGAGGAGCTGAGAGGAGGGCTGTGTCAATCACCATATCAGAATTCACTGTTCACTGGCCACCTGGGTAAGGGAGGGTGCATGAGGTGGTATGTGAGTGGGCAGAATAGGTGGGGGGACTCTGGACCACCACTTATATGTTGCACATTTGTCAGCGGGTGCTCAGGGATAGGCAGGACCATTCAACAGCAGGCAAGTGTTTACATTCATAGAATGGGCAATTGAGGGGGTACCGTTATATATCAGGGAAGTATTTACATTCATCAAACAGGCAATCAGTGGGGTTGGGGGGCACACTAGACCACCAGGACAGATGTTAGTTGAGACTGGTGTTAAGGGGCTGCTGAGCCCCATGCAAAGGAGCCCAAAATGGGCATTCAAATGGGCCCTTAGCACCATGCATGCCCAATGGGGTTATTGCATGTTGTGGCTGAATATAGCCCGCAGGGGTCTTGGCACTGTCCATTTCATGCAGTACTATTCCCTGTGGGCTATATAGAGCCCAGGTCCATGTCGGGGCAGTGCAGTTTCACTTAGCACTGCACTGACACGGTTTGATATTCAGTCAAATAGTGCCAACCACTATCCGACTGAATATAGCAGCCGCTGGGACAGGCGCAAGCGCAGCGCAAATATTTATGCTGCACTTGCACTCCTATTTGAATATCAGGATGCTAATGCATTTCAATGAGGAACTGTAAATCTGTTTACTAGAGAAGTGAGGCTTCCTTCCACAAAACTGTTATAGATTTAATATACATGTACAATTGTTGATATTCTAAGAGCATTTATTATGATTTAACAGGTGATATTTTCTTCTTCACCAGATTTTTCATGGGAAAAAGAAAACAGATGACTTCTTGTTTATTAATTGTAAACTCACAAATGGACCACATCATTACAAACATATACAAGGTTGAATATGTTATTGAGAGAAGTGTCTCTTTTATTTGAGAAAAACATGAATAAATCTTCACTTTCTCACTGAAATGCTTTGTGCTCCTTTAATAGTTAGGATTGGATGATGTAACAGTACCAGAACTCTACTGAATTCTTTTTACTAGCAGTTTGGCAAGTAAAAGTGAAAAACACTACTTGCATTGCATAAAGAATTCATTATAACATTAGGAAATAATTTACTAGCACATTAAAACACTATTTATAAAATAACCAAAGGACTGCACATACAGTATATTCCCAGGTCTAAGGCCCCTGTGCCCTGTTTGTGCCCTAATCATTTTATGTTTCTGCCACTATCTGGATCAAATGCTCCCACAGTTGGTATTTACTACAGCAGCAATCCATCTCTGATTATGCTAAATCACAGCTACACGTTTCCCTCATTATTGTAATAACACACGGGAGACATTAACACACATATATCTCTGCATGTTAATTTTCAGAATTTAGTGGCTCTAAAATACATTATGTAGTCATGAAACAAGGTGTCAGAGCAAAAATGTCAAGCCAAGTTTATTAACAAAACATGCATAAGTCACAAGATCATTACAAAAAAAGAAAAATATACAAATAAGGACATACAAGACAAATAACTTATTGCAATCTACAGTTCCTGTTTTATATGATTTCCATAATGGCAGGCCATAAATATCAGTCATTTGTTCAACTGGATATGTGCAAATTTTGCTAATGCAGAAATTGTTAGCTTATCATCCCAAAATAAGAGTGTCTGTAACCTTTAGGAGATGCACCAAATGCCTTAAAAGGAGAGACTGAGGGATCTCAACGTGCACACCCTGGAGGAGAGGAGAGTGAGAGAGGATACCTACAACTACCTAACAGGGGTGAACAGGGTGCAGGAGGGGAGTCTTTCAAATGAGAAAGAGTCCCAGGATCATAGGACATGTGCAATCAAGCTATGTAATGCCATCAGAATTCTTCTTGTAAAATTTAACATTCATAAAGCACATATAGAGAAGTGTGGCTTGGCACCCGAACATGGCAGTCACAGCTCAGAAGAGGTCCAACCAGCACCAAATATTTGTGGCAATTAAAGTAATTAAAATGCACTGGGAGCTAAACACATCAAGTAAGATTGTAAATGACATCCATGGCTACAGGATGCAGTGGCAAAAAGCACCACTATTTCATTTGAGCTGGCAACTGAAGTTGCCAACTCTTCCATCAATACCAGCACCAGAACCCAAACCATGACAATGGTGTCAGTGAAGGTGGGAAAAGGGAAGGAAAAAATGGACAGGACTCCTCGGTGACGAGTCTGCTTCTTAATTTACAGCAAGAGGTATGAGCAGGATTTAAAACGTGTCTGCCCAAATAACCCAGTTGCAGTCGGTGGTAACAAGTCTAGCAGAGACCTTAGCCACCCATACCCGCAGGCTGGATGAGGCAGAAAAATGAATTGGGGAGTTGGAGGATATATTACTGCAGATATCAATAGAGATCAGAAAGTATGTATGGAAAAAATTCAGTTTCTAACTGAACGAGATGACGATCAAGAAAATTGGGGTCAGCGCTCCAACATAAGAATAATTGGTCTCCTGGAAAATATTGTGGGCAGTGAAGGGAGCAGAGGGGTCCAGTAGCTGCTGGCTGAGAAACTGGGGATGGAACCAGAAGCCCTGAATTAAGAAATCCAGCAGGCCTGTAGGACTGGTCCTAAACCTAAAGATGGAGAAAGATATCGGCGTCATTTAATAAAATATCTTCACTACCGAGAGAAAAAGCACATGCTGTGAGCTATACAAAGACAGGATCCACTGGATGTAAATGAGGCATGTCTGTATCTTTCAGAATTTCAGCTGAGATTTACAGATACAGCGTCAGAAATTTACAGGTGTCAAAATGAAGCTCCATGGGCTGGGATGGGGATTTTGCTCTTGTGTATCCCCCAAAATTGCATGCCACTTACCTGGGACATCCCCAGAAATACTTCACCAAACCCCTGGAGGCTGAGGACTTTGTTAGGGTGATGGAGGCTGCCCAAAAAGGAAAATCACAAGTAAAAAACAACCAGCCTGCTTAATGTCTCTCAATATGATCTACTGCAACAGAAGGTGAGCCTTTGACTTGGTGACTACAGACTTTATAAATGTCTATGCTATTTCGTTATTAAAATACTGAGACTCTGGAGTATGCAGATGTGGGGATGTCAGTTGTATTAGACCTGAGACAATTCCCTATTAATGGCTAGAGCCATGAGGTATGTGAGAACGGAGGTTTCTGCCTGGTCAGGGCACACATGGGGCTTTCTACCATTTCAGCCTGGGACTACTAATTTTCGGTGATTTACTTTCTTAGCCCATGAGTAAGTGATCCCAAGGTCGGGCTGAGCAACTGTCACTTTCTTACTTTTCCTTCCCTGTCAAAGAATGTGGTGAGGCACTGACAGCTGCAAGCAGGATCTGCACATCTGCACTGGAGTCAATCCACCAGCAACGGAACACAAGGGCCTTTCAACTTATTCTTTCCTTTCCCTTTTTTTTTGCTCTAGCTATGATTGGGTCAGTGAGCAGGGACAGAAGAGTACTTTTGTAATTTTGACTCCCACTGCTACCCCTTCAACTGCATCCGGGGCTGCAGGTACCAGCGGTGGGAGGGGGGAGTATAATATCTCATTCTCCCTTGAAGTTGCAGTGTAACATTGTACAACAACATTTCTTACATTAAGCTATGCTAATACTTACACTGCTATATCAAAGTTGGTTGCTGAGGTTTATATCAGTTTTGTGGCTTAGGTTAATACCGATGCATTTACTCGTATTTAGTCCCCTTATTGATTAAACTCTTATGCACAGCATGTGAGGAGCCAGAAATTTGACCAGAATAAATTGCTGTGTATTCTTACTTTCCAATTAAGCACTGAGGCTCTGGGGTGGACTTAGACAAGAGCACCAACTGTAAATGCCTCAGGACATTTTAGTATTACTGAACAGGCTTTTGGGATACAACATATTTGGGGGTGTCTGCATGGCTGAAGCACGTATGAGTTTCGCTCAATTTGACATCTTGGTGAACCTGTTTATGGTGTTAACTTAATTAACACATAAATATGTCATTATAATTGGGCTGGAAATGGATGTAATCCAAATGTAACAGTGCACCCCCCCAACATGGCTTATATTTAAACTTTCCACTGCTAAACTTGGTTATACTTACTTTTTATTTTACTCCATGTCAGGAGAGGGTCCTCTTAGTTTCAGATTGGAATTCCAATGCGAGCAAGCCAAACCACCTTGTCACAGTGGGACCCAAGGTTTAGTCCCTACACTAGCTTTCCAACTTTCAAATGCCTGCAGTGGCTAATGAAGTGCATGGTCTAATTGGCTCCATTTATATGTGTTCCACTAAGGAATTTACACAGTTATTCAAAGGAAGCATGCTAGAAGGAGTACCACAGGCTCCCAAAACTTAAATCCAGAGTTAGCATACTCAAACCTTTATAATGCGTTACAAACAGAATTCACATTTCGATACTAAGGGGTGCTACTGGTTTGTGGCATGTAACAAACAAGCAATCCAAATGTACCAAATAGCTGCCTCACTGAAATCCAGGAGTGAATGGATGCCAGCTGGCTGAAGTTGAATTTGGATAAGACTTAGGTATTGGTTGTGGATCTGGGTCGCCGGATAGGGGGGCGGAGTGGGGATTCACCCCCTGGACTTTTTCTCGGGGGCATCCCACTCTTGTCCTCTGAATGGGTGTGGAACCTGGGGATAAATTTGATGAAGGTCTGACCTTGCATTCACGGGTGTCAGCTGTCGTCAAATCCTCATTTTACCATCTGAGGAATATCTCCAGGATTAAGCACCTTGTTCCATCCAGTGACCTTCCTACTCTGATCCACGCCTTTGTGAACTCGTGTTTGGACTATTGCAACTCCCTGTATCTAGGGCTACCAGGGGTGGAAATCCGTCGCTTGCAACTGGTGCAGAACGTGGCAGCCCGACTCTTGACGGGATAATCCCAGTCCTGTCATATTATGTCAGTGCTGCGTGGTCTGCACTGGTTGCCAGTTCAGTGGCGGATCACCTTTAAAGTCGATCTTCTGACTTTTAAAGCCCTACACGGACTGGGCCTGGACTATCTGAAAGAGCTCCTGGTTCCTCACTGCCCTGGGTGATTGCTCCGCTCAGCCAACGAGGGGTTGCTAGAGATTCCAAGGGTGTGTTTGAAATCTTCTGGGGTGAGGGCATTTATGTTTGCTGCCCCTGCCCTTTGGAATTCTCTACCCCGTCGGTTACAGGAGTGCATGACCGTGGAAGGGTTTAAGCAAGCATTAGAAATCTATTTATGGAACCAAGCTTTTGGTGATTAATTATTGATGTTATTAGTGTGATTTTACTGTTTTTATTATTTGTTGCATATGTGATTTTAATCATGTTAAGGTGCCTTGGTTGTTGAAAGGCATCATAAAAATAAAGATTATTATTATTATTACCAATGCATCCCCCCCACCCCCCAACATGGCTTATATTTAAAATTTCCACTGCCAAACTTGGCTAGACTTACTTTTACTTCTAAAAAGCAAGTACAGCCTAGTTTGGCAGTAGAAAGTTTAAATGTAAGCCATGTTGGGGGGGAAGGTGTGCATTGGTACATTTGGATTGCTTGTTTGTTACATGCCACAAACCAGTAGCATGCCTTAGTATAGAAATGTGAATTATATTTTGTGAAGCATTATAAAGGTTTGAGCATGCTAACTCTGGATTTGTGGAAATGGATGTAGTCTATTTGTCTTTCCACCTCGGTCAACCTCAGACGCCCCTGAGAGCCCTTGTTTTCTGGGCGGGGGACCCCCTTGTGGCCAGCCATGTGGTCTCCTTCTCGATGGTGAGACCTTCGTTGCCTAGCAACCAGCTTTTGTGTATGTGTTATCATGAAGACTTGATAGATCTCCCATGAAACTTAATGAAATATGACATGACTGGGGATTAAGCATAGTAGTGATAGAGACCTGGTCATCACTCATTACAGAATAACTACTGTGGAATCACTGCAACTTTCATTTAAAGCTAAGGTAATTCACTTGTCCTGAAGAATCCATGTATGAGACCCTTGACAGAAGAACGATTTTATAGGTCTAATCCCTGCCAGGTCACCTCCAGCTGCAGCTGGGGCTGCAGGCATCAGCGGAGGGGGAAGCCACACAATCATTGACTGTTTATTGACAATCTACCAAATAAAAAGACTTGGATTGGTTTATTGTGTTTCACCGGGTTCTTTTTACACTGGTATCCAAGGCACATTTGGAAGCAGGGTTTCAAATCTAATTAAGAATGGTGGGAGGGACGAGGTACTGGGCACAAGAGATCTGGGGAGATGGCTTGAAAAAGACCTGCTATGTAACGTTGCAGGCTTTGTTTCTGGATTAGGCTCAGTTTGTGTTTGCCCTTCTGGTCCACATCACCCCTTTGGTGGAGATTTTGGGATGGGAGCCAAACAGTTAAGCCTCTTTCTTTCTGACACTGGCTTTGTGGTGTAGCCAGATAACCACCTTAGCCATGGGGTGGGAATCTGGACCAATATTTCCTTTGTTATATATCTAATGCTGTTATGTGCAGAAGTTACTTCTCATAAGAAGCTGGGGGAGGGCCACCGACGTTGCCAGCCCGATATGGGGAAGGGGCTTGTGTAACCTTACATGCTCTTCATATATTGCCTAATAATTTTTCTTCAACTTTTATATACTGTATATACATATTGTTTATAGGTGCTGGGCGCACTATATTGTTTCTCAGTCTGCTAAGACAGTATGTTCACTGGGTTAAATAAAGATTTTGATTGATTGATTGGTTGATTAAGGCACTAGTGGGAAGATGTAATTTTTGTAGTGCAGAATCTACTGGGGAGGATAGATTGACCCGTTGGTCGACTCTTGTTGTAGTTGGTCATTTTTGGGGGATTTGGGGTATTCTGTACTGGGGGAGTCATCTTCAATTGTTACTGTGGATTTTTTCTGTGTTATTTTTAAGTAATGTAGACTTAGATTACTGGCTTGGGATATGGGATGGGGTAAATGTTTTGCTAAAATGCTCTTGGGGGGAGGTTGTTATTCTTCATGGAAATTTTAGGTTTTATATGTTCTCATGTTCTAATATTAACTTTGTTCTGTATCTTAAAAATGGTACTGCAAAAGCTACTTTACAGGATACACAGTGTATTTCAACAGAGAAGTGGGGTATAGATTTGCACACTTTTAACAATGGTTGACATGACATTTAAAATAGATCCTGGGATATTAATAGGCTAAAATCACACATTAAGCATAAAAAGGTGCTAACCAAAATTAAAACTATGCAGACTGATGTGGTGTGCTTGCAAGAAACCCATATGACTGAAAAGGAGGGTGAACACATGAGTAGGAACTAGGGGGGCCAATGGTATGGGTCTTACTTCTCCTTGAAAGCAAGGGGTATATTGTAGCTATTTGGATAAGATTGAGGTTTCTTGGGTGGTCACTAGGATCCACACTGACCCAAGTGGGAGATATGTACTGATACTGATCCAGTTAAATTCGGGCCACAACATGGCTATTGGTTCTATATACAGTCTCAATATAGAATGCCCAGAATTCTTTCAAAGGCTAAAGGTACAAATAGCAGACGTTGAGAGACCCTGCCTCTTATGTGGGGTTATAACTGGGTGTAGGACACTGACCTGGATAGATCCTCTAGGGTGGCAACACCCATGTCCAGAAACACCAAAGCGTTGAAGGATATTATGTATCATGTATACCTGATCTATGTATTTCAATACCTGTATCCTGTGTGCTATTATGTACTGCACTTTTAACCCTGTGCCATTGTAAGTGGCCTGGCTCATGCCTGAAAACAGTCCCTGGGATCAGTGCACCTACTCGGTTATCAAAGTTATAAATAAATAAAAAAATAAATACAAATATTATCACAGACTACAGTCTGGTTGATTTCTGGTGGTTCGCATTTCCAACAGGAAGGGAATATACATACTATTCACATTCGGCAGGCAATTATGCCAGACTTGATTCAATTTTAATTTCTCAATCTCTGGCACTCTGCATACAATCAACTCAACCCAGCCCTATAGCCATAACTAATCATGCACCAGTCCTGCTCGATATTTGTAAATGGGGAGTACCTGTCTCCAGCAGGGCGTGGAAGTTTGATCCTGTTTTATTACAAAAACCTAAGTTTATTACATTCATTTGAAAGCAGATAATGCAGTTTCTCCAAAACAATCCCAAGGGAGGCATATCAGCCTCCACCAGATGGGAAGCCCTCACGGTGGTTCTAAGAGGGATAATTATTTCATAAGCTAGTCATGAAAGGAAAGCTGAAAATCAAATACTAATAGACCTAGAATGGCAAATTACTCAAGTTGAGAAACAGCATGTGGCTGCCCCTACTCTCGTGGGATACCACAAGCTACAAAAATTAAAATGAGAATTCAATCAGTTTGTCAAATTTGAAAATTGAACATAATAGTCTACTAAATCAGGCCACCACTTATTTTGAGGGAGATTCAGATGGTAAATGGCTAACATGACAGCTCAAACATAAAGATAGTATTAAAAATGTTGCAAGTATCCAGGATACTAAAGGGGGGATCTCGAACATACTGATGAAGGCATAGGGGAGTGTTTTAAGGGGTACTACCAAGAACGATATACTTCAGCATCACAAGCATCTGAACATATAGTTCAAAAATTCCTGTCACGTGCAGATCTCCCGACCCTAGGATCTGATGTTAGGGATCCACCAGAGAGAGATTTTAACTGGTAAGAGATTAGACAAGCTATAAAATACCTAAAAGGGGGGAAAGCACCTGGAGCTGATGGTTTCCCAATAGATTTCTATAAAGTTATGTCTGAGGATTTGTGAGAACCACTTGGTGACATGATTGTGGAAAGTCTGCACTCAGGTGTGCTCCCCCACGCCATGCGGTCAGCTACCATCACAGTCCTACCCAAACCTGGTAAGGATTTGAAACTATGCAGGTCATACAGATCAATCATGTTACTCATAGCTGATTATAAAATATGGCACGGTTGTTGGTGGGCAGACTACAGGATGTTCTACCATGCATAATACATCCAGATCAGGCTGAGTTCATTTAGGGGCATCAAGGAAAACAACGTGTAGAAAACCTTAAATATTCTACTGGGATGGGTAGCGTGGAGGACAGGCAAAGAAGCAGCTCTCCTAGGTTTGGACACCAAAAAGGCCTTCGACCATGTGGAGTGGGGATTTATGTTCTCTGCACTTAAAAAATGTGGTCTAAGAACCAATATGCTGAAGTGGATAGCCACTTTATATCATCAGCCCATGGCCGAGGTGCTGGTCGATGGAAGAGTATCTCTACCTTTTGCATTAACAAGGGGTACTTGTCAGGGCTGTACACTGTCCCCACTCCTTTATGTACTCTCCCCAGTATAACATAGAGGTTAGGGTAATGAGCTTCGTACATCCAGCAGACCTAGGTATGATTCCCACAACCTCCACTTGCATACTCTGTGACCCTGATCAAGTCATTTAATCCCCCCAGTGCTCCTGGGTGACCTCTGAAAACAGGCTTTGTGCTTAGTGGGCCTTACCTGATTACCAAAGGATAAACACACACACACACACACACGCAGAAGTAATGTCATAGTGCTGTAGAAGCACATGTGAATCCCTTTAGAGACCCATGCAAATTTTCAGTTTTGAAAGAAAATGTGCCTTACTTATATCAGTAGGGACCCATAACTCCTCAGTTGTTAGCTTTGACCAATATTTCATATTGCTTGTTTGCATTTGAGAAAACATTGTTTAAATAATAGTTTGAGCTGTATTTTTCTGGTGTTACCTCTTTTCAGAAAGGACATGCTGCCTAATCTGTATTGGATTTGTATCAGCTGCTGTATATTTTGTCACATACTTTCTCTATGTATGAACAGCAATTCAATTTAGTCATGAATAACTTAATGATTTATTTTACTTTGCTCATTCCCTTGGGGCAAATGTATTAATAATTTTCACTAGATTCTAAAATAAAGACCTGTCCAGCACTTTTATTTTTTCTGGCAAGGTTGGATGAAAGTGTGTTTCCATCCATGGAATCTGTGGAATTTCAATTTCACATCCCACCAGTGGAATATGTTGTTCTGCTGTGCTGTCTGATCCTGCCTATGTAATTTCTGTCAATAGAGAAACTGAATTCCTTCGAGGGATCAACAATTCCACCAGTGGAGTTCATAGTTTAGTCTGCAGAATTTTGATTCTGCCTTTGCAGTTCTAGTTTTTTTTCACATTTCTGATTCCACAAATGCAGAACATCTGTAGAATGTGATTTCTTATTTCTGGAACACAGCAAAAGCCCAGCACCATCACCTTCATGAAGATGCTGACTTGCAAATCTTAATTTCTTATTTCTGCATGGCTCTGGGACTGTACTTGGTATAAGATGAAAAATACTGTGGTAGATGATTAGAGTCTAGTCTCTAGTACAAGCTGGTGTAAACTGAGGTACACTGAATAGGAATGCATATTTGGTACTGGCAGGAGTATACCACGGTACACTGATTGGATTTCTAATATCTGGTACTAGCTAGAATATACCATGATACACTGATTAGGTCTGTATATCTAGTACTAGCTGGGGTATACCATGGTACATTGATTGAGCCTCTAATATCTGGTACTAGCTGGAGTATACCATGGTACACTGACTAGGAATGCATATTTGGTACTAGCTGGAGTATACTACGGTACACTGATTGGGCCTCTAATATCTGGTACTAGCTGGAGAATACCATGATACACTGATTAGGTATGTATATCTGGTACTAGCTGGGGTATACCATGGTACATTGATTGGGCCTCTAATATCTGGTACTAGATGGAATATACCATGGTACACTGATTAGGTCTGTATATCTGGTACTAGCTGGAGTATATTGTGGTACACTGATTAGGTCTCTAATATATATGGCACTAGCTGGAGTATACCATGGTACATTGATTAGGTCTTCAATATCTGGCACTAACTGGAGTATACCATGGTACACTGATTAGGTCTCCAATATCTGGTACTAGTTGGAGTATACCATGGTATACTGATTAGGTCTCCAATATCTGGTACTAGCTGGGGTATACTATGGGACACTGATTAGGTGTCCAATATCTGGTACTAGATGGAGTATATTATGGTACACCGCTTAGGTCTATATGTCTGGTATTAGTTGGAGTATATCGTGATACACTGATTAGGTCTCTAATATATGGTATTAGCTGGAGTGTTCCAGGGTATGCTGTTCATTTCAGACATGACATTTCCTGTGCCAAAGATTCTTCTTCAGGAATGATGTTTAATGAATGGGAGGCTGTTCTCAAATTTTAGTTTTTCAGGTACATAAGATTACCATTGAATGGTTATTGCATTCCTCATCTAGCACACTAGAGAATACTAGTTAATCTGGTCTGAATATGAGTGTATACAGTTGATTAATTGATTCATTTATTCTTATTTACTTAGGTCAAGTTTTGGGAAGGGAGATATCAAATCATTGAGTTAGGTTTATTTCAATTACTATTCCTGTATTAGGCTGGCTAATCTGCAGTTTGTGCATATCCCTCATTGCCATGTACACCATGCTGTTATTTCTTTTGCTTTATCAATTGTATTTTATTGTTTTTTTTATGAGGAATAAAACAATATTCTTATACAATAAATACCTATACATTCAAATATGTAATTGAATGGTAATTGACAGAATTTAACCTTGTTATTCAAAACCAGAACATTTTTCAGCAAAACATTTAATAATTGGTTAGTGTCCTTATTCAATAAATATGATTAAAACCATATGAAGTCATATATCCAATTAAATGTGTAAGAGAGAGGATAAACATACTCACAACTTTTATGACTTTAAATAAATGAAACTTACATAACTTAGTGAATCAAAATCATGATACATACTTTATATACACAGTTGAGCCCAGCAGCATGTTGTTTTTTGCCACATAAAAGCACAATGGCACATCATTCTTGCACCCTGTCTCTTTCGTCTCTGGGCACATCATTTCTGTAGCACTGACTTTATTTATTATTGGGGCTGTATCTTTCCATTCAATTGCATTTCACTTCCACCATGTGTCACTTTTAGCTGTCAAATGTGCACATGTGCAAGCTCTGTGTTGCTGCACCTGCTTTTTCTCATGGGCATCGCATAAAACCACCCATCAAACCCCACGTTACCTTTTTTGTATGGCTTCTGGTGCTTTTTTGGAGACCCTTTGAGAAACATATGTCCTGAATGTCATGTTCATACCACAAGAAATGTCAATGTTATGAATGCAGCAGTGTGATATTTGTAAAAGCAAGGCAGTCTCTTAGAGTAGAGAAAAAGTCTTCCTGCACTTTGCCGAGCACCATACAGATGCACCCCTTGAACATTACTTTAGCCTTTTTTTTATGTAACCAGGCTTCTGTTAGTCTTTAGAGAGCCATTTAGGAAGCATGTATTCCAAATTCCATGTTAAAAGACTAAAAAATGCCAAAATTATGAGTGCATTTGTAGGTTGTCTTTGAAACGTAGGCACTTCTAAGCAGTGAAATGGCAGCCTCCAGTTCAAATGATACCATACAGATGCACCCCTTGTAAAACACTTTACACTCAATGGTCCCTTTGTGCGAAGGGGCAGAGTGACTACGCGCCGTGCATTTGGGACATATAGACACTCCATGCCCATTGTGCCAACAGCCATGGGAGTCACCAATGGGGCACCACAGCCCACTACTTGAACCATGTGGCATAACATGGTGGGCATCTGGGGGATGTGCCCACAGTCCCTTGACATGCACAGAGTCAAGGAGTGCTGGGCACAGGCACACAGTATACAGAGGGAACCTCTGCCATAAAGTCTGCATGCCCCCAGGATGTTGCCTCCTGGGTCACACAATGACAGGCTGGAAGTGCCGTCTGCCACACCATGCCACCGCAGACCATGGACAGTGAATGGTGGTCTGGGGATGGCTGACCAGGCACCAGCCTGATTCTTTGTTGTGAGGCCCTTTGTGGGTGGGATATGCGCCTCCGGTGCATACTTCCTGCCTGCATGTGCATAGGGCCCAATATTTGAACTTCGGCATTTGAAGAACTTCAGGGGACCTTTTGGGGAACATGCATCCTGAATTTCTTTCAATAAATTCAAAGTTATGAGCACTTCTATGCAATGTTTATGAAACAATGGCAGGCCCTTCGAGGAAAAAAAAGTCTTCCTGTACTTTGCCAAATACTATAAAGGTCCACTGTAAGTAAGTAATTTATTTGTTTGGTGCCCAATCCTGGAGGCTCTGGGTGCCTTATAGAAGAAGTAACAAGGGTAATACAGAGACAACATACAAATAAGCAATAGGCAGAAATAAACAGATTAAAATCACACTAAGATTACAGTAGCTCAGCAGGAAAGGCCTTATTAAAAAGGTAAGTCGTCTTCTTGGCCAGGGATTCTTCCCTCATGCGCCATCTTAATTTAGAGGATTTGGTGCACCAGGTTCAGCAGGACTTACGTCATTGGCAGGCTCTACCTCTTTCCTTATGGGGTAGCATCTCAGTCATCAAAATTAACGTACTCCCGTGGTTGTTTTATCCCTTACATATGCTTAATTTCTGGATACCACTGAAGTGGTTCCAGAATTTGCACCGTACTATTACAAAATTTATTTGGCAAAACAAAGCTCCAAGAAGAGCATATAAAAAACTGTCAGCTTTAAAATACATGTGTGGACATAAACTTCCCCATTTCCTAATCTACTGTATATCCAGCCACTTCAGTAAATTTTTGCAGTGGTTCCTCCCATCCACTGTGGGTCCCCCCCTTGGATACAGACCTCCCTGGCTGGATTTGGAGATCCACCTCTTGCAGCAATATGGGATGTAGCTGTCCTCCCTATGATATATTCCTTGGTCTAGCCTCCCCGTGAAGGTCAAGGAATCAGTTATGGGGGTCTCACTTAAAGTGTACTCGCAATATTGGGTTCTGGTAAAGTCCCTGATTTCCAAGGACATTTCCCAGCCCATTTCTTATAACCCGAATCTTAAAATAGGCGGGCGGCCCATTAAGGGGGACTGGCTCCCTCATTCGGAACCCCTGGTGGTTAAAGACCTGCTGGATAATGATGTGTTAAAGTCCTCAGACACAATAATCAGGTATTTAGGTCTAAGTCAGCAGTATATATATTTAAGGTGTTTCAATTGAGGCATGCCTTAATTCAATGGTTTGGCCAGGAGTCTTGGACCACCAATTTCTCTGCCTTTTTCTCTGTAATTTTCTCCCAAATCTCTCAGAAGCATGCTGTATACTCTCTGTATAATGTGCTGTTTTCTCAGTATACTCCTGAGGTTGATAGTTCCTGCCCTTACTGGGACCAATTGTTTTCCCTTTCCCCGCAATGCTGGTTGGATATTTGGAAAGGTAATTATCGCTATGTGGGGCAAGATAGACTGCGGCTTATGCAGTTCAACATATTAAATAATCTGTATTATACCCCACAAAAGATGGCACGAATGGGGCTGTTACAGTCATCCACTTGTATTAGGTGTGGTAAAGATGAAGGTTCCCTCATGCATATTTTCTGGTTTTGCCCAAAGATAACTCCGCTATGGAGTGAATAGAGAATAAAGCTGACCCTCTATTGGGGTTACAGGGTTTGTTCCAACCAAAAATTTGTATATTGGAGGATCTGGCTTTGATTCTGGTACCAGAGCGCAGATACTTCATGGCTAAGATTCCCCTATCATTAAAAAAAAAGTGGTCCTCAGACACTGGCTAGCTCAATCTGTAATCTCTTATAATGAATGGATGCAAGAGCTGCTATCTAATTTATTGATAGAGTGTTTCATTGCTCGCCTGTGGTACAACCTTAAAGGTTATGAGAAGAAATGGGGTAAGCTGCACTCTTTGTATACTGCTTGAGGAGGTTAGCTTACAGCAAGGAAATAACCATAAGGCCTGTATTGCAATATATCTTCTGTTTTGTAGTCATATGACATTCTATCACCCACAACTTTATGTTCTGCAAGGTATGGGTGTTGCTCCGGGAGGGCAAGGAAGGGGAGGCTTGCATGCCTCTGGGGGGGATATCTGGACACTGTCAATACTGCATTCCTTCCATGTTATGGTATATGTGGATATACTTAATAAAGCTTTCTAAATAAAAAAAAAAGCAAGTCGTCAGGCCCCTCTTGAAAGCTTCCACCAAAGGGGCCTCCCTCAAGGATCTTGGTAGCGGGTTCCAGAGGACTGGATTGGCTACCTTAAATAAGTGATCATCCAAGGTTTTCAGCCTGGTCCTTGGAACTGCCAGGAGGCCCTCAGTGGAGGAACAAAGGAAGTGTACTGGGATGGCAGGTGTAAGGAGGTCTGGCAGGTAGCCAGGGCCCTATCTGTATAGGGCCTTATAGGTGAGAAAGCCCACCTTGAAGTGAATCCTCCACCTGACCGGCAGTCAGTGAAGGTCCTGCAGGACCAAGGTCACATGAAAGGACATTGACAGTCCCATCAGTAACCTGGCCACTGCGTTCCCTCCACTGACCCTGAAGTATAGAGCGTTACAGTAGTCAAGCCTGGATGGCATATACCAGTAAAGGTAGGTCTTGGGCAGAATTAGGGGTTTGATCCGGTTGATGTTCCTCAACTGCTAAAAATCAGTTTTGATGACAGTTGACATCTAAGCATCAAGCATCAGTCTACCGTCAAGGATGACACCCAGATTTTTCATCCTAGATGATGCCATCAATGGGCTAGATCCCAGTACCAAGCCTGTTATCACCCCAGAAGCACCCTCACCATGCCCGCAACCTGGCTGTATCACTAGGACTTCTGTCTTGTCGGGGTTAAGCCTCAACCAGTTAGAGAACATCCAATCCTAGATTTCAGCAAGACATTTACTCAGCACTTCAACTGCACCATTTGTTCCCAGTGCAAAGGACACATACAGCTGAGTGTCATCTGCGCAGCAGTGAAAGCCCAGACTGTACTGTCTAATGAGTCTACCCAGGGGCAGCATGTATACCGCGAACAGCATCAGCAACAGGTTTGAGCCCTGAGGAACTCCAAAGGTCAGGGGCATCGGGGAAGAGGAGAAATTCCCCATCACCACCCTCTGCCTCCTGCCCAAGAGAAATGACTCAAACCAGTTTATGACAATTCCAGTGAGTCCACAGTACTCTCTAAGGTGATCCAGAAGCACGATGTGGTCCACAGTATCAAATACTAATGTGAGATCAAGGAGAATAAGAAATGACCGTTCCCCTCTATCTTGCCCTGGGGAGGTCATTTTGCACTCAAACTAGCCTGTCTCAGTGCTATGCCTCACCCTAAACCTGTACTAGAATGGCTCATAGATGTCAAAAGTCACCAGATGTTCCTCGAGCTGCAGAGCCACTATCTTCTCTACAACCTTCCCTAAAAATGAGAGGTTGGAGATAGGTCTCTAATTTGTCAGGACATCAGGGTCAAGAGATGGTTTCTTCAGGAGGGGCTTCACCAGCACCTCCTTCAAGGCATTGGTTAAAATCCCCTCCAAGAGAGAACACTAGACTATCCTGGCAAACACTGGACTGATAACCTTGACACAGCCCAGTAGGAGACTATTTGGTCCAGGATCCAGTTCACAGCAAGTGGGCTGAAGTTTCAAGATTACCGCAGCGACCTCAGCCACCTTCACCAGCAGAAACTCTGCCCCCAGACAATAGGAGTGCTCCTGTTCCAACCAGGCCCCCCACTGCAGGACTGATCCTGACCCTCTGGTGAGATCCCAGCCCGAGTAGAGGATACCCTGTCAGAGAAGAACAGAGCAACCTCTTCACAAAGTGCTACTCAAAAAGCTTTTTTTGGCTGTAGACAGACTGGATGAAGAAGCCTGCCTGCAGTCCAAAAGAGATGAAATGCTCTGCTGTTCTCTGCAGTAATCTCCCTGGACAGGAACTCTACCTTCTTAGGGTCGATTGCCCTTTGATAATCAACATAGTGATTTCTCAAAGTCATTCTATCCTCCACTGACCAAGTCCTATGCCAGCAATGCTCCAACCTCTGATCCTTGGTCTTCATCGCCATGAGAGCGCCATCAAACCAAGGGGGTTTCAAGTGAGAGGACCCGGGTCAAATATGGACCAGTGCAATAGCATTGAGTACCTTGGAGACAGTCCTATTATAGGCTATCACCACCTCACCTGAGTTAATCGCACAAGCAGCCTTTACACCAGAAAAATCAGCTACCGCCAGTAGTCCCTCTGGGGACAGTCCCCTCAAAAGGTGATAGCTGATCATTTCAACAGGGTAGGGACCATCGGGGTGGCCCCAAATGAGAAATACACTGCACAATGATTGGATCATACAACCCAATCAATGTTGAGGTCAGTGACCTCAAGACCCAGTGAGAATACCAAGTCCAATGTGTGGCCATGATGATGGGTCACAGAGGCAACTGCTTGTTCCAGGCCCAGTGTTGTCATCAGCTGGAGCAGGTCATGTCCAAATTGCAAGGATTCATCATCAACCCAGGCATTGAAGTTTCCCAGAATCAACCATCTGGGTGACTCCAACACCCTGTCAGTGACAAAATCCATGACCTCCTGCAGGAATTCTCCTCCTGAACCCAGAGGACTATACACGAGGAGAGTTCTGCCTCCTGCACCTGGACCCCCATGCACTGCCACATATTCAAATGATGAGGTAGAATCCACTGGGTGTATGGAGAAATTCAGGCTGGATCTAAAGCAGATAGCCACACCCCTGCCCCTGCATTCCCTCCTTGGGCAGTGCACCACAGAGTACCTGGTGGGCCCGATTCCTCAGATATTGGACCTGCATTGTCCCCCAGCCAAGTCTCCGTAATGCACCAGTTCAAGTTCTGTCTCCAGTTCAAGTTCTCTTGCCTCACTAATCAGAACAAACAACATTTCACGGGATGAAGATGTAACAGCAAGGTTATTGTCCTCACTAAAAGGCATACATGGCACATATGTGGAACTGTCCGAGCTTGTTACTGCTGTGCCCTCACTAATCCTACTACTTGAACTCGGTCCATCTGATTTGAGGAGCTATATAAATGACACAGGAGATGATGACTCATGGATGAGAAAGCACTGGACTGTGTGTGCCACTGTGTTGCTGTAACAGCTGGAGCATGAGATCCATCTTTTTTCTTGAGGCGCAGCACCCTCTCAGCCATGTTAAGCAGTTCAGTGCTGATTACTGCCATTGGCACCTCCTGTGGTTGTTCTGACACTGAGTCATCTTTGTTGTCATGCCCTGGCTCATTCACTACCTGAACCAGAAATGGCACAACTGCAATTTCTTGTTGGTCCTCCTCGGTTTTGATCATCCAGCTGTATGTTCCTCTCTATCTCGTCACTTTCTTATTCCATTTATATGTCAATTTCTGTTAGAGTGTCAGAAATCTCTGGTTGTTCCTCCTCTATTTGAAACCTCTGTCTCTAAGTCTCTGTCAGGATGTCAGCAATGTCTGATCAGTCCTCCTCAGTTTGCTCCTCTAACTGTTATTCTGGTGCATCCTTGTTGTGTTCCTCACGTGTAGTACTTTCCTTACTGTCACTGGATGTTCTGTAGTTGTCCATTTTATCTACAAGCTTACATTGTAAAAATAAATCAAAGAAAAAAGTCCATTACAATCAGGTGAGATGCAACCAATATTGTATTGTTATAATTTGTACAAAAATGGATAAACAGTATTAGATGAGAACATTATAAAACACATCTTTGAAGCTGGTGTGTGAACACACTGGCATACTGTACATATTTAACAAAGAAACTACTCATGTCAGGCAATGAACTGTATGCTTATTAAGGGTAAGCTCTTTTGTTGGGTCAGAATTGTTACAAAACTACTATTGTGAATCTTTTTAGCGAAGTGTACAAAAACCAAAAAATGAGCTGTAACTTTGGTGCCTCTGTCCTTGGTTGCCATGGAGTCATCTCATCTGTGGATTGCCTCCTTTTATTCGGTCTTGCCAAGTTTTCCTTCCCAGTTGCACCCAGCAGCCTAGTCACAGTGTGGATGGGTGCTGACTTTCACCATAGTGAATACATACATATTTTCATGTAACATACAGTACTGTAGTACATTTAAACCACAAGTGAATACACTGTCCCAGATATTCAAACTGCGCCAGGCTGTGGCGCAAGCCTGGGCGCAGCGCAACTTGGCTGCGCAGGGGCATTGACTGGGCGATATTCAACGGAGCTGCACCATGGCTCAGCATCGTTGAATATTGCACCCTGGCAACCCGCAGTGCACATGGTGCATTGGCATTGCGCCAGTGCCAGTGGCCAGAGTGGAGCATGGGGATGCGCTAGCACAAGTTCCATTGCGCAAGTGCAGCAACCGTGATATTCAAAAGTTGACATGCAAGTGGGGCCATAATGTATGCAAGGTGCAAATGGGGCCATTTGCATGTCATTATGGCCCCATTTGCATGCAGATGCACCGATCCCTGATGACTTGCACCTGGCGCCCTGCCAGGCAGCAGCCATCAGGGACTGAGGCCCCCTGCAGTGCGGCAATGTGCTCCACAGCCCGATCACGGGCTGCAGTAAAAAAAGGAAAATCATAAATCCCTGGTGGTCCAGTGGACCTGCCCTCCCAATCGCGGGCTAAGTAAAGAAATAAAATCCATGTTATCCCTGGTGGCCCAGTGGACCTGTCTGCCCGATCGCGGGCTGCAGTAGAAGTAAAGAAAACCTATCATCCCTGGTGGTCCAGTGGACCTCCTCCCCACCCGCCCAATGATCCCCACCCTCCCCAGTCAGCGGTGGCGGCGAGCACCCACCCACCTGTCACCCCAACCCCCGCCTGGCCGACTGATACTGTCGGTAGGGCTGTACACCCATTGGGTCCGCCAGCGTGAGCCAATGGTCGTGCAGCCCATACCGTACTACACATTCCAGATATGTGAATGGGATCTCTGCATCACCCCACACTTCTCCCAGAAATATTTCATCAGGTCTGACATGAAGGAACCCCTCGATCGGTGATTACCTCCTGCAGAAACCCAACACGGGAGAAAATCCCAAGTAAGGCATCTGCCACTTTGTCTGTCCTCAGTGAGGATAGGGTGACTGCCTCTGGGTACCGGGTGGCATAATCCACCACAGTCAGTATGAATCTCTTCCCTGAGGAGCTGGGGGTATTTAAAGGCCCCACAATATCCATTCCCACCATCTGGAATGGCTCCTCCACTATGGGCAATGGAATCAGGATGGCTTGGGTTTTCTTGCCTGCCTTCCCTATTTCTTGGCACTGGTGACAAGACCTGAAATACTCCTTCACCTGCTGGGTGAAGTTAGGCCATTAGAAATTCTGTGCCAAACACTGTGTTGTGCAAGTGATTCCCAGATGATCAGACAAGGGAATATCATGTGCAGTCTTGAGTAATTGCTCATGATACCCCTGGGGAATGACAAGCTGCCTGCCTAGCACCCCTCCCTCTGTCTGTACAGCCTGAGTATACATAAGTCCATTCTCCCAATAAACCTTATGTCTGCCGTCACCTCCCTGTGCACTGTCTGAGTCTGCCCAAGCCCTCAGCTTCTCTAAACTAGAGTCACTTCTCTGAGCAGTGGCAAACCCCTCACACATTCCCAAGGCATGGAACAGGTCCCCTTTAGTCACTAAAATAGGGTCCCTAGCACTAGCGTCAGGGCACTCAGGATCACTGTCAATCCCAACCCTCAGACAAGGGGTCACCCCTCCCTCTTTGGGAGCAGCCCTCTGTAGCTGTGTGGTTACTTGCTACTGGGGAAATTTCTACTCCCTCTTCATTAATCTCCATATCAGGAGACACAGACTGGGGAACCAGCCTCTCAGTGGTTTCCACAATGGCTTCTGTGGGGTTCAGGGAACTACAATTTTCTCTTGCTGCTTGGCTATGGGTAACTGCACATACCATCCCCTGTTGGAGATTGTTGCCCAGGATCACATCCACTGCTAATATTTTGGCTTCAGCCACCTGTTGCACAGTTCCCCCTGTTTCACCCCAGTCTAAGAGAACACAAGTGAGGGGCAATGTTTTCTCCCCATCCGCAAAGTCCTGTACAGTGACATATTTATTGGATATAAGTTGACCAGACTGTATCAGATCCCCCTTTATCAAGGTCAGGGATGTCCCTGTGTCCCTTAACCCCTGCGTCTGTACACTGTTCACCATGACTGGGTGCATGTGTTCCCTCATGTTCACTGGCATGCTTCCAGGGACACACAAACAACCCGCTTCTTTTCTAGCATCTGGTTGTGTACTATTGCTTGCCTTTTTGGGACACTGTCTGGCAATATGTCCAGTTTCTTTACACAACCAACATTCATTTCTTCTCTCAGAGAAATCTTTTCTCTGAAACCTGGGGCTAACTGGTTTTGGTGGAGGCAGTGAGGGTTTTAGCTGCCCTGAAGGTGCGCTTTTCCCTTTCTGCATGGCCACGCCCACCCCATTCGCTCTCAGAGCAGGTCTGCTCTTGGCATAGCGGTCCGAGAGTTCAGCAGCCTCTTCCACTGTTTCGGGATCTCGGTCCTCCAGTCAGGTTTTCAGCTCTGCTGGGCACACCCAGAAAAACTGTTCTAGCAGAATCACATTTTCAGTTTTATCAACAGAGTTTGCCTCAATTCCTTCCCACCAACATTTTAAAAACTGACGTTGTTTCATGGCTAGCTCCTCATAGCTCATGTCAGGGCTTCTCCTGAGCTTACAGAATTTAGCTGTGTATGATTCAGCAGTTAAATCAAATTTCTTTAACAGTGCAGCTTTAAGTTTGCTGTAATCATCACTGTCTTCATTGTCCATTTGACCCAATGCATCCCAAGCTTTCCTGGTAAATAGCGGGGATAGCTGGAAGCTCCAGGACTCTCTAGAAATTTTAGCCTGAATACAAACTTTTTCAAAAGCATTTAAAAAGGCATCCATATCCTCCCCCTCTTTAAAGTCAGCTATTAATTTGGAATTCAATTTGTAACCCAGTTCTGCAGTCCCAGTTAAATCCAAGCCACTTACCTGCTCTGGTGCCGCTGGTCAGAGTCATAGCTTCTCCAGTTCATGTTGCCTCTGATGCTCCTGCTCCTCATGGTCTGCGTCTCAGCATTCTCATTCTCTCTTCTCCTCTGCAGCTCACTGACGCTCACACTCCTCATGGTCTGTGTCTCTTCTCTGTTCTCGCTCTGCCTCATGGCGTTCTCGCTCTGTCTCATGGTCCATCTCTCAGTTCTCTCATTCTCTCTTCTCCTGGAACTCCAGCTCCATCCTGCACAACTCAATTTGCAGCCTGAGTACCTCTGGATCCAGGATACTGGTGACCTTCCCCTGCTGCTGTGGCCCTTCACTGACAGTGGCCCTGTTGCCCTCCTCATCGGATCTGGACACTGCACTGGCCGTTGGCCCTGCCACACTCGAGGTTTGGTCCTTTTCAGTCGTGGTCTGTGATTCGCTGCTCTGAGTATCTGCTACCATCAGGGCATCTATGAGGTTCTGCTTGCTGGCTTTCACCTCGAACAGGACTCCTCTGTCCCCACACAACTGCCTTAAGTAGTCTACAGTGTGTCTGCTGTAGTTGGAAGTCATCTTCCCTCACTACTGCTACCCTGGCTTTCACTTTAGAAAAAAAATTAAATGGTTAGGAACTTGACTGTATGCCAAGTGATATATTTCTGTTTCATTTTTAAAAAAATAATTATTGCCTTTTTCTTTTTTTGCAAGTGAGCTGACAGTCTCAAGCTGACACGCTGAACAATAAAAGCTTGTGATACCAAAATTATGCCACTGCTGCCAACCAATCTGTCACAAACCCACTCAGCAGATCAGCCCTCTACTCCCAAAGTGCTAACCTCCGAGCGCAGTCTTGTGAACAGTTAACAGAAACAGGGTAACCCTCCTGACTGTTTTGTGGGTTCAAATCAACCTTTGGTCTCAGTTCCGGAGGGATTCAAACTGTGCACCTCTTGTTAGCATACCCAATGTACAGGCATAGATAAATCTGTCTTCAGGAGGCCAGTTATCTTTGCCTACGGGCACCTAACCAGGTGTACAGAAATGAACCCTTAAAAACTTTAATAAAGACCTCAAATTAAAACGCTTACCTTTTTCCAGTTTGGTATCAACATTTAAACTTATGTACAGTGTCTGCTTTAACCATATGTACTTCACTTGTAAAGGAAAGAAATTCAAAGGTAGACCAAGTAGGTTCTAAAAATAGAGTTTTACTAAAATAGATAAAAAAAAAATATGAAAAACATAAAATACAGAACTATTATATACCAAGAGCCATACAATCTTTTAAAAGAACAAGGTTTTAACAGTGCAATTCCCACTACAGTACTTAGATTTTCTCTCTCTCTCTCTCTAAATACCTGTTTAAAGTGCTTAAAGATGTTTCTTTGTCAGAGTGTAGATAAAAGTTTCTCTGAAGGAAAACAGAATATTGTTTAAAAAAACTGTCTTGGCCAACCCATTTGTGTGAGGTCACCTAACTCCTCCTCTGTCAAAATATATAAAAAAAATCTGTACAAAAACAGTATGTCTTTTCAAAGTATTAAATTCTGTAATCCTCAGCACAACTAATTTTCTTTTTCAAATGACATTTCTTTGATCTTATGATCAGCTTCCCCCTTTCCAGGACATCAAAGCATATTTTATGACTTTGCACTAAAATGTCACAACCTGCTCTTCTTCCTCAAAACATTATAAAAGTTTAGGATCTATCTTGGCAGTTAGGTATCTTCCTGCCTATAATTAGCTTCTGGGCTTCCAGGTAACACCTTGTTTCTAAAACCAGTGTGTGTGTGTGTGTGTGTGTGTGTGTGTGTGTGTGATCTCACATGCTGTTTCAGCATTTCTCATGAGAGACAGTCCATAACCCATTTTATATTACAAAAAATGATACAGTGATCAGAACCAGCTGTCCAAGTGTCACAGTATGGTATTATTTTTAAAAAATTGTTAAAAAGTGAAAATTAAAAACACAAGATGGCCGAGTTCATACAAGAAGGGGAAGGTGGTTTTCAGGGGATTGTTTTTTGTGATGAGTGTTAGGATCTGGGGGAGTTTTTCTCTCCTCTGAGGTACTGGCTTTGTTTGGTAAATACTATGTAAAATCACTCATAACTTTGGCCTTTCTTCAATCAATCAATCAAAAAATTTATTGTTTGACATATGGGCCCAGATATTCAAAAGGGTTGCTCCATACGCAACAGGGGTTGCGCGTGCGCACCTCAAAAAATCTGTCCATTCTGCGATATTCAGAAGGGGCCAGTTGCGCCACCAAAACATGCTGAGCAACAGCACAATGGAAATGAAGGCATGCGCAACCGAAGGGGGCGGGTCCATGCATAAAGTGCGCAATGCGATATCCGAACACTTGCGCAATGCACAAGAGTGGCTCAGCCGGAAGTTGCGCAGTACGCGGATTTGAGCCAAAATAAAAAGGCTCAAGGAAGCGGCGCAAGAACCCTAGAAGGCCGCAAACTGGGGAGAGAGAGAGAGAGAGACAGGAGCTGGAAGGGCAGAGAGGGACAGTGGGTCCAGGAGGACAGAGAGGCCAGTGGGGGGTGCCGGTGCAGTGGAAGCAGCAGTGGGGGCAGCGGGGTTAACACAGGAACAGCAGCTGGGGCAGAAGCCAGGGAGATGGACAGTGTCAGCTTCCACATGGAAGCTGTAATGAGGGTGAGACACCATGCTGCAGGGGGCGTGGCGGAGGGCCCGTCAGCGGTGCCCCGACAGGCGGGTATCGTGCCGCATCAGCTTTGAGCTGTACACAGACGTCGAATTGTGGGCGGTACCACCTGAACAGGGCAATACTGAGACGGCTCTGCGAGCTGTGCAGTGATGTGATGCAGGCACCTCACGACGGAGTCATGCTCTGTCCGTGGAGACCAAGTGACAGCCTGCATGTGCCTGCTCACCACGGGCACCTTCCAGAGGCTGACAGGGGACACCACAGGCATTACACAGTCGGCCACGTCATGCATCCTCACAATTCCTCCAGTGCACTGCTGCCTCATGCTGCGGAGTACATCCATTTCCCCAGCACCCATGACAGAAGCGTCTGTAACAAACATGCGGGAGTTCCACAGGATATGCATTATGCCTGGCGTGCTAGGGGCCATAGACTGCACCCAAGTGGCCATTTGCCGCCACCTGGCCCCAACGCCAGGCTTATCGGAACCGAAAGGGCTTTTCCAGTGTCAACTGCCAGGTGGTGTGTGATGCCACTGGGCGCATCATCAATGTCTGTGCCACACATCCTGGCGGAGCACATGATGCCTTCATATGGCACCAGTCTGCACTGTGCCATCGATTCGAGTGGGAACATCCCCACAGGTCATCTAGTGGGTGAGTACACATGTATGGAATGCAAACTCTGGGCAAGGGTGTGGAATGACACAGGTGCCATGGTAGTGGCACACAAGGATATGGGCAATATGGACCTGACATGACACTGATCTCCACTATCTCCACACAGGTGACTGCGGATACCCACTCCGTCCCTGGCTGCTCACACCGTACCGGCGCCCCATGACCCCAGCGCAGCTATGTTTCAATGAGGCACATGCCGCAACACTTAACATCATAGAGCGGGTGTTTGGGATGCTCAAGGCACGCTTCCGATGCCTGGACACCTCCGGTGGAGCCCTACAGTACAGCCCCCAAAAGGTCTGTGGGATATTCCTGGCCTGTTGCATCCTGCACAACATGGCCAAAGACCATGGGATAGCCGTACAGGTCCAAGAGGGGGACAGCGATGGGGACGCCAGTGGCACCGGTGATGTGGGTGATGAGCAGCCCCCCGTAGGACGGAGGGACCCCCGATTGACCCGGCAGGCCCAGCTGCACTGGGACACCATTGCAGAAGAGCACTATGCCCAACACAGGTAAGTCAAGGGGACATGTGCAGGCAACACTGTCCATGCGCAAACCACAGGCACACAGGGGAACACACCGTGCATGAAGGTCAGGGGAGTTGACGGTTCCAGGCATACTAACGCACCATCAGAGAGGAATGAGCACTCATATGGACACACACACACACCAGGCAGCGTACATGGGCAGCAGCACAGCACTGCAGAAATGACATTGCCAACACACAGCACCACCAACCACCCCCACCACCTGGACTGTCCATGTACATGTGTCAGGACCTGGGCACACTAGCACCTTGGTGTACAGTGCAATGCAGGCATCATCATGCACAGCACCTGTGGGACAGCAGTTGGGAGAGTGTGCAGGTGGTCCATGTCAGCGTGGTGAGCAGAGCACCCAGCAGTGCACTGCCCACCATGACACACATTGCACACAGGGCAGCACCAGACAGGGCCTGCACTGGGAGACAGCTCAGTCAGGTAGCACTGTCCCACGGCCACCATGGATGCGTGGGCAGCCCCGCCGTGTCCCAGCAGCACTGGCAGGCTGAGCAGGGGCCACATCGGGTGGTGCTGGTGCACCGCCAGGGGTCCCACTGCACAAACGCGACCTTGCCCGCACAGGGGTCTGCATCCTGCCAAACAAACTTGCACCAGGGGTGCTCAGGATGCCCACAGCAGAACCCGGCATCGACAGGTCTGGTGTCGCACGACGCCGGGAACGGGGAGTGGAGAGCGCACTGTGTGGGGTGTGTGGTACAGGGGCACCTGACAGTGTGGCCAATGTGTCCGCCACAGAGACCACTGCCTGGGTCAGTCTGTCAATGGCAGCGGTCACATCCGTCCGCATAAGGACCAGCTTGGCTCGGTCCTGAGCACACTCCCTGCTATGCCACTCCACGGACACAGACAGTGCCTCCACGGACCTTGCAACCCACCCCTGCAGCTGTACTGAGTCCTGCAGCAGGTGGGTGTGCGCGTCCAATGGGTACTCTGCCCCAATGGCCTCGTGACCCCCAGGGTGTGGATGGTCCTGGTGCACAGCACCCTTGAGGTGGGCGCTGTTCGCCAGGACCAGGCATGGCAGATCAATGAGCAGTGGACATGTGCCACTGATTGACACTGTACCCCAGCCCTGGTGTGCGACTGCTGCTGCCGCCTCCAACTGCTGAGCCCCCAGGTCCACCTGTTCCACCTCCGTGCTGACAACAGTGCCAGACACCTGCACAGCCACCGTGCTGCCCACCGGTGCTGACAGGCACAGCCTGGGACTGTGCCAGCATGCTGGTACAGAGTGTGAACCAGGAAGGCCCAGGGCACTGGCTGCCATGTGTCCGGCATGGGACACACACCTATCACTGCCCATTGCAGGCCTGCTATCATCAATGGTGCAGGTGCTGCACTACCATTGGCACAGCATGCTGGCATACCTGCATGCCAGACTGCTGTGACACAGGCTGTGCACCCCTGCACCCGTATCACTGTCACCGAGTTGTAGGCCCAGCGTGCATGCTGTTGCAGTGCCTGCAGGCTGGTGGTGGAGGTGGATGGTCCCTCCTCCACGTCCAGCAGGTCTGCCTCACTGTCTGGACCCACCACCACCACCGTCTCCTGCAGATGAACAGGATCTGTAACAGAAAGAGAGTACATGTGAGTGCATGTGAACAACAGCCCCCCCCAACAACACCACCATGTCATACCGTGCAGTGATGGGCTTCCACCTGTCTGGAATCCTCCGCCTGGTACACCCGCAATGGCACTCAGCTGCATGGCCATGACCAGTGTCTCCTCTGTAGGGGTCAGCTGCAACACCACTGGTGGGCCCCCACCAGTGCCAGCACGTGCACCCTGAAGGCTGCCACCTTCTCCTTCAGCCTCCTGCGGTCAGTCCCCATCTTCTTCCTGCATTCCTGTATGGAGCGCTGGTGGCTTCCGTGCAGGTTGACGGCCCGAGCCACCCCCTCCCATGCAGCTGCACGCTCCTGAGGGGTGCCCCTCCGTCCACTCAATAGTGGCTCATCCTCCAGGTAGGCCTGGAAGAGGGCCTCTGTCTCTGCTGCGGTGAAGTTCAGCCTCCTCCTACGCCCACCGTCCACACCCTCAGCTTGGCTCTGGTCAGTCATGGTGATCTGTATGGGTGGAAGTGGACACCTGTCACTGTGCAGTCGACAGCATTTCCCCATGAGCACAGCTGCCGGCCCGGGGGGGGCGGAAGCCCCCCACATTTCCTCTCCGCATGGCACATACTGATAGAAAAGGGTGCCCTGTGTCCCTTTCTAAGTGCCCTTTTCATGCTCAGCCCCCTCAGCCTTTATCATCCTCAGGCACCCCTGCCCATGAGCATTGTCCTGAGCATCACACAGCATGTAACTCACCTCTCACCTGCAGTAACCAAATCTGGCCGGCACAACCCACTGTCGCATTTCTATAGCGCAACACATGCAAATGAGGTGTGTCACAACTTTAATGACATGCTAATTCACCACCTGCGCCTTTGAATAGCTGATCGAATGATTTGCATATGTCGGCTGAATATCGCGTATTTGCGCTTTGCACGTCTGGAAGGTCCGCTGAACCAAATGCGCAGGCTTGTGGCTGCGTACACTCGCATTGACATGCCCAGACAGCTTACGCATGCGTCTATTGTGCTGCAGACCTGCTGAGCGCGATAGGCGATTCAGGCCATGGCCACCATTGTGCCAGTGGCGCTACAGCACTGGGCACTATATGGCGCTGTGGCACTACTGCGTGATAGTCCACTGTGGCACTGGTGCTCAGCTTGGCAGTCGCGCAGGATGCCTATATGTCCGATGGCGCTGTGCGTAGCCTTGCGTCATCGCCGTGACCTTGTGTATGCCCTCTGCCCTCTGGCGCTGTTCGCATGCCATGTGTACGTCCCTATTGCGCTGTCTGGTGACAGCGCCATGTAAAGTGACGGTGCTGTTCAAACAGCGCGATTGGAGCCTGTGGTGGTCTATTGTGCAACATCTCCATGTGGGGTCACGGCGCAGCAGGGCGCCATATTGCCTGCTGTAAAGTTGGTGCCATGGCTAGGAGGAGGGCGGTGTCCTGGAGCCAGCTTGAAGTGGCCAACCTGGTGGCCCTGGTGGAGCCCCACTGTGAGGCACTGTGTGGTGAGGCCCCCCTCACCATGCCTAGGACCCACATGTGGCAGCAAGTGGCCACTGACCTGGTGGAGGTCACTGGCCGGGGCCAGTCTGCTGAGCAGTGCCGGCACCGGTACAGTGACCTCCGCTGGAGGGAGCCGGAACTCTTGACGCGGCTGCGTTGCATGCCAGGCGGGGCGTGGTGCCTAGGCCAGGTGAGTGTACCATCTATGCACCTATATTCTCTGTAGGGGTGTGTGTGTGCTTGGGTGGCTGTGCATAGGTGCCGGCTCGGACACGGTTGGCTGTGTCAGTGTGTGCAGCTGTGTGATGGATGGTTATGGCTGTGTGGGCAGGCACTCTCACTGGGGCAGGGGGCACTCTGCTTTTGAGTCACACTGATGTTTGTCTCAACATATGTCTCCCACAGGCCGGATTTTGAGGATGCGGGAGGTGAGGTGGGCCGTGCCAGGGCCCCGGTGCCAGGGGGTGTTGTGCCCCAACCGCAGCAGCAGCAGCAGCAGCATCAGCAGTGGCAGACCCAGCTGCTGGAGGAGTGTGAGTATCATTACTTCATGGATGCTATTGCATGCTGGGGGGCAAGACCACCAGCCATGCACAACACAACCAAAGGGAGGTCATAATTCCACTATACAAGACACTAGTGAGGCCCCACACTGGGTACAGTGTACAGTTCTGGAGACCATACCTACGTATGGACATGGACTGGGTAGAGAGGGTTCAGAGGAGGGCAACACGGATGGTGCATGGATTGCATCACAAGTCCTATGAAGACAGGTTGAAGGAACTGAACATGTACTCCCTGGAGGAGGAGGGAGAGTGGGATATGATGGGGACATACAAGTATCTTACAGGGGGAACAGAGTGCAGGAAAACACTATTTTTCAGCGTAAAAGATGTTCCAGGACTAGAGGGCATGGGATGAAGTTGGAGGGGGGACGATTCAGAGGAAACATGAGAAAGAATTTCTTCACAGAACGGGTGGTGGACAAGTGGAACACCCTGCCAGAGGAAGTGGTGGGGGCTGACTTGGTCACGGGATTTAAGAATGCATGGGATAGCTATACAGGAATTCTGGAGGTCGGGGTAAGGTGCAACAGACTTAAAGGAAAACAGAGTGAACTTACAAGGTCATATGGCCAGACTGGGTGGCCCATAGGCCCTTATCTACCGACACTGTCTATGTATCCATGTATGTAGGCACTACACAGGTGACATGCATCACAGTGCAGTATCACAGCACATCTGTGTATGCGTCACTGGTGGTCCAGGCATGCACTGGGCACATAGCTGTGTAACTGGCATCGCACCATGTTGCCACATCACTTGCCAGCCTAGTTTGTACTGTGATTGACATGGGCAGTGTGTGTGGGCGGTGGTGCGCATAGCTGGTGCCGCCTGTTTGTGATGGCCATGTGCATGTTCACTGTGGGTGGGTGCATGCCATCACAGGTGCGGGACATTGGGTTATATGGCTTGCAGGTTGGGTGGTGTTCAGGGTTGTGGTCAGTCACAGCCATTGACTGTGTTCCCATTTTCCTAGGCCTCGAGGTTCTACGGAGGATGCAACAGGATGTCCGTCGCCTCACACAGGTCAGCATTGCAAACCACAGGATCCTGCAAGCCATCCGGAGGCATGGAGCCATCAGGGCCGGGATGGAGCAGGCGCCAGCAAAGGAGGACCAGGAGCCAGCTGGGCGTGGCCCGTACCCTTCCCACTTCTCCCATCCCTACCACCCTGCCTTCCTCTCCAAGTTTTTAATCCTCCCTCTTGAACACCCCTTCCTTGTACCCGTCCCCCCCTTGTAAATAGTTTTTATTGTTCTTGTTGAAATATGTTTAATATACATTTCTATTTTGATATATGAATACTGTGTCGGTCTCTGATTTGCAGCTGGCTATGGGTGCTCAGTTGCAGGTGTGTACATGCCATCTGGGCTGGTATGGTCCTGGGTATGTGTGTGTGTGTGTGTGTGCATGGGGAGGTATCTCCAGCATGGCAGTGACTTTCGGTTGGTCTTGCCATCTGCTGCCACCCAGTGCTGAGTGCACAGGGGTGTGTCTGGCTTGTAGGCTTCTGTGTTGCAGGGGCTGACATGTGCTGGGAGGACTGCATGGGTTCCTGCAGTGCCAGTCACTGCACATGGGTGGTGTCTTGGGGTCACAGTGCAGGGTGTGCTGTGCATACAGGGGGCTGATGTGCACTGTGGTTGTCAACCCTCTGTGTGTGGCACTCTCCGCCTGCCAGTGGTTGTGCTGGAGTGTCAGGGCTCTGCTATGCTTTGTTGGCTTGTCCCCATGGGCACGTGGATCATCCGTCCCACCCCAGTGATGCTGTGCTTGGGGTGTGCCGGTATGGTGCGGGTTCTGCAGTGTGTTCCTGTGCCCATGTGTGGCATGGCTGGCGGTGGCCCAGCCTGCCTCCCTGGATGTGCAGTTCCATTGCTCTGGGGGGGCTGTGCGCTATGGCAGCTCTGGACTGCTCAGCTAGAGCTTCCCTGGTTGCGCCATAGCGCAACATTTTGGCTCAGCTTCTCCTTCCTGGTTGCACGATGGCGCAGTATGTGCGATATTCAGACGTTGGTTGCTTGCGCAATTTGCTCTGCTCCATGTTTGAATATCGCACCTGTTGCACATTTGCGCAACTGGTTTGTGCTTGCTCCTGCTGTTGCGCCAGTTTTGAGTGCAGTTTGAATATCTGGGCCATAGTCTATACAATTTAAAACATACAAATCCAATCAATTTACATACATAATAATATTAGAAAGGTTAAAATTGTGAGATATACATAAATACTTTTATCGATTTCCATTCTTAACAATAGCAGCATTCCTATTATTTCAGGAGATATTTCTATTCATTATCCATCTCATTAATTTTCTTCTGAAGTTCCTAACATTGCAATATACTTGTCTAATCAATACATCTGTTTCATAGTTCAACATATTGCAAAAATGTAATAATGTGTACTAGCGTACCGCAATCCATGGAATTAAACAGTTCTGTAATAATTTCTTCTGGAGAAAGTGAAACCCTGGCAAGGATAGGTCCTAGACAAAATTTCCTTCCCATTTCATATTTAGGACAACAAATTAATATATGTTTGAGGTCATCCTCTGTATTTAGTCCACACAGGAACAAAACCGATTCACAATTCCTTTCTGTTGCTTAATAAATCCTATATAACTTGAAGTGTAGAATTCCATACAATACCTAGTAAATATTCTTTTGTCTTTGGGATTATGTAAAATCTTTAAATATGTAGCAGTACTATGATCCATTTTCAAAACCTTAAACCATCTAAAATGCTTAAAGTTTCTTATACGGATTTGATCTATAACCAATTTTGTAGCTCTTACTCACGTTTTAATCTCTTGTACTGTTATCATTAATGGTTTTAAGTAGACCTCATGCAGAAGATGTCCTAACCTCAGAGACATAATATACATTTGAATATCTAGTATAATTGGTGAGATAAAACCTCTTCCATTATATGATATAGCTTCTTCCAAACACATCCTAGGTAGTCTGCATTCTGGAAGTAAAAATCATTTCATTATATGTAGGATCTTTCTTTCTTTCCATAACCAATGAGTTTAATGTATACTGACCTAATTCTCTATGAATTATTTCTCCAGGCACTGACTGTGCTACCTGCAGTATGTATCTATATGTTTTATTTAATAATATTTCCAGTTTTTGTATATTATTATTAGCCCATATGTGTGCTCCATACAACACACTTGTTTTTAATTTAGTATTAATGACAGTCATGAGTCCTTGTATTGTACCATTGCCCAGTCTTGTGCTAAAACCTCTTAAAGTCATTTATATTTGTCCTTAATTAAGTTATTATGTAGTCTATATGCTGTTTCCAAGAAGTATCTTCAGAATAGCCATTGCCTAAGTAGTCATAAGTTTTAGTCATTCTTATTTTTTCTCCATCTACAAACAAGTATGCTACTATCCTCTTTTTATTCAAAAAAATGACTAAATTGTTTGTTCCTTCAAAGTCACAAAAGCAAAGCAAGGCTCTCAAATCAGGCTGTAAAGCTCAAACTTTATAAGACTCTGGTATATATATAATTAGGGTGCACCTTACCTGGACAAGAAAGTTCAGGAAGCGCACAACATGGTGGCAGTTTGAAAGATAAACTATTGAACAGAGAAGCATTTTGGATTATAACTTTAGGCACTGTGAAACCAAAGGAATTGCATAATTTATAAATCAGTCCTGCTGCTTTATTTAATTCTTTCACTGTGCTGCTTTTAGAGTATGTTTTTTTTTTTTGCTACCTATTGTGCTGTTACTGTATATTCTATCTGCTTATGTTCTGTATTTATTTAGCATTCCATTGCACTAGTAATTGAATTGGTGAGCTGTGTTACATATATTTATTAGATTTTATATTGTAATAATGAATTAATTACTACAGTATTGCTACAGTATATGTATTTAGCATCAATATAGTATTGTATAGCACCAGTATTCGTATGTGTTCTTATGTGTTGTTTGATCTGTTTATTCACTTATTATTTCACTTATTTATTGCACTGTCACTTTAAGAGTTGTATATTTCAGTGCAACTAGTCAGTGAGCATCTCATGTTCTGATAAAGGCGTTGGTTATGACACTGAAATGTAAACAGATTTTGTGAAGCTGGCATTCTGGTTAATGGAGTCCGTGGAATTAAAAATTGCTAAGTATGGCATGTTGGAACTGCATATGGATTTAAATGATTTTTGCCAACACCTTTTGCCTGCTGCTGCTGTATTTTATGCCTTTTGGACTTAGAAAATGTGAATTTTGAACATTAATTAGAAGTGCTGACCGTTCTTCACCCCAGAGTCTCTGGAGTGTGTGCTTCCTTGTTTTTTTCTTGTTTATAGTCAAATCATTTATCTTGCATTGTTCACTAAATAAATCTAGTTTTCTTTGTAGACCAATTAAAGAAGTGGATATCAGTACAAGGTCAATCACGTATACGAGACACGGTACCATGGATTTTAGGAGAATGAAATTCTGTGTCCATAAGATTACCAGTTATATCAAGCAATCAATCAGTCTTTATTTTTATAGGCCTTTCGAAGCCAAGGCGCTGAACAAAGTATAAATACAATAAAACAATAATAAAAACATTTAAAATCAGCTAATTCAAGTCATTCAGTGGACCAGTGTTGGAAGATCACCCGGAGAAATCAGGTGTTTCACCCGGGCAATGTTCCTCAGATGATAAAATCAGGACTTGACGACAGCTGACACCTGATACTTCAAAGTCAAGCCATCGTCAAGAACAATGCCCAAGTTGCGCACCCGATCGGAGGTGGTGAGCTGGACACCATCAAGCCAAAGACCCAACTCGTGTCCAGCACCAATACCCACCCCCAGATGGCCTGGTTCCATGACCAGCACCTCAGTCTTATCTGGATTCAATCTCAGCCAACTCAAACTCATCCAGTCTTTAATCTCAGAAAGGCAGTTATTTAGCACAGAGACAGCATCAACCTGTTCGGGCACAAAGGACACATACAGCTGAGTATCATCTGCATAGCAGTGAAAACTCAAGCCGTATCACCTGATGATGTCTCCTAAGGGCAGCATATATACTGCAAACAACATGGGCACCAATATGGAACTCTGTGGTACCCCTCAGGACAGGGGAAGGGCATCAGAGGAATAAATTCCAGTGACCACCCTCTGAGACCTGCCTGTCAGGAAAGATCAAAACCATTTGAGGACTATACCTGACAGTCCACAAAGGAACTGCAGGGTTTCTAAAAGCACCTCATGGTCCACAGCATTGAAAGCTGCTGAAAGATCGAGAAGGATCAAGATGGTATGAGCCTTTCAATCTTTCACCATCAGGAGGTCATTTAATACCCGAACAAGTGCTGTCTGCATGCTATGCTTCTTCCTAAAACCAGACTGGAGAGCTATAGAGTTTATATAGATATTAAATAATAGGAGTGCTAATATACAGAGATTTTATATAGATATTAAATAATAGGAGTGCTAATATACACCCCTGTCACACCCCATGGTTGATTCTGAAAGGCAAAGAAAGATTCCCAGCTTGATCATATTGTACTTTTGACCAGTTATCCTGGTGTAATCTTATAAGTATATTTAATGGATCTCTATTGACTCCATAGGTTCTAGCTTTTCCCATAGGATTTGTCTGTTGATAGAGTCAAACTCTGTTTTAAGGTCAACAAAGCAACAGTATAGTTTGGATTTTTTAATTTAAACATATTTCCAGATTAGGTGGTACAGTACAAAACACTGCTGGGTAGTAGATCTGTTATTTCTAAATTCATTTTGGAATTCACCTAGGAGGTGACTTTATTCTATCCACATTTGAAGCCTATTCTGGATGATTCAGGTGAAAATGTTTAGTAATGAGTCTAATAGATGTATAGGTCTTTACATAGCTGGATTGTTTACATTTCGTTTCTTGAATATTGGATATATTATTCCTCTTTTCCATGATGTTGGGAATTGTTCCCCTTGGACATATCTATTGAATAAGGTATGTAGTGCGAGTAACCACCATTGTGAAAATGTTTTATATACATCAACCATGATACAATCTGGGCCAGGGACCTTATTTGAATGTGTCTTTTCTAAGGCCAATACTATTTCCTGAGGTTCTATGTAAAATGGCCTGGGTAATTTTTCCTTATTTTTCAATATCATAACTTTTATTTCTCTAGAGGGGAAACCATAGTGTGGAAAACTATTCTCTCCATTGTTCAGAGGTAATTGCAGTCTCTATTCTTCCAGTATATTGATTATGCCCTTGGCTCACCAATAACCAAAACTGTTTTACATTTTTGTTTATTATAGTTTTCCTTAATTTCATCCACATTAGATACTGATGTGTTTGTTTTTCTTGACGTAGCACTTCTCTATATTTTTTCCTTTCTCTATTCAAAATTGTTTGATTTATTCTATTCGGAGATCTCATATACTTTCTTAGTTGTCGATTTAACCTAGTCTTTTCTTACTTGCACATATTAGTAATCCATGTGTTTTTATGTGGCTTTTTAATGTTGGTTTGAGTACAAAAAGGTTGAATGAAACTATGAATATTTTCCATAAGGTCAACTAGATTATCAATATTATTACCATCCATAATATTTTGTCTAATAGTTAATAAATATTTTGAATTGAATAGTTCCTCAGACTTCCTCTTTGTCTTTCCATCTGGTACGTCATTAGTTAACTACCTACAAATTCTATATTTTTAATAAATTTCCATTATTAGTTCTCAGTAAGATTCCCTCCATAAAATTAAGTTGAACTGGGAAGTGTGCAGACTCTGGTCTGTTTATAATCTCTAGATCTTTAATAATACTTAATGCTCCCATGTTTACCAATACTAGGGCCTGGATATTCAAAAGGGTTGCGCCATGCGCAACAGAGTTGCGCATGCGCAAGTCCAAAATGCGCCATTCTGCGATATTCAGCAGGGAGGCAATTCACCCACTGGCATCAGGTTGCGCAAGAGCAATGCAAATGAATGCATGCTCAACAGGAGGGGGAGGATCCATTTAACTCATGCGCAACCCATATTCAGTCGGGCTGTGCAGAGTTGTGCATGCGCAACCCCCAACCTGCGCCTGCACAACCTTGAGCCCAAAAAGGCTTGAGTTGAGGGCCACCCACAGGTGAGCTGCTGCATTGCAGGGTGCAACACAGCAGCTGCCACCCCTGGCTGGCCCCAACTCTTCCCTGTGCCCCCACCAGCCCGATCGCGGGCATAGTGTAGCTACTGACTTCCCCACACATCTCCCACAGCCCAATCGCGGGCATGAGTGTAACGACTCCCCACATCCCACAGCCCAATGCAGGGCAGTACAGGTACATATAACACCCCCATATCCGAAGCCCGATCGCGGGCATAAAGTGTATGAACCCCCAGTGCCGATCATGGGCGGGAATGAACCCCAACCAAATATCTCCTGGTGGTCAGTGGACCGTAAAGCCCGATCGGCGGGCAGATCATCAAACCCCCAAACATCTCCTGGAGGCTGAGCCAGTCAGCCGCCCAGAGAGATGCTTTGTTTGGGGTACTGGGAGGTACACAGCTGGGTGGGGGACCACTAGACTACCAGGGAAATTACAGATAATATTAAAGAAAATGGGTCAGCATTAGTGGGGGGTGGGGGACCACTAGACTACCAGGGAAATTACTGATAATATTAAAGAAAATGGGTCAGCATTAAAAGGGGGGGGTGACCACTAGACTACCAGGGAAATTACTAATAATATTAATGTAAACGGTTGACATTCGACAGGGGATGGGGGACCACTAGACTACCAGGGCTACGCTACTCTTTTGCATGGAAGGGGGGTCGGAAATCATGGGGGGACACTGCTGCATTACTGCCATCTTTTTCCCAGCGGTATCTAGCGCCATGCTACAGGTCGTGCTAATGACTGTAGCGCCGCACTACACATTTGAATGTGCCACACTGCTGGCATTCATGGGGGCTCTCCTGTCCACGCCCCTGCATACCATTACCTATTAGTGTCGGCGCTATCACACAGCGCCAGTGCTAATAGAGCTTTTCAATATTGCAGCCTCGGCAAAACCAGCACTATTCCAGTGCTATGGATTTGCGCCAGGCACAAAGGTTTGAATATCTGGCCCTTAGTGTTCTGAATAAAGCGATTCTAATACCAACCTTTCCACTATGCATGTAAAGCATCAACTTTGACTGGAAAGTAGAGATCACGTGACTGGAAACATGCACAGTGAAAAAAATAGTTTTGTAATGAAATAAAATCAATAATTCCCAATATTTCCCAGTGACTGTGAAAGATCTCACTTTTTACATCTTGAACTAGTGTTTAAAGAAAAAGTGCACTTTGCAGTTATCCAGTTATCCACTAACTCCTAAAAACTCCTAATCAGCCATGTAATCACACCAAAAAACCAAGTGGAGAATAAAAACCTTAGCTAAGATAACTTATCTAAGGTAAAATAAAAAGACTAACTATATGGCACCAGTACCAGTCAAATGTAGAGTAAAGCGCACACTAATCTCATCTATATGCTCTCATGTTGAAATAGGAGATGTTCAAAACAGATTTACCTCAATTAAATAAAGTAAGATTGCATTATATTAAAGACTGACTTAAAATGTTATTGTAACTAAAACCAAGTCACCACAAATATTTCGATCTTGGTCTATTCAATCTATTCAGGCTCAGGTACAATTGTTCAGACCACCTTTTGATGATAATGTGATGATTTTTCAGTACAAAATACTTCATGTATTTAAAGACTTCTACCTGTCAGATTTCTGGGGGTCCAGCAACACTGTCAGGGTAAAAAGCACAACCATCTTCCTTTTTTATCCTTGCTCTGTACTCCATGCTTCACACCTCAGGGTCACTGAACTCCCTAAACATCGACTCTGCTTCTCCATCACTCAGAAACTCCAAGCACTCCCAACTTTGCAATCTGTCATTGGTAACAGCTCTTTGGACCCCTGCTTCTCTAGCTTTTCATTCTTTAACTCCTCCATTTGTCTTCACCTAGTCTCTACTCCAGAGCTACACTGGACTTCTCTCATCCTCTCGGATGACAGGTACAGCAGGATCGGAGGTATGGCAGATCCTTATCCTTAGGTGCTTGGTCTCTCCATAAACCTTATTATTCTGTGTAGTAGTGGATTCAGATAACAGCACTCTCCTGTCACAATTGTCTTCTCATGGACAATAAGCTTTTCTCTGGGTGATTATAGAAAATTCATGGATATCTCACCAATAAAAATCTATCTGGAATGCAGAAACAAACACAAGACAGACTCAAACTCTGCTTCCACTCCATCAATCACATTTAAGTGAATCTGGGATACATTACATGAGATCTCATTAGCTGATAGTGTTGGCAGAAAAAGACCCAGAGGCTCATCCTGTCTGCCCATTTCCCTGCCTAGCTCCATGTTTAATCCAAACTGGGCTGGATTTAGACATCTGATAGCCCTGGTGGCTGTTTAGCACCCCTCCACATTTATCCCATACTTTTTCTCCATGTGGTTCCAATTATTTCCTTATGTCTATCCCACCCAAGTTTGAACTCCATCACAGTCTTGACTTCACCCACCACTCTTGGCCTCTATTCCATTTGTCCAACATCCACTCCATAAAGAAGAGCATCCTCAAGTCCCCCTGGAATCTCTGCCACCAGTTTCCATCTGTGTCCTCTAATCACTGTGCCCTTGTTTCTCTTGAACAAGTCCTTATAATCCACTCTGTTGGTTCCTCACAAGAACTTGTGTCTCTCAATCATATCTCCTCCCCCTTTCTCGCCTGGCCTCCAGTGCATACATGTTAGAGTTTGCCAGTCTTTCTTCATACAACCTTCCTGGTGTCTCTGGATCATCTTTGTTGCCTTTTTTTATTTCTCTATGTGCTCCTTGACTTTCCCTGAGGTATGGACTTCAGAACTGCATGCAGTACTCCAGGTGCAGCCTTACAAGGGAACTGCAAAGCAGCAGTATCACTTCCTTCATCCTTTCTCCTTCTATCAAATCTCCTTCCTGTACATCGCATCATCCTGCTTGCCTTCTTGTCCACTTTGTTGCACTGAGCAGAGGACATGAGGCTGTCACTAAGGACAGCTCCCAGGCTGTCTTTTCAGCTCTCTGTATCACCCTTACTACCCCATCCATTAGTCCATTTTAGAATTCCTTCCACAAATTGCATCACATTACACTTTTTTGCATTCAACTTTAGCTGCCATATTCTGGCCAACTTCTTCAGTTTTTCCAGGTTTTATTTCTTTTCTCTAACTCCCTCTTCAGTGTCCACTGCACCATAAATCTTAGTGACATGAGAAAAGAGATGCACCTTATGCTGGATTTGTATCTACTATATCACAAATGAAGATACTAAAGATCTCCAGTCCCAGCACTGATTCCTGTGGTACACCACTCATGACTTCCCTGGGTTCAGAGTGTGCCACATTAATAACCACCCCCTGGTCCAGTCTCCCAGTCAGCTCTCACTTGGTCAGTCTGTACACAGTCCTTAGGTTGTCTAGTTTTTCCATTAATCCTCTGTAGGGAACAGACTTGAAGACCTTGCTAAAGTCGAGGTACAATGAGTCCACTGCTTGACCCCTGTTCACTGCCTTTGTGTCCCATTTAAATAAGTCACCCATGATGGTTTGGCAATAATTCCCTGCACAAGCCTATGCTGTCTCCTGCCCTGCAACCTATTTGCCTGCAATAAACTCCATTATTTGTTCCTTAATGATGGTTGTAGCAGTTTACTTGCAATTCAGGTTAGATTGACCAGTCTGTAATTTCCCAGGTCATCCTTATTCCTGCTCTTACAGTATGAAATGGCACCACATTAGCTACACTCCAGTCTACTGGAACCAGCCCCATCTCTAGGGAACAATTAAGCGGACTTGCCAACAGTATTGCCAGTGTCTTCTCCCCCCCCCCTCCTTCAGAGCTCTAGAGTGAAACCTATCAGAACAGGTGCTTTGTCTATACTCAGGTTTTGGGGCTCTTGAGCACCTTTTCTTCCAAGGCTGGTTCTAGCTCCAGTCCTCTAACCCCGGCTCTTTGGACTGCATCCCATGCACAGGTAATGTCCCCTTCCACAGTGAATACTGAAAAAAACAAATCATAATGTATATAAGTTTTTTCCCATTCTTTTCTACTCATGTCCCTTTCTTCTTTAATATGATAATAACCGCCTTAGTTTATCTTTTTCCACAGTGTAACTAAAGAAGATTTTCTCTTCCTCCTTAACCTCCTCCACTATTCACAGCTCCATCTCTTCTGTTTTACTTTTTTACTGTTATTCCTGAAATTTCTATCATTTTAGATAGTCCTCACAGTTGATTCAGTCTGCTCTAGAGCTGTGGGGAATTATACATTTCCAAATTCACAGAATTACATAGAAGCCTAGAAACATAGGAAGCAATGGCAGAAGGAGAGTGCAAGGTCCATTTAGTCTGTCCAAGAACCTACCTGGTGCTATTCCCCCCTCCCCTCCTTTGCCTTTCCATATGCTACCTTTACGTCTATCCCATGTGTGCTTGAAATCGCTTACCATTTTGGACTACACTACCTGCTTAGGTAGGCCATTCCATTGGTCCGCCACCCTCTCTGTAAAGAAGAACTTCCTTGTATTACTCCTGAACCTCTCTTTCTTCAGTCTCTCGTCATGCCCTCTCATTTTACCACTCTCTTTCAATTGTAAAAGCTCCTGAACGTTAACCTTATTTATACCCCTCGTATATTTAAAAGTTTCAATCATGTCCCACCTCTCCCTCCTCTGCTCCAGGGAGTACATGTTGAGTTCCCTCAGCCTGTCATGGTATGCTACATGGTGCAGTACCTGAATCATTTTTGTGGCTCTCCTCTGCATCGTCTCAATTCCGTCTATGTCCCTATTGAGATGCGGTCTCCAGTACTGTATGAAGTACTCCAAGTGGGGTGCAGTTTTAACAGAATTCCATGAAATACCATGACATTTTACATTTCATGAATTTCTGAAATGTTTTTCACTATAATTCAGCTGTCTATTGAGCTAGAGACCCACTATTTGGCATGATTACTTGTTGCCAGGTGTCCCAAAGATATGCTTAATACCATGGAAATCAGACAAGTCCATTTAAACATAATGGGGTTAAAATTCTGACATTTTTGGGAGGGGAATTTTGTGAAAATATATCTACTTATAACTCAGCCACCTTTGGAGCTAGATACTGTATGAAAAAAATAGTATGCACGTCCTTTTAGAAGGGTCAGTGAATTGACTAATTATAGAGAGATTTGTTTTAGAAATGTTTACAATACTTGGGTTCAAACATTTACTAGTAATTACTTGTGAAATATTATGACAACTTTCTAAAATGTGGATGTTTGTAACTTCTGTGCTTTGCAGGTATAGACGGACACTTGTCATGCAAACCAATGTCAATATATCCTGGTACAGTAGCTACAAAATTGGAAACAATTTTTAAATTTACAGTGGAAATACCAAAATGTATTACTGGTAACATTTTCTCAAATAGTTATGATAGCATAATAGGTAACGTTTCCAGAATTGCACTGAGAATTTAACATAACAAACTAAATATCACTATTTTGTCTTATAAGCTGAGCTAAGCTGTTTGCAGTCCTTTTTTTTCTTCCTGGGTGGCTATTTTGTCCCCTCACTTATTTCTCTCTTAGTTTAAGCAGATAGACTCAGTGGAACTGCTGGTCCCCCTGATATCTTCCTCATTCTTCACAGTGACATATTCCCTTAAAATGAGTTACACAGTCCTTTACCTATCAGACCTATACTGCTGGAATGGCCAGAATTCCTCCTTCTTGGTGTCCATATATTTTCTTCACCCACTTCATCTTTATGAGTATCTTTATGTCCTAGACTTGCAAGCACTGTATATTTGACTCTCTGGATAGTCAATTTCACTGGTGGTCATTCTTGTATACCCTGCAGTCAAGTTAGAATTGTCCCTCTATGCTTCCTTTCTACAACTGGGGGTCTACTGTTCTTGTGGTACCCAGCTCAGCTGTCTGTTTCTTGGAAAACTAAGCATCTGATGTTACTCTGAACTATGTCACTTGTAAGTCTGAGCTTGCTTAGACTTTTGTAAACTATTACATAAATGCTAACTTGGTACCTCTGATAAGATTTATACAGCAATATCACTGGAACAGCACAACTTTGTAAACAGGACTTCTAATCCTAACAGTTACATCCTATATAAAAATAAAGGTCTTTACTACTCACAAAAGGTCTTTTGTATTTCTTTACTACTACCTATTTACTTACTTATTACTTTAATTTAAATCCCCCTGACTTCATATCCCTTGACAAGACCAGTATCCCTTCCCTCTTGGTACAACTGCAGCACATCCTGAGCATGTAGGCATTTTTGTGCCCAGAATGCTCTCTAATTTTCCAGAAAAGGAAGAGCATTTTTCCCTCAAAAGAATCTTAGCAAAAGTGAGATTATCTAATTAATGCCACTTTCATTCCTCCCAGGTCCCAGAACCATGAGGGCCTTGGGAGAAGATCCCACTTGACATCATCCCCTTTTATCAATCAATCAGTTTATTGTGTAGCAAAACAAGCTATTACAATCATATACATTCTACAATTAGACAAATACAATAAATACAAATATTATGAATGAGAAATGTCTCAGATGGCATACATTTATGAATAAAAAAGGTACACAATATTACATTATTGCACATAGACGCCACCAACTATCTATATATAATGTACTTCAGAGTACAGTATTAGTGCCGTATGCTCATAATATTGTAATGCATTAGTCTGCATAAGGCATAAGAAATCTAATAATTTAAAACTTCCAGAAAGACAATCACATATTTAAGAACAGCATTGAGCAGCTCAAATAGCAAACACAGTCTCAAAAAAAAAATCTCAGGGTGCCTCCCCTTACGTAATTTAGAAATGCACAGAAAAATGACAATGAATTTAATCATCTGGGCCAAATAGTAACTTTAAAGACATAACATGGCTTATATGTATTATAATAACACAGTTACCAGCCAAATGTTATACTACCAAAATTCTATTTCTTATTTGATTAATAACATTCAAATATTTAGCAAGACGTTCTATTGTCCAAACATCCATAATATGAAAAATAATTGATGTAAAGGTTTCATTATCAATCTGATATAGATTAGCTTTAAAAGGACTCAACTAAGTAATTCTGAATATTTTCATACCATGAACATTTCAGATGATGTGCATGAGATTCTCTTCACCTCCTTTATTACAGTCACATTCACCTGAGGTTAAAACTTTTTTCTTATATTGATATGATAGCATGTTACTAAGGCATTGTTCGAATTTGTAGTTTGAAACTAATCATCTAGTTTTAGGGTCTGTCAAAATTTCAAGATATGGCTTGAAACCAAAGTAATAATTGTTTAAGGCAACTCATTTAGAGTAGTGGGAATTCTTAATTGTTTCCAAGTCCTTACGATTCCAGCTAGATGTTATTCTTTTGGCAAAATATTTCCTATATTTTCCACTAATTGCTATACCCTATCTACTGCTCTTTTAAGGGCCAACATCTTATAATTCTGTAAGACATTGGTTAATGTTGTGTACCAGAGACCAGTTTTATATCCCAGATTAAGACAAGCTTCTTTCTCTTTAAGTACCTTCTTTACTAAATTTGGACCTTGTCTAGCTAGTCTTGTTCAGTAATTTACTTTCCTAATTTCTATTTTTGCCCCTATATTTTTAATACCCAATTCTGATCTTAAGTACGAAGCTGGGCAAGAATGCCCTAGTTTAAGAGCTGTAGGTAGAAATTTGTAAAATGGTGACATCAGTCTATTTAAATTGTGACACTCCCATATGTCAGATCCATATAGCACCTGTGTCTCAAACTTTGACCTAATAACTTGGATTAGTGGTTTAATAGTCATACCCCCATATTTTATGTTAAAATGAACAAGTCCGGCAACTGTTTTATTTAATTTATCAAAAAGCAGATCTGCATGCAGTGTCTATTTACCATTCTCTTGAAATTATATACCCAAATAAAGATAGCTAGTTACTCTCTCTATCCTAGCTACAAGCCAAAAAGTTGAATCTTTTTTCTTCCCTTATCAAATATGACAACTTTGGTCTTATTCATATTAATTTTTAATTTCAATTTGGAGGATTTGTGATATATATAATCAAGCTTCTTCTGTAATCCTGATTTAGTGAGGGAAAGAAGCACAATGTCATCAGCATAGACAAGCAGGGGGCATAGTTCTGCATCTATTTTTGGACAGTCAGACATGTCAGTATCAGACTGAGATATCATATTGTCAATATAGAGAGAAAATAACAATGGGGCCAGCACACAGCCCTATCTGACTCCTCTATTAATATTAAAAGAGGCAGATAGTTCCCCCTGCTTACCTATACTAATTTTTGCCCAATTATTTTTATATAGCTGTGAAATTTGGACTATCAAGTTCTTATATATCCCCCTTTTTTCTGGGATCAACCACAAAATATTTCTAGAGACATAATCAAATGCTGATGTGTAGTCAATGAACACTGCATACAGTTTCTGCTGTCTGATAGTAACATATTTTTTGATTAGATGTTTCAATATGAAAACATTATCTAATTTAGAATAATTAACTCTAAAGCCTGCCTAGTAGTCTGCTAAACCTTCCATTCATATTACTTCATTCTCCAGTCTTCCTAGCAAAATTCTAGACAAAAGTTTCAGATCCACATCAAGGAGGCTAATAGGCCAATACATACATGGATCAGACAGGCTACCTTTCTTGTTTACAGAGATAATGTTCACTCCCTTCCAGGAGTCAGGAAGAATATTTGAATTAATACATCTATTAAAGTATACTACCAAAAATGTTGCCCGTCTTAATGGTAGACATTGATAGATTTCTGCAGGTGTCGCATTTGGTCCAGCAGCATTGTACTCTTTCAAACCTGCAATTGCTTGAAGAAGCTCCATGGTAGTAATTATTATGGAGCCATTCTGCATATTGCTCTTGTCCTGAGTCATCTCTATTTCTGGGTCACAAAAAATTGATGTTAAATGTGTAATCCACACCTCTTCAGATATGTATGTATCAATTTCATGTTTGGAGTTTGAACAACCCCTAACAACCAGATTCCAAAAGATTTAGAGTCCCTCTGTTCTACCGCTGTTAACATTTTTGCCATAATTTTTATGATAATTATTTCTTTTGGTTTATAATTTGCTTATAATTATTTTTTTCTTAATTTAGTTTTGTCAGTACCACTTTAGTTCTGGTGTTCCTGTAATTTTATTTAGCCTTCTAATAATAGCTTTTTCTTTTTACATTCATTGTCAAACCAATTACCAGGCAGAACAGGAAAATTTTTGGAATACGCTCAAGATGGATACGATATCTGCAAAAGTTGACTTAGCATCGTTATTAAAGTCTAAGCATCTTTTTCCAAAGATCCTAGAATTTTCAGAAATACAAGAATTAAGCAGCAGTAGGACTATAATCTCACCTGAATCATGTTGCCAAATAGTTATTTTGTCCCTCTAATCTCTTATAGAGGAAAGTAGATATACATTGCCCTGAAAATTGTCCAAAAGAATTAAAGTTCAAGAGGAGAGGAGATGATCACTCTCTAAACATACTGGTATATTTAAGGCATTCAGCATTCTGGATTACCTGACCAAATGGCATAATCTACCACAGAGCTCCTCTTGCAGACATAGTGTAATTTCTCCAGCTGTATCTCCTTGCAATATATCATTTAGTGGGCATAACATATTACCTGTCATAAGTTCTATTATTTTTCCCATTATTGTTTAACTTACTTATCCCTGGAGCTCCTAATAGTGATAATTATATCAGATAGCATATATGTGAACATCAGGTTATCTTTCAAACCATCAAACATGGCAATTATTGCATTAAAATCACCTAATAAAAGAATATTTGTTGTTGGCAGATCCTGACAGGCATTTGAAACTGTGTTTGCTGTATCATTCTATGAATCTTCACAATAAAATCCAGAATTATCAGGGGGGCATAACAGCTCAGTACACAAATATCTATGTTCCCAACCTTAATATCAACTGCAATTATATTAGTATGATATGATTTTATTCTCACTTGTTTAAACTGTCCTATTTTCACAAAAATAATTAAACCACCTGAGTTTCTACAAAACTTAGAGTGCCTAATACCTGGGACCTGGAAACATTCATAGCCATTTAACAAAATTTCTTCACTGTTTGTATGCCAGGTTTCTTGCAAACAAATAAGATCTGATTTCCTAAGAAAGTTTTTAAAATCTACATCTTCTATATGAGTTGTCTACCCTGCAATGTTCCAAGTCATAAAAATTAGTCCAGAATTTTCAGCAATGTCCTCTGGGGATGATAAGTGATTTATAGATAGTCAGTTCACCCCATAACCAGCCAGCTACCAGAATCTATTTTTAGTGTCACTCCAGAGGTTCTAGTATCGCTAAAGTTTCCAATCATTGTATTCCCTGATATTTTAAGACAGTCTGAATTTACCAGGTTAAGCCCCAAACTATCTAAGATAGAGGTCTTCCCCCGAATAATTTCTGCCAATTTAGGAGTTGAGACTATTATATCCACTTGACTCTCCATGCCAACTCTGTTCGCTGATATATCTCCCAAGTCTTCGAGGGGTATTCTTAGGAAATACATCAGCAAATCTTTTATGGCATTAGTTAATTTTGTTTCATTTTCTTGTTTAAGTATAGACATTTCAAACATACTGAGAGTAACCTGCTTATCCTGACACTCTATGATTTTATTAAATAAAATGTGATTTGAAAAAGTAATGATTTAATCTCTATCTTGGAACAGCCAGTTATTCACCCAGATATAGTTTGCTACTGTAGGAGAGAGAAATAGAATATCTATCAGAGTAGCTTCTACAATTGGTATGTTCTTAATTTCCAAGATGTAATTTTCTGTAAAATTAGTATCCAAATTTTTATTTAAATACTGTAGGACCTCAAATTCAAACTGACCCAGATTGAAGTTCCCCCAATTGACTGGCCCATAGAGTCTTATCAAAGGGTAAGATTCTGCCAAATTAGTTTGTCTAGTTTGACTAGAGTTAATCTTCTTCTCCAAGGTATTATCTGGCCTAAGGATATTCTGCTTACAACTCTTTTCAGTAGAATGTAACCCTTGAGCTTTCTTTTCCTCACGTTGTATATAAACTATTCCTTCTATGGAGCCTTTTCCAGCTACCTCCTTCGGTTAGTTAAGGTCCCACATTGCTCATTAAGTTTCAAAATGTCTTTTCTAGAATATCCAAATTAGAAAATATTTCAGGATTACCTAATGTATCCTGCATAGTCAACAAGTTAACCTCAATTGTCTGTCATCCAAAACTTTTATGGATTCTTCTTCTTGGCTATTATAACTTTCTTTAGTCACCCAAATCTGAGTCATTTTCTTTCTCCTGATTTTCTCCCCAGGTTCCCCTTTTCCCTTTCTTTTCTTTTTTAATTTTTTCAGCAGTTTTCCTTACTGTTATTTCAGGGATTTTAATTAAACTAAAATCTGGTCTCTGATTTTCAATACTATCCTGTTTTTGCTCCATCTGCAATGTATTTTCCTTGTACTTACAATAACATTTGAATCCAGCTTTTTATCCTCCAGACTAATAACAATGTCTAATTTAGCTCTATTAGCTGCTACATCTGCCCATAGGCTCTCCAATAAAGACCTGTTAATAACAAGTGGTTCCATTAATAATAAGTGCACATTCTGAGGATTTTTTAATGACCCTATTAGGGATTCACTTAAGCAAGATGGTTTAAGTTGTTCATCCATCTCCTGATCTTTTTGTAACGGTCTCCCACAGCTTTTACAGAATGGAAATACCATTCATATTATCATTCAACTGCTTAAGGCCAGTGATGGTCTTCTGTAACTCAATAATTACCTCTCCTAACTTGGAGTTTAGCCTTCTTTAGCAGGTTCCTCTGGTGAATTTAATGACTACATTAATTAAAGTTCCACAATTTTGGTGATTTTTCAATACTAGGGTTCATTCATCCTTCTTCCCTTGTATTGCGCACTCATTAACAAAGGCAGCCTCTTTATTTTTTGTTCCAATAGTTAAAATTGCTTACTTATCTATCGAGAATAGGTCATGTACCTCATAATCAGAGTCAGAATCAGGGTCAGAGTCAACAATAGATATGGGATACCTTGTATTAAACAGCTCACTATTAGTACAATGAAGACAGCCTAATTCACAGCTTAATAGTGGAGACACAGATGGTAAATCATTAAGACTCCTTCCTGCGTACAGGACATATTTAAGCCATTTGTAATATTTGTGCCATTTCTAGGTGCCGAGGTCTTAATATTACTGTGTAATGGTACCATGTGGTCTGTTATTTTTGATTGTCTGCTATTAGATTTTCTCACCAACACCTGCAAAGGTGATACATTATTTTTCTGCATTCTTTGCATCCTAGTTTGCATCATACTTTCTACATTCCCTACTTAATTCTAGACCCTGTTAATAAAATTAATAATTTTCCCACTACAACCAAGTACAGGCAACGTTCAAATGCAGAAAATTTCAGAAAATAAAAAAAAAAGATAATTTTTCTATGACAGGCTAGTACAGGCAAAGTTTAGATTCAGAAAATTATACAGTCCAAAATATTTTGTATGCTTCAGATGTTTCTACTATAAGCAGATGCATCAAGAGACCCCCCTCTTCTTCTTCTTCTTCTACAATCTTTATATAGAAGAGTTCAAGATGCCAAGTGCAAATACCAGATCAGCAGTCCAGCAGACCAAAAAGTCACAGCAATAGAGGAACAATTCTTACAATTGGACAGCACCCAGGAGATTCTATAGATCCGCAATCCAGAAATTAGTATCAACTCCTTGGGTATCAGGTAAATGTAGGTCCAGTTCAAAATAAATCTGTGGTAGGCCTAGGAAGGACTCTAGGTATGATATCCCAGCAATTTAAAAATAAATACAGTCTCCACTGAAATCCCAACTGCAGCACTAGAATCAAAAAGAGGAATTACCGTAATTATAGGCACAGATAAACATGTAACTAAAAAATAAAATCTTAACGCTCAATGCTTCAAAAGACTTAAGTGAGCCTAAAATGTCAAACACTCAGAGCAGACAAGGATATCAAATGAGAACTTACTCATACATATTGCATATGTTGAATATAACAGAATTGCTAACAGAATGATTAAGAATGGAAAGTTCTAACTCTGCTAATAATCTAATTAATCATTCTGTTTTATTGTTTTGTTTTGTTTTCTAAATAAATTTTCCTTTTACTATTTTACTATTCATTTTATTATTTTAAAATTTGAAAAACCTTCGCACCAACAGGTCAGGCTGATCACCTGACCTTATCCCTCATAAATGCACATGACCTGGATTTGGCATCTCATACTTGCCCAGCGCCATTTCAAGCAAACACTGTGCTGCTCAGGAGCAGAGAAAGTTTTTTTCCTCCAGTACATCAAGCATCTGTCTAGTTTTATCCAGCCTGCAACTTCAGGCCTTAGAGCTTTTTTTTCCTAAAGTGTTATCAAGTGTCTGAGCTGGTCATCGATAGTCTGACGGTTTTGATGGGCTTTTTTGATTTCCTTCTGTAAGACTGCTAACATCCATATATTGTGGTCGAGCTGAGCCATGCTATGCTGCTTTCTCCTGTCTCATGCTGTATTGTGATCTGCCAGCTTGCTGTTCATCCTGACTTACCTGTTTTTAGCCACCCAAAACATCTTTCCCTTAGAAACATTTTTAATTCAATAAGTGAATTCCTCATGTCCTCAAAACATGTACTCTTTATCACAGTGAACACAACAGTTAGCTTCTCCCTCTACATACCATGCCGAGCTATGGATCACATTCATTTGACCTGCATGTGGGCAGGTAAATTACCATACCTGTATTAGCATAAAGGTCTTGCAGTGCCCCTCTAACTCTTCTGTTACATTTACAGTGTAGTCCCCACTGAGTCCAGCCTCATTACTACTTTCACCAGCCTTTTCCTTTTTCCTCTGTAGCAGGTCAGGTGTATGGCTAGATGATATTTATGGATATGACTTTAATAAAATTATTATGGTTTTCCACAATTTTCAAAAAGAACCAGGAATCTAACTTTAAGTACTAATGTTATTTGCAATTTTGGCAGCTTATAACAACATCAACCTCTAGGCAAGAGATTAAAGAAAATCACTGCACACAGCCTCCATTTTAATGTTTACAGTTTGAACTTGCTAAATTGAATAGCATCGTGTTCTCTATTTTAAAGTTACATTGGCATATCAATTTTAAGTTTACATACTTGCAAAATTTAACTAAACATTTCTGAAAATTTGACTACTTATAAACTCGATGTTCTTTAACCCTTAGGCTGCTAAAAGTATTAGAATGTATAGGAAGTTTGGACTGATATATCAGGCCACAGCCCTGCAAAGGTTAAAGCTAGAAAGCGAAATGTGGCACTCTTATCCATATGGTATAGTAATTTAAATGTTTCAAATTTGGTTATATGGGGAAGAGTTGTTTTAAATTAAATGAGAGGTGGTGGATGTGTGAAATGGCCTCCCAGAGGAGGTGGTTGGGGCTGAAACAATCACAGGAATTAAAATTAAATGAGACAGACACAGAGGCATCCTTGAGGCAAATAAGGAGGGTTCTCTACAGCTCAGTTTGGGCATCGGGCCTCATAGTAGGTAAGGAATGATAGGGCAGACTGGGTGGGTCAACAGATCCTCATCTGGCAACAACTTCTATGTATTTACAGTATGTATGTATGTAAATGGAAATAACTGAAATGTAAATTTTGGTAAAATATTTGGCTGCCTATAAGTCATCCCACTTTGAAGCTGCAACCTAAAACCTAATACATATGCCCATGTTTTATGCTTCTTTCAGTCTTGAAACTGTGGTGAAATTTGGATAAGAAATGTATAAATTAGATGGAAACAACTGAAAATTAAATTTTGATGAAATGTTTGGCCACCAATAACTTAACCCCTTTAACAATAGGAATCTGCTTCTTGGTACACTTATAGATGTGTTATGGACTTGGTACCACCCCCCCACCCCCATGGTAACATCTGGATAAGCACTATTAAGATTGGACAATAATAACTGACATTTACATTTTGGCAGTATTTTGAAGAATTTTCATGGAAATTCTGTAAAATTTCATAGAATCAGAATGGTAATTCTGCAGGAATTCCATTGGTAGAATTTTACATTCCTCCCAGCACTACTATGTTCTCCTTTGAATTTTTGGAATCCTACCATTGTTGCTCTCACTGCCTTTCACACCGACCTGAAAAAACAGACAAACTTTTTGCTCTTCCCAACCTGTCTCATGCATGTTGCTATCACCTCTATTGTTCCCCACTTTATGACATTTAGTTTGGATTCTGCAACTTCTGTTCCCAACCCGATTATCTTTGAAAATCTATCCATTCTTGCTAAAGTCTACCCTTCTGAAGTCCAGGACCACAATTTTTTTTTTGCTGTTACTTTATCCTCCTGCTCCATGGCCCTCGATCAGGGGGGAGCCCCAGTCACATCCCCCGATGTCCACCAGCCAACACTGAATGTTACCCCCAGAGCTTACTTTATCTGTTGGGGATGGGTGCACCCCAAAACCCCACCAAAGACCATATCCAGTGTGGTTGGCACTGTGGCTATTCAGGGGCTGGACCTGCAAGCTCCCACTGTCAACCAGCTGGGAGCTAATTTTTCCACCAGTTTCACCCCCCCAGGGGTAGAGCATGCAATGACACCAGTGATGGTAGTATGCATGCTCCCATGCACATCCCATCAGGCATCTGTCCCACCTCTGACCCCAAGTCTGCAGCACTGGTGTGCCACCCCCAGCCTCCGCTATGGGCCAGGTATGCACCGACAACTGATAACCCCCTCTCCAGAGAAGAAGAAGAGCCATCCCTACAATATTCAACCCTTCTCCTAGCCTGCTGACCCCTGGCAGCCCATGCTTACTCCTGAACATGGGTCACTGGCATGGTGTGAGGTGTGCCATCCAGTGCCTCAACCCTCATTGCCACCGGGCCAGCTAGGACCACAGTTTTTGAACTGGATTGATGTGCTACTGTAGTTATGTTAAACCAATACTGTATTTTTGTCACAGGACCCCAATGGTTTCCTCTCTCCTACTTCTTTAAAGCAGACTAATTTTTAGTAACCTAATAATTTTTCTGCAGAAATGTTTGCATGGCAAAAATATCAAGATATCCATGTTTTTCTTTTCATTTTCTCTTATTCCTGAATGAAGATATGTGACTCTGAAGTGTGTTTAAAGTTCCCACCCCTGCGCCATGCCCACAATGAAAAAATTGGATTCTGAAGTTTTTAAAATGTCCCACTTCTGTGCCATGCCCACCATGAAAAAACAACAAATATCTTTGTACTGTGTTGTGCAGTTTATCATCAGAAATATGTTGTAACACCATTCTAATAAGTAAGAGATTTCAGAATGCTAACAGCAGCAGAGTGGTTGCATCTGTGTGGAGCTCCCATAGCTAAGTGAACATTTCCTATGTTTTCTCTATTTTATTTATTTGTTTATTGTTTTGGTGTATAGTTTGTGGATTGAGAATACAGGTATTGTTGCCTACAGGAAGGTATAGGATTTGTGTGTTTAATGTTGTTAAGGAACAGAATAGTCACCACATTTGTTCTGTGGTGAAGTAAGCAATAAGACACAAGGGAGTGTAAATGGAACAGATTTTACCAGATGCCCAGGGGTGTAGTGAGGCATGAGGCCACAGGCTGAGTGCCTTCAGCCCTGGTAGTGTCATAAAATCTGTTCCATGCACCTTCCAAGTGTCTTTTGTGCTTATAAAATGAGCTACTTTGTCTGTTTGGTATTTACTGTTAAAAATATTTTTATTTATATAAAAAGGCTATTGTTATCAGATTTTCTGATAAAATGGTCCTTCTGCCAGGCATACGATGACATCATTGAACTGCCTATTAATATGCATGACCTCATTTGCATATCTGTTCCAGAGCTTGTTAGGTGGCAGATTTTGCTAAGAAAATTTTTAAAAAAGAGTTGTGGTCAGGTTTATTTATGAATAATCAAGCTGGACAAAAATCATCACCAGGAACCAGTGGTGTAACGATACTTAGATACAAAGGGCAAAACATAATGCACCCACTACTAGGCATAGATGACGCAATGACTCTATAAAATCATCTATCATTACTAAATCATGCAGTTAACATCTCAGAAGATCCAGACATGAAAAAAAAACACAGGACTAGCACACAAGGAGAAAAAAATCACTAACGTTTTGCAAGGGAAAAAAGCTAGAGGTTTTACCTTGCAAAACATCAGTGATTCCCTTCCTCTAGCTATTCACCAGTCTTCCTCCATCTCTAATTTTAAGTTGAAATTGAAACAATATGTATTAACAAAATCCTTGTGTAACTGTTCACTGCAATTTGTGTTGAGTATTATATGTTACTGTCTGTCAGTGGGTTGGAACTGAAAAAGGACCTCTGGTCCAGTGTCCTTACCCTGTAAACAAATGAATAAATAAAAATGAATACCTGATTTTATAGAGTCATTGTGTGGTCTATGCTTAGTAGTGGGTGCATTGTGTCTTGCCCTTTTTATTTATGATTAGAAAATGGGCAAAGACCATTCTCTCTTCTGATTGGCTGAGACAGTTATTTAGGTGGGCATCTATCAGACAATAGATGCCCACCAAATAAAAAGCCCCAGCCCAAACCTGCCTCATGGCCAGCCAAATATTCTTGTGCCTAGCCTGCTTCATCATTGGCTGAAGCATTGGGCTCATAATTTCAAATGGCTGCCATTTTTTTTCATCGCTTAACAAGACAGTGTGAGCCCCCACCCCGCCCCACACACACACACACTGACTTGTTAGATAACAGCCCGCTTCAAAAAAATGTGTACCTCTTTCCGGATTTAAAACAGTCTCTTTTCTATGTGTCTGCCACTGATCTCTCAATCTGCCCTGTCGATGAACATAGAATCAGCCCCACAACTGAAAAATCATACATGACTTCCTCCACCCACGTCCGGCTTGCTGGCTCCTGGCCCCACACTACCGTGATCACCTCTCTTCGGTTTTAAAATGGTCTCACTCTTTTTTTTTTACTTGTCTGCCACTGCTGTCTCAGTCTGCCCTGTCGGTGAACACAGAATCAGCCCCACATTCCAAAATCATAGTCTGCTGCTCCGATTACACGGCTTCCTCCACCGCCTGCCAGTGGCTCTCTCCTGGCCCCACACTACTGTGATCACTTACGAAGATGAGTGAGAGTTAAAGTCACTTATTTTCTACCTGATCTCCCAGTTTCAGTCAGGAACATCAGTCTCTTCTTTTCGGTATGAGGGCAGGATGGATGGCGGCAGGCGAGCAGGATCGCGATGTCAACGTAAACCGTTGAAACCCTTCATCAGTTGACAAGGGCAGCTGTTGGTGGAGAGGGAGATAGCCCAGGAGATGAGCGCACATCACTAAAAACTAATATTGGTGCTAAGACCTTACTGTAAACTAAATGTGAGGGGGGAGAGCTGAATAGAAGTACCACAAAGGAAACAAAAATAAACTGCCAAATACAACAACCATAGGAAATTCCTCAAAGACTTTTCCCAAAGTGCTAGCCTCCTGTAGCAGCGCCCTCTACTGGCAACTGTACTAGGCAGAGAAGGCAACTGTGTTAACCAGGGACTATTTTACCATTAAACTTTTTTTTTGTATTTTAAGGTAATATTTTTCAATGTTGTACCTATCTGTTAACTACTGGAAAAAAAATCTAAGGTCTTTGCCCATTTTCTAAGCGCAATAATACCCTCCAGGGTGGGCGGTATTGTGCTATACCGGACCTTCCAGGGGCTATAAGGCCCTCCGCCTGCGGCGTCGGGCCTCATTAAGCCCCTCACGGTCCGGTATAGCATATCTCTTACCCGTCGAGTAATATTGCTTACATAGATTAGCCAATACAGATGTTTCAAACAAAGTGATCTCATAAACAAGCAGTTAATGGAATCCTACTCATAGAATTGTTTTATGAATAAAAATGTCCATATTTGCACACCAACTTTTAACGGGTTGTAAATGCCAAGTGCTGGCCAGTAAATATTTTATAAATTGTCCATTCAGGAACAGCTTGATGAAAGTAAGCATTTAAACAGGACATCCTGTGTGAAAAGCAAAAAAAGACATCCTGTAGGAGATATAATGTGAGCAAAAGGCAGCTTCTGATTCAACCAGCCAGCTCCAATCAGCTGTATTACAGACTCTCTCTTGGTGGTGATGGTGGGACCAGCATTATCTACCAGGTACATTTCATGCAATAGTCATCATATTTAAGCAGAGGTCATGGGCTGTATTTGAAAATTAAAAAAAAAGTTTAGACATGCAGTGATGGGAGCGCAGACGGCATTGAAGCTGGAGGAATGAGATGCGCTGTGAGAGTGATAATGTGATTGGCCCCTGAAAGAAAAAAAAAGTAAATATATGCTTTAATTTAGATGTAAATGTTTGAAACTTTTTTTATGTAAAAACAGTTTACAAATATGTTTAGTGAGGGGTTCTCTGCTGTTAAGTTTCCCTCGGTAAGATAGGGGAAAATGGTAGAATTTGGAAATCCAGCATTCTAATGGCACACTGATTTCTTTTTTACTGTGGGGTCCCACTTTTAGGAAATTGTTATTACCTGTGCATGGAACAGATTTCATGTACAGGTAATAACCAATCAGAAAGCTGTATTTTCTCTCCCCATTTTATAATCACATTTAGTGTAAATTTCATATTATTTATATACAGTAGTTTGGCAGTTTATGCCTTTTGTGAGGTTGTTCTTATCACCAGGATTTGCTGGTTTGTTGCTGTGTGGTGGGATGTTAATTATGTAGTACAGTGATTTTGTTTGTCACTGTTTGGTGGGCTTTCTGGGCTGCTGATTTCTTGTTTTAAGAAAATAATTATTGAAAACATTTATAGCTAGAATCATGCTATTGCTAAGAAGTAGCTTTCATGTCACAGTGTTCAATTCTGATAGAACATGTGAAGTAGCAGCCCTCTGAGTTCTGGAATGCTGAAATTTGCTGTTACATTTAGATGATAAAAGTGAAACAGAAATGTTTATATTGTTGACATTTTATTTTTCTGTATATGTATATAATTACTGGCCAGTGTTTTTTCATATGGGGAACCCAGTTATGATTTGCCATTACAACCAACTGGTTATACTGGCAAACATGTGCTGGGTTTCCCTCTGTTCATGCATGTGCCAGTCACTGTTCTTCTCTCCTTCAAGCATGCTCCTGGACAGTTAACTGCCATGTGGAGTCAGTAGTAAGTAAATCTAAACAAAAATAAGATCCCTATCATCACTGAACTTTCAAGCTTTCAAACTCACTAAGTGACAAAACTTAAAAAAAAAAAAAAAAAAAAAAAGAGGAAAGATTACAGACCACGCTTCATCCTGACTGGACCGCGGCTGAACAGCGCTGTATGTATTTTATGTAATTGCTATGGGGAAAAAACACTGCCCAGAAATTATATAAATAAAGTCTGGGTAGGGGGGTTAAAACTTGAATTTTACACACTCCTTGGTGTGGGATGTCTTTATAAACCCCTCAAGCTTCGTTCTTGGGGTTTATGTGGCATTCCACACCTTGGGGTGTAAAATTCTCATTATAATGCCCTATACAGCTATTATTCTCTATAGTATACAAATATATAATATGGGATGAGACCAGGGAAAAGGTGCAGGACCGCCAGAGGGAGGGCAAAGGGGCAGGAGCCAGAAGACACCAGAGAAGCAAGAAGCTTCTCCTGGTGGGGGACTCAGTTCTTAAGGAGATGGTGTTAGGAATCCACGGGGATATAGGGAGGGAGGGAGGAAAAGTGTTTTCCAGGGGCCACTGCTCAGAGGGACACAATGCAAATCCACAGGATCACCAAGGCAGTGGCAAGGAGGGGGGAAGTACATGTCATTGTCCACCTTGGGACTAATGACTTGGACAAGGAAGGGGTTAATGTAGAGACAGTACAGGATGACTTCAGGGTCCTGGGTAGTCAGCTTGAGGGGGTCAAAAAATCGGTGATCTTCTCTGAGGTCCTACCAGTCAAGGAGAAGGGGATGCAAAGAATCAACGCATCAGCAAATTCAATGAATGGTTGAAGGAAGGTGCAAGGATAATGGCTTTGACTATATTGGGGACTGGGGATCCACCGGGGCAGATGCATGGCTTTATAGAGATGGTCTGCATCTGTCCAGGCAGGAGATGGTAGTCCTCAATAAAAAGTTTGAGTGCTTCCTTGCTGGGCATTTAAACTAGCTGTGGGGGCTATCAGAGAGAATGGAACCAATACAGTGTAGCCCCTCAGGTTGGTAATGTCAGCACTGGGGAAAGGGAGGACAAGAGTTTAGCGAATACGGATAGAAAAAACAACAGGGTAAGGGTCAAAATGAGAAACAGAGGGACAGAGGGAGCAGTAACAGATGCAGGTCAGGAACAATGGGACAAGAACAAAAATAATGACAGAGGGACCAGGAACAAGATTTGGAACGTAATGCATATGAATGCCAGAAGTCTGGGAAACAAACTCCCTGATCTAGTGACTTTAATGGGGGAGGCTGACATAGACATAGAGGCCATAACAAAGATGTGGTACACTAATAACCACTCATGGGACACAGCTATACCAGGATATGCCTTGTACAGGAGAGATAGGGAGGTAAGGAAGGGGGAGGGGTAGAACTTTACATCAAAGAGACAATCAAGGTGACAGAAATCTAGGCCAAAAATGAGGAGATAGAGTAGCTGTGGGTCACCCTTGAGCCAGGTATTGGAACATCTGTTAAAACAGGAGTGATCTACAGGCCACCAGCTCAGGGAGAGGTGGCAGACAAGTTAATGCTGGAGTCAATATTCAAAATTACTGATTAGGGGAGGTTCTGCTTATGGGCAATTTCAACATGCCTGATGCAGACTGGTCCATCCCAACAGGGGCCTCGATCAGGACCAGGGACACTGTGGAGTCCCTACAGAGAGCAGGCTTAAAACAACTGGTACAGGAGCCCACAAGGGACAGGAATATCCTGGATCTAGTGCTCACCAGTGGAGAGACAGGATCATGGATCTCCAGGTGGAGGGGGACCTGGGGTCCAGTGACCATCACATGGTTTGGTTAAAGTTAGGACACAGGAAGACAAGCCACACATGCAAAGCTACAATTCTAGATTTCAAAGGCTGATTTGCAGAGATGGGAAGGTGGGTTAATGAGGAGTTGGTTAAGGGGGGCACAGGAGGGGGCATTGAGGGGCAATGGGCACACATTAAGGAGTCAATTATCTGGGTAACCAATCAATCTGTGAGGGTGAAGAACAAGGGCAAGAGAAGGAGAAGGAGAAGGCCTCTCTGGCTTTCTAAGGTGGTGGCAGATAAAATCATGGCCAAGAGGGTAGCCTTCTGAAAACACAAGGGGACACAAGAGGATGGGGACAGAGAAGAGTACCAAAAATGTCGGAGAGAGGCAGGTGCAGTGGTGAGAAGTGCTAAAGCACAGACAGAAGAAAAGCTAGCACAATCAGTGAGTGTGTTACATTTCTGTATGTGTATTTTTTTCCAGTTAACAAGTGCCTCACCATGTACTATGTTTGAATATTATTTCTGTAAACAAAGTGCCTCAGTTTGTATTTGGTCTTGTAACCATGACCTATCTCTTTGTTTGTTACAATGTTCATTTTTCCTTTGTTTACCCTGTCCCAGGGTCACATCTGAAATGAGTCACAGCCCAGTGTGCCTTTCCCAGTTACCAATTTTAAATAAATAAATAAGACATTCTTTAGGTACATCAGTGAGAGGATGAAGGCCAGAGGAGGAAAAGTCAGACTCAAAGAGGACAATGAAGATAGGTAGAAGGTGACCTACAGAAGGCTACAATCCTTAACAGATATTTCTACTTGGTCTTTACTAGAGAGGCGGGGCAGGGACCACAACTGGAAAACAGATGTGTAGAGGGGCAGATCTGAGTCACAATATTTACAGAACAGAGGTCCTAGAGGAACTTACAAACTAAAGGTGGACTAAGCAATGGGGCCAGGTGGAGTACATATCAAGGATCCTAAGGAACTGAGGATGGAGTTGGCAGCACCTTTGGCAGCCCTGTTTAGTGAGTCGCTAAACACAGGGGTGGTCCCACAAGACTGGAGAAGAGCAAATGTGGTCCCTCTTCACAAGAGTGGTAGCATGGAGGATACAGGGAATTACATGCCAGTGAGTCTCACCTCAGTAGTGGGGAAGATCATGGGGACACTGATTAAGGAATGTATTGTGGATCACCTGCTATCTATTGGGAATGCAGGATCCAAGACAGCACAGGGTCATGGTGGGAAGGTCTTGTCAACAAGAGGGCACACCTCATGGCTGGGATGGGCCGAAGGCCATAGAGGATGGATGTCATGAAGTACCACCATGGCCTGGTTCAGCAATTTCATAGGCAAATTCATGGGCCGCCAGGTGGTAACTATCATCTCAGACATCTGAGACAATTTATTTATTTGAGTTTTGGTGACTGGGTAGGACCACTGAGATAATTATATTCCCTTTTCAGGGTCAACCTGGGACATACATAGTACAGTAGAGCAGAGCAATTGTATAGGAGTCAGTACATTACAGTATCAAATTTGACATACATTGTGCAGTGGATACAATAATGTAGAAGCAACATTGTGCAGTGGATACAATAATGTAAAGCTAGTTATGTACACCACATCTACATATCTATAAGTTCTATATACATTAAGATTTTAACTATCACGGGCAATAGATGTCACATTTTGAGCATGAAAAGAAAGGGAAGAGTAGGGCTAACGGGGGGTGGGAAAGAAATGGGAGAAGTGGTAGGGGTCAGAGGTCAGGCTAGGGAGGGGAGGTTTAGAGTTTCAATGGAAGCAGGAGCAGGAGTGAGAGGCTGTGAGAAAGGCATGCAAATTGGACTTGAATAGAGGAAGAGAAGGACAAGTCAGGATGTGGGGAGGGAGGGTACTCCAATCAGATAAAGCAGCAAACGAGAATGACCTCCTGGAGAGAGAGAGATGTAGATTGGGGGACTAGCAGAGGGAGGGAGGAAGGCGTAGGGTGCAAGGTGCCTGCCGGAGGTGTATCACATCTCTAAGGCATGGTGGAGTAAAGAGGTGGACAAGTTTAAACACTAAGCACATGGAGAAATATTTCAATTTAGCTTCATAAGGCAACCAGCCTAGAGAGGAGAGGGCATCACAGTGGTGTGATCGTGAGTTAGCCCCCAAGGCGAACCTATGGTAAGCCTGGGAGAGGAGAGAGAGAGAGATGAGGTATTAGCAGAGATTAGCAGGGGGGCACCATATGTTAGGAGGGGACTAAGAGACGAGGAGGCAATTTTTAGGCAGGTGGCAGAGGTGAGATATGGGTGTATTCAGTAGAGCAGACTAAGCTTCTGCTGCATATGTTTAACTATACTGGAGATGTGAATGTTAAAAGAGAGTGATGGGTCCAGGGTGAATCCCAAGTATTTGAAAGAAGAGACAGTCTCCAAGGTATCTCCCACAACCGATGTTATGTTAAGAGTGAGAGGAGCAAACTTGGAGGTAGAACGGGGAAGAAGAGCATGCATTTAGTTTTCCTGGTATTGAGAATGAACTGCTTGCAGCTGAACCAGTCCTCAAGGGAGGCGAAGTCAGTGGCAAGTTCTCGATTGATCTGGTCATAGTCTGGTGATGACCAAAAGATAATTTCATCATCTGCATAGAGATGTACTGTGGCACCACCACAAAATCGTGGGAGTTTGTTTATGAAGAGTGAGACTAATAATGGTCCCAGAATGGATCCCTGTGGCACACCGTGGGTTATCGGCCTAAGTTCTGAAAGGGAGCTGTCCCATTTAACTCTTTGGGAGCTGCCAGATAGGTAGCTTCATGCACAATTTAGGGCACTTTTATCCAGACCTAAGACATGTAGTTGGTGGAGCAGGAGATCATGGTTAACTAGGTCAAATGCTTTAGTGAGGTTGACGAAGATGGCTCCAGTGGCATAACCCTTATCCATAGCACGAAATATATCAGATGTCACTCTTATCAGGGCCGTTAGAGTACTGTGATTCCTTCTGAAACTGTGTTGATGAGGGGATAGTAGGTTGTGAGATTCCAGGTAGTCCTGTAGATGGTTATAAAGAATACGCTCCTGTATCTTCGCTAGATGGCAGAGGAGGGATATGGGTCTATAGTTGTCTACAACAGTATTGGACCCCCCCCCCCAGTGCACTGGGATTACCACTGCCACCTTCCATGTATCTGGTACTGAGTTGGAGATGAAAGACTGGTTGAGTAGGTCCCTAACCAGGCGAGCAAAGGCAGGGGCACCCAGTTTAAGAAATTTTGCCTCAAGGGAGTCATGTCCAGATGAGCTCTCAGGATTTAATTGAGAAAGAAGCTTCTGGACCTCTTTGAGAGTGGCAAGTTTTAGGTGGAACTCGGGGCGGTTCACAAGGGAAGTTGAGGACAGCAGGACAGTGTTAGGAGAGGGGGTGTTATGGAAGAGTGAGGTATATTTGTGCAGATCTGTAAAAACTTCATTGAAGCCGGAGGCAATTGAAGTAGAGTCAGTAAGGTCTGAGCTGTTGGCATGGACTGAGCTTGGGGTACTAACAGCGTTCCCTTTTAATAAGGAGTTTACTTGTTGCCAGAACTTCTTTTGGTTGCAGAGGTGTTCCGTTTGAAGGGATTTAAAGTGGAAGCACTTGGCTTTGTGCAGGGAATGTTTGCATTTGTTCCTGAGGTGTCTATATGCTTCTCTAGTCTGAGGAGTTCACATTTTTGTAGGCCTTCCATGCATTATTATGGTGCGACATAAACATTGAATCTCCTTGGACAGCCAGGACCTTGATGCCTTTGGACCTGCACTTTTTGGAGGGGCATGTTGGTTAACTATTTGAGTGAATGTTGTGATAAAGAAGTTTAGGGCATGGTTAATATCTGGGAGTGAGTTAATGGGTCTGCAGTCAGTATTGTTGGTGGAGGTGATAAAGCTGTCTACATCGAACCTAGACATATCACGGACTAGGGATATCCTGAGAGAAGGGTTAGGACAGTTGTTTCTCCACACAAAAAAAGTGGGGGAATGATCGCTCATGCAGTCAGGCAGTACGCCTGCAGCTATGATCCTCAGTGAGCAGTTAGTGACCATCTAGTCAAGTAATGTATGTTTGCCAGACTTGGTGTTGATTCGTGTAGGGCGTTGGATAAGTTGAGTTAGGCAGGAGTCAGCCATTGTGGCGTGCAATTTTACAGCATCTGGGTGAAGTCAATCTTGGTTAAAGTCCCCACAGAGAATGAGGTGATGTCCGGGAGATTAGTTAGGAAGATAGGGTGAGGATAGGCCAGAGGTAGCTTGACTAGGGGCACATAAACACACCTGATTATTAGTTTTGACATTTCCAAGGGTTAGGAAGGCAAAGAAATTCAGTCAGGGGTCCCCCACGGGATCAGGGACCTCGGTGATGTCTAGATTAGACCTGAAATATAGGAGTACACCACCACCCCTCTTACCTCTCGGTCCTTTCTGGAGACAGCTGTAACGGTAGGACACCTCATGCTGCTTAATGGCCAGCTTGAGCCAAGATTCAGATATGCACAGAACATCTGGTGCCATCTATGGGGTGCTGTATAGAGCAGAATCCCTGAAGACCCTGACAGAGATCAAGGCCAGGATATGACTTGACATCCAGGCCACCGTCAACACAGCTAATCTGCAAGCATGGACACTTGTGTCACTAAAGTACATGTGGCATGACCTCTGAGTCGGCCATGAAGAAAAAGCGTGCCACCGTGGAATGAGCACAACATGGCACAGCTGGAGGAACACACATGGAGGTGCCAACACTGTCGCTCGTCAAGAGGATAGTGGCCAACACCCTCATGGAGGTCAGCTGACATGGAGAAATGGAGGGTACTGACACCATGCCAGGTATGGGGCACAGTGCAGGGGACACAGGGTGTGGGGTATATGACTAAATGGCATAACTGACAGTTCTGTCTCACACACTGCAGAGCAGGAGACCATGGCCAGTACCCATGCACCACCATTGACTGCCATGAAGGAGGATCACAGGGGACACAGATATAGACAGCGCTGGTATGTTGTCACCATCATGGCCAGCTGAATGCATGCCTAATGCTTTACAATGTACATGTACATAACCAGCCAATGTTTTCTCATTGACAGGTACAGCACAGGGGCACAGGAGGTGGGCACCATGGAGACATTGACTCAAGACCCTGTTGGGGATGCCAGAGGCCATGCAGGACCTGGCTCTGACACCTGACAGGAGCCAGAAAACCCCACCACCCTAAACCAATCCCAAAGGCACCACACAGCCAGTCATCCAGTGTCACAGGATAGAGCCCTGAGGAGCAGCTGACACAGCCCTACATGCCCAGCCATGCAGGCAGACATCCCATCCCACATACATGGCACAGGGACATAGGGGGCCAACATGCCACCCCACAAAATCATGCTGACAGTGGAGACAAGGGGGGCCTCAGCATGCCTGATCCACCAGGTACACAGGACAGCACCACAGTCTATCATGCAGTTCTTCTATCCAGAACTGCAGCAGCTGGAATGGGACCACCTGCAGGCCAAGCAGGACAACACCGATGCCCTGTGGGACCTTACCTTGGAGGTTCATGGGCTGCGGCATTCCCATGAATGAATCAGAGACCTCCTGGAGAGGATAGAAAACCATCTGCTAATCCGAGGCCAGCACAGCCAGCCATGCCATTCCCAGCATGCCAGGATGTGGTTTCCCAAACCACCAGGTGGGCACACAGGGCCTGGGGCACAGCCACTTGCCACCACCCTGCAGACACCAGCATGTGCCCCGACTTCTGTGGCACATAGTACCAGGCCACACAAGCTGCCACCCAACAGCTCTACAAGCCTTGGGACATATGTGCAGGGTACTAACATTGAGGCATCCACCATCCTAACAGGAACAAAGGAGTCGGGGTGGAATCCACATCCCAGGGGTCAGAGCACACTGCCACACTGGAGGACCCAGGGGACACACAAGGGCAGCTGGGCCCAGGACCATCTGTGGATCATAGGCCACATAGGAGGGGGCAAGACAGAGGTGTAACCATGCCACCAGGACACACACTCCTCCATACATCTGGGGGGAACTGCCAGGAGGCTGTAATGCAGCCCACACACAATGCACAATGACACCTATGCACCCACACCCACCCCAATATATACCCACCACACAGTCACACACGCACACACACATATACACACACAGCCCCCCAGGATTGCATTGTACACCTATGAACCCTGCCTCCCAGGATGGAGGCCACAAACATGAACTGTGCACTCTGATGGAGAGTGGGTTAACCTTTGCCACCACAGACACGGACCACTGCTGCAGGTACCCAGCCTACTCAGCCCATGACAGCTGGACTGTCATACAACTCCCCCATGACACAGACAGTACCATGCATCACACATGGGGTGGGGCATCCATTCCCCCATATGGGCACTCAGGACATATTGGCCTTATCACATTGCCACTATAGTATACATTCTATCTCTTGAATGACCCATGCACAAGTGCATGGTGTGCCGCCTGGCCAGACAGTGTCTCAGGACAACAGGCTGTGATTAATCACCCTCCCCATCACCCTGTGGGACAGCACCCTGGTGGTCGGGCAGGGGAGCTGTTTGTGAATGGACATGTTGTGCAGCATGGAACATGTCGTGAGCACTCTGCAGTCCTTCCCAGTGCCAAATTCATCATGCTACCAGCATGATCCAGGCAATGGAAACATATCTTCAGCACCCAATGGTCCTCTGGTCAACAGCACATGTCCACTTGTAAATCTCATTGTATGCCTCTTCCTCTCTGCCATGCAGCATCAAGGATGGCATCATCAGGGAGGGTCACAGTGGGTATCCGCTGTTACCTACCTACTGGGTATGGAATGGATATGTTAGTGATCCATGGCAGTGCGCACAGCTGTGTCATGTATGTGACATGTCTATACTCACCCAGCAGCCAACCACTAACATCCCCATGGGCCGCGAGGTGGTAACTCAGCCTGGATCCATCGAACACGTATGCATCTTGGGGCGACCCAAGGTTCTTGGCACACACATTGGTGATGATACCATCTGCATCACATACTATCTGGCAGTTGATGCTGTGGAAACCCTTTCTGTTCTTGTATGCCTCCTCATGGTTCTATGTCATAATAGTGAACACAAAACAGTGATCGCTACAATGGCAAGTGTATATCATTGAAAAGCAAATTGGTGATATACACATGCCAGCTACTAAACATCCAGCAACTAGACTTAGTGTCTATGAGGGGGAGCTGCACCCCCAATCATAAGGGGCTTTGCCCCCCACACCCCCCTACTAAAGGATTCCTAATTTCAAGGGGGTGCATGTTGGGGAGGGGGGGCAACATTCCAGATGTAAAAAAAAAAAAAGGCAGCAGCAGCCAGTGGCAAAAGTCCCCCCACCAGTTCCCAGCCTCAAACCCTCAAACCCAGTACCTGCTGCGCCAGAGCTAGCCACCCTTACCACCACACCACATGGCTAGCTTAGCTGCAACAGGCACTCTACCCAATAAAAACCCTCTTCCCTGTCCTCCTTCCCCTCACTATCCTCCCTTCCAGTCGCACTTTCCTATCCTCGCCTAGTATAATGTCACTACCCTTGTGGGTAGCCCATGACGATAGCGCTGAATATTAGTCACCATTCTGACAGTCATTCATATTCACCACTATCATCACAGGATATCCTCCTCATCCATGGTGGGTGCAATAATGGCCATGTGGATACAGTCTGCAGCCAGGACATTGGACATGCCATGCATGGTTTGGAATGCCTCTACCCGATGTCTGCATCAGCCATGGGGAACCATATGTGGGCATGCACATGTTGGAGTAGGGCATACATGACCTGGTGCAAGGACTGTGACATGGATGACTGACTGACATCAGTCACATCCTCTGTGACCCTCTGGAAGAAGCCCATGGCATAGTATGACGAGACACACAGGACTTTCATTTCCATGGATATGGCATGTAACTGACATGTCAGGGCATGTGGCAGAGCCATGAGATCATGTTGTGGACCAGGCAGTAACACTCAGTACACTGTCCCTCACAGAGCTGAGTGACAGCTGTATTGGGCCTGAATACCCTGGGCCTGTGTCGTCTCCTCTGAGCCCTCTCCCTCTCACCCTCCCACAGGAGGGCATTCATGAGTAGCCCAGGGCACATCCTGTGATTCCTGTGTGATTGTTGCAGCTCTTAATCTGACTGCTACTACTCGCTGTGCACCACACCATGTACCGAATAGAGCAGCTTCCTCCACAGCCGCAGATCCCCCTTTCAGTGGACCATGGCCTGGCATGCCTGCTGGGCCATGCATGCCAACAGGCATCACTACCCAGCATCCCATTCTGCATCTCAGCATAGAAGCTGCAGGAGTGTACTATTATGGTGGTGTGTCAACCCCTGAGGTTGGACAGCTGGGGGTGTACCCGGCTGAAACTGCAGTGGATGCCACCACCACCTACATTGATGACCCCCAAGAGGGGAACCCTCTAGGAGGTGACAAAGCCTGGGGAGGTGAGTGGCTGTGTTCTCTACTGTGTGGTTCTGACCTGCCCATGTCCCACAGGTCCTGGACATATAGGACAACTGTGGTGTGTGCACCTGCTACCTGTTGCATGCCTACCTATGGTGTATGCCTTGTGCTATCCACCACAGGTGCCGCTGTGTGCTATGCCCTGAGTGTTGCCCCTTCTGGATGTGTCTGTTTGTGTCCAGCATCCTTGTGTGCTGTGCTGCTAACCTTTTGCTCTCCCTATGTGTCTCTGTAGGAACTCCAGGGATAGCCAGATGTGTTTGTCTTGGAGCAGCAAGCAAAGCTGGATGGGGCTGCATCACTTGTGATGGTGCTGTGGTGTCCCTGCATGCCCCCTCAGTCTTCCCTACCACCTGTTCTGGAGGGTGGGCATGGCAGATGCCAACTATAGGGATGAGGAGGAGGATCAGTGGGCCATGAACAAGCCTTCAAAGTATGTTCTGCTAGTGACTGTGGTGCATGTGTGTGTCTGCTGTTGTCAGCTGTGTCCCCATCACTCATAGCTGTCTTCTAATCTTTCACTTCCAGGGGTATCAAGAACTGCTGAGGCACCTTGTTCTGTCCCTCTGCAGCCACACTGACACCACCCCTCCAGGCTCCAGCTGGCATTCAGGGGATGAGGAGGACTGGGGGGGTGGATTTGATAATGTTGGCCTGTGTGACCCCTGTGTACTGTCATATGCATTTCCATCTTTAAAGATGTTTTTTTTTGCATACACTGTTGTTTTCATCATTCCCAGTGGTGATGTGTGTTCGCTGTCAGAGTTTGGGGTGGGGGCACCTTATGCATCTTAGCTGGCAGCCTGCTGCACCTGGCAGTTCCTGAAGGTGTTCATGGTTGTGCTGCAGGGGAGGTGCACAGGCCCTGCCTCCATCACTGTGGCCTGTGTCATTATCACACCACTGGCATATGTAAGTGGTCCCTAGGGTCAGGCACCCATCTGGGCTATGAGGTGTGTTTGTGTTCTTCCCCAGCACTACAGTATGTGACAGCAGCATGCGCTGGCTCTGTCCAGGCATGGTCCATACCCTTGTGTTGGTGGCCGGGTCCCAAGGGCAGCTACCTGCATCCATGGTTTCTTGTCCTCCACCACATCCTGCATTCCAGGGGCACTGTCCAGGTGCATAGGCATGGTGGGGATGGCCACCATTCCCATGAGTGTTGGAACCTCTGTGTGTCCATCATACTGTGTCCACGGTGTCCCCCGTGGCATCCACTATTACTGTCTGGTGAATGGGTGTGCCATACTATTGGTGTAATCTTCCATGTCTGTCTCTTCTACTATAATGCTTTGCTCGATGTCAACCTCCTGATAACATACCAGTCTGCTCCTCTCTTCTCTGAGAGCGACCTGATCATCTCATCCGCTCTCTGGCGTGGAGCATTAACTGATCACTTACCACAGCCTACAACAGTGTACAGACCTGGCTCAACCCCATCGCCTTATCCTCAACTCCAGCAAGACTAATGCCATGCTCCTGGGCACAGCACAAAAGCTTCGGTCGTGCACCACTCCACTGAATATTCTTGATCTTAATGGGGAAACTCTTCAGACCGTCACCTCCTTCCGCTACCTGGGTGTCTTACTTGATCAATCTCTGGACCTAAACCTACACATCCAAACCACCTGCAAAACTGTGAACTGCAAGCTGGGGGCAGCCTATAGAACCAGCTATATGCTCACAACATCAGCTAAGTTTGCCATTGCCAGGGGAATCCTTCTACCTACACTTACCTACTGTGCCCCTTTACTAACTACTACCCACAAAACAGCCCTGCAGAAATGGGACGTTACTTATAACAACGTGTGCCAGTTCACAGCCAAGGCTCCTCGACCTCAACATCACTGTCAGCTATACAGAGACCTTGGGTGGCTCTCCCCCTCTGCCACCAGGCTCTATTACCTGAGCTGCCTAAATGACTCTATCCTCAGGCTAGGACAGCCAGCAACCCTTGCTGAGCTGCTTCATCCTGCTATACAAATCGAGAACTAAGATCGGCAGATAAAGCCCTCCTGGAAGTCCCAGATGCCATACCAACAAAGGAACTGGATCCTTCAATTACGCTGCCCCAAAATGTGGAACCAGCTCCTCTGATCTCAGGCAAGCATCTTCGCATCCATGCATTCAAACGTGGGTTGAGACACTACCTGGCCACCTCTGACCAATGCACCTGCTTTGACCCTACCTGACGGCCTTACCTACCCTACCCTATTACTCCTTCCCCTTGGCTACCTACCTTCCTATTTCTCTCCTCCCACACCTCCTATTTCTCTCCTCCCACACCTCCTCCTGCCCTCAGCTCCTTAAGCTCCCCTGCCTAAAACTACTTCTCTATAAACATCATAGATGTTAAGTTCAATTTTAATGTTGTGTTGTGAAGATCTTACTGTTTTTTTTGTTGTTTGTTTTTAAACTTTGTGTAAACTGCCACTATTGTTATCTTGTGTTGGTAATCTCCAAATAACTGTTCTGTTATGTTATTTTTGCTACTTGTCTCAGTCTCATCTATCTAATCTGGCAGGGCTACCTCTGACCAGACAGGTACTAGTACTGCGAGGGTCCCTAACTCCTTCC